>BSBM01000797.1:7610000-8235000 GCA_027924585.1 Larix kaempferi | reverse complement strand
CTTAACTTTTAAAATTTTGGAAAAATGGCCCTGCACAAGATTCGTCTGTTGCATACGCCTCTACATATTTTTTTACTCATAAAATGACAATTTACATAACAAACCGGTCGACCAAGATAAACATGTGCATTATAGTTTAGAGTAAAAATAACATACCAATCTTAAAATAATGACATTTTGGGGTGGTTATGCCACTTTTACATAAATAAAAGTTATATATTCTGGAAGGTGTTCTGTTTTTCTACGTTTCATCTTTTTACACCTAATTCTAAAAACTTTTGTAGGTACCTCTAATAATTCATTTTAATGATAAGATTTTGTTTTTCCAGCGTGCCATTGCAACTAACGTGTCATAAGTGGGTATCATTACCTTGCACCAACCCATATTCTCAAAACCTTGTGGGCGGAAAGGGTTTGCCATCTTTGTGAGTCTATGAGCTTTGATGATGAAGATCACTTTCTCTTAGAGTGCCCTTCTTACACCCACTTTAGATATGCATTCCATATTATTTGCTACAATACAAACCTTGCTAACCTCCTAACTTTCCAAAACTACAGTGAGGTTGGAAAACTTCTTACCAAGCTTTTTTAGCATAGGAGCAAAAGTTTAAAACAAACCAAGTAATAACCTTCTTAAGATTCGATAGACCAAAGTTAGTTTCAACGGATGTTAATCATCATCATCATCATTATATGTGTGTTCCTAAAGTGTATACACATTTCTAAATCATATACAAAATAATAAATTATTTATGTAAAACATAAAAATATAACTTCAAAATCTTTTCAAAAAAATAAAGAATTTCAAAAACAATTTATTAAAAATATAAGTTCAATGGAAAATTATTAATATATATATAAAACAATTTATTGAAAATAACACATGTATTATTTGTGTTTCTAAAATGCATGCACCATTTCTAAAGCATATAAAAAATAAGAAATTATTATGTAAAACACGAATAAAAGTATTTATGTAAAACCTAAAAATATAAGTCCAGGATTTTTCCAATTACCTCAAGAATTTCAAAAACTATAAAAATAATTTGTTAAGAATAACACATGTACAATATTATTATTATTATTATTATGTGTTCCTAAAGTGTAAACACATTTCTAAAGCATGTGTATTTTATTGTGCATGCTTATTTAGAGAATTATGTGGTATTTTGTATGATAATTTGGAAGACACTCGGGTTGTTGTAGGACGAATGCATGCGCATTTTAAAGAATACATGTGTTGGATTATGCCCGCACTCTCACATTCTCCGTTGACACTTTTCATATAAGTATTTTCAAACTCTACACAAATAATATATGGTTAAATATTTAAAATATATCATAATTACTTTAACTTTTAAATTTGAATTATATACCAAAATTACATTTATTTAAAAATAAAACATATATAAACAAGGTTGTTGCTAATTTCGTTTCGTTTATTAGTTATATTTGTATATTATTTTATTAAATGAAAGAGTAAAAATATTGTTAAGTATTTTCAAACTTTATACAATTATTATATTGTTAAATATTTCAAATATATCATAATTACTTTAACTTTTAAATTTGAATTATATAAAAAAAAATTATATTAATTTAAAAATAAAACATATATAAATAAGGTTGTTCCTAATTTCATTTATTAATTGTATTTGTAAATTATTTTATTAAATTAAAGAGTAAAAATAATTCAATTTTATAAATATTTATATGAAACAAATTTCCCATTTTTTTCTCTTATGGACCCAAAAGCAATTATTACGACACTTTCCAAACTTTGATAGACACTTATCAACTTAAATATAAAACAATTTTTTAAATGTATATACAAGATACTTTTTAAATATAAAGGTTTAATTTTTTTAATTATGAAGGTTTAATTGTTTTAGAAATTTATCAATATGAATCGAGCATTTATTATTATTAATTTTATTAATTAATTATATGATAATAATAATGATGGTTATTAGTATTTATTAATATTAATTATGTTTTATAAAAAAACATTTGGTTTTCTTTAAAATTTTAGTTTTGTTCTAAAAAATATTTAAGAAAAAAATCACAAATAAATATTTAAAAGGTTAGGAAATGCATTTGAAATTATGATCTAATGTGGATATACACAATGCATTTTAGGAGAAGTGAATTTCATCTTTAATCGTCTTAGTATTACACAATAACAAATTCTTTCAACCCACAATATTTTTTATCTTCTAGATTATCCCCTAATAATGATGGTTATTAATATTTACTAATATTAATTATGTTTTATAAAAAAACATTTGTTTTTCTTTAAAATTTTATTTTTGTTCTAAAAAATATTTAAGAAGAAAATCACAAATAAATATTTTAAAGGTTAGGAAATGCATTTGAAATTATGATCTAATGTGGATATACACAATGCATTTTAGGAGAAAGTGAATTTAATCTTTAACCCTCTTAGTATCACACAGATAACAAGTTCTTTCAACCCACAATATTTTTTATCTTCTAGATTAGGGGATAACAAGTTCTTTCAACCCACAATATTTTTTATCTTCTAGATTAGGGTTGATCACCTCCTTATACTATCTTATTTTCTCTTATCAACTATCTTGATTTTCTCTTATCAACTAATTCTTTAGTGTACCATAACTTTTACTTAAATTTAGATATAATAATACTTTTAATACTCATTATTTCATAACTTTTACTTAAATTTAGATATAATAATACTTTTAATACTCATTATTTTGTAAGGTGACCTCTTTTTCAACTTCCCAACAATGATGTAGTGGAGACATGATGTCTCTATGTGTAACAAACCCATAAATTGAGTGAGTATTTCTTTTACTTATTTTCACATCAACTTCATAAGTTATAAAATGTGTTTTATAAATACCTTAGGAGATAAGCTATTTCATATTTATCATATCTGAATAGTACAATCTATACAGTAGTGTTGTAGGGTAACATACCTAGAGAATGAAGTATTTTGATAATTGTGATATGATCTTTTCACAATTATTACCTAAACTCTAAAAACCTAATACAACATGCATAATCCTTCAAACTGAATTTACTTAAGCAGAGTTTCTTGGCCAACAGTGATTTCTCCTACAACACTTTTTCATTCTTCTTGGAGCATTTATATGAAATAGAATTATTACATCTATTCCTAGATCATCTTGATAGCCAACATTTATGTAACATCTACTTTCCTATCCTTACACAACCCCTTTCTTCTTACTTAGGATACTTATGAACAACTTAACATATAAACTTGTATTCGAATCATACGGTGGCACATCTTTATGGGAATTCTGACCCTTTATAAGATAGACATAAAAGTACCTAAGACTATTACATGAAAACATTTAGAACGATGAATCATCCACTACCAACTATCCACTTATCAATATAGTTTTATACATGGACATATAAAAAACCATTATAATAATACGCATGACAGTGAATTCCAAATTAATTAACTTATCAAAATGCATCTAAATTCTATGCAACAAACACATGAGAAACGACATATACACGTGGTTCACCCCAAGTTCGGCTACGTCCGCCAAGAATGCCATAGCTTGTATTAATAGTCCAAAAATGGTCGATTGCATCCTGCAACAACTTGTTTCCATTCATATTTTCCACAGTTTCTCTCCTCAAGAGTATCTTTAAACATTCAAATGCTAAAATCAAAACTATAGCTGCAATCTAAACCTTATCTGCATCTTTCACGGATTTTTTAGTGGCATCATATACATAAACCAAAATATTAAACAACAATGCACAAAACGAAGCAGTACTGGAGCCCGGCCTAATGCCGCCGCTTATCAAGGAAGATAGCGTAGATACATTTATATAGTTCCGAAGCACAGCTCTGAAGCAGTTCCTCTAAATGATTTATGTATAATACCCTAGACAATGCCTCTACTGGGAAAATACCACCAAAAACCAAAATCACATAAGAAAATAACTCCATCAAGTTGCTACGCAATATCTTTAGACGGTGCATCGATAACCAAGAAAAAATATTGATGTAACCTATGCAACAACAATAAAATGTGTGCTCTGAATCTTCGGCAGAGATCGATAATGAAAGCGTGTGCCCCGATCTTAGGCAGAGATATAGTAAATAGAGGGCGTGTTCAAATCTCAACAGAGATCATTGAAACTAAGAGGGGCATTCCGATCCGAAGGGGCTTCAAGCATTATAGACAACAGGGTAAAATAAAATACCACCACAATTATATATATACAGTGTAGCATTAGACTCGTACTATGTAGGGATAATATAGTTCCAAGCATTCTCTCATAATGCAGTATAACAGATCTCGACAGGGTTTCCTCATAAATAGAAAACGTTAGGGTTACAACCTCATAAAACATTCATTGGGAAGGTTATCTAAGTTTATGTTCTGTTGAACACAAAATATAAAACTGTATTATAAAACCTGAACCACCTTAAAAAATTGTTAGGGGTCAAGCTTGTGAGCTGACCTGCAAACTCAACACAAAAGAAAAGGGAAGGTTAACCCCCACAAACGACAGAGGTATTTTAACAAAACCTTCGAAACCGATGTGACGGCTTCCTAAGTACATGCAGAGCTCTTGTTACGCAAATGGGGAAATAACAATGGGGCATACGGAGCTGGGTTAACTTTACCTAAATGGAGAACCAAAATATAGAGACTAAAATTTGTCATCCATAGTTTGACCTGAACTAAGTTTAGGGTTTTACGCTCACCATGGGAGAATAACAAAATATTAAAATATAACATTTACAGAGCTCGGAACTGATAACCACGCATTGTGGCAGTATAAACAAACAGATATTTCAATTGATCCATGTATTTGGCAGCATACAAAAGCACAAAGAAATCCCACCAAATTGTGGCTGCAATGAATGAACATAGAGCTCTCACTCTCTATGCGTAGGCAGAGATAATCTATAATAGGGTTTCTACAAAAACTATGGCAAAAAAAGCAAATAACTTCAACAGTAAAATATACCATCATATATATATATAACAGAAAATGCATTCTTTCCAGGCATTTAATTTATGAGCATTCATACTAAATAATGGAAGTATACAGAGACCTTTATCTTTGGAAATCAGTGAAGTCACTATGGCAATTCTATCTCTTCCTTTTGAACCGAATTAAACTCAAGCAATAAACCTCAAGGTTAGTATTGGGAAACCTCCTTGAAAACGTTTATCGATTAGGTCACTAACCTGAGTGTAGTCTTCATCAATAACGTACACAAGAATGGATTGTTCTGTCTCTCTCGTATTCCCTCCCGGAATCACCTTAACTTATCTATTTATAGATTGCAGAGGTGCTGCGAGTGAGCTCTATCGAGCAAGGATTCTCTTAGATGAGCATAAACTCCATCGGGCTGTTCTCTTCTCAATCGTTGGAATTAATGAACTAAGTATGAGATCTGTCGAGTGCATATTCACTCATCCGAGCATGATCTCCATCGGATCGCTCTCTTCCTAAATCACTGAGATCATTGATCTGAGTATGAGCTCTGTGGAGATCTATTTTCTCCCCTCATCGCCAATGACCTGTGTGTGATTTTGCGTTCAGTTTCAATGACCACTACTTATACTAAAGATCACCCTACTTTGGAGAGGTCGCACAGATGTGTTCGTGGCACCAATGGCAGTCTAGGGGTTCCAGCATTCCATCGAAGGAGACAAGTGGCAGAAGTCGGGATAGCTTCCATGACATGTTTAAGTGATGACAATGGTTAGTAAGTTGTTAGTGCTCTACGAAGTGTTTATATAGTTATATGCAAGTATGTATATTTAAAGGTAAATATATATATATATATATATATATATATTCATATTAGTAAAGGCTATAACCTCTATCTACGTAAAACCTCCTTTTCAAAAAGTATTTTCTTTTATATTTGTATATATAATTATATAATTTCATAAATTAACCTCAGATTTATAACATGGACATGGTATATCTCATACAAGATCACCCAACATTCTTTAGTACAACATTTTTCATTAAACTTCAAATAGTAAAGGTTTAACATTTATCATTCATCCTCATCCCTGAGAAAAATCTTTTTTACTCCCATAACATTCACACAAAAATACATCCCATAGTCTAGTTACAAGATAAATCATTAATATTTGTTATATCATAAAACAAATATTTCAAGAGCACTTTGTTGATTATCAAACTCTCCCATGAGTTTGGAATTTCAGTAGTTCCTCTGCTGTACATGGAACTCTTCCTCAAGTTATGTTCTTTTGAAACTCAACAAATCAAAATTTGCAAACAGAATACTCTTTGTAAACTCAATAGAATAATCAGAGAGTCTCGCTCTGCAACTCATTAGTTAGCATTCCCCTCATCGAATCTTCTTATGTGAAATCACAAGGAAAATCTAGTGAGCCTCTTGCCCAATTCGATGGATTAAGTCTGCCTAGGTCTTCGAGTCAGTATAACATTCAACGAGCCGCCTGCTCTGTTCCACTTCCATGGGGAACATGACCACATTTTTAGGGAACTTGCCTCCTGCAACTGCTAGTGAGTGAGTACAAGATGCAGTCATTCTGCTTGAGTTGAGAAAATATTCTTTTCCCCTTAAACCTTCTCGTTTGAGTCCATGAAATATTATTTTCCCCTCAAACCTTCTCATTTGAGTCCAAGAAATATTATTTTCCCCTCAAACCTTCTCGTTTGAGTTCAGGAAATTTACTTAGTAACGATCATTTATTATTTCTTGCATGCCACATGCAACATAATAGAAACAGAATATTAACATATATTCACCTTGCATTTTATGATTACGCATTATTAATCATAAGTCTCGTCACCAATCGTGATTCATGAAATACTGTAAATAAAATGTAAAGTAAATCATAATCCAAATACGATGTACAGTATATCATTACTTACTCTTGAACAATTTTTCCCAACTTATCTATATAATTTTATAATCAAAGTTCTTCTTCGATCATGTCATTAGTCATAGTTGAGATCACTTCCTGAAATGTTAGTATATAAGAAAAAATTCATTTGCTTCAATTGCTCAACGATTGAACACATTAGTTCCATAGTATTACACACATGCTCATCCAATAACTGACGTATCATCTTAAATTTACTCTTATATTTGAATGTAAACCCTCTGATATTCCTATTTGTGAATCTGAGGTCAAATCTGCTAACAAACATACATGTTAGTATGAAATATAGATTCATTTCATTTTGAGACTCATTTAGCTAAAGATACTCTTTTCAAAATGTCATATGATCAATTGACTATTAACAAGTTCTTAGGATTCTTCAATTCCTATATCCATTCTTTTAACAGAATATCTTTTCTTGATACACATCAATCTTTATTTAGAAGTTTCAACAAACCCTATACCATATGTAACAAACCCTATTTAAGAATCATAATCCTTCTTAAATAAAATCTTTTTAAACTCCTAAGAATATTGCTTGTAATTCCATACAATATTACATCTTTAAGCTTATACATTCATTTCTAAAGTTCTAAAAATGAAAATACGTTTTATGTTAAAAATAACTAATATTTTAACAGATTGATGATTCTTCAAAAATAATATTTCAACACATCAGTCATTTCACCACATGAATTCATTCACAACATATCTTGTAACCTAGCTCGTGAAGTTCATCCTGACTATCAATACTCAATGATGATTACTTGGACCTTGGTCTCCATACTATTGGATCCACGAAAAAAAAATGAAGGAAAGACAACATATCTTTTTGCAATAGGCATACTATCAAAACCTGAGTACGAGGATGTACATTCTATTATTGACACTTGAGGACCAACTTTCATTCGAGGAAGGAACCTATCAATCAATTAACTATAACTTCTTAAACAAGTATATTTTCCCAATCTCATTCTATAATTCTTTTGCGAAAGCAATATCTTTTGATATAGCATTTCATGAAAATTATCAAAAGAATATATAACAACTATACAATCTCCAAATAGAATATAGCTATGATAAGTGGAGATTTTTAAGTGATTTTTCCTAATCTAAGAAGCACGCTTCTTTGGAGTGTACGAATAATAATACTTTTCCTTTTAACAAATTCATGATACAAAAAATTCCTTATATTTCACGTCAAATCCAGAAAGGACATAAGAACAACATCTATGTTGACACTTCTTTCATAAAAGATATTTACATAGTAGTTCCTTTGTAAGGTATTTCCTGTTGCATATCATATTCAAACTCAACTAACCGTCATTTTATCAAAATATCACACTCCATGCCAATGCTATTCTTACATTTGAGTTGCTATACCTTTTATCTAGCAAGGAATATTACGACATGGATAACATACCTGAATGAGAACAATATACTTATCTCTACTATTTTGGATAAACTTAAAGTTTATCTCCGTTACATTTCTCACTCGTCCAGTCCAGCCCATGTGCCAAGCAAAACAAGATCAACTTTATTAGCCTTTATATTTTCTTTATCTCATGTTGAGCCCAATAAGCCTTAGTGTTGTAACCTAAAGCTCTGATACCATATGTAACAAACCCATAAATTGAGTGAGTATTTTTTTACTTATTTTCACATCAACTTCTTAAGTTATAAACTGTATTTTATAAATACCTCAAGAGATAAGCTATTTCATATTTAACATATCTAAACAGTACAATCTATACAGTAGTGCAGTAGGGTAACATACCTAGAGAATGAAGTCAGTATTTTGATAATTGTCATATGATCTTTTCACAATTATTACCTAAACTCTAAAAACCTAATACAACATGCATAATCCTTCAAACTGAATTTACTTAAGCAGAGTTTCTTGGCCAACAATGATTTCTCCTACAACACTTCTTCATTCTTCTTGGAGCAATTATATGAAGTAGAATTATTACATCTATTCCTAGATCATCTTGATAGCCAACATTTATGTAACATCTACTTTCCTATCCTTGCACAACCCCTTTCTCCTTACTTAGGATACTTATGAACAACTTAACATATAACCTTGTATTTGAATCATATGGTGGCACATCTTTATGCGAATTCTGACCCTTTATAACATAGACTTAAAAGTACCTAAGACTATTACATGAAAACGTTTAGAACGATGGGTCGTCCACTACCAACAATCCACTTATTAATATACTTTTATACATGGACATATCAAAAACCATTATAATAATACGCATGACAGTGAATTCCAAATTAATTAACTTATCAAAATGTATCTAAATTCTACGCAACAAACGCATGAGAAATGTCATATACACGTGGTTCACCCCAGGTCTGGGCCACATCCACCAAGAATGCCATAGCTTGTATTAAATAGTCCAAAAATGGTCGGTTACATTTTGGAACAACTTGTTTCCATTCATACGTTCCACAGTCTCTCTCCTGGAGAGTATCTTTAAACATTCAAATGCTAAAATCAACACTATAGCTCAGATCTAAACCTTATCCGCGTCTTTCACGGATTTTTTAGTGGCAGCATATACATAAACCAAAATAGTAAACAACAATTCACAAAACGAAGCAGTACTGGAGCCCGGCCTAACGCTGTCACTTATCATGGAAGACATAGTAGATACATTTATATATTTATGAGGCACAACTCTGAAGCAGTTCCTCTAAATGTTTTATGTACAATACCCTAGACAGTGCATCTACTGGGAAAATACCAGCAAAAATCAAAATCACATAAGAAAATAACTCCATCGAGTTTCTACGCAATATCTTTAGATGGTGCATCCATAACCAAGCAAAAATATCGATGTAACCTATGCAACAACAATAAAATGTGTGCTCTAAATCTCCGACAAAGATCGATAATGAAAGGGTGTGCCTCGGTCTTAAGCAGAGATCTAGGAAATAGAGGGCGTGTTCAGATCTCAACAGAGATCGATGAAACTAAGAGGGGTATTCCGATGTGAAGGGGCTTCAAGCATTATAGATAGGAGGGTAAAATAAAATACCAGCATAATTATATATATACGATGTAGCATTAGACTAGTACTCTATAAGGATAGTATAGTTCCAAGCATTCTCTGATAATGCAGTATAACAGATCTCGACAGGGTTTTCTCATAAATAGAAAACGTTAGGGTTACAACCTCATAAAAAATTCAATCAGAAGGTTATCTAAGTGCATGTTCTGTCGAACACAAAAATATAAAATTGTATTATAAAACCTGAACCACCTAAAGGAAAATGTTAGGGGTCAAGCTTGTGAGCTGACCTGCAAACTCAACACAAAAGAAAAGGAAAGGTTAACCCCCAGAAATGGCATAGGTATTTTAACAAAACCTGGTAAACTGATGTGATGGCTTCCTAAGTATAGGAAGAGCTCTTGATACACAAATGGGGAAATAGCAATGGGGCATACGAAGCTGGATTAACTTTACCTAAATGGAGAACCAAAATCTAGAGACTAAAATTTGCTAGGCATAGTTTGACGTGAACTAAGTTTAGGGTTTTACGCTCACCATGGCAAAATAACAAAATATCAAAATATAAGATTTACAGAGCTTGGAACTGATAACCACGCATTGTGGCAGTATAAAAAAATAGAGATTTCAATTAATCCATGCATTTGGAAGCATACAAAAGCACAAAGAACTCCCACCAAATTGTGGCTGCAATGAATGAACATAGAGCTCTCACTCTCTATGCATAGGGAGAGATAATCTATAATAGGTTTCTACAAAAACCATGGCAGCAAAAGAAAAGAACTTCAACAGTAAAATATACCATCACATATATATAAAACAGAAAACGCATCCTTTACAGGCATTTAATTTTTGAGCATTCATACTAAATAATGGAAGTATACAGAGACCTTTATCTTTGGAAATCAGTGAAGTCACTACGGCAATTCTATCTCTGCCTTTTGAACCGAATTAACCTCAAGCAATAAACCTTAGGGTTAGTATGCAGAAACCTCCTTGAAAACGTTTATCAATTAGGTCACTAACCTGAGCCTAGTCTTCATCAATAACGTACAGAAGAATGGATTTCTCTATCTCTCTCGTATTCCCTCCCAGAATCGCCTTAACTTATCTATTTATAGATTGCAGAGGTGCTGCGAATGAGCTCTGTCGAGCAAGGATTCTCTTAGTTGAACATAAACTCCATCGGACTATTCTCTTCTCAATCGTAGGAATTAGTGAACTGAGTATGAGATCTGTCGAGCACAGATTCATTAATCTGAGCATGATCTCCATCGGATCACTCTCAGCCTCTCTTCCTAAATCATCGAGATCATTGATCTAAGTATGAGTTCTGTGGAGCTCTATTTCCTCCCCCCCATCGCCAATGACCCGTGTGTGTTTTTGTGTTCAGTTTCAATGACCACTACTTATACTAAAGATCACCCTACTTTGGAGAGGTCGCACAGATGTGTTCGTGGCACCAATGGTAGTCTAGGGGTTCCAGCACTCCATCGAAGGAGACGAGTGGCAGAAGTCGAGATGTGTTTGTGGCACCAATGGCGGTCTAGGGGTTCCGGCACTCCATCAAAGGAGACGAGTGGGAGAAGTCGAGATAGCTTCCACAACGTGTTTAGGTGATGACAAGGGTTAGTAAGCTGGTAGTGCTCTACGAAGTGTTTATATAGTTATATATGCAAGTATGCATATTTATATGTAAAGGTAACTATATATATAGTTATATAGATATATATATATTCATCTTAGTAAAGGCTATATCTCTTCCTAGGTAAAACCTCCTTTTCAAAAAGTATTTTCTTTTGTATTTGTATATATAATTATATAATTTCATAAATTAACCTCCAGGTTACTTCCATCTCCCCTTCATATATATACTTAGTAGTATATATAAATATAGTTAATTTATCCTATAGGGGTATTTCGTTCTTATGCCTATTTATTTCCTTTCACCCAAAAGGTTTAAGCAGTAGTACTCATTCCTCATGAGTCGGACATGTAGAATCTTAGTTTTAAATCGACAAAACTAAATACATAGTTTTCCCTTTTTACTCTAAGTAGCTCTAACTTACGATGTCACCCATCGCAGTTAGATTCTCGTGGCTTCCATCCACCAGCGTTTTCCTCTGTGGTTTCCCGTTGCTCATCGTATTAGTCGTGTCCATATTTAGTCTCTTACTTTTACAATTTATAAGCCTCATAAGTTACCGGGTGTAACGGTGGGGCCTTGGCCTTGAGCTCCTCACCAGGGCATAATCAGAGTTATAATATACATTTGTAAAATTTACCAAGGCTGAAAATGGGGATGTTACACTATGCCAACCTTTCTTAGGACAGAGAATGTTTTGGCTAGAGTATGAAACAATCTTAGAAAGCATATTGTCTCCAATCTTGTTTATCTTTTTTTCTTTTTCCATTAGGTACTTAGTCATAGGCATTGTCTAAATGGAGTATATATAGTCGTTTTTATGAGGAAGATAGGATATGGTGTATTTATTTTAATGTTGAGATTATATGTTATAAAGTTCCTTCTCCATGATTTTGTAGAGATGCTACAACTCCAAACTTCACATCCATATAACATAACAAGAGTCATGAGATTCTTAAAGATGACCTTATTCTTATCCAAAGCTAAAGGTCTAAAGGTTTGTTGATTTGCAACTGTTTTGAAGTCCATAAAAAGATTTCCACCCTCCATTAATTATTTTCTCAATGCAATAATTCTAGTTGAGTTTGTGATAAAGATGAAAATTCAGAGATATTTGTATGAAGTAGTTACGTCCTTCAAGATTGTTATACATAATTAGCAAGATTTTCTTCTTATCTCAAAATTAAATATTTGTTAATTTATAATTATTTTCAAGTCCATAATAAAATTTCCAACTTCTATTAATTATTTTCTCCCTACAACCATTATAATTAAATTTGTGATGAAAATGAATTTCAAAATATTTATATAAAGTAATGATAATTTTAGAATCAAAATCCTACCATCACAACTCGCATCTCCTTAACAATTCTCTAGCTTCCAATTTATATATAAAAATTGATTTAAGTTGAATAAGTCTTTTCAATATCTTATTACTTTTACTTTTTTAGGTAGTATATTAAAAGTATTAGTTTAAAGTTTCTTCACTAGTGATGTTTATATTCTTCAAATTACACGATTAATATTATTTAAATAAACAATTTTAAATATAAAAAGATGTATGTATTCTACACATTAACTGATTAATATTATTTAAATAAACAACTTTAAGAATAAAACTTGAAATTAGTGTTAGTTACGTTTCTATGTTATTTTAATAAATTGAGGTGAAAATATTTCAATTTCATAAATGACAAACTCAAACAAAAACAAAAAAATCAAATAACAGCAATATCCAAGAACGATAACGGAAACCCATGCATTTGAGATAAACTTTTGTAAGTTTAACCAAAGAAAAATACGTTATTCAGTATCTACGGATGCATTAAGATCATTTATACAAAACCAAATAGACAAATATATTATTCAGTATCTAGAATCAACTATACAGACAAATATATTCTTCGCTATGTACAGTTGCTTTAGAATCAACTGTACAAAATCTAAAATTACTTACAGAATCTAAAATTGCTTTTGAATCATCTCTACGACATCGAAAATTAGTTACAGTATGACATTTATCTCTAACATTTAACTAAAGAGTGGAAGGAAAATGGCTAGCTAAGAACACGCGGCGACTTAAAAAAGAAGCACATGACAGAGAAGATGAGCTCTGATCACACAGAGCGGGTAGTTGGTTGTTAAGTTGAAGGAGGTGGGATCCTATTGATGGGTATGGCTGTAAGTGGAGTTGCCATTTCGCATGATAGTTTAAGCATCTCTGTGAGGTCCACCGGGTCGTTAGGAGAAGGCAGCCATGTGAAATGATGAACCAATTTAGCTACCCACAGGTGAACTGTCTGCAGGCCGAGAGCCTTGCCTGGACACACTCGCCGACCGGCACCAAAAGGCGCAAGCCGCAGGTCGTTTCCTCGGACGTCCACATGTTGTCCACCTTCGGAGAGAACAAACCTCTCGGGACGGAATTGATGAGGCCGTTCCCAGATGTCCGGGTCGTGGGTAATGGACCACATGTTCACCATGGCCGTCGTGCCCGCCGGAACGCACATACCGTTTGCCGTGTGCCAATCCTCCGTGCAGAGGCGAGCCCATGATAGAAGAGGCCCTGGCGGATGCATTCTCAGAGATTCTTTCACCACGGCTTGTAGATACGGGAGCTTCTCGATATCGTCCTCCCTTATGCTTCTGTTGCACCCGACAACCGCCTCCAGCTCTGCGTGAACTTTCCCTTGCACTTTTGGATTCAGCAACAGTTCTGCCATTGTCCATTCTACAACCAAAGCGGTTGTGTCTGTGCCGCGGAAGATCATTTCCTGCAACGATGTCCAATATAAGCAAGACATAGAAAAATTTTAATTCTATAAACACTAAAACTCTCGTTTATAAAAAGAAACGTATCATGTTTATTAGTTATGTTACCCATAGAACTGCGATCATATCGTCGTCGTGGAGCTTGTCTTCTCCTTGGAGCGAAAGCAGGACGTCCACAAAGTCTGAGTCGGTCGTGTCGTGTCTCTGTCGGTGCTCGTCGATGATGTCTTTGACAAACGATCTGACACGTGGGACAAGCCGAGCGCAGCGGCTGTGGATTCTGAGTGGATCGAGAGCTCGTAGCCATGGCAGATGATCAGCCCAGTTGAATGCTCCTAGGAGCTCAAATCCCTCATCCACCATCTCACGGAGATTCTTCTCAGTCTCGGAATCGAAGAAGCGTTGACCAAAGACACTTTCCATTATATTATTAAGCGCCGCTTTCTGGAGGTGTCGTCGGAGCTTGACGGGACCACCGTTGATAATAACCTCGTCCCGTATGTCGGAAAGCATTGCCGTGGAGTCCGCTTGACGGCCGATTTCGTGGGCCGCAATTCGCCGTGGAGCGAAGAGATGTGTAGCAGAAATTCTTCGCAGGAGTCGCCAATAATCGCCATTGGGCGCAAATCCCATCGCTCTTCCGAACATCAACTGTTGAGCGGATTGTTTAAGTGGTCGGTCTGCAAAGTGAGGGGAGCTGAGCAACTGTCTGGCCACCTCGGGGTCCGATGTAATCACGGCAGGCGTTGAGCCCAAGCTAAACGCCATAAGCTTCTTGGCGCCATGAAGACAAGCCAGACAAGCGAGCTTGCGGTGAGCAAGACCGACGCTCATGTCCATGAGGCTTCCGATTACCGGCCATCCTCTGGGGCCAGGAATAGGGACGCCTTTCTTGTATCTTCCAGCCCATGCACAGCCTCCAGGGCTGAACCAAGAGACCATAACAGCACAAACAGCAGCGAGAAGCAGTGCTATATAGAGAGGCCACTGCCCCCATGCAGAAATATGGTCAGGGGATTGTAAGAAATAGTCACGTACTCCATTCTTTTTAAGAAGAGGAATGGCATATACCCACCACCCCTCTGTTGAAGAGGCTCCAAGATTCTCCATTGCATAAGATATAGAGAAGGATAGAATGATGGAAAGAGCGGAAAGAAGGCGACATTAAATAGGAGGATGGTCTGTTATAACTGGATGAACGTGTGCGGAAATTGATGGGCCATCAATGGCGGCTGTATATGGCCCACTTGTGACGCTGGTGGCGTCAGGGCCCAGGGGGACTCGACATGAAAATAACACGATGGGTGATAAATACAAACTCCTCCGGCTTTATCTGACTCGCTTTCCCTTTCTACGCTAAATACAAACTCCATTGACTGCGGTACAACTCAGCTCAGGTGTTTCCACGAAAGTTATGTTTCGTGAGTTGGAAATTCATTCCATTCCGAATGATCTCTTCGATATTGTCGGGCTTTATATAGCTTTCAATGGAAAGAGATTTCCAAATATTAGTTGGATTAAATTAGACATGGAATGAAACAGCCTTGAAATAATAAGCCGAAGAAACACCCCGATAAGCGAAAGGTCAGACGTTTACGAGAGAAACACCCGAAAATGGCAAGCGAAAGGTCAAGTTACAAAGATGGTTGAGTGTTGGGACTGAAGTGTTTAGAAACAAAATATTAATGTCTCTGGGATATGGTGCATATCCAGACAGCCATACCGAAAAAAATTAATGCAATGAAGCTTTAGGCACTACCTGTAAATGAGGTGTAAATTTCATGGAAAATGTTTATTAAGGTGTAAAGACATGGCTGAAAAATTCGTTTACTTGCTTGTTCTTCACGCTTAGTCTTTCCGAGTCACCGATTGTCGTCACGCCTCTCGGCGTTAAGCTATGGTTAGGTGTTAAACCTCTTCGTGTTAACATTTAGTTATTGGCGTTAAGATATGGTTACTCCTCCATGTGTGGAGTTTTCAAATTGCAATAATGACGTATGGTCACCTAAGTTGCTTCATAACGGAATGAAGTTAGTGTATGGAAATTATATGCTTATTATATTTTAATTATTTTTATACAATAAATTATATGCTTATTATATTTTAATTATTTTTAAATAAATTTTAAAATAGTTGATAAATATATATAATCTTTTCAAAATTATCTTGTTAAGAATATTCATTGAGAATTTATATATTAATTATGATCATGTTTGTACTAAGTTTATTCATGATTATGATCATGTTTATACCAGAAGTTTATCAATAATATAATGGCCATCATCCTCACATTGATATCAAACACATTTATGTCCGTTAAATATGGCTTTATTTCAAAAGGATTTATTTTTTTATGAATTTATTATAATTATATTTAATGACATTATCTATGTTGTCTCTATTGCTTTGCAAGAGATTCAAGTGGGCTATATCTATTAGATTGTGAAAAGGATGTTATGGATGCTAAGGAGTTATGATAAGTCTTTATTCATATATAATGGCCATCATCTTGACATTACTATCAAACACATTTATGTTAGTTAAATATGGCTTTATTTCAAAAGGATAAAAAAGGATTTGTAGTTTTTTATGAATTTATTATAGTTATATTCAATGACATGATCTATGTTGTCTCTATTGCTTTGCATGAGATTAAGTGGGTTATATCTATTAGATTGTGAAAAGGATATTATGGATATCAAGGAGTTATGATAAGTCCTTTCTTATTAGCTGTTTTTATTATTAATATGAATTAATTAAAAAATGCATTTGTGAAAATAATAAGAGCTATTGGTTGTTGCGTGGTGTGATGAAATATGCTTTAGCCATAAAAAATGCATAAATATTTGCATTTTAGACTTGTATGTCCATGTCAAGAGTTTGATCTTTTATATTTTTGGCAATGCAATCAGTGAAATAATTTCATTTGACAAAATAAATATGAATAAATAAAACAAGTTCTTAACACTTTCATTTGATAAAATAAATATGAAATCAATAAAATAAGACTTCCTTTAACTATGAAACATAGTAATAAGTTCCTCCTTTCCACATTTGAGGTCGGGACTGAGATAGTTCAACCAACGTAATATACAACTCTCTCCACTGCTCTTAAAACTTAAAAAATGAAAAGAAACCTTAAAAAATACATTTGATCCCTCTCGCCGCTTGATAGAGCCTAGGATTTGGATCTAGACTCGTCTATTCCAGCAGGAAGCCTTGGTGGGGCTTATGGACGTCATATCTTTAAGGTGAGACTCTTTGTAAATATTAGCTTAGAATCGAAAGCAATAAACACCGCTTTCCAAAGAACTAGTTAGCTTATTGTTGCTTGGTAATTTACTCATTCAACTAAATAAACTAGTCTGACTAAAACTTGAACTGCTGACTCTCAAACTGGAGGATCTGTATCTACTGCTCCACAGCTCGCCCTTTCCTTTACAGTTGATTTAGGTTCCTACGGTATATGGATTGGGATTTTCCTTTGTTTGAGGTTCCCAGTCACCAGGTTACGGTTAAGTTATGCTGATGGTTAGATTCAATCAAGTAGATCAACTATAGTTGATGGGTATTTATCTAAATCTTCAACCAGTTTCAATGTCACTTTTGTATGACCTTTCCCTCGTCACCTATATTAGGCCGTGATGTCTGATTCACATATTGATGTATGTTTTTACAGCTGACCCACAATGATTTGAGTGATGATCTGCTTTAATGCTATGTTAATGTAGATTGCACATATACTCGAACGAGGTACACTTATTATACTCATTCCAGGGCTAATTCTCTTTTGTTTTAAAAATATTTTTACCCATCAAATGGAATGCTAAGGCCCATCATTAAAATTATTTGAAATATATGAATGCATAAATCCATTTAAAAGAGAGAAAGAAAGACATATTTGCAAAAGACGTGGCTTGTATTCACATGTATTCTCCATAAACACGATCCACATCAATTTTTGTATGGTCCTTGAGTTGAGTTATCTTAATTAGAGACAAGACAGGTACACACACATGCATGTGCGACGCTTTCCTCAGACCACCAGACCAACGTCTTCCTCGCCAATGAAGTTCGGCTCTACCAACCACAAGCGGTAACTTATCTCCCTTTTCTTGGGATAAACCTCTTTCTCTTCGTCCTTTTATTGCGGATAAAAATAAAAATGCAGATAAAGATAAAAATATGGAGTTAGGATTAGTGTCCCTAACTAAATATCATGCTGCCTCATCATTTAACACAACCTAAATCCTTTGTACTTAGTTCGAGTTGGATAAGCTGGCAGAGGCTGCGGAGGTTCCACTCCAAATGGCGATGCCTCAGGACCCAAGTGAGGCTGTTGTTGCTGAGGATGGAGGTCTTAGGGATGCCCTGGCAGAAGCGTCTTCAGATTTATGGTTATGGATGTTTTGGTTTTGTTATGCTGTGGTGCCACTTTTTTTAGGATAATCATAATTGTAAATTTTGAGCATCAAGTGAAACACGATCCACAAGCAATTTTTGTATGGGTATTGCAAATATGTAGATATATATCTTTTGGTTTTATGGCAGGTAGGTGAAAATCGAGAGGGTGAGTTTGGCATCATCCGCAGAAGACAAAGACGGAGGAAGAAGAGATGGCGCAGATTTGTTGTGTGTACTGGATAATATTCTTGCGGATTACCTTTCCTGTTAAATGGGATAATCTTCTTGTGGAAATATTGGTATCTTGAAGATTTTAGCATGCACAGTAAAGAATTACCTTCATATACTATAGTGGCTCGCAAGACATCATGGTGCATATATACATACTTATATCTAGAGAGATAGGGTCGAAATAGGAAGCCAACTCACGGTAGATGGATACACCGACCATAAAGAATATCTTATGGCGCCGTCATTGTTTCTCGAGATCTCTTATATCAAGAGTTTAATTCTCGTATACGACACAAGGTTATTCCTTATAGTAGGGGATAAAGAGAGATAACAGAACATCTGTGTGTAGTGCTTTTCTTTTTTACTTTATTATTTTTAACACAAAGAGGTGTGAAACTGCCGCAGATGAAGGTCCGTTCATTCCTTGGATTACCTTTCCTGTTAAATGGAAAAAAAAGCAGATTAAGGTCCATTCATTCCTTCGATTACCTTTCTTGTTAAATGGAAAAGCAACAGGTTCTTTCTAGGCCATATTTTCTTTTTCTGACTATTAATTTTTTTATTAAACTATTTCTTGTTTTTGTTTAATTTTAACATGTTCCTGTGAATTTGAATATATTTTTTCTTTAAAAGAATCAAGTTCATAATATCCATTTTCCACAATGATTTATCAATTGCAATGCCCTTTCATTTTCTATTGATTAGTTTGTAGAAAACCATAAAATTAAAGTATTATACTTTGACTACCAAAACTGAATCTATTTGTAAATAAAGTATTATACGTTGAATACCAAAATTGAATCTATTTTGTAAATATTTTATTTTTCATATTGAATCCATTTTATAAATATTTCATTTTTCATATTTTTTTTTTAAATGAAATTGAGATTTGTCAGTCTTATATGTACTTATTTTCCACAATTCTATGCTAAGGAGTTATTAGTAATTGCACAACTACTTACTCCTCTCCTTTGATTTTCAAAAGGGTTCTAGATCAATGGAAGAGCATCTGAAGCACAAGTAGGAGGTTGGTCATTCGATTCCACCATTCCCTACAATAAATTAAGAGATAATACTATAGTTTACTTTTAAGAAAATGATTTTTATGGTGATTTCACTCTATGGTTAAGAATACTTTTATAGAAAAGTAATTTGTCTCTAGTGAGTAAAATCCTTTCCAATATTTGGGTTTTAATCATCAATAGCATTGTTTACCCCCCCTCTAAGCTCTAGCCCTTACCTCTACCCGGAATATCGAAGTTGGTCCTCCAAGGACATTATTAAACACCTTATAGTTTTGATGAAACTTCCTAATCCAAGTTTGGAGATAGGCTAGAGAAGCTTCCCATGTTTATTAAATGTTTTCACTTGAGTGAAGGGTGCATTTTGGTTAGGGTCGAGACAGAGGATTTCAACAATAGGCTCTACCAACATCAAGAATCAAAGGGAGATTGATGTGTTTGATTACATGTCAATCCCAAATAGCATACATGATAGAATCTAGTGGAAACTTTGCAATCCTAAAATATTGAAAACTCTTAATTATGTTGAATTCTAGATCCCAAACCACTATAAACAAATATGCAAAGTTTCTCATGTGTGTATAGAAAGAGTGCATACAACTAAAATAACATCAAGCGAATTCCATATATGCCCCAAATTACATATAAACAAAGATTCTAAATGGTTTATAGATTCCAAAACACTTCACACCACAACAAATAATTACATATATCAAAATCCTTTCCTATATTGGGATTTTATTCATCAATAGAACCATGTGCCCCCTACTCTAGGCTCTATCCCTTGCCTCTACCCAGAATCTTATAGTTGGTCCTCCAAGGGCATTAGTCAACACCCTACAGTTTTGATGAAACTTCATAATCCAAGCCTAAAAATAAGGTAGAGAAGATTCCCAATCAACATATACACTTAGGAAATTTAATGTATGTATCTAGAAATTGAAATTAATACACAAATACAACATGAATTTAATATGGAAAAATGTTAAATGTTTAGTCTTTAGTGTATAATTTACTCAATTTTAAATTTCAAATAATAAACAGTTCATGTTGTTATTTGTTGTACACTAGTTTTACATTTTCCATTGCTTAGAGATGTCATTATACCATATATATTTTTCTAATGATATTTATTTTTGTATTTATGATTGTAGTGGCTATTATGGATCAGAATGTAGATCTATTGGGAGAGATCTCTATTTTGAGAGAGATCAGTACTATTGGAACATTTAAAAACCCATTCCATACTTAGGATATATTTTATTAGTCATGTAGATTAATTTTCCTAGGTGTAGACTATGTAGTTGGCATAGTTTTGTATTTTATTCCTCCATATGCCATCCTTGTGAAATTATGCAAGTGAAGATCACTTTAGCTTAAGCAATCCTCACAATTTCACTCAAGAATTCCAAAGAAGAAGAGATAGAATAGAATCAATATTCACACATCAAACTCAAGGAATGTGAAAAACTATTGTAATGTCATTCATCTGCTATAAGCTGGAAAAAATCTAAGAGTGCAATAGAATGAATTCAATTACCCCAAAGGTGATTCGAATTCTCCTCAAGGTGTGGCTTGAAATGCATTGGAGACATCACCCAATCAATGGTAGTAGTCAGAGATAGTCAAAGATCAGTCAATGTGAGTCTAACTGAGTCTAACTAAGTCATGTGAGAAAAAATATAGGGAAGGAGACTCCAAGGAGGGCGCAGATCAGCTGTCAGTCGTCAAGTAGAGCTACTCTAGTCAATGTAGCAATCAATCTAAGAGCTACAGTCAGTTACCTGAGCAATCAGTCCTCAAATCAAGGAACTGGCCCACAAATCATGGAACTGACTTATAGATCTCCTAAATCAGTGGAAGAGGGCGCATTTGTACTCCAGTGACGGAAAAAAGTGCGCATCAGTGTCTAGGAGGGCTAATACTGAGCAGAAACAGTATCCTCGGGGCTCAAAAATAAGTATTAGGTGCTGGTAGACTACCATATTGATGACTAGATGCATGCAATATGCATGCATGTAGTATGCGTGCAAAATGAAAAATGCATGCATGTAGTATGCATGCAAAATGAAAAATGCATGCAATGCATGTAGATACAAATTATGATGGTGAGAATATTCCAACACCCCCTAGCAAGACGGACTATGAGGAAGTAGAACTGAAAAAATAGGGCCCTGGTAACTGAGACCAAAGGCCACCCCGTACAACAATCTAAATAAAAATTTGAGGAAAGAGGGAAAACCCAGTGGGAAGAAATCCCCCCCCTCAAGATAGATTGTAAAAATCTAATCAAGCATGTGCATCACTCACCCCAAGAAGGGATGAGAGGTAAGTGAACTTCTTCATCGAGAAAGCATCTGTCAGCAAGAAATGGATCTGTGTGATGCTTGATTCAATTTATAGAGGTATCTTCCTCTTGGGAAGAAGTGTATCATGCTCCAAAAACATGTTCTTGAGTTCTCCTTCGGTGGATGCAAGTGAATCTGGAGGCTTCCTAAACTTTCTCTTCATACCAAACACGGTGAGAAGCAATCCAAAAATATGAAGATCATTCTGGAACATGTGATTTGAACGAACTAAGGTAGGATTAGCTCCAGGAATGTGTAGATAGTTATTTGATATTTCCTTTGAACCAACATAGGTGATATCATAAACAAAGAACTATGACATGATGGTGGTGGCTTGGAATTAAAATCATATCCAAGAATTGATCGATGGTTTCTTGTGATATCCTTTGAACCAATAGGGGTGAGATCAAAACCAAAAGCACAAGGATATTCTTGAGGCTTGAACCCAAGTGAATGGTAGTGTCTTCCATCTTCGGTGAAACTTTGAAAACAAGTGACAATGATCAAAGAGAAGTTCATAGGAAGCATTTGATCAAGGAGAGAGAATGCATAACCTCCAAGATCTGATTTATCCTCCAAAACACTCAGTAGATCATCATCTTGTGCCTCAGTAGGCTCATGGGAAGTAGATATTTTGAAAGTCTCTTCAACTTCTAGAGTAGTAGTTGATATATCTTGCTCAGATTTTGAATTAGAAGGTGGATGAAATCCATCATTTGTGGTACTTTCATTTGCTTCTGCTTCATGGGAAGTAGACAATTCGAAACTGTCTTCAACTTCTAGAGAAGCAGAGAAAGGAATGTCTTTTGTATCTTCTTCTTCATCTTTCTCAATTCCATATTGCTTCATCTGCTCAACCAGGTTCTTGGGCTTGGTGAAGGACTCATTAATAGAGTCAAAATTTTTGGGGCTCAGAGAGATTGACTCATTTTCTAGCTAATGCTCTTTCAAATCATCCTTTTGTCCAAATAGAGTTTCGAGCTTTGTCCAAACCTATTTGGGATTTTTGAGACCAGAGAGATGAAAGTGTAGATCATCGAAAATACTGAGGAGTAGAAATCCAATTGCTACATCAAGTCTATCAAGATATTTGGATTTATGTGTAGCATCAGTAGGTTCGAATGTTATCCCATGTGAAACTCTGAAGAGACCTCTGGACTTAAAAAAAATGAAGATCTCCATTTTTACTTTTCATTCGAAATAGTTGAAGGAGGTGAGTTTGAGATCCATAGTAGCACTGATTTAGAATCTAAAGATGGAACTATTGCAACTGCAGAAAAATTCAAAGCTGCTACAACTGCAGGAAACTGCTGCATGTACAGAAAACTTTGAAACTGCTACAACTATAGGAAACTGCTGCAATTGCAGAAAACTTCGAAATTGCTACAACTGCAGGAAATGGATGCAACTACAGAAAAGTTCGAATAAATTGCAAAAAAATGAAATTTGGCTGGAGGTTTGTTGTAGAATCTAAAGAACAGTTCTTTAGAAAAGTGAGCACTTTTATCTGGATCCTTCACACATGGATAGACCTCACTGGATTTCTACAGTGAATTCAATGCAATGTCATAATATTTGTTGTGGAAATCCATAGGCTTCTGGTGCTCTACTGAAAAAATAGATGTTTAGTAAATTGTTGCAATTGCTGCTACTACTGCAACATGAAAAGCTATAACAAGCTCTGATACCATGTGAAATTATGTAGGTGAGGATCAATTTAGCTTGAACAAACCTCACAATTTCACTCAAGAATTGCAGAGAAGAAGAGATAGAATAGAATCAATATTCACACATCAAACTCAAGGAATGTGAAAAACTGTTGTAATGTCATTCATCAATTGTAAGCTAGAAAAAATATGAGAGTACAATAGAATGAATTCGATTACCCCGAAGGCGATTCGAATTCTCCTCAAGGTGTGGTTTGAACTGCATTGGAGACATCATCCAATCAGTGGTAGTAGTCAAAGATAGTTAAAGATTAGTCAATGTGAGTCTAACTGAGTCATGTGAGCACAAATCTAGGGAAGGAGACTCCAAGGAGGGAACAGATTGGCTTTCAGCGGTCAAGTAGAGCTAATCTAGTCTCTGTATTAGTCAATCTAAGAGATACAGTTAGTTAACTGAGCAATCTATCCTCAAATTGATGTTGAATGTCCTGAGTAATCTATATGTTTCCTTTTCCATTAAGTTTTTTAATAATAATAGAAATAATCTAATTCAAGGTTATATATTCTAGGTAGATGTCAAATACAGATGTTCGAGACATTCAATATTTAAATTTAGATGTTTGAGATGTTCGAGATTCAAATGCATATTTTTAGGCTACAAACTAGGGTTTATAGGCTTCACTCTATGGTTTATAGGCTAGGATTTCTAAGATAGGGGTTTAGAGTACAAACTAGGGTTTCTTGGACTCTTGTACATGTCTGTAGCACAATGGCTTAGATACAAATGGATGCACATGAATATAGGAAGACTTTTTGCATGCATATATAGTTTCATCATGAAGTTTTTTATGTTGTTGTGCATACCTGTGCACAATGGTTTGGATTCTTACGGATGCACATGAATGCAAAAAATAGGGTTTTTTTTTACTCTTGTGCATATTTGTAGCATAATGGTTTGGATTCAAGTGAATGCACATGCATATACAAATATTTTTTGGCATTCATATATAGTTTCATCATGATGTTTTTTGGATTCTTGTGCATAATTGTGCACAATGGTGTGGATTCAAGTGGATGCACATGAATGCAAAGACTAGGTTTTTTTGGACTCATGTGTATATTTCTAGGACAATGGTGTGGATTCCGATGGATGCACATGAATACAACAAGATTTTTGGCATGCATGTATAGTTGCATCATGAAGAATTTTTTACTCTTGTGCATAATTGTGCACAATGGTGTGGATACAAATGGATGCACACAAATGAATATACTAGGTTTATTTTTGCTATTGTGCATATTTGTATTACAATGGTGTGGATTCAAATGATCATGGAGGTTTCTAAGGATTTTGAACACAAACTAGGCTCTAGGCTACAAACTAGGGTTTATATGGATTATAATTCAAATAGGGTTTAGGCTACAAACTAGGGTTTCTAGGGATTATAATTCAAATTAGAGTTTAGGATACAAACTATGGTTTATAGGCTTCATTCTAGGGTTTATATGCTATGATTTCTAGGATAGGAGTTTAGAGTACAAACTAGGGTTTCTAGGATAAGGGTTTAGAGAGGAGATTTTTTACTCTTGTGCATAATTGTGCACAATTGTGTGGATTCAAATTGATGCACATGAATGCACAAACTAGGGTTTTTTTGGACTCTTGTGCATATTTGTAGCACAATGGTATGGATTCAAATGGATGCACATGAATATAACAAGATTTGTTGGCATGCATATATAGGTGCATCATGATGTTTTTTTAATCTTGTGCATAATGGTGCACAATGGTGTGGATTCAAATGGATGCACATGAATGCACAGAATAGGGTTTTTTGGACTGTTGTACATATTTGTAGCACAATGGTGTGGATTCAAATGGATGCACATGAATGAACAAACTAGGTTTTTTTGGAATATTGTGCATATTTGTAGCACAATGGTTTGGATTCAAGGGCGATGGAGGTTTCTAAGGATTTTGAACACAAACTAGGCTCTAGGCTACAAATTAGGGTTTCAAAGGATTGGAGTTCAAGTTACTTTATAGGCTAGGATTTATGGACTAGGGGTTTAAAATATGAATAGGGATTTTTGGACTCCTGTGCATATTTGTAGAAAAATGGTTTGGATTCAAAGGGTGATGGAGGTTTCTGGGGAGAATTTAGGCTTACATTCATATAGATCAGGTTGCCAGGGTTATATTTTTTATCCTAGGGTAGTTTACATTTATAAGTCTAGATTAGGTTTCTATGTTTGTGATTAGGTTTCCTTGACAAACCTTGCGCACTTTATCAATCTATTGAAAGTTGTGAATGTCTAGTTGCAATAGTTAAAATATTAATGTCAGTAATCAATGAGACCATAAAGCAAAATCATAATATATATGTAAGACATAAAAACACAATAAAACATGCAAACCACATACCATATTACTTACCTATAGTCATTCGACTAGACTATCAGGATCATCTCTAATACCAATGGTCTTCTTTAAACTATCGTGCTCGGAGTTAGGCAATAAGTATCGTTCCTTTGATGAGTTCTTCCTTGGCATTGTTTGCAGTTGGAGGTTTGTGCCAATAACAAAGTGTGTGTAATGGTATACAATCTAACCCGGTCTATAATCTTCAAATACACACCCTTTTCTAGCATCTGAGTGGGAAACCTGGTTCAAATACTCTCCTCTGATAACCATCGACCCAATCGAAAAATCATTGTCCTTGCAGTCCCTTAATGGGACATTGGGATCTTCTTCCCCTCTAAGCAACATGCCAGCCAATAATCAGTGTGCCATGCATTGCATCTCGAGGAAACCGTTGCATATATGTGCCCTACAGAAAAAATAGTGTCAACATTTGAGGTAAACTAACTAGACACAACAAGTTGTCAAAATTTTCAAAATATTAATAGAACCTAGTTGTACGAGATCTGATATGTGGTCATAGTTTGCTGAAATGCTTGATTGGTCCTCCTCCAACTTTGATAATTTTGTAGCTATACATCAACCAATTGGGAGTGATACCCGGTCCCACCTATCAACCCAATCCATGAATTCACAGGAGTCCTATTCACCACCACTGCATGAAGAACAAAAGAAAGAGAGTTTCCTTGTCCACATTTCAAGTATAGAATTGTCCAATGTTCTAATTGAATGAAATGCATGATTTCCTTGGATGGTATTTCACTAAGAGGTATAGAAAATATAAGATCATTACTAAGAGGTATAGAAAATTTCATAGATGACTAAGAGGTATAGAAAATCTAAGATGATGAGTTCATTGATCTACATCCACCATGTCCCAAAAATATATATGTACATATTCTTTCTTGGTTGATTGATATTCATGCATTCTTGCTCCCTCCCACATGACTGAAGAACACCATTCAACAATGGTCTTTTAATCTAGAATGAGCGATACATTTGTGAACTTCATGTCTTTCCTACGTAATGCAGTCTTGATGCACACACCTGCTCCATCATGTTCACCATTTCTGTGTACACTCTCAAAATAGTTCCAGATATGTGGCACCTTGTTACTTTTGTGGAGCATACACAACCATTGGAAGACACAAGCATTTTTGAATTTCCCTACACAACCGTTATACCAAACCCAATGTTGTTCCATCTGTATAATATTATCCTTCAAGTGATTGTAGAACATTTGAAAACTGTGTTGTACAAAAGCCAAGTCGTGACACCTGTCATCACTTATGTAGAAGGAATACTGCTTCAATATAACTCGGTTGTCTTCAGTACTATATGCCCCATGTATATAGGTGATATGGACCATTATGCTGACCTGGTTTGAGTTATAGTATTGACTCTCAATCTTGTTTTGTGATTGAAGGGTGTAGTTTTCCGCAAAATCGACCACTGATAAGATAGTCCCAACATGAAATGTATCCCTGCAAGTTCTAAACTACTCATCTTTCCAATGAGCCACATGTACATGATTTACATACTGTTGTGTCTTTTCTAAGAATCCATCCATAAGTCGCAAACCCGTTACCTAGTAGATCAACAATAAAGACATATATCAGTAGATTGTTACATATGAAATTGCAATTTGAAGAAAAAAATTGTATTCAAGAACTCATTACTAAATTGCGAAGTGACTAACTGTATTTTTTTTTCTTTCTTTCCCTCCGTCAATATCATACGTGACATATTTGATGACTTCAAGTTCACCTGCTGCCTCCCAAGTTCATGCTCATCGGTCACATGTATGCACTTTTTCAATAATTCCATTCCACTGCACACTTGGCATGTCCCATTTACACAAGTTTTTTGATAAAATGTGCAACCTTCTGGCCTACTGCACAATACACTATGAATCAATTCTCTAGATGATATTGGAGGAAATATAGCTGAGCATTCCCACACAAGAGTGTTATGCAATACACACAATATATATACATGTGTCATAATAATAACTATACTCAATGTGGTATCAACAACAACATGATGTGTTACAACATTATATTCATGCCTAAATCTCTCATATAGTTCCATTTGTGTTGTGTCAATAAAATGTTTAATGTGGGGTTCATGATCCCTTGAACCCCTTCTCAATTTTAGTACATATTTTTGGCGGGAAGAAGGTCTAGTGTTTTCATGCCAAAAACCTTGCACTAGTCCCTTTACCACATCAATGAGCTTCATATCAGAGCGTGGAAACCGGCCAATGAAGCCCCAGACATGTATTTCACGAGTTTCAAGTTTCTCCCTTCTAACACAATACCTACAGAGTCTTTTCACATTCAAATTAATTAGTTTGGATGTAAGATTAAGAAGACGAAGGTACCTAGTTCTTTTCTTCATGATTGATTGCGAAAACACATGGTGAGCCGCACTGCGATCCTTTGAACGAGATTTCTTTCCAATTGTACTAAATGCATCTACTAAAATTTTAGAATAAAAATAGTTAACAAGTATTTGTTGAGTTTTATATTCAATATTGTGTTTAGATAGACTACCTTCAAGCGAACCAATGGGACTATCATCAATCTATATGTGCATTGGAGGTCTTCATCGTGAACTTGCTGGTGGAGGTAGGGAGGTTGGAGTTTCGTCACCTAGTTAGTTTGGTGTTTCAATAGTAGCTTCATGCCCTTATTTATCTTGATGGAAGATGGATGATCGAAATAAGACATCCTCTTGGATGGTCTCAATTACATTGTCTTCTTCAAGCATATATTTATCATGCAATGCCTCTATAACTCCATCACTTGTATAAACACAACCTGCCAAATGCCCATTATTGTTTCAGGTAGCCTTGATGTGTACATACGTTTTAATCCTTGATTAGGGCCATGGGGTGCTCGTTCTTCAATTGTTGTGGAAATTGAAGGCCCCTCAAGTAAATGCTACGAATGTATTTTGTTTTTTCGATTGGTTGGAAGAATCATGACATCCTATACAACTAGAAAGGAAGCCATTGGCATGCATTTTGTAGATAAATCAAGATCAAGGTTATGCTATTGGATTTATGTTGGAGCTTCCTCATAGCCCACCTCTTCCTATCATTGTAAGCATTCCCAAGCTCCCTTACCACCTTCCTTCAAGGGGCAAGATTTCCTCTCCATTGTTCCACCATTGACTTAGCATATAGTTTGGACAAAAACGCCCCCCCCTAAGGGATATTGTTGGCTAACCTTGAATCCCACAACTCCTAGGTGTTGTACAACTTGACCATTAGGAAATAAAAAAGTGGTTTGGAATATATTGGATTGTTATTGGAGTTTGCATTTTCCCCCCATCTCTTTTATTTTGAATTCTATCCATATTTATTTGTTTTATGTGAATTGCGATGAACAATCTATTGCAGGATCACGTGGAGGAAAACCAACCAGACACACAGGGCTCCAAGGATCGAGGCCTCGTTGCAGCCTACAAGGCCTATCCCCTTACCAAGTCTAAGAGTGTACACTTGTGCAGTTTTTGCCACAACATTTCTAATCGAAACTCCACTTATTTTTGTTCATTTCTTATTTAACTAGGTTGTTTTATGCTAAGTAATTAATTTTAGGTGTTTATCACTTGCAGGAGATTAGGTATTCCACAGCTTGCTCCAGAATTTAACCCTAAGTCGGTCCCAATTAATTTATACATAGTAGCGCAGATATCGGCCTCTCGGCCGCACTACCGGTGCAGAAATGCCTTCGACATACGCACTAGATGCGGAGGTAATCAGTTCACGACTAGCGTGACCTCCAATAGCTTGACCCGCACACCTGGTCTGTTTTGGAGCCGTGCTACCAATGCATCTATTTTGTATTTCTCTACGCTACCTGAGCGTTAGATTATTGTTTGGTTGCGCTATAGTATTTTATTTTCTTTTTATCTGCACATTACAAATTGGTAGCACAATTGCTTCTTACTAATGAACTTAAATTAAGTTACTTTTCATAATTACTTAGTTTTCTAGTAATTAGATGACCTAGACCAAGATTAGGAAGTAAAGAGTTCATCTCTCTCAAAACTCACTTAGGTAACCAACCTTGAGGATTTCAATGGGACTCATTGTTGTCACTAGTATTCAAGACCATTCTTGTTTATGCACAATTGACATGTTTTTAGGACTAAAGCTAGTGTAAAATCCACTTTTTGCACACAAGAAGGGACCTAAAGACTCTTGTCTCCATGAGTATGCTCTTCACCGTTCACTTCATGTGATCTTGGTGAATTAGAAAAGGGTGAGAAGTGTGAAATACCTCCATTGCACACATGTCTATTAGTTAGCATTTTGATTTGCAAAGCACCATGAGCATCTTTTAGAGTTAAAAGTACATCTACTTTTGCATTTACTTTATATACTCTTCTAGTTAATTTTCTGACAATCAATTTTCTTTCATCACATTTGTTTGCACCATTAGCACACACTAAGAGACCTAAAGAATCTTATGATCTGAGTATGCTCTTCACCTCGCACTTCTTGTGAACATGTCTATGTTTCTCCTCAATATGACATTCTCCAACCTTGGTGTTTTTGTTGCTCAATTGAATCTATTGTCCACCACAATTGTCAATGAAATATTGCATTTGAGGTTCATAAATTATAAGAAATTTAATGGTGTAGAATTGGTTATGGTTTTTGTATTGGACTCTTGAAACTTGTCCAATGTATTTTTCCCCTCCAAGCAATCCTTGTAGTAGTTGTGATGGACATGGTCTCAATCAAATACTCAATTTGTGTTCAAACTTTCTTGCTATGATGAGTTGTATGTTGTGTATACAATCCGAATTTGTGCGCACCGTGTTGTTTTTTTGTGAGCATGTTAGAGTGTCTCTCGCACAGTGACGCACACTGTCTATATAAGCACAAAATGCATACGCGTTATTCTTGTACACAAGACGTGCGCGTTTTGTAGTAATATAATGCGAACGCATTTTTTTATACTAACGATCAACAATATTTAAGAAGGTAGTTCCATGGCTAACATTTCATTGAACGTTTCTCTCACCCCCTATGTCTTAACCCCCTAACACCCCCCATGTTTTAACCCCCTAACCCCCCCCATGTCTTAACCCCCTAACACCCATAACACACCCAACTCTTAAATTAGTCCACCCTCTCGCACTTTACATTCAACATCTTTGCTAACCCTCACCCCTATACACACACACACACCCATGTGCCTCCACATACCACTAAAACCCCCCTCCCACCCCCCCCCCAACCCATCTTCCCCCCTAACTCTTACTAACACCCTATCCCACACCCCTTCTCCTCCTCCTACACCTAACCCCGACCCCCCTCCTCTCTATCTCCCCTCCACTCCCTAAATCTTACTAACACCTTCTTTATATCTCTTTATCCCCTGTAGGTTTAACCCTTCCTCTCCCTATGGGGGAGAGTGAGAGTGAGAGAAGGGGTTAGTAAGGGTTAGGGAGATAAGGGGTAGAGAGAGGGGGGGGTCGGGGTTAGGTGTAGGTGGATGATTAGGGGAGTGAGAGAGAGTGGGATTATTAAGGGGTTATAGGTAGAGATGGGGGGGATTTTCAAGGGGTGGGGGGTGCTAAGGGGTAGGGAGAGAGAGAGAATGCAAAGGGTTTGGGGATGAGAAGGGAGATTAGGAATAAAGGCGGATATAGGTGAGGAGTGTGAGTGTTTGGGTTAGAGAGAGAGCGAGAGGTAAAGTGAGAGACTTTAGGGTTAGTAAGGGGTTATAGGTAGAGACGGAGGGGGATTGTTAAGGTGTTAGAGGTAGAGATAGCGGGGGGTGTTAGGAGGTTGGGGGTAAGTAAGATTTAGGGGGGAGAGAGATAAAGGGGGTTCGTAAGAGTTAGGGAGGGACAGAGAGAGAGAGAGAGAGAGAGAGAGAGAGAGAGAGAGAGAGAGAGAGAGAGAGAGAAGGCTAGGGGTTTGAGGATGAGAAGGATGTTTAGGGAGAAAGGGGGATATAGGGGAGGAGCATGAGTTTTTGGGTTAGAGAGAGAAAGAGAGTTAAAGGGAGGGACTATAGGGGGTGGTAAGGGGTTAGAGGTAGAGATGGAGGGGTATTGTTAAGGGGTTAGAGGTTGATATAGAGGTGGGTGTTAGGATATTGGGTGTAAGTAAGAGTTAGGGGAAGAGAGAGATATAGGGGGTTAGTAAGAGAGAGAGAGAGAGAGAGAGAAATTGTGGGGTGGAAAGGGGTAGAGAGAGAGAGAGAGAGAGAGAGATAAGTGTATGGGTTTGGGGATGAGAAGGGGGATTAGGGAGATGGAGAGGTAAAGGGGCATAATTTAGGGGGTGGTAAGGGGTTATAGGTAGAGGCAATGTGGGATTGTTAATGGGTTAGAAGTAGAGACAAAGGCGGGTGGTAGGATATTGGGGGTAAGTAATATTTAGGGGGAGTGAGAGATATAGGGGTTAGTAAGAGAGAGAGAGAGAGAGAGAGAGAGAGAGAGAGAGAGAGAATGGGGGTAGAAATGGGTAGAGAGAGAGAATGCTAGGGGTTTGGGGATGAGAAGGGGGATTGAGGAGAAAGGTGGATATAGGTGAGGAGCATGAGTGTTTGGGTTAGAGAGATAAAGAGAGGTAAAGGGAGAGAATTTAGGGGGTGGTAAGGGGTTACAGGTAGATATAAAGGGGGATTGTTAATGGGTTAGAGGTAGAGAAAAAGGGGGGTGTTAGGAGATTGGGGGTAAGTAATAGTTAGGGTGAGAGCAATATATAAGGGGTTAGTAAGAGTTAGAGAGAGAGAGGGAGAGAGAGAGAGAGAGAGAGAGAGAGAGATTGGGGTGTGGAAATGGGTAGAGAGAGAGAGAAGGCTAGGGGTTTGGGGATGAGAAGAAATATTAGGGAGAAAGGGGGATATAGGTGAGGATCATGAGTGTTTGGGTTAGAGAGAGAGAGAGAGGTAAAGGGAGATCCTTTTGGCGGTGGTAAGGGGTTAGAGGTAGAGACAAAGGGGGATTGTTAAGGGTTTAGAGGTAGAGACAAAGGGGGGTGTTAGGAGATTGGGTATAAGTAAGGGTTGGGGGGGAGAGAGATATTGGGGGTTAGTAAGAGAGAGAGAGAGAGAGAGAGAGAGAGAGAGAGATGTTGGCGCAAGGGAAGGTCAATCAGAACCTCTTGCTTAATTATAGCACATAGTAAACACACAAATGCTCACATAGAATAGATGTGAAATTGAAATTCTAGGAAGTTGGATTCTCTTACTTGAATCATTTACAAAAATAAATGAAAACAAATAAACAAGTCGGCCTCAGCCTGTTACAATACACATGAGTAAATATCTCCTATTTGTGTGTGTTTCTCCCCTCCGTGTGTGATCATCTCAGTCTTCCAATCGTATGAATAATGAAAGAAAGATCACTCTCTCTCTCTGTTCCTTCACACCGACCTTATACTCTGTTCAAATGTTGTTCCCAAGGTCCACCCTTTCGGTATCCCTGAGGTGTCCTTACTCTATCCCCCAAATTCTCCCTGATCCTGCTGACCTGCATTTTATAGCACCCCTATCCGTGCCTACACAACCTTCTCCTATGGTGACATCTCGCTCTATCTCATCCACCTTCTTAAATGCCATTAACTTCCTCAAATACCCACAACAGTTGTAGGTACGTTGCCTCAACCTCTCCACCTCTCTGAATTTTCTACAGTTGTCAGTGTTATCACTGTCCTCTTCCAACTGGTCTGCACTTTGCCACGTAGACCATTTTTACCTTGTCAGTTCTCGACTTAACTTGTTGACTTCACTTAGTCTCTATGGCTGTCATACAACCCATCCTCGATGCTTGTCCCTTGTCTCTTTTATGTCGATGTCGCCTCTTGACCATCTTGTCAACTTTTCGATTTGATCGACTCCTCTCCTATCGACCACACTTTGATAGATTCCTGCTCGAATGCCTGGCTTGGACTACTAGTCTTCCCACACTAGTGGTCATAGGAAATCCCCCTAGTCAGCCTTCCCTTGTCGATCATCTTCGACTCGTCCTCCTGTGATCAGTCGGTATTCTGTAGACCAAACTATACTCTGGCCTGTCTTCTTGCACTCAGCCAACCACATCGATCATCTTATCGATATTTATTCTGTGAATTCACTTCTTTCTTTCCCAATCGTAGCTGATCTCATCCTTGAATGTAACTCAGTCATCACCATGCTATGTCAGATCTTTTCTCTTATGTACTCAATCATTCCTCTGGTCGGTCTTCTTTTTGCATCAAACTAGCTCAACGATTCAGCCGTTGATCCCTTTGATCCCTTTTGGTCTTTGTTGTCTTCATCCTTCAACCACTCTGATGTAGTCGACATCCTTTATGTTGGCATTGATCCATTCCACTAGTTGGAATTGTGTCAGATACTAACATCAACTGCAACAAGTCATTAACTTCGACATGTTCAGCGACCTCAATAATATCGCGACATCAACATGCAACATCGACTTGCGACTTGTGACTGTCGAACTAAGACAGATTGTATCTCTGTCTTCTAGTCAACTGTAACGATTGAACTTCTGAAACCATTCTAACTTCTCTTGTAACTGAACATAATGGGCAGGCACCCAATCATCTCAGCACTCTATATAAGCATGTAAAATATTGTAATATACATCGGATGATTATTTGATGATATTTACATCCAGCAATAGAGAATTTGGTTCACAGTCCTGCGTATTATATTTGAATGTATGTTTATGCACGTAGTGTATTCCTTATTTTCTTATTCTCATGCTTATGCTTACGCCATAACAGAGCCGACTCATTCAGTTGAACTGTTGTCCCCCTCGTGCACCTAGGCACATGTGGATCATTGGTATCAGATCATTCTCAGCTTTGTTCGTGCTTAAGTTTCGCATAGACACTTCCATCAAAGTTACGTAACTTATGCCAGTTCAAAAATGCTCACAAACTCAGTAATCCAAGAAGACACTACCTCCAGAGATGGCAGAAGAAACAGGCGATAGACATGCAATTGACGAGACAAAGCAACTCATAGAGCAAGCACTGGATCGAAAATGAACTGAAATGTTCGCCCAGTTCAACAAGATTCTCACGCGATTTTGTTCGCCATCAGGAGGATTTCCTACAAGATCTAACTCCGACAAAATCAGTCCATTCAAAGTGAAAATGAATCTGGGCATACCGAACCTAGAAGAAATATTGACGTGGAATCAGTCGACAATTGGTTACAACAATTGGAATCCTATTACTTTGTCAATCAACTCTCGGAAGCCGACAAGATCACCACTGCATCCTTAGATATTTCAACATCTGTGCACTGCTGGTGGGAGAACCTCTCGGCAAGTATGGAGAAAAGAGGAGACCCCATAGGCATATGGGATAAATTTGTCGAATACATCTGAAAGGAGTTTTACCTTCCCAAATACCTTGAACAATAGTATAAGAAGTGGAAGTTGCTAAGGAAATGGAAAGACCAGTCTGTACAAAGTTACACCGATGAGTTCTATTGGCTCATGGCTAGACTTGGAATTCAAGAAAAAGAAAAATTGCTTGTTTTGAAGTATGTTAGTGGATTATCCTAGTACATTCAGCAGGAGATGGAGTTTTTGACTGTCAATACGCTCGCAGATGCATTCCACTATGCCAGCAAACTCGAAACCAAATAGAAGGGAAAATCACACTTTGTGACTAAACCGACATCAGGAAGACCACCTGATAAGAAGGCGCTAGCCGACTTCGAAAAGTCGAAATATTCTCAGCCAACTCCACCAAATCCAGATCACAACAAAAATGCTTTTCAAAAAAGGGAATGTAGCAAAACTCCTCCTATAGGGAAATAGTGTGATTACAACCACTCATCTTGGCATGATATGTCTGAATGCAAAGCTCGGAAGACCTTTTTGGAAAAAGTGTCAACATCTGACACGTTCGACAAGGCTGTGGTAGAATCTGACCCAGAAGCAACAACCCTTTTAACAACGACATCAACAACTCTAGCGACCTAGACTATCGTCGATGAGGAGGAACGAAAGCGCATGTTCCATACATAGATATGGGTTCAAAACAATCCATTGCATATGATTGTGGACAACAGAATCCAGAAGAACTTTGTTTCTGAAGAACTTGTGAAGAAACTAGGCCTTCTCACCACTCCACATCCTCAGCCTTACAACATTTGTTGGATGAAGGATGGACAGGAACTATAGATCACCCAACAATGCAAATTCTCCTACTTCATAAATCCTTTTGAAGATGAATTACATTGCGACGTGGCACCACTCTCCGTAGCCGAAGCCTTGTTTGGGAAGCCTTACCTATGGGATCTCCATGGTTACCAGTCATGACCACATAAGATGATTGTCAGAATTCAGAATCAATGGCACAACATACCAGAGCGACGACCTACACCAACTGTTGCAATGATATCTGCAAAATAGAAAAAGAAGCTCATCAACCATGCTTAGAAGTTTGCATTGATTATGATAAAGCCACAACATTCTAGGAAGACTCCAACAAACAGTCAAGTCACCGACCAATTCATCTCCCGAGAGAAGCAGCGGATCGACAATATCCTTGAAGAGTACCATAACCTATTCCAAGTTCCAGATGGAGTAACTCGACATTACCAGGTAAAACACTCTGTTGAACTTGCTCCCAGTTCCTCATTATTTAACTCACATGTCTACAGAAGATCCATTCTCGAAAATGAAGAGATCCGCAGAAAAATCCAAGATTTGATCGACAGAGGTCACATCTGACCTAGTTCCTCTCCTTGTGTAGTCCAGTCATCCTTGTTCCAAATAAAGATGGGACTTGGTGCATGTGCATCGACTATCGGGCCCTCAACAAAATTTTGGTAAATAATCGCTACCCTCTGTCACAGATAGACGACCTCATCGACTGTATGAAAGGTGCTAAATTCCTTACTAAGTTAGACCTCAAGTGGGGATACCATTAGATTCCAATCGAGCCCTCAGATGTATGGAAAACTGCTTTCAAGACCAAGGAAGGATTGTTTGAATGGTTAGTCATGCCTTTCAGCTTAACCAATGCACCTGCGATCATCATGCGATACATGGATAACATTATTCGAGCTTTCATAGGTCAATGGGTCATTTTCTATCTCGACAACATATTTATTTTCAGTCGACCATGGGAAGAACATGTCAGACAGCTTCAACAAGTCCTCGACACTCTCCAACAACATCGAATCTACTTGAACATGGACAAGTTTTTCTTTGTGATGAACAACATCAAATATTTGGGGTTTGTAATTGACTCTGTAGGCATTCATGTCAACCTAGACAAAGTACAAATTCTCAAATATTGGCCCATTCCTCAGAGCATTCATGAACTAAGAATTTTTCTTGGTTTGGCGAATTTCTATCGACGATTCATACTAGACTTCAATCACATAGCCTGGCCCTTGAATCAGTTGACAAAAGGAAATGGGAAAACTATCTTCGAATGGAAATCAACACAATACGAAGCTTTTGACAAGCTCAATCACAAGATCTGCACTGCAAAGTACTTGTGTTACCTGATTTTCATCAGTCGTTTTAGATTGAGACGAACACATTGGACTATTCCTTGGGTGCAGAGATCACTCAGTCTGGTCACCCAGTTGCTTTTCATTCTGAAACTTTTAAAGACATTGTTAGAAGATATTCAATGTATGAAAAAGAACTGCACACCATTGTGAAATCTCTCAAGCAATGGAGGCATTACATCCTTGGAAAGGAAACGGTCATCCTCATTGACCACAAACCTCTATAGTTCGCTCCGACCCAGTCGAGACTATAAACAAGTTGACAACTCAAGTGGATTAATTATCTACACAAATTTCAATTTGTAATTAAGTATCGGAAAGGTAAAGCTAATGTCTTCGCCGATTGCCTCAGTCGACCACCCATTACTCTCCTTTTTATAGTGATGAGTATGTAGGGATATGACACCACTACTTGGCCTCAATTGTATCAGGAAGACATAGACTTTTCACCAGTCTTACGACAACTTTATATTGACAATTCGTCGACCTCGGTAACATCCCAAAAATCGCTAAAAATTTAAAATTTTTGATATAGAAAAATCATAAGAAAATGCTAACTGCAGAATGAAATATATTTAACTAATTAACTAATGGCAGCTTCACATGATTACCATTGTTATTCCTAAACATAAAAGACAGCAGATTATAAATCAAATGCGATAAAACAATGTTTATCTTCTCATGTGTTATGGTTATAGTAATAATACTGACGATCTGTTTGCATATTTCTGAAGGGGTTCCTACAGGGTGCCCTTGGGTTTACTTAGCTTGATAGCTAAAGCATTGGCCCTTTTCTTTCGCAGATCTGCAATTAAGATAAATAAAATAATTCGAGTACTTCAAGAGATGTTTTACGCTTCATCTAGCCATCTCTATTTTTAAGATAGATTTGTGTGTACTGTCTGTCCATGAAGGTATCGATGGTATGAAGTTCTAGTTTTTCTTTATCAACTTGTAAAATTTCTATCCTAACACTTGTAAGTGTAGCTAGAGATATTTTACACTATACTTTTGTTGTAATTTTTTGTAGAATCATTGGAATTACAAATTATATTAATAGTCTGAATAATGCGATAAGGTTGAACATGATGTACTCTACTGAAAAGTCTTTAAATCTAGATAACGATAAGCATAAGATGATATCTATTGTTATGACATAGTTGAACAATAAGTGATATTAGTGAATAACGTTGCAATAGATTATAGTGTGACTTCTTAGAATTAGAATCCTACCTTATTCAATTCAAAATGCAAATGTGTATTGTTCGCATTATTACAATTCTATGGTGCACAATAAAAGTTGGCCTCCACAACTATATGACCTATTTCATATGCATCCTAAAATACTATATGCTTTTGCAATTCCTAATATACTATATGAATGTATGGACAATTTATTGATTTATTATGTAAATGTGACATAGATCAATTTGTCACAATACCCTATGTTCTAAATGGGATAATGGTTAGAGCTATAATACATAAGACTTATGCGAAATAAATCTTAGCATTGATATCATATTACATGCCTACTATATGAATAAAACTTAATGCTAGAATTATAATGCCTAGACCTTATGCGAATTAGATTTAATATTGGCATTCTATTACGTGCTTGTTATATGAAATAAAACACATCATTTGAATTGCAATACATGCATACTATGCGAATTTGAAAAAAGGTTTGGAACTATATAACAAGGTTATATTACAGGGATATGATACAGAGATCATCTTGTTTTCAAAAAATACGATGCTGATATGTATTTAATACCATTGAAGGCGTGGTCTGGCAAGGTGATATGTAAAATCGATCATTTATGAAACCCTGTGTCTTATTAGTGGATTGTCTCATTGGCTTTTACCTGTAACTGGCTCCACATGATGAACTTGTAGAAATTGTGGGAACCCTGCCGAGCTGTATGCTCCACCTTGGTGATATGGAATCCCAACTGGGCTTGATATTAAAAGAACTATTAATGGTAGGTTGATCATAATGCAGTCTTGGTAATGGTGTTGCTTGGTTGGCCAGATCTCGCCCGTTGATCTGTTCCATCTCAATTGTTGAGATATAAACCCTAAGGCACTCACTATACCGTTGTTTTTTTTCCTTTTTGCATTCATTTGGAGTTTTGGTTTTGGGGAAGAGGCCGACAGGTCGCTGAATAGTAAGGTTCAACCTTGGGTTGTTTCTTGGTGGCTCTGCAACTTCCATCTCCAGAAATTAATGGTGAGAACCTGTTGTATAAGTTACTATGGATCGAATGGTGAATGGTGTTGAATCCGTGTGGCTTTCGTCGTGTGACAGGTTAGGGTTTTCAGTGAAATTATACTTAGAGCCTGAGATTTTTCATAGCTGCATGTTGCTCCTGTTGTGTCGATTGGATGATTTGGAACTGGAAGCGTGAAGCATTCCATCTACCCGTTCTTTATGAAGGTAAGCCTGTCTTTGTAAATACTGTTTGTTATAATTACAGTTTGGGTTTATGTAGTATTCGTTTTGGAACTTGTTATAACCTCGTTGTAGTTTTATGTGGCAGGTGTTGCATTTGTTGTGGAGCTTACAGTGCTGCGACTCGTTGGCAATGGATAGCTCACTTAACTTCAGTAAGCCCTAGTGGCATAACCCTCCGTAGGTTCTCCTAGCAGATTTTGGCCATCGTTGAAGTCTGTAACAACTTGTGGTTTCAGGAAATCATGGTCCAAAACAACATTGTTTTGTTTTTAGTCTACGTGCCTATAGTATGGGTGCCTTTCAGCTTATAGGGTCGATGTAACAATGTTTAGGTTACCGTAATAGTAGTTTGTATTTTTGAGCCGAGCTGGATAGTGTAACTCCTGTCGACGAGGGTTCCAATACTCTATCAAGTTTTCAATAAGAAAAACGTTAATGAGTCGATTTTGCAACAGTTGTTTTGTTTCGTCTTTTGGGGTTTCGACCCTTGAATGTAACCTGTGACTTGGGTGATTTAAATATTGTGATGAAATCGTTTTTAGCAGGTCTCTGCGTTTAACTTTGATGTAGTATAAAATGTAGTTTTTAAACAAAGTTTTAATACTTCTCTGCTAATTTTTTCTTTTATAGAATCATAAACTCTAAAACTTTAAAAAGGGAAAACGATGTAATGAATGCATTGTAATGTGTGTGAATTGAATAATGTTGAAATGTTTACATACTCCTGAATCGTCGTTTTCAGTAATGATGAAATGAGGAAAAGTCTGTAAATGAAATCTTTGAATACTTATGAAATGTTTTTAATGAAAGGGTATTACCCTTGGTCACTGAACCAGAAAGATGACTGTGAAATAATTTTGACTTTGATACTAAATTAAAGAAACAAAATACTAGTTCTGTGAGACAAGGGTTTGTAAAAAGGAAGTTAGGGTTTAGGGTTTTGTTTATATAGTATGCTTGGAACTTTTGCAGAACTAAAATAGACTTTATTTTGAATGTCTATTCTGGATGTTGGTACACGATTAAGTAGTGAAATAGAAATAAACTACAATAAGCTTGATGAGAAAAATAATGGAAATATAAACCCTGATTTTTAAACATTGAAATGACATATTAGTACTGTACAGTAACATTATGAATTTTTTTGATAGTTTATGTAACAAAAAATTATTTCATTAATGAGTATAAATCACAGTTATTTTTCAAAGCAATAAATTCACTATTTGATGAAAAATAAAAATAGTATTGTATAGAATGCAGTAATTCTGAAAACCTTTTCATCTGAAAGATGAGGAGAGATAAACTTTGATTATAATGATTAATACTAATCACTAATAGTAGGAAAACTAACAAAATATACAGAGTTGTTCTTTTCATCATCTTGGCAATTTGCCTATCATATCTATCTACCTTAATTCTTCTCTGTACTAGAGTATGATGCAGATCCATTTGGATGGGGAAAAATGCAGAGAACATTTTATTCAATTTTTCATAAATGTATTCAATACTATTTAGAATCTTAATTAACTTAGAAATAAAGATAATTGTGTCTATTCAATAATATCTTTGAAAACAAAAATAAATGTAATTATAACAGATAGAAAACTTTTAACTGTATAAAATTTAGGAAAGATAAGTAGAACCTATAAGTGAATATAGGGCCGACAAATACCCAAGGAGGCCTGTTCCTCCCAACCTATTCCAGAAGAAGCAGCAAAACTGCTGGCTTCTTGTGAACCCCCGAGCCTGCTTACTGAGCCACTGAGTAGATGGAATTTGTGTAGAAGCAAGGCACTCAAAAATGCCTTCAGCACTCAGCATCAACCTCCTATAATAAAATGCCTTCAGCACTCAGCATCAAACTCCTGAAATCAATAGAGTTTTGGCAGACTCACAACATGATCAACAATGTAGCATATCCCCTCATCAAATCTCTTGGGTGCAACACAGCAAAAACCCAAGGTAAATTTCCTTGTCAGGAAAAGTGATGAACCTCAGTTCATAATTTGATGGCTATTATATAGACTGCCTAGGTCTTTAGTGGTCAGTTTGGAATAAATGAGCCTCAAGCTCCAGTCCCATCTTTCAAGGCACTATGACCACATTTCAAGGGAGTTGTCGCATACCAATAGCTAGTTAGTTTCATTATGATGCTGCCACTTGTCCATTGCCTTCTACCCCATATTCCATTCCACCTAGTGGATCAGTAACCACTCTTTCAACAGTCCTCTTAGGTGTTTGTCTCCTATTTTATTTATTAAATAATAAAATATTGTGCCAATTACAATCATCCTTGGACACATGTCCAACATAAAACTTTACAATAAAAGTTATCATAATGTTTTCTAACACAAAATGTTTTCCAGTAAAAAGGGTATGTTACAAACACCCCCACTTAAGCTCAACATCATCCTCGATGTTGCTTATTCATCATCAAGTTCCTCATGGAACAGTTTTGGATATGTTTCCCACATATTACTTTCCAGTTCCCAAGTAGCTTCATCAGGGCTAAGGTGCTTCCATTGCACCTTTACCTACTCTATGGTGTGATTCCAAAGCATAATTTCCCTCCAATCGAGAATACAGTCCGGTTCTACCTGAAAATCTCCTTCAGGTTGCACCTGTATGTCATTCCAATTTAGCACATGAGTAGCATCGTGCACATACTTCTTTAAAACAGAAACATGAAAACATTGTGTATTTTTAAATTATATGGCGATGCCAATTGATATGCAACAGCTCCAATCCTTGATAGGATTTCGAATGGTCCACAATACCTTGGTGCTAGTTTAGCACAACTCCCAAGCTTCAAAGAACTTTTCTTGGGCTTTACCTTTATAAACACATGGTCTCCTACCTGAAATTCTCTTTCAGTGCGTTTCAAATCAGCATAGTTTTTCTGCCGATCTTAGGCAACCTTTAAGTTACCTTGAACCCGTTTCACAGTTAGCTCCATCTCTTTCAATAAATCTGGTCCTAACATTAATCTGTCTACAGGGTTATCCCAAGAAATAGGAGTACAACATTTTCTTCCATACAAAATCTCAAATGGACTTAACTTAGCAGATGCTTGATAATGATTATTGTATGCAAATTCTGCTAAATGTAAGTAATCTTCCCACTTAGATGGATGATCTTTAACATATAATCTTAACATGTTTTCTAAAATCTGATTTACCCTTTCTTTTTGACCATCAGTTTATGGGTGGAAAGAAGTGCTGAAATTTAATTTAGTATATAATCCTTTAAACAATGCTGTCTAAAAATTTCCGGTGAACTTAGAGTCCCGATCTGAAATAATTACCATTGGAATTCCGTGTAAGCGAAAAATTTGCTTCATGAAAATATCCACAATGTTAGAATCCTTGAAAGTAGTTTTAACAGGAATAAAATGAGTAGCTTTACTAAGTTTATCAACAACAACCATGATTGAGTCATTCTGCTTTTGATTTCTAAGCAAACCTGTAATAAAGTCAATGCTTATAATTTCTCATTTCCATTCTGGAATTGGTAAGGGCTACAATAGTCTAGCTGGATATTGGTGTTTAGCTTTAATAGTCTGACATTCAAAACATCTAGCTATATACTCAGCAACTTCATTCTTCATGTTGGGCCAAAAATTATCTTTACTTAACATAATTATCATTTTCTGATAACCAGGATGTCATGAATAAGGACTTTTATGAATTTCATCCAAAATCAACAGCTTAACTTTCGACATATTAGGCACATAAATTCTGTTTTTATAATTCATTAATCCTTTTTCAGTAATGATGAAATCTGTAATTAAATTTTCAAATACATTTTCAACCACTTTGGCATGCAAATCTTGATAATTCTTATCTTGATTAATTCCTTCTCTAATCTAATTTTCCAGATCAGTCTTAAAATTACTGATTGCTGCCACAAAACTCAATCTGGCATTTCTACTCAAGGCATCAGCAACCTTATTTTCTTTACCATTAATGTGTTGAATCTCGAAATCATACTCGCTAAGGAAAACTAGCCATCTAGCTTGCCTTGCGTTAAGATTCGTTTGATCTAATAAATAATTTAGACCTTTATTATCTGTCATTAGAATAAATTTCCTTCCAATCAAGTGATGGTGCCACATTTTCAGTGCATGTATCACGACTGCCAAATCAAGATCATAGGTTGCATAATTCTTTTCATGGATTTTTAACTTCCTTGACTCAAAAGCAATGGCATGACCTTCTTGACTTAAGACCCCTCCAAGTCCATCGTTGCATGCATCAGTGCATACAACGAAATCCTTATTGGGATCTGCAATTTTTAAGATAGGTGCAATAGTTAATAATTATTTTAACTTATAAAAGCTTTCTTGACACATTTGATCCCATACAAATTGCTTCCCTTTCTTCTGCAAAGAAGTGACGGGGTTAGCAATTCTAGAGAACCCTTCAATAAACTTTCTATAGTAACCTGTTATTCCAATAAATGACCATACATCAGTTACGTCTTTGGGGACAGGCCATTCATTAATCACTTTTATCTTATCAGGATCAACATAAATACCATCTTTAGAAATTATATGACCCAAATAGATCATCTATGCGGGGTAAGGGATATCAGTTCTTAATTGTCATTTTATTAAGGTGATGGTAATCGATGCATAATCGCGTGGTACAGTCCTTCTTTTTAACAAAAAATATTGGTGCTCCCCAAGGAGACATGCTAGGCCTTATGTAGTTTTTATCTATAATTCTTTCAGCTGAGATTTTAACTCCCTCAACTCTAGAATATTCATCCTATAGGGAGCCTTTGAGTTTGGTACCGCACTGGGTACTAACTCAATGGTGAAATCAAGTTCTCTTTTCGGAGGTAATCCTGGAATTTCTTCCGGGAATACGTTACAAAAGTCCCTAAGGATGGGAATATCCTCTAGTTTTAACTTGTATTCTTTAGATGTACACTCGTTATTAATCACATTAACAACAAACATTTTACAGCCTTTTCTGGGAGCTCTCTTTACTTGTAGAGCAGAAATCTGTCTTACTTAAATCTTCCTATGAATTCCTTTTACTGTTTCTATATTACCTTCATTATTTACACATGTAAAAGATTTGTCATAACAATTCAGTAAAACTTTATGATGTTCAAGCCAGTCCATACCAATCAATAAGTCATATGACCCTAAGGGTAAAACATTCAGATTAATTTGCGTTTTCAACTGACTTATAAATACTTCACAATCCTTGACAAAATCTCTAACTTTTCTTTTAGTACCTATTGCAAGCTGAACTAACCATGCATTATCAAATTTCCCTACTTTTAACTTGCAATGGTTTACTAAAGTAGGTGAAATATAACTCAGATTTGCATCGGGATCTATCAGAATCGAAATAGACTCGTTTCGTATCATACCTTCAATTTCGACCATGGATGTTTGATGGTCAGCTTGACGATTTTCCAATGCTGCATTTATCCTGGGCATTTCTCTTTCAATATCTCCAACTGTAGGTTCTGCTTGCATAATGTGAATAGTTTTGGCTGTCCTCTTGTTGCGTGGGCAATCTGCTCTCCTATGTGGTCCGCCACAGTCATATCACTTCATGGGTCCTTTTTGTTCAACATACCTATTGTTGTTATTATTGTTATTGTATTATTGTTAGGTACGTTTCTTGCTGTAGTAAAATTATGAGATGCATTATTCCTGTAATTATTATGATTAGGAAAATTTCTGTTATTAAAACGTTTCTTAAAACCTCCAGAATTATGATTAAAATTCTTCTTTTTATAGTCAAATTGACTAGTCTTACTGTTCTTCGAGCCAGTTGTTCCTTCTCTTTTTCTATTTTGATCAAAACAGAAATTAACCTTTCTCATGGCCTCTTCCAAAGTGGAAGGGTTATCATACTCGATACGGTCCTTTATATTGAAAGGTAAACAACTAAGAAACCTTTCTACTTTAGGATTTTCGTCAACTATCTAAGGCACATACCTCAGCAATCTCAGGAATTTGCTGCATAATTCCTTCATGTTCATTGTACCTAACTTCAAATCATAAAACTCCTTTGACTAATCTTCACAATATTGTTCCGACAAAAACTTTTTTTTAAACTAACTTTTAAACATATTCCAAGTTACTTCTTTTTCTTTTATACTCTTAATTCTTTTAAGATCCTGCCACCAAATATCTGCCTTTTCGGTCATATTGTAAATAGCCATCTTGGCTTTTAGTTGAGAAGAGTAGTCGTAAATATTAAAGTACTTCTTCATTCCAGACAGGCAAGCTTCTGCTGCCTCACCCTTCTCACTTTCGCAATTAAAGGTGGGTGGCTTAATCTTTTTAAATTCTCCAGTAATATGTTCATGATGTTTATGTTTTCTCTTTTTAGAGCAGCATTCACTGTTACTGCTGTCATTATTAAAGTCATTATTACTTGGATCAGATTTAGAGGATGACTAAGTGTTCCTTTTATCATTTCTTACTTTCTTATGCTTATGTTTGTGGGACATTATTTCAGAATCAGACTTTATTTTGGATTTTCTGCCTCTTTCATCATTATGACAGTTCTCCCTTAAATTTTGTTGTAACCTGAACCTTAAGGATCTGTTCATTTTCTTCTTTAATAGCTTTCAACTCAGATTTTAAATCCTGTACAGTGCGTAAAATTTCAGAAGACTGTTTATTTAATTCAACATAAATTCCTTCATAATTGTTATTATTAATGCATTCATTACGAGGAGATTTGTCCTCTGCTGATTCTTCTGGTATTTCCATACCTACAATTTAAAGGTCAATATGTTCTGTGCAAAAATAAAATTGAATTACAAAAGTTAGTAACATAAACTTTCTGATTTGTTTTTTGTTTGCGCACGTGAGCCTAAATTAGGCCTAGAGTTTGAACTCGCACTCTGATACCACATGTAACATCCCAAAAATCGCTAAAAATTTAGAATTTTTGATATAGCAAAATCATAAGAAAATGCTAACTGCGGAATGAAATATATTTAACTAATTAACTAATGGCAGCTTCACATGATTACCATTGTTATTCCTAAACATAAAAGACAACAGATTATAAATCAAATGCGATAAAACAATGTTTATCTTCTCATGTGTTGTGGTTCTAGTAATAATACTGACGATCTGTTTGCATATTTCTGAAAGGGTTCGTACAGGGTGCCCTTGGGTTTACTTAGCTTGATAGCTAAATCATTGGACCTTTTCTTTCGCAGATCTGTAGGTAAGATAAATAAAATAATTCGAGTACTTCAAGAGATGTTTTATGCTTCATCTAGCCATCTCTATTTTTAAGATAGATGTGTGTGTACTGTCTGTGCATGAAGGTATCGATGGCATGAAGTTCGAGTTTTTCTTTATCAACTTGTACCATTTCTATCCTAACACTTGTAAGTGTAGCTAGAGATATTTTACACTATACTTCTGTTGTAATTGTTGGTAGAATCATTGGAATTACAAATTATATTAACAGTCTGAATAATGTGACAAGGTTGAACATGATGTACTCTAGTGAAAAATCTTTAAATCTAGATAACGATAAGCATAAGATGATATCTATTGTTATGACACGGTTGTACAATAAGTGATATTAGTGAATAACACCGTAATAGATTATAGTGGGACTTCTTAGAATTAGAATCCTACCTTATTCAATTTGAAATGCAAATGTGTATTAATGTCCGCATTATTACAATGCTATGGTGCATAATAAAATTTGGCCTCGACAACTATATGACCTATTTCATATGCATCCTAAAATACTATATGCTTTTGCAATTCCTAATCTACTATATGAATGTATGGACAATTTATTGATTTATTATGTAAATGTGACATAGATCAATTTGTCACAATACCCTATGTTCTAAATGGGATAATGGTTAGAGCTATAATACATAATCCTTATGTGAAATAAATCTTAGCATTGATATCATATTACATGCCTACTATATGAATAAAACTAAATTATAGAATTTCCTAGACCTTATGCGAATTAGACTTAATATTGGCATTCTATTACGTGCTTGTTATATGAAATAAAACAAATAATTTGAATTGCAATACATGCATACTATGCGAATTTGTAACAAGGTTTGGAACTAAATAACAAGGTTATATTACAGGGATATGATACAGAGATCGTGCTGTTGTTAATAAATACGATGCTAACATGTATTTAATACCGTTGCAGGCGTGGTCTGGCAAGGTGATACGTAAAATCGATCATTTATGAAACCCTGTGTCTTATTAGTGGATTGTCTCGTTGGCTCTTACCTATAAGCGGCTCCACGTGATGAACTTGTAGAAATTGTGGGAACCCTGCCGAGCTGTATGCTCCACCTTGGTGATATGGCATCCCAACTTGGCTCGATATTAAATGAGCTATTAATGGCAGGTTGATCATAATGCAGTCTTGGTAATGGCATTGCTTGGCTGGCTAGATCTCGCCCGTTGATCTGTTTAGTCTCGATTGTTGAGATCTAAACCCTAAGGCACTCGCTATGTTGTTGTTGTTTTTCATTTTTGCATTCATTTGGAGTTTTGGTTTTGGGGAAGAGGCTGACAGGTCGCTGAATAGTAGGGTTCGATCTTGGGTTGTTTCTTGGTGGCTCTTCAACTTCCATCTTTGGAAATTAATGGTGAGAACCTGTTGTATAAGTTACTATGGCTCGAATGGTGAATGCACGGGGGGTTCACTTAGTGAACTTGCTACATAGCACGATCGTTCGCATGATATTAAAGAATATCCCTAATTTCACTAAATATTGGAAAATTCCTCCTAAACTTTAATTGTTGAACCCCCCTACCAATATGCCTTTCCAATTAAGAAAACCCCCAGTTTCACCAAATATTGTATTTATCCATTTTTATCAACCCATTTTTAATACCCCCTTTATATCATATTATCAGGTTATAACAAACAAGAGCCCTAACTCCCACCGGGATTGCAAGGGTGACTGATCAATTTGTAGCGTTGGATAGTGGAAGACCCAACGAAATAATACTGGGAAGGAAAATGCGTAAAAGGAAACACGGTCAAGAGATCAACATAACAAAGAATGTAAAAGGATGATAGTCCTATAGTTAGTGCAATGCTTAGAAAATATGAGAATTGCAGATGTTTCACACCATAGTCTATCAATTTACCAATTTTATATCATGTAAATATAAGTATAGTCATTGAGAGCTCATGTTTTCTATAAGCTTAATAAATTAAATTCCATAAAAATTCAAAATTGAAACTCTTTCGTGGATGGACTCCCCTACTTTCCTATCAAAACAAACATCATTTATGTTTGAACCCAAATGAACATAGCAAAATTTCTCTTACTTTCCAATAACACCATATGATCATGTGCATAGCTTGGATTTGGGTCACTCACAAGATGTAATGAATTTCCTCCACTTCCTCTACATTTATTCTTGCAATGAAGTGAATTAACAACATTTAGTTACCTTTTCTTGGGTTATATATAGTTTTTTTTTAATCTTTATTGGGGAGGGAAAAATCTCAATTGTTAGCATGGAATAGCTATAAAGATACACATATGGTGAAATGTATATGATACCATTTCATGGTAACGATAACACATAGGGTATGTAAATAAGGATTAATATTTTCACCTATGTTCATGTCAGTTTCAATAAAATATTAAGACAGATGCCTTGCATATAAGAATTGAAATTACAATTATGAATGTGCCAAATATAACTCAATCTAACAACTATTCCTAACTAGCAATGTGAAAATGTTAAAGAAGAATACAAAAAGTTGAAAGAAATAATCGGTCAAGAAAGATTGATCTCACTTTTCTTGGTTCCAATGAGCCAAGAAAGATTGATCTCACTTTTCTGAGTTGTCATGGAGCAAGGTTTGATTGAATCTCAATACCCACCTAAACCCCAACCGAAAAAATGAAGAGTTAGATCTTTTACTTGAATACCTACAATACAATTGTTCAACTCTGGAACTCCCAATTAGCTACATCTCTTAACTTAAAGATGAAAAAAAATATAACATCAATAACCAAGCCTAAATAAGCTATTAAATGAGTATGGATCAAGGCCAGTAATCCGAAGAGACTTCCATCGATATTATCATTGGTGCACTATTATCAGATTTATGCAACACTTAGGATCATAAGCAATATCAAATAAAAATGGAGGGTCCTTAAGTTTTTGGTGGGTATGAATTGAGCCCATGATTTGGAAGTATGAATCCATCCCATGATTTGGAGGTTATTCCTCAGCCCACCCAAATAAAATAACCCTCAATATTTATATTACTATGTCAAATTAAAAACTCCCCTTGACCCCTTAATATGGGGCAATATATTTTTTAGGTTTTTAAGAGTATTCAAACCCCCAATATGAATGGACGTGATATGATATTGCCTAGCTAGTGAACCCCCCGTGGGTGAATGGTGTTGAATCCCTGTGGCTTTCGTCGTGTGACAGGTTAGGGTTTTCAGTGAAATTATACTCAAAGCTTGAGATTCTTCGTAGCTGCATGCTGCTCCTGTTGTGTCGGTTGGACGATTTGGAATTGGAAGCATGAAGCATTCCATCTGCCTGTTCTTTACAAAGGTAAGCTCGGCTTTGTAAATAGTTTTTGTTATAATTACAGTTTGGTTATATGTAGTATTTGTTTTGGAACTTGTTATAACCTCGTTGTAGTCTTATGTGGAAGGTGTTGCCTTCGTCGTGGAGCTTACAGTGCTGAGACTCGTTGGCAATGGATAGCTCGCTTAACTTCAGCAAGCCCCGGTGGCATAACCCTCTATAGGTTCTCCTGGCATATTTTTGCCATCGTTGAAGTTTGTAACAATTTGTGGTTTATGGAAATCATGGTCCAAAACAACATTGTTTTGTTTTTAGTCTACACGCCTGTAGTATGGGTGCCTTTCGGCTTACAGGGTCGATGTAACAATGTTTAGGTTACCGAAACAGTAGTTTGTATTTTTGAGTCGAGCTGGATAGTGCAACTCCTATCGACGAGGGTTCCAATACTTTGTTGAGTTTTCAATAAGAAAAGCATTAATGAGTCGATTTTGCAGCAGTTGTTTTGTTTCATTTTTTGGGGTTTCGACCCTTGAACACAACCTGTGACTTGGGTGATTTCAATATTGTGATGAACGCGTTTTTAGCAGGTCTCTGCGTTTAACTTTGATGTAGTATAAAATGTAGTTTGTAAACAAAGTTTTAATACTTCTCTGCTATTGTTTTCTTTTGTAGAATCATAAATTGAAAAACTTTTAAAAGGGAAAATGATGTAATGAATGCATTGTAATCTGTGTGAATTGAATAATGGTGAAATGTTTACATACTCCTGAATCGTTGTTTTTAGTAATGATGAAATGAGGAAAAGTCTGTAAATGAAATCTTTGAATACTTATGAAATGTTTTTTAATGAAAGGGTATTACCCTTGGTCACTGGACCAAAAAGATGACTGTGAAATAATTTTGACTTTGATACTGAATTAAAGAAACCAAATACTAGTTCTGTGAGATGAGGGTTTGTAAAAAGGAAGTTAGGGTTTAGATTTTTGCTTATACAATATGCTTGGAAATTTTGCAGAACTAAAATAGACTTTATTTTGAATGTCTATCCTGGATGTTAGTACACGATTAAGTAGTGAAATAGAAATAAACTACAATAAGCTTGATGAGAAAAATAATGGAAATATAAACCCTGATTTTTAAATGTTGAAATGACAGATTAGTACTGTACAGTAACATTATGAATTTTTTTGATAGTTTATGTAACAAAAAATTATTTCATTAATGAGTATAAATCACAGTTATTTTTCAAACCAATAAATTTACTATTTGATGAAAAATAAAAACAGTATTGTAAAGAATGCAGTAATTCTGGAAACCTTTTTATGTGAATGATGAGGAGGGATAAACTTTGATTATAATGATTAATACTAATCACTAATAGTAGGAAAACTAACAAAATATATAGAGTTGTTCTTTTCATCATCTTGGCAATTTGCCTATCATATCTATCTACCTTAATTATTCTCTGTACTAGAGTACGATGCAGATCCATTTGCATGGGGAAAAATGCAGAGAATATTTTATTCAATTTTTCATAAATGTATTCAGTACTATTCAGAATCTTAATTAACTTAGAAATAAAGATAATTGTGTCTGTTCAATAATATCTTTGAAAAAAAAAATGTAATTATAATAGATAGAAAACTTTTAATTGCATAAAATTTAGGCAAGATAAGTAGAACCTGTAAGTGAAGATAGGGCCGACAAACACCCAAGGAGCCCTGTTCCTCCCAACCTATTCTAGAAGAAGCAGCAAAACTGCTTGCTTCTTTTGAACCCCCGAGCCTGCTTACTGAGCCACTAAGTAGATGGAATCTTTGTAGAATCAAGGCACTGAAAAAATGCCTTCAGCACTCAGTATCAACCTCCTACAATAACATGCCTTCAGCACTCAGCATCAAACTCCTAAACTCAATATAGTTTTGGCAGACTCAAAACATGATCAACAACTTAACATATCCCCTCATCAAATCTCTTGGGTGCAACACAGCAAAACCCAAAGGTAAATTTCCTCGTCAGGAAAAGTGATGAACCTGAGTTCATAATTTGATGGCTATTATATAGACTGCCTAGGTCTTTAGTGGTCCATTTGGAATAAATGAGCCTCAAGCTCCAGTCCCATCTTTTAGGGCACTATGACCACATTTCAAGGGAGTTGTCCCAAACCAAAAGCTAGTTAGTTGCATCATGATTCTACCACTTGTCCATTGCCTTCTACCCCAGATTCCATTCCACCTAGTGGATCAGTAACCACTGTTTCAAAAATCCTCTGAGGTGTTTGTCTCCTATTTTATTTATTAATTAATAAAATATTGTGCAAATTAGAGTCATCCTTGGACACCTGACCAACATAAAACTTTACAATAAAATTTATCATAATTTTTTCTAACACAAAATGTTTTCCAGAAAAAAGGGTATGTTACAACCTCCGACTATTTCTTGAAAGACACCTTGCTATACAAGCTTGGAAAGTTTTGTGTACCGATATTTGAGCATCGGCAACAGCTCATTTGGGATGCGAACTACAACAAGACTGCACGACACTTTGGAGTAGCAAACACCCTTTCTATTCTCCAGAAGTATTTATTTTGGCCTTCACTTAAAACCAAGGTCAACAAGTACATTCGATCATGCATAGTTTGTGCCATTGCTAAACTGCCTAATCGACGACAAGGATTGTACACACCTTTTCCAATACCTAGTCGACCATGGTAATATATTTCTATGGAATACTTGATGGGATATCCTACTATGAAACATCAACATGACGCGATCTTAGTACTAGTCGAAATATTTTCCAAGATGGGAATTCTCATTCCATGCAAAAATACCACGATGGTGCAGCAGACCGCTCAACTCTTCTTCAAACATGTCTAGAAACATTACGGGTTACCGACAACCATCATTTATGATAGAGATGCCAGATTCGTCAACATGTTTTGGAAGAATCTTTGGCAGTATCTAGACACAAGACTTGCATTGTTGATAGCTTTCCATCCTCAGATAGATGGACATACGGAAGTTGTGAATTGCTTGGTTGTACAACTGCTTCACATGTACAACCACAAGAACCGATGAACATGGGATGAAAGTACTCCCTATATACACCACAGCTACAATATTTCTCAGCATTGCTCTACGGGAAAGATTCCATTTGATATTTGTTATGGATTTCAAACCTCAACACCTATCGACTTGATCACTTCCTTGACACAGTTGAATAGCACCAACTACAATCGACGAGAAGTTGACAAAGCATTGAAGTTTTAAGTTCAAATTCTTGACATCCAACGACAAGAACATGAAATGTTGCAATGAGAAAACACAAAATCTAAGGCCCGACACAACAAGCACCATATCCCTCATTCATTTCAAATTGGGGATAAGTTTTGGTTACATCTCAAGAAGGAACGCTTCACCAGTCCATATAAGAAGTTGAAACCTTTGAGATATGGCCCATAGAATATTCTTCAGTAGATTGGATAGAACTCTTTTCAGCTTGACATTCCTTCATGCCTATGTCTACATCCAATATTTAATTTGTATCTACTTCAACCATACCATGCACCACTGTTGGAACAGAATGATTTGCAAACATCAGAACCCGACGAAATCCATCCAAATGTTCAGAAGCCTCTTCTTTGCGACACCATTATGGGACGATAAGTACGCCATACAAGGACGAACACAATTCCATTTTTTTAGGTCACTAAAGTCGGACAGATCCCAGCATAAGGAAAATGGTACTCTGGTACTGAACTGACCGACAAGTTTCCTGACGTGAACGAGAAAACATTGGGGAAAATTGTTTCGTAAGGAAGGAGGTCTGATCCATTCTGGTAGTTGGCATTGTGTCAGATGCTAACATCAACTATGACAAGTCATCAACTTCGACACAAATTCGACAAGTTCAACGACCTCAATAGTATTGCAATGTCAACATGCAACATCGACTTGCGACTTGTGACTATCAAACTATGACATATTTTCTCTTTGTCTTCCCATCGACTATAACGGTTGAACTTCCGAAACTGTTCTAACTTGTCTTGTAACTCAACGTAAAGGGTAGGAACCCAAGCATCTCAACACTCTATAAAAACATGTAAAATATTGTAATATACATCGGATGAGCTTTTGATGATCTTTACATCCAGTAATAGAGAATTTGGTTCGCATTCCTGCATATTATCTATGAATGTATGTTTATGTGCGTAGTGTATTCCTTCTTTGCTTATTCTCATTCTTATTCTTCTGCCATAATTGAGCCGACTCATTCAGTCGAACTATTTTTCCCCTCGTGCACCTGGGTGCGTGCGAATCAGGCGTCGTCTCCGACTCGCCTAGTCCCCTGACTAGCCTTGACTCCGATACAACTTGGTCCTTTGACCGAAGTCTACTCTTCGACGTTCATTGACAATTTTGGCCAATTGTCCCTCTCTTCTGCCAAAAGGAATTCATCCTTTATAAGTGACTCATGTTGTCACTCTCCCTGGCCTCCATCTCAACCAATTCTCATCAACTATTTGTTGTCGATTTTTCTTCTTGGCCTTCCAACTGTCTCCGATGGTCACTGTCGAATCTCGACTACTTTCTCCCTTTAGTCAATATCCCTCTCGACCATTTCGCTACATTGTGTGATTGTCGGCCATCGATCTCAATCGATCGGAAACCCCACGACTCAACTACCTTCTTTAAACTATCTCCCTTTATCCTAGAGGTTGCCGACCATCCTCTTGTGTCTTTTTTCAGTCATGCCCGACTGTTCCTCTTGTGTTGGGATGCCCCTACATCAGACTCCTAAGGTACGAAAAGAACTACATCCTTAGTTCTGATCTTCCGCCTAGGTTTCAGTCTTCCCCATTTTTGTCGACTTCGATGCCATACATGGTACCAAATACAAATTGGTCCATCCACTTAATCTTTCATCCATTTCTCCCTTCTCGGAATCTTTCTCATGGCTTTGACCATGGTATCACTCCTTCTCCAGAATTGGAGGCATCCATTCATTTCGCCAATCTTGATGAATTGTACAAATCCACTCCAACAGTTGTTCCATCCAACTGTCTTCTTCACTAGGAACCCATGTCTAGTTCCAATGTCACGTATGGCCCTCAACTCATCACAGAACCTTTGTATTATTTCCCTTGTCGAACTTATGTTCGACCGTTCCAGAACTCATCGGTTTCATCTGGTCCTTGCAGTCGACATTGTCTAGCGCGACAACATGTTTTGCAGACTCATTCCTAGAGTAAACTTGTTCGCTGTGTTGCTTCTCCTTGGAAACCTTGTTGGCATCTCCTCGACTGTCCTGAATTTCTCTTGGCCTCTTCTTCCCACTTCTCCTGTTGGCTCGAACTCGGTGGCTTGCATATCGACTACAATTCCTTCCTCCATCTACAACATACTTAATATTATCGTCGTGTAATTACTTATTCAAATACTAGGTTTTTTCTCAAATTACTTATTCAACGTTCTTGGCATTGTAATTCTTTGTCCACATTACTTACTCAATGTTCTTCGATTTGTAATTCTTTGTCAGTAGGCTCACATTACTTATTTATTTTTTAGAAAACACTCATCAAGGTGCTCGACATGCAATACTTTAGCTATGATGCCTCCATCAAGAAGGCCATAAACAAAAATGAGGATGTCAAGGATGTCATCAATGGTGGATGTCACCCTCAATGTTATTCACAGCAAGAACCAAATTGTATACCATGCTTTTTTCATTAATGAGCAAGCACCAAAGTTGTGCAAGCATCTTGGGGACCAAATAATCATGCCATCTTCAACCTTAGTTAATTAGTCAACAAAAGTAAACCATAGTTTACCTTAGTTAATTAGTAAAAAAAGTTAACCATAGTCAAACAAAGTTAACCATAGTCAATCATGGTCAACCATAATGAACCAAAGTCAATTATGGCCAACCAAAGTCAACCATAGTCGAAGATCGATAACCATGGTCAACCAATGTAAACCAAAGTCATTTATTCCCATCCACATGCAACCATAGTCAAACATGGTCAACCATAGTCAACCATGGTAAACCATTGTCAACCATGGTTAACAAAAACTAACCATAATTAACCATAGGCAAGCATTGTCAAAATTCAAACAAGGTTAACCAATACTTAATTATGGGAAAAAGTCAACCATAGCCAACCATTGTCAACCAAAGTCAATCATGGTCAACTGAAGACAACCATAGTCAAACAATGTGAACCAATAATCAATTATGGAAGAAAAAAGTTATCCATAGTCAACCACAAGGAATTGTGGTTATCCATACTTAACCATGATCAACCAAATTCAACCTTAGACAATGAAAGTCAACATTGTGAACCATGTTCTACGAAATTCAACCTTAGTAAACAAAATTCAACTATGGTCAATCATGGTTAAACGGAGTCAACCATGGTCAACCATGGTCAATAATAGTCAATCATAGTCAACAACCACATTCAAAGTCAAGCGTGGTTAAACAAAGTTAACCATAGTAAACTAAAGTCAATTATGGCCAACTAAAGTCAACCATTGTCAAACATGGTCATCCATGGTCAACCAACGTAAACCAAAGTCAACTATGTCTATACACAGTCAACCATAATTGGACATGGTAAACTATGGTCGACCATAGTTTAACATGGTCAGCCATGGTCAACCACAAATAACTATAGCCAACCTTGCTCAACCATAGGAAAATGTCAAACAAGGTCAACAATAGTCAACCACAATCAATCGTGGTCAACCATAGTTAATAGTGGTAAACCAAAGTCAATTATGGCCAGCCAAATTCAACTAATCTCAACAAAAGCCAACCAAATCCACCCAAAGTCAACCCTCGCTAACCATGGTTGGCCATGGTTAACTGTGGTCATCTATGGTCAATCGTAGTCAACCACGGTTGACCAAGTAACCTAGGCCAACCATAGTCAACCATAGTCAACCATGGTTGACCAAGTCAACTAGGCCAACCATGGTCAATAATAGTCAATCATAGTCAATCAACCAACAAAAGTCAACCATTGTCAAACAAAGTTAACCATAGTGAATCATGCTCAACCATAGTAAACCAAATTCAATTATGGCCAACTAAAGTCAACCATAGTCGAACATGGTCAACAAATGTAAACCAAAGTCAATTATGGGGAGCCACAATCAACCATAATTGAACATGGTCAACCATGGCCGACCATAGTTGAACATGGTCAACCATGGACAACCATAAATAACTGTAGCCAACCTTGGTCAACCATTGTCAATCATAGGGAAGAGTCAAACAAGGTAAACCAATAGTCAACCACAGTTAACCGTGGTAAACTAAAGTCAATTATGGCCAACCAAAGGCAACCAAATTTAACTAAAGTCAAGGATAGTCAATCGTGGTTACCCATACTCTACCATGATCAACCAAAGTCAACCATGCTCAATGAAAGTCAACATAGTGAACCAAGCTCTACGAAAGTCAACCTAAGTAAGCGAAAGTCATCCATGGTCACCCAAAGTCAACCATGGTCTACTAGGTCAACCATGGTAAACAATAGTCAATCATAGTCATTTAGCCAAGCAAACTCAAGCAAAAGTCAACCATGGTAAATTCATCAACTAAGGTATACCATGTTCAAGCAAAAGTCAACCATGGTAAACCAAAGTCAACCACATCTAACCATGGTTGAAAAAGTCAACCATGGTAAATTAATCAACCAAGGTATACCATGTTTAAACAAAAGTCAACCATGGTAAACCAAATTTAATGAAATTTAATCATGGTTTACCAAATTCAACCATGGTCAATTATGGTCATTTATAGGCAACGATGATCAACAATTGTCAACCAATATCAACCAGTAAACAACCGTCGTTAACTATGTTCAACTAAAGTTAGCCATAGTCCAACAAAGTCAACCATTTTCAACCAAATTCAACAACAGTAAAACAATAATGGAATTATAATCAACAAAAGTCAACCATATCCAACCAAAGTCAACATAGTGAATCATGGTATACAAAAGTCAACATAAGTAAACAAAAGTCAACCATCGAAATGTGCTATATAAACATGTTTGAGAACATAATATTCTATCACCTACAAATGTTTTTTACCCCATTCAAAATATTTCGCTCTTCCTAGTTTATCCTAATATGGATTGAATTGATGATATATTTATGAGCTTTAACTTGCTCTTCATGTAAAAATAACTATATCAAAAAAAAAATTCTATGCAGTGTTTAACAATGTTTTTGCTTTGTACATTTCCTTCCAAATCAAAGTTATTCCTATATATTGTTTTTGTATGTGTTTAATAGAAGTTCCAATTTCAAAATATTTAACTTTTTTTGTTATTATTTTTCTTCATTGTATACATTGATGTTTTTTACTTCCATGTTTTGATAATATCAAATACATTTACAAATATCATTTCACATCTTACATTCATAGATAGTTTCCCCATATTTTCTATGAATATTACAGTTTATTATTATTAATTATTTCATTTTGAGGATTAATTTAATTTAAATTATTTTACTTTTTTCTAATAAGTAAATTTGAATTATAAATAAAATATTATTATATATATATATATTTTTAATATAAATTTAATTTGATTTAATTTATTTATTTTTAAATATAAGTTTTATTTTATTTTATTTTAAAAAAATTCTAATAAGTAAATTTAATTGATAATATTAATATAATATTAAAGTATTTAATACTTTTTTTTAATTTACAATAAATTAGATTCAATAAAAATTATTAAATTTATTTTAGTTCTTATTTAATATAATTTAATGTAAATTACATTTTTCCTTACTTACATTAATTTAATTAATTTTAATACCAATTAATTTTTTCTTAATTTAAGTTTAATATTAATTATTTCAATTTATTTTATTATGAGTTATTTTATTTTTAATTTACATTTAATATTAATTAATTTGATATCTATTATTTCATTTTTATTTTACTCTGAATTTATCTTTAATATTAATTAATTATTTGACTTATCTTCAATTTTTTACATTTATTTAATTTAATTTATTTTTACTTTACTTTACTTTACTTTATTTTTACTTTATTTTACTTTTATTCTATTTCTTTATTTTACTTTATTTATTTTTTAATTTAATTTAATTTAATATTACTTTATTTATTTTTTGTTTAATTTAATTTAGTTTATTTTAATATGTTTTAATATATTTTATTTAACTTAGTATGTATTTCTTTTTATTTTTGTTTCTAAATAGTATTTTTATTAATATTTTAATTTAGTTATTTCTTTTATGATTAGTTGTTTAATAGCAACAAACACATTTTTAAATGTGGTGATATTTGTATTAGTGAATATCAACAACTTTTAAATGTGTAATTATAATTAATATACACTGATTCATAAATATTAACCATATTTAAAAATGTGATTATTATTAATGTTAATATTAGTTATGTTTCTGTGTTATTTTACTGAATTAAAATGAAAATATTTCAATTTCATATATAGCCATCTCAAATTTAAAAACCAAAAAATCAAATAATATCACTATCCAAGAACGAGAATAGAAACCCATGCATTTGAGAAAACCTTTTCTAAGTTTTATCCAATAACAAGAAAATTATTTCAGTATCCACATATGCCTTATATCATATGTACAAAATCAAATAGACAAATATATTAGAATCAATTATATATACAGACAAATATATTCTTCGATATCTACAGTTTCTATACAATCAAGTGTACTTAATCGAAAATTACTAACAAAATCTAAATTTGCTTCGGAATCATCTGTACGACATCGAAAATTAGTTACAGTATGACATTTAACTCTAACATTCACCTAAAGATTGTAAAGAAAATTGCTAGCTAAGGACACGCTATTTTAATCTATGTAAGGTGGTCGCTGTAATAGGCGAATGATACTATAAAAAAGAGCGAGTTGAAAAAGCAGCACACGACAGAGAAGATGAGCTCGAATCACACAGAGGGGAAGGAAGGTGGTTGTTCAGTTGAATGAGCTGGGATCCTATTGAGGGCTATCGCTGTAAGTGGAGTTGCCATTTCGCATGATAGTTTAAGCATCTCTGTGAGGTTCACCGGGTCGTTAGGAGACGGCAGCCATGTGAAATGATGAAATAACTTAGCTACCCACAGGTGAACCGTCTGCAGGCCGAGAGCCTTGCCCGGGCAGACTCGCCGACCGGCACCAAATGGCGCAAGCCGCAGGTCGTTTCCTCGCACGTCCACATGTTGTCCACCTTCCGAGGGAAGAAACCTCTCCGGTCGGAATTGATAAGGCCGTTCCAAGATCTCCGGGTTGTGCGTAATAGACCACATGTTCACCATGGCCGTCGTGCCCGCCGGAACGCACATCCCGTTTGGCGTGTGCCAGTCCTCCGTGCAGAGGCGAGCCCATGATAGAAGAGGCCCCGGCGGATGCATTCTCAGAGACTCTTTCACCGCGGCTTGTAGATACAGGAGCTTCTCGATATCGTCCTCCCTTATGTCTCTGTTGCAGCCCACAATGGCGTCCAGCTCTGCCTGAAGTTTGCCTTGCACTTGTGGATTCAGCAACAGTTCTGCCATTGTCCATTCTACAACTAAAGCGGTTGTGTCTGTCCCGCGGAAGATCATTTCCTGCAACGATGTCCAATATAATTACCAAGAGATAGAAAACTTTTAATTCTGACGTTAAAACTGTCGTTCATCAAAAGAAGCATATCATGTTACCCATAGAACTGCGATCATATCGTCGTCGTGGAGCTTGTCTTCTCCATGGAGCGAAAGCAGGATGTCGACAAAGTCTGAGTCGGTCGTGTCGTGTCTCTCTCGGTGCTCGTTGATGATGTCATTCACAAAGGATTTGACACGTGGGACAAGCCGAGCGCAGCGGCTGTGGATTCTGAGTGGATCGAGAGCTCGTAGCCATGGCAGATGATCAGCCCAGTTGAATGCTCCCAGGAGCTCAAATCCCTCAGCCACCATCTCACGGAGATTCTTCTCAGTCTCGGAATCGATGGCCGTTGACCGAAGACAGTTCCCATTATATTATTAAGCGCCGCTTTCTGGAGGTGTCGTCGGAGCTGGACGGGACCACCGTTGATAATGACCTCGTCCCGTATGTCGGAAAGCATTACCATGCAGTCCGCTTGACGGCTGATTTTGTGGGCCGCAATTCGCCGTGGAGCGAAGAGATGTGTAGCAGAAATTCTTCGCAGGAGTCGCCAATAATCGCCATTGGGCGCAAATCCCATCGCTCTTCCGAACATCAACTGTTGAGCGGATTGTTTAAGTGGTCGGTCTGCAAAGTGAGGGGAGCTGAGCAACTGTCTGGCCACCTCAGGGTCTGATGTAATCACGGCAGGCGTTGAGCCCAAGCTAAACGCCATACGCTTCTTGGCGCCATGAAGACGAGCCAGACAATCGAGCTTGCGGTGAGCAAGACCGACGCTCATGTCCATGAGGCTTCCGATTACCGGTCATCCTCTGGGGCCAGGAATAGCGACGCCTTTCTTGTATCTTCCAGCCCATGCACAGCCTCCAGGGCTGAACCAAGAGACCATAGCAGCACAAAAAGCAGCGAGAAGCAGTGCTATATAGAGAGGCCACGGCCCCCATGCAGAAATATGGTCAGGGGATTGTAAGAAATAGTCACGTACTCCATTCTTTTTAAGAAGAGGAATGGCATATACCCACCACCCCTATGTTGAAGAGGATCCAAGATTCTCCATTGCATAAGATGTAGAGAAGGATGGAATGATGGAAAGAGCTGAAGGAAGGCGACATTAAATAGGAGGATGGTCTGTTATAACTGGACGAATGTGTGCAGAAATTGCTGGGCCATCAATGGCGGCTGTATAGGGCCCACTTGTCACGCTGTTGGCGTCACTGGGACTCGACATGAAAATAACACGATGGTGATAAATTATTTTATAGAGCGTTCAGCACTTCCTCCGGCTTTATCTGACTCGGTTTACCTTTCTATGCAAAATACAAACTCCATTGACTGCGGTACAAGTCAGCTCAGGTGTTTCCACGAAAAGTTATGTTTCGTGAGTTGGAAATTCATTCCATTCCGAATGATCTCTTCGATATTGTCGGGCTTTATATAGCTTTCAATGGAAAGAGATTTCCAAATATTAGTTGGATTAAATTAGACATGGAATCAAACAGCCTTGAAATAATAAGCCGAAGAAACACCCCGATAAGCGAAAGGTCAGACGTTTACGAGAGAAACACCCGAAAATGTCAAGCGAAAGGTCAAGTAACAAAGATGGTTGAGTGTTGGGACTGAAGTGTTTAGGAACAAAATATTAGTGCCTTTGGGATATAGTGCACATCTAGACAGCCATACCGAAAAAAATAATTCAATGAAGCTTTAGACAGTACGTGTAAATTTCATGGAACATGTTTATCAAGGTGTAAAGAGATGGCCGAAAATTTCGTTTGCTTGCTTGTTCTGCACTCTTAGTCTTTCCGAGTCACCGATTGTCGTCACGCCTCTTGGCGTCAAGCTATGGTGAGGTAGTAAACCTCTTCGTGTTCACATTTAGTCATTGGTAGTCATAATAGGTTGCTCCATGTGTGGAGTTTTCAAGTTGCAATAATGACGTATGGTGACCTAAGTTGCTTCATAACGGATAATGAAGTAATTGTGTGGAAGTTTTTCAACTTGCAAGTTGATAATTTTTTTTGAAATTGTAAATTGAAAAATAAAAGTGTATTACAAATTAAATATTATTAACACACTTTCCAAAAATCTTAATACATTATAGATATTATTTTACAAGATCATAACATTCATTTTAATAAAAAACATAAATATGAGTTTGCAATTTCACAACAATATTTTAGATGTGTTTAAAAAAAATTGAAAATTAATAAAATGATTATATTAAAATTTAAAAAATAAATAATATATAAAATTTATACACTAAATTATATGCTTATTATATTTTAATTATTTTTAAATAGATTCTAAAATAGTTGATAAATATATATAATTTTTTCAAAATTATATTGTTGAAAGTTTTCATTGAAATTCTATATACTCATTATGATCATGTTTGTACTAATTTTATTCATGATTATGATCATGTTTGTATTAAATTTATTCATAATATAATGTACATCATCTTGACATTGATATCAAACACATTTATGTCCGACTTTATTTGAAAAGGATAAAAAAGGATTTGTATTTTTTTATGGATTTATTATAGTTATATTTAATGACGTTATCTATGTTGTCTCTATTGCATTGCATGAGATTTAAGTGGGCTACATCTATTAGATTGTGAAAAGGTTGTTATGGATACCAAGGAATTATGATAAGTCTTTTCTTATGTGTTTTTATTATTAATATGAATTAATTAAAAAGTATATTTGTGAAAATAATAAGAGCTACATGTAGCAATGCTTCGACATTCTAAAAAAAATCAATTTGCTTATTTAGCTTCCCATTACATATTTAAGTTTGCATTAATAGATATAAACAAAAATTCACCTATTTTTGTTGGGAGATTTTCCCATTATGTGAGAGGTGACCATTATCAAATTGAAGCTATGCAAGAGATGAACCTATATACGTCATCTATGAATGCAAGGTATTTGCTATGGCTTATATAAAGAATCTGTTTTTAGGGGTTGTGTATGAAAATATCATCCACTCTTCTCATTACCCATATCACTAAGCGCAATCTAATAAGTAAGAAATAGAGGGACATCGCTCCCCCACTGTCACGTCCCCATTTTGACCCCCCCTTCGCATTAAATCGTAAATGATGTAAATATTGATATTTAATCATGGTGAGGAGCTCAAGGCCAAGGCCCCACCATTGATTTAGCGTTTTATGTATCGGCAATTAAAAATAGATGCATGTGGTTCTTGTGCTAGATAGGCACAATGTAAATTCAGACATCATGTAAATACGAATTTTAATGAAAAACCCACAACTAGCTATGCAATGCAACAAAGAGATGGGGGCATGATTCTACAAGGAATAGGAAGGGAAATTATTCAAACCCTTGAGCTAATGGTGTTAATCCATGTGTCAATGAGAAAACCCATAAGCCATCAACTACCCATTTTGGGTTATGGACCCAATCATTTAATTCTTCCAGAAATTGGTTGAGGTAGTTAATGCCTTGGGAATGAAGAGGTATGGCATCCAATTTCGTGTATGGGCAAGCCATCAACCTGGGAAATCGTATTTTGTCTCCTTGGGCAAGAAAACACCCACGAAATGGTGCCCAAAGCCATTCTAAACCCATGGCCTTTGCCCTCTCATGCAGCCTGAGCTAGCTAGGCTTTCCCCATCATGTTTTTCATCATTTTCCTGCATTTTTCCAAGGCTGGGAGCTCGTTTTTGTGTTACACAGTGGTTGGGAGAGGAGGACCATGATTTGGGACTGTAAGGGAGGTCGTTTTTGCCCCAAAATACCCATGGGTGTTTTTCTGAAAATGGTTTTTGCTCTCCAGGGTTGAATCCCCAATTGCCATTTCGTTTTTGGGTCTTCCCACGTTTTTCTGGGCTGGTAGAAACCCCAGCTTTGGGCATGTCACTATAAAAACGTTTTTATCATGCCCAATAATTGTGGTTCTGCTGTTATGTGCATCCTTGTTTTGGTTTGAATCTGTGAGCAAGAGATTTGGAGTGGTAGTGGATAGAATTGGCCTGATAAATCTAGTGGGGGGGGAAATAACCTCTCAAGAAGATCAAGAGGGCTGGCTACTCTTCTGTGCACACCTTAAACACTCTAGATTGGAAGGTATGGCCTAAGGGACTATGCATTGGTGAAGGGAATACTTCCTTGAGTGGGGTGTGTAGGCATTGTGGGTGCCAAGCTAGATAGATCTTGTAGAGGTGTCCCTGGCTCTATGGTTGAGCTCACTAGCTTATCAATTCTTCCTTTCCATTTCCTAACAACCTAATAAACCCAACTGTAGCTTGGCTTGGCTGATTTGGCGTATCTTTGGGCTATGTGTGAGTCTGCGGTTCCCTGATTCCTTGTAGAGATCATGCCCAGCTCGGGGGTGGCAGTGTGTGGAGATATTGATGATCACAACTGGCCTATGGTTGGGTGGAACGTTACAGTTGCATAGCCAGTTGCTTGGGACTACTTTGTTATAAGATAAGTACTCTCTTGTGGTAACTTTGCATTTATTTATTCGATGAATATCGTGAATGTATGATGGATGTGTTATTGATATTACTTCCGCTATGTTTTTCTTATAATTATACATTTCCATATGTTCTTTTATATTATGTGAATGCTTATTTAAAAGCTCATGGGGCTAGATGCCCGGTTTTAGCATCACGATCCTCTCCATCGCACTGGTATGATGGGAGGGGACATGACACCCACTGTCGAATTGGACGACGGAGCAATTGTTGTCATGAGAAAGCGCTCTACAGCCCAATATGAAGGAGATCTTGTAACATGTGTGTGTTTGTGGAGTGTTTGTCGAATAACAAAATAATATAAAGTAAACAAAAAAGATTAATACAAAGTAAGAAGTAATAAATATTATGTCGGCTATAAACAAAAAAAAAAATACAAAGTAAAAAGTAAATATGAGACTTAAACTAGAGACTTTAGAGCTTAGGATTAGGTGATAAATATTATGTTGTTCATAAACAAAAAAGAATAATACAAAGTAAAAAGTAAATATGAGACTTAAAGTAGAGAATTTACATTTTACTTTTAATACAAAGTAAAAAGTAATATGAGATTTTAGAGTGTTTGTGGAGTAACAAAATAATACAAAGTAAACAAACAAAAAATAATACAAAGTAAAAAGTAATAAATATTATGTCGGACATAAACAAAAAAGAATAATACAAAGTAAAAAGTAAATATGAGACTTAAACTAGAGACTTTAGAGCTTAGGATTAGGTGGCTCAGGTATTGCACTCAAAGATCTATTCAAGGAGAGGTTTGCACCTCACGAGATTTGATCCAAGATGGACCAGTCATAATTCATTTATGGTTTAATCTTAAGGATGGAAAAAATTAGTTAGATAAGATTGAACTAAATAGATTCTATGTAGAGAATATATATGTGATAAATTTCAAGTGACGGTTTATATGATTATTCTTATAACCATAGTGGTTTCAAATATTGAGACACTATTAATTTTAATTGAACTTAAATTCAAAACTCACTTCTAATGAAAAGTTATTATTAAATAGGATATTTTTAATATATATATATATATATATATATATATATATATATATATAATTTGGGTTATGTGGATTTGATGGATCCCTGGATCAACAAAGCTGAGGACGTGTATTTAATATTGTCACTTGGGCATCAATGAAGAAGTGGCCATTTGTTTTTGGAACATATCTGGATAAGAGTGAATTGAAAAAAATACAGATAAGAGCTAATAAGAACAAATAAACATCGGTATGGATGACGTTATACACACAAGAAAATAGAGAATCATGTGGGCTAAAAATTATTTCTCAAAGCCATGGCTAGTAGTAGTAGTAACTTTGATACCACGATTTATCTAATTTTCATTGTATTGCAAACTATTGGGAGAAAATATGCCTTAAGGTAGAAAGCATAACCATGTTATTACCGCGAATAAAAATTGAATTGGAATCACCTTTGCTAGTCACAATAGCATAGTTTTAGGTTTTCTACTCTTTTACAGGATGTTATGCTATGTCTGTAAATATGTGAAGAATAAAAAAATAGGTGTTAAATTTGCTTTTAGAATTGTTACACAAAATCAATAATAAGGAAGAGTTCAAGTTACCTCAAGTGCAACCCCGAGTCTGTGGTTAATGTGAGTTAACGAAGAATCCACTGCCTCTAGTCCCTTGTGAATAAGTTTGCTATACTTTTGCACAACTTTGAAATCTAGATCATCATCTTGCAACAAATAATTTAGTCATTCAACCATGCGGTCCTCATCTAGAGTTGCCGATGAAGAAAAACATATAAAATCCTATATGTTAAGCATAAGTCGAGAAACCATACTTGGGAACCTGTGTTCTTGTTAAGTGATTTGTGCTCTCTTGTTCAATCTATTCACAAATCTCTCTTCTCTCTTGTGATCTGAGAATGGGGGTGAGTGCACAAAGTTAAGGGACCTTTTAGATGCAATGGTAGATTCAAGAAACCCATTCAAGTTCCATAAAATTTAGTTGATCCCAAGCAATCCCAACCCTGCCAAATCTAATCTCGAGCCTTCCACATTGAAGGCCAAGTTGGATAGTTAAAGAGAACGCATACATGTTATGTAGTTATAAAACACGTACGTGTTTTGAGGTAATAAACGCGTACGCATTATGATTTGATAAATGCGTACGCGTTTTTTAAAACATGCCCAAAATGGGTCGAGCCCGTCATTAACTCCACGACAGCGACGATGATGAAATGAGTATTGGTGAATGCATTTTGAAGTATAGGGCCCAAATATTCCACCTTGGGCACCAATTTATTCAACCTTAGGTATTTAAACCAAATTCCACCCTTCTAATTTCTATATTTTTGTTTTTTTATGCCCTAAAATCAATTGAACCCATAAATTTTTAAATTTGTATGCCCAAAACAAATTAAAACCTCAATTAACTTATCAAAATCAAATCAATTTCAATAGATACATATATATACATTCAAGCATCCTTGTGAATCCAAACCAATATTCACAAATATCCAAAGATTCTCATGTATATAGAAAGGTTGCTTACAACTAACAAAAAAATCAAGTACAATTGATATCTTCCCCAAAATACATAAACAAAGATGCTAAATGGCCTATAGAGTCCAAAAAATTCATGTCGTGCAACAAATATTAACATATCAAAATCCTTGCAAATATTGGGATTTTAATCATCAATAACACCGTTTACGCCCCCCCTCTAGGCTCTAGCCATTGCCTCTACCCGAAATATTGAAGTTGGTCCTCTAAGGAAATTAGTAAACACCTTATAGTTTTGATGAAGCTTCCTAATCCAAGTTTTAAGATAGGCTAGAGAAGCTTCCCATGTTTAATAAATGTTTTCACTTGAGTAAAGGGTGCATTTTGGTTAGGGTCAAGATAGAGGAGTTCAACAATAGGCTCTACCAAAATCAAGAATAATAGGGAGATTGATTTGTTTGATTACATGCCAATCCCATAATATCATACATGATAGAATCTAGTGGAAGCCTTGCAATCCTAAAATATTGAAAACTATTAATTCTGAATTCTAGATCCCAAACCACTATAAACAAATATGAAAATTTTCTCATGTGTGTATAGAAAGAGTGCATACAACTAAAATAACATCAGGTTAAATCCATATATGCCCCAAATTACATATAAACAAAGATGTTAAATGGTCTATAGAGTCCCAAACACTTCACGCCACAACAAATAAATACATATATCAAAATCCTTGCCTATATTGGGATTTTATTAATTAATAGAACCATATGCTCCCTACTCTAGGCTCTAACCCTTGCCTCTACCCAGAATCTCAAAGTTGGTCCTCCAAGGGCATTAGTCAACACCCTACAGTTTTGATGAAACTTCATAATCCAAGCCTAAAAATAAGGTAGAGAAGATTTCGAATCAACATATACACTTAGGACATTTAGTATGTGTATTTGGAAATTGAAATTAATACACAAATACGACATGAATTTAAGATGGAAAAATGTTAAATGTTTAGCCTTTAGTGTATAATTTGCTCAATTTTAAGTTTCAAATTATAAATAGTTCATTTTGTTATTTGTTGTACACTAGTTTTACATTTTCCATTTCTTAGAGATGTCATTATACCATATGTATTTTTCTAATGATATTTATTTTTTTATTTATGATTGCAGTGGCTATTATGGATCAGAATGTAGAGATATTGGCAGAGATCGCTAATTTGAGAGAGATCGATACTGATGGAACATTTAAAAACCCATTCCATACTTAGGATATATTTTATTAGTCATGTAGATTAATTTTCCTAGGTTTAGACTATGTAGTTGGCCTAGTTTTGTCTTTTATGCCTCCATATGCCATCCTAAGTCACTAAAATGAATTTGTATAGATTCTGAGTAATATTTCCTGATATTCTGTTTGATTTTATTCTATTCCTGAAATAGAAGGTGATTTCTAATTTACACAGCTTTATCCTGTTTTTTCTACTTTCTAGTGGATAAGGTAAAGCTAGTTGACTAGGAAACTGTCTCCACTTGGCCAATTCGACCTCCACCTATTTCTCCACCTATTTCTTCTCTCCAAAAGTCATAATCACATTCCATTTTCATCACTCATTATCTTCCATACCATATTAAGCTTATTCGTGAGCCTCTTGACTTATTTGGAAGGTGCTTTTGCTACCTAAGGGGTTTTTCTAGCTGTTAGTAAGCCTTCGTTTTTTGTTCTTTACAAGTTACCTTCAAGGCATTCTATTTTATATCCTGAGATGTATTATATGTTGTATTCATATTATTGAATAATTTATAGAGATGATATTTACATTAATTGAGTTCCTTCTCTTATGTTCATGTGTCAATATTTATTATTATTCTTGCATATCTTTGAATAATTCTTGTGAGGACTTCTTTGATTTGAGATCCTTGGTTATTAGAATTATTTCATGGTATTGATCCTATATAGAATTCTCATAGGTAGATCTTAGAGGGGTGAAGATGAACTCCGCCGCTCATTGGCAGCATCATTATATGCTATTGTGGATACTATCAATCGTTGAAATGATGCATTGTACAACATAGCATCGTACAGAGAATTAAAATGGCACGAATATGCCAATGGATTGAGTTACAGTGAGGTGAATAAACTAAAACTAGATAAAGAGAAAATATATTCACTTTTAAGAGTTCCTTGGACAGATGCCATTCCAGAGACTACTAGAGCACATATTTCAATTGAGTGGTGTTTTTTTCCACCAATTATAGATAACTAGACGGATCGATGGTATATGTTATTTGACATTCCCCCACACAACAAAAATCAATTACTGTTATACTTCCTTCAAAAACTCTATTTTGAGTTTGTGATGGGTAAACATGTCAACTATTTCGATATGTTGGGGTTCCATTGGTTTGGGGATGCCCCAAAAGTGTCCCAATGCTAGGCATAGAGATTCCAATCGACCGATACGTCCACCTTGTAGCTATCTACCAAGGAAAGATGTGCCTCCTACACATATGATGATACCCAAGACACATGAGGCATTTCTAGCGCTAGCTCAAGTCATTGTATGCCACAATACCACTGTTGACCAGGAAGAGACATCTTCCTTTGGTGGGGTATATCCATCAGCTTTTGATGCTAGAGGACCATCCACTAGTGGGGATATACTGACATCACATGATCCATAGATTGAGCCACACATGTGCATGGCGTGTGGCCAAACCTGCTATGGTTGTGGACCAACACATGGAACCTCTACAACGATTTCTGGTCAGAAAAGGACATAGGTAAAACATTATTTTGTCGTTCAAATTATTTTTTTCCATATTCTACACATTAAAATATTGTTAATATATACAATTTTTAAACTTGCAGGATTTTGATACCTCTCCAGCAGGTGGTAATGTACCCGGTGTTGTCATATTTAAGGAAGAAACAACCAACACGGAGGTCATATTTCCAACATGTCATTTTGTTAATATATATTAGTTGATTAATTTCTTAGATGATATCATATCTATAATTTTTGAGGTTGGAGGAACTGGATTCTCAACAGGACGTGGGAGACATTGATTTGAACAAATTCCCCACAATGGGATTGTATGATTTTTTCTGGAATGTAAGTACATGGTTAATGACTTGATCTTGTTCAAATTATTTTTTCTTAGTGTACTCCTTTATAGATTGCTAACATTTATAATCTTTAAACTTGCAAAACTTTTTGTCTAGCTCTATAGAGGGGCAAGAATTTGGTAGTAGTGATACCTCCCATGGGGGAGATATGTCCCAAGTAGAGGTAAGTATTACAATCTGTTAGTTTTTCAATATATATTATTTCATCTACTCATGTCTATGTCTAACCATGACAACAATCTATGACTACAGGCATTAATGCAACTCAATCCACCACCGCTTTGGTTTGTCTCTCCCCACAGTCCAAATGTAGAGAAGGTTCTTTTCTACATTAGATGACCCTCTTCCATAAAAAGAGAGGGTGGACCTACTCATTCCATGGTAATTTACATAGCCTTTGATGATATTTGTTGGTCAGATTTCAATTCACTCCACAGCTTGTTTTATTAATGTTTTTTTTTCACATGTTTATAGCATCAGGATGCAAGGTCCTCCATGCGAGACATTAGCGGGGTTGTTGATATTGTCTTTTAGGTTGCATGTACAATGGGAACAAGCCATGCAGAGGTATCTACTTGAATATTTGTACATGTACATTTCATTTGTATTGTGTATTCACATGCATGATGTCTTTAACCATTTTACTATTTGGTGAATGTAGACCTAGTCTAGTCCAGTAGAGCATGTGACCTAGGTTCACGTTCAACCTATGGCTCCACTCACTATAGATGACACTTAATCTCCTGTCCCATAGAATATTTTTTTGTGAGACATTTTCATTAATTATAAAATTGTTTAGTACTTTATCACACATACATGTTGATAATTGTTGAGCTAATTGACATAGGATATTTTATTCACAAGCACCATTGCAGAGAGTCTTTTGGTTAGGAGGAGGACACCACAGGCCTCTATTCCTCTGATGGATTCAATGAGTCTTTGTTATAATCAATCGAGTCGTATTTTAATTGTCTTAAGTTTGTTAGTTATTTGGTATCAGTTCAGTTACCTGATCAATAAATATGATATTTGACTTGCAGTCAGAAGAGATGCACAACAGTCGTAGACAAAGGCAAGATGCATCACAGTTTGGAAAAAACAATAGGAAGTTAGATTTTTGATGTGTAGTCTAGGACATACATACTTTTTTTTACAAGAGGAAGCTAGAGTTTTGATGTCAGATTGTGGACAGATGCACTTTTGTTTACATGTACATCATTGACCTTTTTGATACATGTACAGTTAAATGCCATCTAAGGGCCTTCTATTTTTGTATTATCTGACTTCCATGATATATTATATATTTTAGATTGTCTCTTGACTTCTTCACAGTTCGGTCTTATGTGTGATCATACATGTGTGGCCAATAATGTTTATATGTGTAATGTTTCCAATTTTTTATAGCTTGGACGATTGCATAGAGATATCAGTTGTAATGTTGAGAAAATGCACAATTACAACAATTCAAATTTACAATGTTCTTGAAAGTGATCCAATTGCATATACAATGTTAAATTAACAATGTTAAATTGTATCCACAACAATGCACATTTATAGCATGTTCTTGACCACAATCAAATTATATAAAATTGCATGTGAAATGATGTGAGTAACGCACTTAATCCACACAATATACTAACACACTTAACCTACATAGTAAGAAACTAATACAACTAGGTGATGTACATAAACTCCTAACCCACATAAAAACTTAACAAGTGGGACAAACACACATAGGCTATGCATCTATAATTTCACACACATGTGATGCACTCATGCAACTCATATAAGAAGGTTAAATTTTGTTGTTACGACACTCATATAACCGAATGAACATGGGCATGCACATAAGTTCAATGTGACACTATACTATTAACATGACCCTTGACCCCTAAATCAATAATCCCTTTATCATAAGCCCCACTCACAACTCACCAACTACACTAAAATAGTTTCTATCATAACACACTAACAATGTTAATCATAACCTCCTAATGCATCTCATGTTTCTCCTCAGTCACATAAGCACCCAATGTACTCAATTGACACACATAAGGAACAAACCAATCTAACTCAAGCGAATGAATACCTAACCTACATAAGCACCTATTGGAAATATTAAAGGATGCACATAGATGGAACACCTACGAAACACACTTATTTTTCCCACATAGGTGATAATTATCTTTTACGTTGACCCACGCAACCCCTATAACAGTAATCCATATACCACAATACCATTTATGGCTAACCGACTAGCCCCATAACTCTCAGCACACAACCTACTAATGATCCTAACCCTAATTGTCTAAGTCACTTTGAAACATACACAACACACATAAGAACCGAACATGCACACAAACAACTGACCCAACCAAGTGGAACACATAAAACCACTTATACTATGAAACGAGATCTCGACACGGTTCTCATTTTTCTCTCTCCTAATTTTAGTACTATTTTTACCTCTGTTTCAAAAAGGGTTGATACCAGTATCACACATTTTCATTTTGAGGCATTTTTTTGGGCCTTTGAATTATCTTCGTCGTAAAATATTTTTAATTTCTATTTTCAAGTGTGTTTTTAGAAATTTAACCAAATAACATACATTTTTTTAAAGCAATTTATAATGAAAAACATATACATTTTGCAATTTTTTCTATAAAATAAGACATTTTTATTGACAAAATTGTAAAAAAAATCCAGAAAATGAAGACATTTAAAACCATTTTCAATGAATTTTCAGATATTTTTTTGTATAAAAATGATACTATTTCATATTATTTTCTGAAAAGTGATGATTCACATAAATTCAAGAAAAACTATACCATATATTTGTAAAAAACATATTAAAAACATTATATATAAAAATTTTATTTCTAAAATAAAGTCTGAAAGTCAAAACATTACTAATATATCTTATCAAAAAATTGTCAAATTTAACATCAATCTCAAAAAATTCAACATCAATATTCACTATAAATTGTATTTGAAAAATGTTTAAAAAGATAAAAAAAAATCTTTTTTACCCCTACCATACCTTATCCCTCCTCCCCTTGCATCATAGATAAAACTAAATAGAAAACAATTAAATACACCCTACCCCCTAAACCCCCCACACATACAAATAAAATATAAATTACCCCTTAACTTAGGAAACAGTAAAAACATTCAAAACAAATTAAATCTTGCCCTACATCACCATCGCCCAACCCCCTAAACTATATAAAAAAATATATAATAAAAAATTAAAACCTACCCCCTAACCCCGACTTAATATATATAATAAAAAGTAAAAATAAAAAGTAAAACCTAACCCCCCCTCCTCCTGCCGGCCCCTCCCTTCTCCCTCCTCCCCGCCCCCTCCCTTCCCCCTCCTCCCCCATCCTCCCCCTACCTTATCCCTCCTACCGCCCCCTCCCTTACCCATCATCCCCTCCCTCCATTCCTCCTCCCCATGCCCCCTCCCTCCCCCTTCATCCCGTATCCCCCTTCCCCCCCCCCCCTCCTCCCTTCTCCCTCCACGACCCTTTGGCGCCCAAGTGAGCGTCACTCTCCTCACTTAGGCGCCAAAGGGACGCCCCTCATGGGTGGCGCGATCTTGAGCATCGCACCACCCATGAGGGGCGAACCTTTGGTGCCCAAGTGAGCATTGCTCCACTCACTTGGGATTCTCTCATTTGGGCGCCAAAGGGCTGCAGAGGGAGAAGGGAGGAGGACGAGGGGGAGGAGGGGTAAGGGGGGTGACAAGAGGAGGGGGAAGCGAGGGGGAGGAGGGGGGAGGGAGAGGAGGGGGAAGGGGGAGGAGGGGGGAGGATGAAGGGAGGGGCAGTGGGAGGAGGCAGGAGGAGTGGGGAGGGAGGTGCGGGAGGAGGAGGAGGAAGGGAAGGGCAAGAGGAGGAGGAAGGGAGCAACTGGAGGAGGGGGAAGGGTGGGGGGGTTAGGTTTTATTTTTATTTTTTAAAAATTTATTATATAGTTTAGGGGGGTTAGCGGGTAGGTTTTAATTTAATTTTTTAAAATTTTATTATATATTTTTGTATATAGTTTACGGGGGTTGGGCGATGGTGGTGTAGGGCGGGCTTTAATTTTTTTTAATGATTTTATTGTTTCCTAAGTTAGGGGGATAATTTATATTTTATTTTTATGTGTGTGGGGGGTTTAGGCTGTTGAACCTCGAGGTGTTGATTTTTCTCAAGTAGAGGAAAGAGAAATGTATATTGTCTCTAGAAGATCATCCGCAAAGCATCGAGATATGGAAGACCTTTACATGGGATTAATACAAGATATCAAGGAGGTTTGGATGATTGCAGTTTTGGCTACAGATGATGCATGCCATTATCCATTTTGGATTTCAGAAAATATGAAGGTCAATAAAGAAAATGAAGTAGTATCAGTAGAAGTACATTGGTATGCAACAGATACACACCCATTTGATGGTGTGTACAAGGAAGAGATGGTGGTTGAGAAAAAGGTTTGTTGAAAGAAAAAAATAAAGGGTCAAAAAATAAAGACATCTTGAAATTAGATGAAGTTTATATACTTGTTTATGATTTCAAGTTGACAAACAAAGACACTCTTCACTCCAAGACTATAGATATTATCAAGAGGTTTCTTCCAAAAGAAGAAGTTGCAAGATGGGATTCTGTTAAACCAAGCCATAGATCTCAAAGGAATATGACATATGAAATGATGGGCATAGATGTAGACTCAGATGGTGCACCCATTGATAATAGAGAAGAATATGGGTCATCTACATCTTCATCTAGTGCTTCATCTGCAGAAAATGTAGATTATGGTGGGGTGCCAGAATCCATGGATGAATTTGAATAATATCACATGAAGCATTTTATATTTTTTTTATTAGTATGATGTTTGTAATTGAAACTCTAAAGGAGTTTTTGAATATTTATATGAGGGTGAATCCATGAATATGGGTGTCTATTTCGTGAGAATCGGGGGGTGGAGAAGCATAGCAGAAGCTATTCGGCTGAATAACATAATTTATTCGGCCAAATAATTCTGTTATTTGGCCGAATAACATAATATATTCAACCAAATAAAGTTAAATTTGTTCATCCAAACAACCATTCATGGTCAACTGTTAAAACTAATGGCGACCTAGAAGTGTGCGCGAGGCATAGCTGGCTGAGAAATGTTTCCGATGAGTTTTTTGGAATGTTATTCAGGCAAATAATTGTTCGGCCAAATAATTATCCATTTGAACATTTATTCGACCGAACATTTATTCGGTCGAACAATTGTTCGTCTGAATAAATGTTCGGACCAATAAATGTATTATATATAAGGTTGGATGTGGTCATTTTCTTAAAATCTTCCGTCGAACTTTTGCAGGCCCTGTTGTTTCATCATTTGCATGCACTACTGCTGCGACCTTATGGTCACCTTGTTGCTATGACCACCCTGCTGATGTGACCTTGTAGTCACCTTGCTGTTGTGGCCACCCTGCTGTTGCGGCCACCCTGTTGTTGTTGTTGCGACCTGGATGCCACCCTGCTGCTTCGGCCACCCTATTCTTGCTACTGCGACTTGGCTACCACCCTGCTGCGATGTGGACGTGGAGCTCGATGACGCTAAACATGTAGCTCGACGACGTTGGATATCCGGATTTCCCTCCATTTCGCCAGGTATGAGCCAGAATTACTCTACGTCTATTATTTGTGTGTGGAAGTTTATGTGCTTGCACTGGGTTTTGGTCCAGTTCTTCCCCAATGTGTATTTGTAAAGCTCCGGGTCTCTGGAGTACACCCTACATTTATTAATTATTTTCCCATCTTCCACTCTATTCCTCCTTGATCAAGCCAACCCTACCACACCTGCCACTTCTCTCTGGTGAGCGGTTCATTGGTGGCCTCGGAATATCCTCCAAGTTGCAGCCAACCCAACACATGACAGAGAATTAGTAATCCATGTTATCTGTGGACTCAAATTATAGGTCGTTCATGCATGCATCCTGGTCTAACAAAAAAAAAAGGAAAAAATGATAACAATCTTCTTTGCATTGAACTTATATACATTACTACTAGGAAAATTCCTTCTTTCATTCAAGCGATGAGTGGTTTTTTATGCTGGAGGTAATTATATTCATTTACATATTTTTTCTTTCATTCAAAGAATAGAACTATAGAAATAATAGAAATAGGAATTTTACTCAAATTATGGGTCGTTCTTGCATGCATCCTAGGGTAACCAATAAAAATAGAAAGAAAAAATATAGCACCCTTCTTTGCATTGAACTTATATACATTACTTCCAGGAAACTGCCTTCTATCAATCAAGAGATGAATGGTTTAAAATGTTGGAGGTAATTATGTTTGTTTCCATCATCTTTATTTCATTCAAAGAATATAAATAGGGAAACAATAGAAATAGAAATTGGAAAAGTCTGTCAATTTCCAGATAAATTTGATAGCAAATATTTCTCTCATGGTTTTATTCCAAGGTTGTAGTTTGTCCACACAAGTAACATGAAACAAAATCACACCCTACGTCTATTGAGTTACAGGATCTTGTCTGTGGGACTTTTTATTGATAACATTCTTTCTCTTCTATGTACCACTACCAGGGTTAATCTCTTAGCCAATCCGATGTCCTGCTCCCCTTATTTCAGAAGGATGGTCTGCATAGGATTTTTGATGGAGTGGATCCCATTTAAACATATGGAAGGTATCTTCTCCAACTGAGAGAATTTAATAGTTTATTTGTCATAAATTGTTTCTCTTCTCAATATAGACACTTTATTTCTGGCTGAGTTTACTTGTCATAATTAATTTGTTAATTTAATTACAACAAATTATGTCACTAGCACCTAAAGGTTTTCTTTGCTTATGGATCAGCCATATCTTCCTCTCTTTTTAATTTTTAACTTGTTGTTGTTCTGTTTGTATGTAACCCCTGTCTTTTGTTTTCTTTGTTTCTATTTGTTTACAATAAACCCTTCTTGGTTACAAGGTTGGGTCCTTTTCTTCTTGCTTTGGGGATGGTACACTTACTAGCCTTTGGGGCTTATGTCTTCGTCCTCCGCAGAACTTCAGAAATAGGGAAACTAAAAGAAATCATGACAGAATGGAGGTGATTTAAATCTACTTATTACCTGGGCACTAGAGATAGACCGGGATGAAACTCGTATACATATTGGTTAGATCTGACTTGGCATATATTTCTTTCCAGGTCTGACTTGCCATAGAAATATAGATCTCAGCATGATCCTCTTTGCCAGGCTTTACTTTCTAAGTCTGTTTCCTAATATTGTAGTCTATCACTAATATTGTATTTCTAAACTACTTACCCACCTGCAAGGATTTCTAGAACATCCTATAAATTTTTCCACAAAACAAAAATGTATCTACCAAATTGGATAGTCCATCCACACCAAACCCCACTTTTAAAAATGATTCATATGCTTGAGCCATTAACTCCTTCAATCCCAACTATTCTATTCTCATAGGAATATACAATTTATCCTTCAATTCTTCTTTATGTTCATTTAGTTCTTTTATTACAACATGCATTCCTTCAAATTTACTGCCCATGGATTTCCCTTCTGAATCTTTTGTCCCCTCTTTACGTAGACTTAAATGTAACTCATTTGTTGTAGTATTCAACAAAGCATGCACATTAAATCCATTATCATTTTGATTCTATATAAGAAAACAAGCTTGACTCAAACCTATATTTTAGAATACCATCTTTGCTTTAAGTGTTGCAAAATATTCCTGAATCTATTGAAAATGAACTTGTGTTCCCACTTCCAAATAAGGAAGAATCATTGTTGCAGATGAAGAACACTTGGAATCCTTTGTTACCACTACATGGGTGTCTATAGTTATGAACTTTTTGTCTGTGTGTGTAATTTTCCTTCTTGGACTTAAGCTAGGATGTCGTGCAGTATCTTCTACCTTCGAGTAGGTCATCAAGAAATGACATGTTGGACTTATGGACTTATGGACTTAATTATTAGAAAGGGAGTAAACAATAACAGATTTCATGATTATAGTGCATAGAACACCTTCTCAAAACTTCATTAGTAGTTAGCATAGATGCACCATTTCCATCTCGGTCTTCTTTATTTACCTTTATTTACTACATAGTTTTATAAATAAAGATTAATACAAATTAAAGAATCATTGAAAGTAAATCTATTTTCGTTGTAATACTCTATTAATAATCATTGAATACTCTATTAATAATCATCATTGAACACACATTCATAAGTAAATTTGTGTCATAAGTAAATCATAACAACACTTACTCACAATCTTTATCTTGTCTTATATAACATAACATCTTTCTCTGGGAGATTAGCTTAAATGTTTGGAATGTTTAAATATAAAAACATGTAAAATTTGAATATGTTATGAGTTGATAGTTGTGTATATGTAGACACGTTATCAAATGGAAAGAGAGGGGTCTTTGAGGCAAAATCATATAAGGTCTACTGGTACAACGACATCCGCTAAGGGGAGGTCATCACGGTCATCAGGAATTGATGTCTGGACTGATAATCAAAGGTTGTCGGCTTCACCTCGGGATGCAAGCTTGTTGTATACTTCACATTCATCTGATCACCAATTAGACCAAAGGGGTACACATGATTCCCCCGTATCTTTTAAGGGAGAACACCGATCTCGACTTTCTATTGGTATGAACATTTATGTTTTAATACATGTATCAATTGTAATTTTGTGCGTGTTCAAAAATTTTGGATGTTTACACACAATTGTGTTTGTCTTTGAAGCATAGAAAGGTTCAAAAGAGGCTTGTAATTCTACACAAAGGGATGAAGGTTAAGCAAGGAGGGAATATGATAAACTAGATGTGGGTTGTACACCCATAAGAACTTATCCATCTGATATACCTGTGGAGTTTCCATGGGAAAGTGATGCAGGAGCATCGGGGCCTAGGAATATCAATCGAAGTTGATCGGCATAAGGGAGCCGACCAGAGGTAGTGCGAACAAGCACTGGTGCGCGAAGTAGATTGACTTGTCGATGTCAATAAGTCGAGCAAAGAACTGTTGAAGCAATCGACAGGAGTGCAAAGGAAGTCGAGAGTCGACATGTCAGTAGTCGATAGACGACAGTCGATAGTTGACATGTGAATGTCGATATGAGACAAGTTGTTGTAGAGATGTAGGAAGGTCGACATGTGGTCAGACCACAACATTGACAGGTTGGGCATGAGCCAAGCGAGGAGGAAGGGGCGGAATGGTAAAGCCTTGGGTTGTGAAGAAAGCTGACAGGTGAGTCGAAGCTGATAGAGGACAGTATGGCCAACGTGATGGTTTAATGTAGCTTGTCAGAAGGATGCGTAGAAGTCAAGGAGAGTACTTGGCAACAATTCAGGGTTGCTAAGGAAGTTAATGATAGTTATTGTAGGTGGGTGAAGACATGACAAATGTTGTCACAGGAAGAGGCTGTGTAGCACGGTTGGGGCGCTAAAAGTTGCAGGTCTGCAGGATCATGGAAGGAGCAGCTAACAGAGGATGCGTGTCTGTGGGATCGCAGCAGTCTCAGGAACAGCAGCAGCATATTAAAAGACGAGGGAGTTTGGATCAGTTGAGGGGGACTTGGCATTTTGGAAAATTCAGGCAGAGATCAAGAGAAGTCTAGTAGATTGGATAGGAAATTCACACATCTATAGAGCCGAGAAGATCGATCCATAGCTCAGAGTTCCACAGTGAACCATGAGAGGGTGAGGTCGACACACTGAGAGAGCACACAACTACTTATATGTTGTAATGGCTAAGGCCAACAGTTAGTTAGTTATTTCATTTCCTTACAGTTTGCATTGTAACCGATTCGGAGAAGTAATATAAGCCAGCTTCCGGCATGTTGTTTTCATTTTTGTCTATGTGAACGTGTGTGTGGTGTGTATTGTTAAGCAAGAACCTTGTTGCGATAAGGCACCCTTGCGTCAGTTAGTATCAGAGCTATAGTATCCTGAGAGCCAAAGGATAGCTATATTAGAGCGGGAAGTGAATCCCTGTGCGCAAAAGAACGTCAGTGGTATTAAGCTTGCAAGTGCATGGGATAGCTCCAACTGAGGTTGGGTAGAGTTGTACATGACTTGTTGAAGTCTGGTTGCGATTGGATGAGTGGGAGTTTTAGTTGAGGTTGAAAATGGCTCATAGAGGCGTTAATGTTTGAGGACGAAGAGCGCATAGCGCAGCAGTCACAGTTGATGGTGAGATGTTCGATGAGTGCATCCGAACAATGTGAAATTTGACAAATGAAGTAATAGTGATCAAAGAGAGCCAAAGGCATGGTTGTATTCCTGATGCGTTAGACCACAACGACGAGGAAGTCAAAGAAGTGGAACCACGAGAAGTAGTGGAAGATGAACCAGAGGAAAAACTCATCAAGCTTCTGACGGATATGAGAGGTTGGGAAAAGATAGATGTTTGTACCTACTCAGGAAGTTTGGATCCAGAAGACTTGATCGGCTGGTTCAGAGAGAGAGAGAAATACTCCGACATAGAGCATATAGAGGATCCTAAATGGGTTAAGACTACATGTCTAAGGTTGAAAGGTCATGCCTTAGTGTGGTGGGACAATTTATAGGCTGATATAGTCAAGAAGGGAAAGGAGAAAATCAAGTTTTAGGATAGGATGGTCGCAAAGTTGAAAGGAAAATTCTTGCCAAATGACTATGTGATTTCCTTGTTCAGGAAGTTGTAGAACTTTTGACAAAAGGAGATGACCGTGAAGTAATACACTGAAGAGTTCTATACATTTTCAATAAGTTCGGGCCAGACCGACGAAGGAGAAGAAGCTATCGCTAGGTATGTGAACGGCTTGAAATATGCCATTCAGGATGAATTGAGCATGTCAAGATTGAGAGCAGTGGGAGAATACTGCCAGTTAGCTTTGAAGGCAGAAGTGAAACTGTCGAGGAAATCCACAGCAACTAGAGGTAGGGATATTGGTCAAGGTGCGAGGACTGTGTCCACGAAAGGAAAAAGTAGCGGTTAAAGGAGGGAAACTACTAAATATAGTCGACATGCGGAAGGGAAATCGACAAGGGAGAAAGCGCATGAAAATTGATGCGATGGTCGTGAGAACCGCAGTCGAGGTGTGTATGGTTGAGGTGGTCCATCCGATAGAAAAGGAACTAACTAACCAGCCATAATCTGTTATAAGTGTCATGGAGTGGTACACAAGGCATATGAATGCCTAGCGAACCTACATGCTGCAGAGGAGTTGAAGCCCATACGTCAAAGAGATGAGCAAGTCGACGAGAGGGAATAATCGGCATTCGATAGTAGTGAGGATGGTAAGAAGAAAAGTCAGGCCATGAAAGCCAGCAAGACACTGGTTCTGGAGGACAGATGTGACGAGCAAGAGCCGACACACTGGAAGGAGATCTTTCGAATGAAGGTGCGAATTGGCGAATGGCGTTGCAAGACCATAGTTGATGGTGGAAGCACTAAGAATCTTGTGTCAATAGAGGTGATCAAGAAAGCAAAGTTGAGGTTTCGAGAACATCCACATCCTTACAAGATCTCATGGTTGTAGAAAGGACACCATGTGAAGGTGACCAGACAATTCGTGATTAACTTCAAGGTTGGGAAGATAGAGGACAACGTACTATGCAATGTAATCCCAATGGACACGTTCCATCTATTGTTAGCGATACAATGGAAATATGATTGGAAAATGATCTATGATGGTCGAGCCAATATAGTCACTGTGTGGAAAAATGGCGTGAAGAGGACTCTTAAGCTGAAACTAGAGGAGAAAGCCGGCAGTAAGCAGGGCGAGAGCAACTTTTGGGAGAAGCGAGTGCTGATGTGTTCAGCGAAAGAGTTCCTTGCAGAAGAGGAGAAGCAGTCGAGGTGTTATGCTCGAAGAGTTTCAGAGCATAGTAGTCGATGAGACACCAACGGTATTGCCACCGATAAGGAGCATATCCCATCAGATCGAATTGATTCTAGGGTCGAGTCTGCCAAACAAAGCACCACATAGGATGAGTCTGACAGAAGGTCGGGAACTCAATAGACAGGTCCAGAAGTTGTTGGACAGAGGGTTGATCAGAGAGAGTTTGAGTCCGTGCGCAGTACCAGCAGTATTAGCGCCGAAGAAAGGTGGAGAATGGAGGATGTGTGCAGACTCTAGAGATATCAACAAGATCACGATCAAGTATCACTTTCCATTGTCGAGAATGGACAACTTGATGGATTGTTTGAATGGAGCAAAGTACGTCACGAAGATAGACCTGAAGAGCGGTTATCAACAGATTTGGGTTAGAGAAGGAGATGAATGGAAGACAACATTCAAGACAAAGGAAGGGTTGTATGAGTGGTTAGTCATGCCATTTGGATTTACTAATGCACCCATTACGTTCATGCGAATGATGAATGAAGTACTAAAACCATTCTTGGGAAAGTTTGTCATAGTCTACCTAGACAACATTCTGATTTTCAGTCGAACCAAGATAGAACACTTGGGGCACATTCGAGAGGTATTGCATAAGTTGCAGGATGATAAGCTGATGGTGAACATGCAAAAATGTTTCTTCATGAAGGAAGAACTGGTATACTTGGGATTCATAATCTCGGGTAAAGGGTTAGTGATGGACCCAGAAAAGGTGAAGGCAATATTGGATTGGTTTTAACCGACAAGCATGACTGGAGTAAGGAGTTTCCATGGACTTGCCACTTTCTACAAGAATTTCATCAGGGGATTCAATCGGATTTGTGCACCATTGACAGAGTGCATGCACAAAGGGGAGTTCAAGTGGATGGAGGCTGCCCAATGAGCTTTCGACAAGTTGAAGGAAAAGGTCACTAAGATCCCAGTGTTAGAGCTCCTAGATTTCGACAAAGTTTTCCAAGTCGATTGCGATGCAAGTGGAATGTCAATTGGAGCAGTGTTAAGGCAAGAGGGTCGACCAATTGCATTCTTTAGTGAAAATTTGGATGATGCGAAGCGGAAATATTTGGTCTATGACCAGGAATTTTATGCTATTGTCAAAGCATTGAAGAAGTGGAGGCATTATTTGCTGCCAAAGGAATTTGTGTTAAACACAGATCACCAGGCGCTAAGGTATCTGAATACTCAGTTGAAGTTGAATCAACGACACTTGAAATGGGTCAATTTCCTACAGGGATATACATTCATGTTGTGACATAGGTCGGAAAAATCAAACAAGGTTGCCGACGCGCTGAGTAGGAGAGTTGCATTGCTGAGCACGACGACAGTACAGGAAACAGGAATAGAGTCAGTGAAGACGGAGTATGAGACCGACAAGGATTTTGTGAAAGCATGGGAAGCTTGTCTTGAACCATGGAGTGTCGACAGAACTCCATAATTTGATTATTTTATCCAAGAGGGACACCTATTCAAGGGACGATAGTTGTGTATTCCAAGAGGATCTATGGGAGAGAACTTAATCTGAGAGTTCCATAGTGGTGTATTAGTAGGCCATTTTGGCATCGAAAAGACCAAGGAATTGGTCGAAGAGAAGTATAATTGGATAGGAATGACGACAGATGTCGGAAAGTGGGTTCGACATTGTAGAGTTTTCCAGTTGGAAAAAGGAAGAAGTCAGAACACACGGTTGTACACACGGTTTCCAGTACCGAATACCCCATGGGAGCACCTGAGCATGGATTTTGTGCTAGGATTTCCCAAAGACACAGCAAGGGAGCGACTCGATATTTGTTGTAGTCGACAGCTATTCAAAAATGACACACTTTATTTCATGTCGGAAGACAAGTGACGCCACAAGAATTGATGTACTATTCTTTAAAGAAGTAGTCATATTGCATGGGTTGTCGAAGAGTATCACATCGAACAGAGATACCAAGTTTATGGGGCATTGCTAGAGAACCCTATGGAAGAAACTAGACACGAAGTTGCAGTTTAGCTCGACATATCATCTGTAGATAGATGGATAGAACGAGGTGGTGAGCAGAAGTTTGGGAAACCTTCTGAGATGTTTGACGACCAACAGACCCAAGCAGTGGGAGAACGTGTTGGCGTAGGCAGAGTTCGCATACAACAATTCAATGAATCGGTCGACAATTTTGATCCCATTCCAAATTTTTCAAGGTAGAATCCCACATGGAGTGGTGGATTTGGTCGAGTTACTGACAGAGACCAGGAAAAGTGTGGATGTAGAATCATTTGCAGAGCACATGAAATAAGTTCACGAATATGTGCGAAAGCGCATAGAAAAGAGCAACGCGGCATACAAGTTGAAGGCTGATAGGAAGAAGAGACTACAGTCATTCAGCGAAGGAGACTTGGTCTATGCACATTTGCAGAAGGAGAGATTTCTGATAGGAACATATAACAAGATGAAGCTGAAGAAGATTGGACCATGTAAGATTCTAAAGAAAATTTTGGACAATGCTTATGTGTTGGAGCTGCCGAATGACTTGAGCATTTCACCAACGTTCAATGTCTCAGATCTATACAAGTTTGAAGAAGGTTCAAGAAGCGGAAGAGCAGAAGTGTCGAACATCGACTGGACAACGCAGATTCCAGATCGACACAAGGAGGAAATTGCAGAAGTGATAGAGGAATACGAAGCCGAGCGTACACGCAGTTCGTGAAGGAAAGAATACTTGGTGTAATGGAAGGATGATGAGTTGCAGGAGGCGACATGGATTTGCGAAGAAGAGTTCAGGAGACTGATGCAGCAGTCAAGTTCTTTTTCACCTGGGTTGTCTGATGCAGGAGCATCGAGGCCTAGGAAGATCAGTCAAAGTTGATCGACATAAGGGAGCTGACTAGAGGGAGTGTCGACGACCGTTGGTACGTGAAGCAGATTGACTTGTCGAATTCAATATGTCAAGTAGGGAACTGTCGAAGCAGTCAACAGGAGTGCGAAGGAAGTCGAGAGTCAACATGTCAGTAGTCGACAAACGACAGTCGATAGTCGACATGCAAATGTCGATAGGAGACAAGTTGCCATAGAGTCATAGGAAGGTCGACATGTGGTCGGACTGCGACATCGACAGGTTGGGCGTGAGCTAAGCGAGGAGGAAGGGGCACAATGGCAAAGCCTTGGGTTGGGAAGAATGCCGACAGGTGAGTCGAAGCTGATGGAAGACAATATGGCTGACGTGATGGTTTATTGTAGCTTGTCAGAAGGATGCGTAGAAGTCAAGGAGAGTACTTGGAAACAGTTCGGGTTGCTAAGGAAGTTAATGGTAGTTATTGCAGGTGGGTGAATACATGACAGATGTTGTCACAGGAAGAGGTTGGGCAGCATGGTTGGGGCGCTGACAGTTGCAGGTCTGCAAGATCATGGAAGGAGCAGCTAACAGAGGATGTGTCTCTTGGGGATCACAGTCTTATCAGGAATAGCAGCAGCGGAGTAGAATACCAGGGAGTCTGGATCAGTTGAGGGGGACTTGGAATTTTGGAAAAGTCAAGCAGAGCAAGTAGAGCTCAAGAGAAGTGTGGTAGATGGGATAGGAAAGTCACACATGTACATATCCGAGAAGATCGAGCCATAGCTCAGAGTTCCATAGCGAACCAGGAGAGGGTGAGGTCGACACACTAAGAGAGCACACAGTGACTTCTATGTTGTAATGGCTAAGGATAACAGTTAGTTAGTTATTTCATTTCCTTGTAGTTTACATTGTAACTGATTCAGGGAAGTAATATAAGCCAGCTTCCGGCATGTTGTTTGCATTTTTATCTATGTGAACGTGTGTGTGGTGTGTATTGTTAAGCAAGAACCTTGTTGTGATAAGGAGACCTTGCATTAGAAAGTGGTGTTCAACTAATGACCCGTGAAAGTTGTAGATCTCACTATGACAAGTTGCAACATGATTTTTCTAGTTTGGATCTCCCTCCAGAGAGCAAACAAAGTCTAGAGACTGTTTTGCGGCCATTGTAAAAATTCATTGAGGTATATGAGGGTCTTGAACCAACTAGAGATTTTTTTTGTTGACTCGATGCGGAGGAAAAGTGAACAAGTGATGGGTCTGGACAAGTGGGTTGTTGGGAAGGAGAGAGTGACCAAAGAACATGCCAATTCGATGTTTAACTTCAAAGAAGGCCTAAAGTGAAAAATGTTGAAAGTGCAATATTTCAAGCACCCTGAACTTGCACATCTATTATATGATCAGTTCCTTGCAACCTATGGTAGGTTTCCATGGAATGATGAGGTTCCTAATTATTTTGCCATATTTTTCTATGCAGATTTTTTTTAAATATGATGCCAGACTATACCGATATTCATTCTAACTTATATGGAGTTGGAAAGGGGCGAATATATGATCGAAAAGGTGCTCTTATATATCCCACAACTCTTCGACCTCCACCCCAGATATCTCGCCCAGCCAGACTTGTGGCTTTAAAATCAGAGATGGATCCCACATCCCAACTTGGGACAACTGGAAGGGATTTTGTTGTCGAAGGTTTAACATCGGAATTTGTAGGAGTTGATGTGGGATTGGTTCGAGAGAGGGCTCGACCCACTATTCGTCAAAAGTTTCTTTACAAAATGAATGATGAGGTAGATGTAATGAGCATTGAAGATCTTAGGGATTATGATAAGGTTTGTCGCATTACAGCTTCAAATTTCCTATCCCATGACACATCGAGTATAGGAGGGGTCTGTTGTTTATGTACATACAATCTATTTAATTGTTTTATTCATTTTGAATTGAACTTTTTGTTACATTATATCTATAACATTATGTATTTTTTTATATATAGTAATAAATACATTACGTAAATGTTTATTGATTGCAGTTTTCTATAATGTTGAATGAACATGATTTTCGACTCTCCACTAGCGAAAATGTAGAAGAGCATCTTAGAGAGGTATATTTATTATTTATAGATTTATTTTTATGTTTGAAAGATATTGTATTCTTTTTTAGAATTTTAAGTAATCTATGTATCTTATTGTTAATGTGAACTCCTTTTGAAATTGAAAATGGTTTTATCCATGCAGGTTCATTTAGGTTCCAACTTTTTTGATGATTTTCCATCTCTTGGGAGCTCATGTTTTTAATTTTTTTGTTTTGGTTTTAAGTTATTTGCTTAATTTTAGTTTATTTTACTTGCACAATGTTTTATTAATTAACAAAATTTAAATTTTAGGAAACACGAGAAAATATGGACATTGGTCTTGAGGATATTGGTTCTTTGATGGACGTGGACATTGGCATTGAGGTAATTTTGCTTTTAATTGAACTATTCTTTTCAATTTTATTTTTATAAGTTTATTTTAACTTTTGAATTTAGTTTAAATTTTTTTAAATACTTTATGAGATTCATAATTTGCTTTTATACATGTTGCAGGTGTGTACTTGTCGAGACAAAGGGAAGCCACGGTCGAGGATATTGGTGGACTTTGATTTAGAGAATGATTTTTACTGGACTTTTTTTGTTTTCCCATACTACCATATTGCATATATCTGCATGTTGATACATATATTGTAGTTGTTTTAGACATTCAAGAACTTTATTTTTGGATTATATATGTACATTGAACTTACATATTCAAGAACTTTATTTGTGTATTATATATGTACATGTTGAACTTACATATTCTATATTTTCTTTGAATTATCTAACTTTTTTGGGGGCTAATTTCATAGCAAACTTTGTGTGGTAAATGAATAGACTATGATTTTGCATGATTTTTATGAATGTATGTATTATTAAATTTGTATGTACAAGTTACAATTTTCTTTCATAATGATGGTAAATTTTATATCTAGTTTAATGTTAAATCTTGAAATGGTTTTAGGATATTGGTTTAAAGCTCTAGAGTACATGTAATGTTCAAATTAATCCATGTATTTAGTACACATTTTTTAATGTTTAATGTACATGTATGTTAGATATACACATGTTTCGTAAAATATGATCTCATCATAACTATGCTTAAATTGAAAAGATCAAGTTTGTAAATTCAATTCAAGTTTGTTTGGATGTATGTTGTAGATTGTATATACAATAAACTTGAATCTTATATAAATGATTCATACTTTCAATTTTTAACTAATGATTTATATGTTCAATGTTCAGGTACAACACTTTTGTAGTTGGTGAACTATAGATGCTGCTGAAATCATGGCAAATGGGGATTTAACGATTTTTTGTTTTTGAATCATAAGAAATGATTTCAAGATTTTGAATCTTATGCTAAATTAGAGCAATGATTTTAGACAATAATTTGATGAATTTACATTGTTTTGTTGTAAATAACCATTGCTCTAATTTAGCATAAGCTTCACTATCCTGCAGTCCTTGTTTGTGAATAAAAATCAAACAATCGTTATCTCCATTTGCCATGATTTCAGTTATGTGAACGATTTAGGTTATGTGAACTTAAATAATTTAGTTCAATTCCAGATCATATAAACAACTATTAATTGTACATGCTTGAATCGCAACTATTAATTGTACACACTTTGATACAAGTAAATATAATTAAATTCTTGTAAAATTGGACATTATGTAATTTAACACAATTTAACTTAGCTAGGAGCACACCATGTACCAACACTTAACAAGGAGTAAGCAATGAAAAGACTGTGTTAAACATTTTTGCAATCAATTTTAATTGACAAGTTGTAAGATATATGAGAAGGTGCCTAACTATTATATGATATATCCTTGAGTAAATATAAGATAATTAAATACATGTACACAATCAACAATATACAAATTTCAAATAAACATACATTTTCTTCATGTACAAAAGTTAAATGTTGATAAAATATTTTAACAAATTAAAAAAACTGTTTTTAGATCAATCAATGTATGTGCAAAATCAAACTTTACAACCATCTTGATGTATTCATTTTTCACTTGCTAGAAAAAACATTCCAAGAAAAGTGTGCATGTCACAAATCAGATATTGATGGAGTAGAAGAAAAAAATAAAGAATACCTAAATATTTGAATCCTTATTTTATGATAGATTTTTTTGAGTCTACAAGCCAATTAGAATGATAATTGGTTAAAAACATCACAATGGAATTCCGTACTCAATTATTTGTTCATGGTCATATTTGGACCTTTTCCATTTTCTAGTTTTAAACGTTTTTTTTCGATGAAACTTGTATTAATTTTATTCAAGATGCACATAATAAATGACTACATTGACAACATATAACATCAGGTTCATAATCTTGAAAGTAAATATAATTTTCAGTCATATGGGTTTGTTGAAAAAATAGCCTTTTAAAATGATGGATCCTCTCTCATCTGTAAATCCTTTGTCATCATAGTCCTCCAATAAATTCATCTTTCTTTCAATTCATCGAATCAAATAATATTTGACCTTTTCTTTTTTGTCTAAAGGTGCAATCACAGTGAAAACATCTCCTGTGCAAATCACAATTGACGTCATGGTTTTTAAATCACTTAAATTGACTATACACATACGGGGATGGACATCAATGAACAATCAATAAAGAATTTGTAAGTTCTATATATACATAATTTATATGAAATGAACAATCATTGTTTTTAGTTTATTTCATTACCTTCTCTAACAAGATCTGAAATTCTATTGCCATCAGATGATATTGCTATTTCTTCTGATTCTAATTCTTCTATGCTTGCTAGTGGAATTTTCCCCTTTGGATTAATCTTCGTGTGTTTCCAATGTTTTATGTAGATGTTTGTTGTGTTTTCACAAAAATCTGTAGATTCAACATTTTCAGTGCAAATATGACAAACGCATGATTTCTTTCTATTGTCAAATGCAAATACGTTTTGGAAGGATTTTGTTTGAATAGAGTATAAATATCTAGTCCCATGTTTGGTGCCAACCTCGTATGGGATTTATCTATCTATATATTGGATTCCAATAATCCAAAAGAACCTGCACAATATATGACAAATCACAAAGGACAAATTTTAATGTTAGTGTAGATATACTTAAATGATAAACTTGCAAATAACATTTTTTTAAATTGACAATTAATATAAATTAAAAAAACCATGTACATACCTGCGCACATCTTTTTAATGTTGATTGTAATCACTGCTAAGATGTAATTGACACCATTGGAAAACTTTTGCAGCTAAATGAAATCGTGCAGAAGAATGGTTCATTTTCCATCTTCGAAGTGCTCTTTTTACACATGCTCATGCACCATCATGTTCACCTTTTCGATGTCCAGTTTCAAAGAAATTCCAACGATGTTTAATGTTCGATTGTTTATGAAGTCGACATAACGAAAAAAAATAATCATGAATATTTAAATTTTCCCGCACATCCATCTGACCATATCCAATGTTCATTGAATTTAACTTCACGTCTTTTTAATGATTCACAGAAAATATTTTCAATACAATGTTGAACAAAATGTGCATCGCATATACAATCATCACTGATATAAAAATGATATTCTTTAATCACATATCGATTGTCAGACGTGCTTTCAATTCCATCAACATTGTGTTGAGAATGTCTAGATAGAACATGGAAAAATATTGAAACTTGGTCAGAATTATAGTATTCACTTTGTATCTCCTTTTGTGCAGCAAATGTGTAGTTTTCTGCAAAATCAACCACAGACAAAATTGTTCCAGGTGGAAAAATTTCACGAGGCGGTTTGAATTGAAGGTCTTGCCATCGTGCTCTATGTGAATTCTTGGTGTATTTATAAATTTCACTTTCAAATTTCTTCAGAAAATCTGTCACACATATTTTATCTTCTCGCAAATCAATTCATTTGGAAAGTGCATCACTAGAACTTGTATCATAATTGATGTATTCATATCTTCTCCAATCAACGGTTACATTTGACAACGACTGATCATTATCAATAGGATATTTATTGTAGAATAAAACTAGATTTCCATAATGATGACACTGTTTTCCATTGACACATTTCTTATTGAAAATAGTTCACTGTGATCTCTCTCACATAGAGTTTGAGATATGAATTCACGTATTGTGGGAGGAGGTGGTGAATTTGTCCAAAGCATTTTACCAAATTCAAGAAAAGTGTCATAATATAATTCAAATTACAGATGATAATGAAAAAAATATGTGTCACAAATAGTAATAGGTATGACATACCATGGTTTTTTTTGTGCAAATGTAGTGATTGTCATATTAATTCCAAGATGATCCTCCTTGAATTTATTGAATAATTGTACTTGTGTCATTTCCATTATATGTTTGGCATGGATTTCGTATTAATTTCATGATAATATTTGTCATATCACATCCCTTGAATTTGGTGAAACTCAAACATGTGCCAACCAATATTTATGTACAATATCTTTAACACCATCTCTCATTCTATATTTGTAAGGATGTCTACAACTAATTTCCCAACAAGCAAGTTCATCATTTTCATCTATTTTCATTCTGAATTTGTTATGTTTGTATAAAGTCTTTCTTGAGGTTCCTATTGTTTTTTCTAGTTGTGTTGTCAAGCCATTTTGTCTAGTACTAGCTGAAATAATTGCTATATGAATTTCTCTATGTGCAGCTTTGGTATCTTTCTTCCTGGATTTTCCAAATTTTTTTATTGCATCACTTATATTTTCTATCAGATTATGTTTCAATTTAGACTCTTTTGTCGCCTTGTGAATACCCAATAATGACGTAGCACCTCTTAACATATTGGACACTAATAAAAATCTCAAAATTTGTGCTTGTCCTGCTATTGAATATTGTTTGAGACATCATCATAAATTTGCATAGCATGATATCGTGCAACATGTGTGGCTATTTTTCCCCATATTTGTTGCAATCAATGTCTTCTAACATTTCATCATCAATGGTGAAAAAACCTATACATTCAATTAAATTTAATTTAACATATATCCAAAAATACAATTCATTATAAAAAATGAATTTGGAAAATATATGATATATACATACCAGGTCCAATTTCTTATTCTTGAACTTGATCTTCAATATTGACTTCATCAACATTAGCATGTAAATCCCTATTTACATCTTCAACAATGGTCTCTTCATGTAAATCTCTATTTACATCTTCAAAATTGGTCTCTTCAGCTTCAATTGGTTATTGTACTCGATTTTCAATATTCATTTCATCAGCATTATCATGTAAATCTGTATTTACATCTTCAATAATTGTCTCTTCTGTTTGTGTAACCCGTGCTTTTTTGGCATGATATCTGAGTCTTTTGCTTTCCCTATGAGCATCATCATCACGTTTACGATCATTTTTTCTTTGGCGGTTTTTCTTATTTCCCATGATTGTTTAATTTGTAGAGGTTAAATTAAAGAATAATCACTTTATAGTATAAAAAAAATAAGATTTAAAAACAGTTACTAAATTTGTTTTTTTGAGTTTTTCAACCATTTATAAAAACATAAAGAGAAATTTACTTTACCATATAAATATCTTGTAAGAGTCCTTTGAAGAAAAACTCCTATAAAAGAAATCTCCTTTGAAGAAAAACTCATTGGAAAGAAATAAAAACTCCTTGGAAATAAATCTCTTTTGAAAAAACCCCTTGGAAAGAAATAAGAACTCCTTGGAAAGAAATCTCCTTTTAAAAAAACCCTTGGAAAGAAATAAGAACTCCTTGGAAAGAAATCTCCTTTGAAAAAACCCCTTGGAAAGAAATCTCCTTAGAATAAACCCCTTCAAAAATATTTTATAAAGACCTCTACGAAAAAAAGAGATGCAAAATCATGACTTGTTTAGATTTATTTACACACTTTCAAAAAATTTATTTATTTATTTATTTATTTATTTATTTATTTATTTATTTATTTTTTTTTTTTTTTTCGGGCCGACATAAATTTTTTGCGTTATGTTTTTCGGCCGAACATCCGTTGTTAAATTTTATGGTTTGATAACATAAAATAATTATTCGGCCGAATACTGTCTGATACCTGAAAACTTCACTATTTTCAAGCTTCTATATTTTAGGAAGGGGAAAACCATATGTTACAGTGAAAATCGACTGTCGATGTTGATACCATTAGTTTATTCACTGAATCTACTCTCCGTTGGTATAGATTTTGTTGTGTTTAGGTGATATCTAATAATTGTAATTATTGTTTTTGTTAACATGTGTTTAGTTTGCTTTCATCGCTTTCAAAATGAGGTGAATTGAACAATCCATGACTTTAAAAATACACCATAAAAAAAATTGAAACAAAATATGGGGTCGTTAATTGGAGTGTCTAATTCAAAAGGGTATTCTTAGATGTTTTAGTTTTAGTGTAAACTGAGAGAAATGTCCCGTAAAAAAAACCATGTTGAAAATCGACAAGCTTTCCCCATTGATCGAATTCAAAAAAATATAATAATTAGTATATAGATCCATTGGTTACAAAATTATAGTCATGCCTTAGTACATTTTGTTTAGATTGTCATAGCATATTTTTTTTTACAAAACACAAGTTTAACAATGATTCCAGGTCCATAAAAAAACATGACTATTTTTTAGTCCTTTCATTTTAGAAGAACATACTGTCAAACATTTGCCAAATTTACATATCAAATATCAATAAAAATTTTGAAAAAATAATGAAAAAAAAGCTAACATAATTCTCTAAAAGTTTTATTTTTACTGAAAAGTGAAATTCTAAACAAAAATATCACTTTTGTTCGCCCAAAGTTGAAAAACATGAAAAAATCAGATTTATTTTCTCATAAGACCCCCCAAAATAGACACCCATCTTCATGGATTCACCCATGAATAATTTTTTCTTGTATGGTCTAATCTATTATTTCATTATGAATCACATCATAATTTTTTTTTTATATGGTTAGAGTGGTGAAATTATTTATGAATTTTTTTGTTGTTTAATATGCAAGTTTACAAAATGTTGTAATTTATCTCTTGAAGAAAAAAAACTTCTTCCCATTTAGGGATTGATTTTAAAGTTTTTGTAAACAACACTATGGGATGTTTAGGCCATGGCTCTATTTCTACCCTAAAAAAAAACATGTATACTCGTATCAACACTTTTCTATTTGGGGGGTGTTTTTGGTTTTTGTTTTTGCAAAAATCATAGTTTTTAAGGCTAGATTTCTCATTGATAGTATAAAGTTCTCGTTTCATAGTATATGTGGTTATAAGCACCTTACTCACATAAGAAGCTAACAAACATAAAGGATTCACATATTTGACACACCCAAGTGATGCACCTTTGTGGCCCACATAAATGAATAATTGTTTACCCCACAAAAATTTACAAATGACTTGAATACTTGTCCAATTCAACTGAAAGAGATTAGCAATCCCAACAAAATATATTTTTCAAGTGGATCCTAAGAAACCACAAGGATGAGTTAAGGGAAGTGATAAATCTAGAAAGGATCAGATTTGTATCATCGATGAAACACCACCTCCCTTTTTTTATTTGGAACTTTGAATTCTTAAAAACAACATTAATTGCTCAAAATGCGAATATAGTGGAACATTAAGGACATGTTAAATAACGTGGAACACTAAGGGCATGGAAATATATTAAGAGTGCAATGTGGTGGTTTTGAGTTCCACTCTTTAAATTTCTAGTTATACAATCGAAATCAAAATATTGCGAACTTGCCCCCTTTGTGCAAAAAATGCATAGACCCTTACTGAACGAAACCCTACTTTCCAGAATCATCCTATAAGGAAATCTCTAGGCCTTCGACCTAGTGGAGAGGTGTAACCCTAGCATAAATTCGATGTCTTGAATCAAACGGATTCAATTGTTCATCAATACGAGACACAATCACCATTATATGGTCCGTTACGACTTGCACCCTAAAGGATTTCAGGGACACCTGTTTAATCCCTACCGAGGGCATAGAATTCCAACCCTGCAAAAAAACTGGGTTCTAGGAGATCCTGCAAGTGTTTCTAGGAAGGTTCCATGTGGGAATACTATCCACAAGTTCTCGATAAAGGAATTTGTAAAGTTGACCCTTATGTGATATAATTGCAAAGTCCCTTACTAAGAGAAACACTAGTTTCCAAAATCGACCTAGAATATGATCAACGGGACATGGACCCAGAGGAGAGGGACACCCCTAGCACTATCCTGATGTCCCGAATCCAATCGAGTTGAATTTTTTTTGATCCGAGCAATGTTCATCATTCTCTTGCTTGTTCCAACTCGCACCCCAAATGCTTTCAGGGACACCTTTTGAATACTGATCGAGGGAATATAATTCCAACCGTGCAACAAAAATGGGATCTGGGAGGTCCTTCAAGTGTGTCTAGGAAGGTTCCACATGGTAATGCTAGCCATAAGCTCCCAATCAAATATTTTTCAAAGTTGACCCCTATTTGACAAAATTGCATAGTCCCTTATTGAGCAAAACCGTAGTTTCAAAAATCGACCTAGTAGATGATCAATGGGACATGGACCTGGAAGAGAGGGGCTACCCTAGAACTATCCCAATGTCCTAAATCCAACAGATTTTATGGTTCTCCGATCCGAGCCATGTTCACCATTCTATGGCCCGTTACAACTTGCACCCAAAAGGATTTTAGGGTCACTTGTTCAATCCCTACCGGGGCAATAGGAGAGGGGAAACCCTATCACTCTCTCAATGTCTTGAATCTGACATATTCAATGGTTTCTCGATCTAAGCAACAATCATCATTATATGTTCCATTCCAACTTGCACCCCAAAGGATTTCAGGGACACATGTTGAATACTAACCATGGGCATAAAATTCCAACCGTGCAACAAAATCGGGTTCCGCGAGGTCCTGTAAGTGTGTCTAGGAAGGTTCCACATGGGAACTCTATCCATAAGCTCCGAGTTGAGGATTTTGCAAATTTTACTCCTATGTGCAAAAATTGCATAGTTCCTTCATGAGAAAAACCCTAGTTTCCAAAATTGACCTAAAATATGATCAATGCACCATGGACCCAGAGGATAGGGGCACCCTTAGAAGTATCCCGATGTCTTGAATCCAATAGTTTCAATGATTTCTTTATCCGAGCAATGTTCATCATTCTATGGCCCATTCTAGCTTGCACCCAAAAGGATTTCAGGGACACTTGTTGAATACCGACTGGGGGCAGAGAATTCCAATCGTGCAACAAAAAATGGTTCATGGAGGTCCTTGAAGTGTGTCTAGGAAGCTTCCACATGGGTAAGCTATCCATAAGCTCTTGGTCGAGGATTTTGCAAATTTGACCCCTATGTGCAAAAATTTCATAGACCCTTATTAAGAAAAAACCTAGTTTCCAAAATTGACCTAAAAGATGATCAATGGGCCATGGGTCTGGAGGAGAGGGGAACCCCTAGCACTATCCTGATCTCCTGAATCTAACGGATTCAATGGTTTCTCGATCCAAGCCATGGTCACCATTCTATGTCCTATTACAACTCACACCATAAAGGCTCCCAGTGACAACTTGGTGTTTTGAAGATCTCCAAGTTTGGTAGATCCCATTCAATTCAATGGGATACTAAAATTGATGTTGTATGTTTGAGGAACACCAAAGTTGTATGTTTCCTTTTCCATTAGGTTTTTTAATAATAATAGAAATAATCTAATTCAAGGTTATATATTCTAGGTAGATGTCAAATACAGATGTTCAAGACATTCGATATTTTACTTTAGATGTTTGAGACGTTTGAGATTCAAATATAGATGTTTAGGCTACAAACTACGGTTTATAGGCTACGATTTCTAGGATAGGATTTTAGAGTATAAACTAGGGTTTCTAGGATAGGGGTTTAGAGAGGAGATTTTTTTACTCTTGTGCATAATTGTGCACAACTGTGTGGATTCAAATGGATGCACATGAATGCACAGACTAGGGTTTTTTTGGAATCTTGTGCATATTTGTAGCATAATGGTATGGATTCAAATCGATGCACATGAATATAACAAGATTTGTTGTCATGCATATATAGTTGCATCATGATGTTTTTTTTACTCTTGTGCATAATGCTGCACAATGGTTTGGATTCAAATGGATGCACATGAATGCACAGACTAGGGTTTTTCGTACTATTGTGCATCTTTGTAGCACAATAGTGTGGATTCAAATCGATGCACATGAATGCACAAACTAGGTTTCTTTGGACTCTTGTGCATATTTGTAGCACAATGCTTTGGATTCAAATGGTGATGGAGGTTTCTAAGGATTTTGAACACAAAATAGGCACTAGGATACAAACTAGGGTTTCTAAGGGTTGGAATTCAAATTAGTTTATAGGATAGGGTTTATAGGCCAGGGTTTATGGACTAGGGGTTTAAAATACAAACTAGGGTTTTTTGGACTCTTGTGCATATTTGTACCATAATGGTTTGGATTCAAATGATGATGGAGGTTTCTCGGGAGAATTTAGGCTTACATTCATATATATTATTTTGCTAGGGTTATATTTTTTTCCTAGGGTATTTTACATTTATAACGCTAGATTAGGTTTCTATATTTGTGATTAGGTTTCGATGACAAAGCTTGTGCAATTTATCAATCTATTGAAATATAACAATGTCATGTTGCAATAGTCAAAATATTAATGTCAATAACCAATGAGACCATAAAACAAAATCAAAATATACATGTAAAACATAAAAACACGATATAACATGCAAACCACATACCAGATTACCTACCTATGGTCATTCAACTAGACCATCGGGATCATCTCTAATACCAACAGTCTGCTTTAAACTATCGTGCTCAGAGTGAGGAAATAAGTATCATGCCTTTGATGAGTTCTTCCTTGGAATTGTTTCCAGCTAGAGGTTTGTGCTAATAACTAAGTGTGTGTAATGGTATAAAATCTGACCCAGTCTATAATTTTCAAATACAGTACACCCTTTTCTAGCATCTGAGTGGGAAACCTGGTTCATATACTATCCTTTGATAACCATCGACCCAATCAGAAAATAATTGTCCTCACACTCCCTTAACGGGACATTGAGGGTCTTCTTCCCCTCCAACCAATGTGTCAGCCAATAATCAGTGCACCATGCATTGCGTCTTGGGGAAACCATTGCATATATGTACCCTGTAGAAAAAATAGTGTCAACATTTGAGTCAACTAACTAGACACAACAAGTTGTCCAAATTTTCAAAATATTAATAGAACCTAGTTGTACGAGATCTGATATGTGGTCATAGTCTGCTTAAATGCTTGATTGGTCCTCCTCCAACTTTGATAATTTTGTACCTATACATCGACCAATTGGGAGTGATACAGGGTCCCACCTATCAACCCAATCTATGAATTCACATGATTCCTATTCCCACCGCTGCATGAAGAACAAAACAAAGAGAGTTTCCTTGTCCACATTTCAAGTATATCATTGTCCTGCGTTCTAACTGAATGAAATGCACAAGTTCCATGAATGGTCTTGAACTCATATAAATGTGATCAATCTACATCCAACATGTCCCAAAAATATCTAAGTACATATTCTTTCTTGGTTGACTGATCTTCATGCCTTCTTGCTCCCTCCCACATGACTAAAGAACACCATTCAACAATGGTCTTTGCATCTCAAATGAGCGATACATTTGTGAACTTCTTTTCTTGTCTACGTCATTAGGGGAGTCTTGAGGTCTAAAATGGGCCTCCTAAGGGAAATAATAGAATAAGAGTTTTAATAATAAAATAAGAGTTCTAAATTTTAGAGAGGAAAAAGAAAAACTACTTTTTCTTATCGTATTTTTGACATATCTCCTTAACGATTTACCCAAATTTCAAGTTTGGGAACTCTTTAAATGTGGATTTGAATTCCACATCCAAACCATACTCACACTGCGTACTTCCGAGGCACCCACGACATGAAAAAATAAACATTTCAATTAAAAAAACGTATTTTAATATTAAACACGTTTTTTTATTGAAACTTTCAATTTTTCATGTCGTGGGTGCCTCAGAAGTATGCAATGTGGGTATGGGTTGGATGAGAAATTAAAATTCGCATCCAACGAGTTCCCAAACTTGAAATTTGGGTAAAGCTTTAAGGAGATATTTCAAAAATACGACAAGAAATAATAGTTTTTTCTTTTTCCCTCCAATTTGTTTTACAAAGTTTACCCTTATGGTTGACATCATCATCTTGAATCCTATTGGTTCTTATAAAGTAAATTTTTATGGTACATTATTTGTTTTTAGTCCCTTTTTTGACCTCAAAACTCCCCTAATGAATGCAGTCTCGATGTACGCACCTGCTCCATCATGTTCACCATTTCCGTGTACGGTCTCAAAATAGTTCCAAATATGTGGTACCTTGTTCATTTTGTGGATCATACACAACCATTGGAAGACACATGCATTTTTGAATTTCCCTACACAACCGTTAGAACAAACCCAATGTTGTTCCATCTATATACTATTATCCTTCAAGTGATTCTAGAACATTTGAAAACTGTGTTGTACAAAAGCCAAGTCTTGACACCTGTCATCACTTATGTAGAAGTGATACTCCTTCAATATAACTATGTTTTCTTCAGTACTATCTGCCCCATTTCTATAGGTGATATGGACCATTATGCTGACCTGTTCTGAGTGATAGTATTGACTCTGAATCTCATATTATGGTTGAAGGGTGTATTTTTCCGCAAAATTGACCACTAATAATATAGTCCCAACGGGAAATGTATCCCCGCAAGTTCTAAACTACTCATCTTTCCAACGAGCCACATGTACATGATCTACATACTTTTGTGTCTTTTCTGAGAATCCATCCATGAAGTCACAAACCCGTACCTAGTAGATCAACAATAAATACATATACCAGTAGATTGTTACATATGAAATTGAAATCCAAAGAAAAAAATAGTATTCAAGAACTCATTACTAACCTGAGAAGTGACTAACTGTATTTTTTTTCTTTCCTTCCCTCCGTCAATATCATACATGACATATTTGAATGACTACAAGTTCACATCCTTCCTCCCAAATTCATGCTCATCGGTCACATGTATGCAGTTTTTCAATAATGTCATTCCACTACACACTTGGCATGTCCCATATACGCAATATTTTTGATAAAATGGGCAACCTTCTGGCCTACTGCACAATACGCTATGAATAAAGTCTCTAGATGACATTGGATGCAGTATAGCTGAGCATTCCCACACAAGAGTGTTATGAAATACACACAATATATATACATGTGTCATAATAATAACCATACTCAATGTGGTATCGACAACAACATGATGTGTTATGAGTTTGTTTATTTTAACATACCATCATTTGTATTTATCGAAATATATTTGGCCCAAGACAAGTTCATTATGTTCATGCCTAAATATCTCATATAGTTACATTTGTGTCATGTGAAGAAAATGTTTAATGTGGGGTTCACAATTCCTTGAACTCCTTCTCAATGTTAGTACATCTTTTTGGTTGGAAGAAGGTCTACTGTTGTCATGCCAAAAATATTGCACTAGTCCCTTTACCGCATCAATGAGTTTCATATCAGAGCATGGAAACCGGCCAATGAAGGCCCATACATCTATTTAACCAGTTTCAAGTTTCTCCCTTCTAACACAATACCTACAGAGTCTTTTGACATTCAAATTAATTAGTTTGGATGTAGTCTTAAGAAGACAAAGGGCCCTAGTGCTTTTGTTCACGATTGATTGCGACAACACACGGCGAGCTGCATTGTGATCCTTTGAACGAGATTTCTTTCCAATTGTACCAAATGCATCTACTAAACTTTTAACAATATGAGAACTCAGTTCAGAACTGTTTACCATCATTACATTTAAATTTCTCCTAACAACAATCATACTCCTAGACTTTAATAATGATAAAAACAATTTACATTTATCTCCATCACTTTTAGAATCAAAATAGTTAACAAGTATTTGTTGAGTTTGATATGCAATATTGCCTTTAGATAGCGTACCTTCAAGCGAACCAATGTTACTCTCATCAATCTATATGTGCATTGGAGTTCTTCATCATGAACTTGCTAACGTAGGTAGGGAGGTTGGAGCTTCATCACCTGGTTGGTTTGGCATTTCAAAAGTAGCTTCATGTCCTTCTTTCTCTTGCTGGAAGCTGGATGATCGCAATAGGACATCCTCTTGGATGGTCTCAATGAAATTTTCTTCTTCGAGCATATATTCATCATGCAATGCCTCTCTAACTTCATCACTTGTATAACCACAACCTGTCAAATCGCCATTGTTTCAGGTGGCCTTGATGTGCACATACATTTTACTCCTTGATCAGGGCCATGGGGTGCTTGTTCTTCAACTATTATGGAATTGAAGGCTCCTAAAGTGAATGCTACGGCTGTATTTCTTGTTGTGGATTGGTTGGAAGAATCATGAAATCCTATACAACAAGAATTGGTTGAGTGTCCATAAAATTCCTTTGATTGGTCACGTCATTTCTTCTCTTTTCTCTAATTTCTTGAAATATCTCTTCGGGTAGCTTCTTCCTTGCATATTATATTTTTCGATTGCATAGATTTCCCATGACCACAAGGATCAATGATCTACAATTCTCTTCAATTGGAGACTCTCCAAGCTTAGTTTTTGTCTTACCCAATTGTGTTACACTCCACCACAATGATCAATGAGAAAATTTTCCTTTAATACAAATCAATGATGGAGATTGTTTATGGTGCTTCTCAATTGGATATTCTTCAAGCTAAGTATTTTTCGTGCTCAATAGTTTCTACACTCCACCTCAATTATCAATGCAATGATGCCTTTGTTACTCCTCAATTGTAATACAAGAAATGGTGGGGATGGTCTATGGTACTCCTCAATATGACATTCTCCAACTTTGGTGTTTTTGTTGCTCAATTGAATCTATTGTCCACCACAATTGTCAATGAAATATTGCATTTGATGTTCATAAATTATAAGAAAGTTAATGGTGGAGAATTGGAGATGGTTTTTCTATTGGACTCTTGAAACTTTTCAAATGTATTTTTCCCCTCCAAGCAATCCTTGTAGCACTTGTACTGGAGATGGTCTCAATGAAATACTCAATTTGTGTTCAAAATTTCTTGCTATAATGAGTTGTATGATTTGTATACAATCCAAATTTGTGCATGCTGTGTTGTTTTTTTGTGAACCTGTTAGAGTGTCTCTTGCACAGTGATGCGCATTGTCTTTATAAGTGCAAAAATTGCACGCGTTATGCTTTTTCACAACATGCGCATGTTTTGTAGTTATATAACATGAATGCCTTTTTGCATACTAACGATCAACAACATTTAAGAATGTATTTCCATGACTAACAGTTCATTGAATGTTTCCCAAACCCCCTATGTCTTAACCCCCTAACACCTCCCCATGTCTTATCCCCCTAACACCTCCCCATGTCTTAACCCCCTAATACACCTAACACCCCCAATTCTTAAATTATTCCACCCTCTCGCACTTTACATTCAACATATTTCCTAACCCCCACCCCTCTACACACACACACACCCATGTGACTCCACATACCACTAACACCCCCATCCCATGCCCTCCCCCATCTTCCACCTAACTCTTACTAACCCCCTCTCCCACACCCCTTCTCCTCCTCCTACACCTAACCCATACCCCCACCCCATCTCTCTCTCCCCTCCACTCTCGAAACCTTACTAACACCTTCTTTATCTCTTTGTATCCCCTCCAGGTTTACCCCCTCCTCTCCCAATGAGGGAGAATGAGAGTGAGCGAAGGGGTTAGTAAGGGTTAGGGAGATAAGGGGTAGAGAGAGGGGAGACCGGGGTTAGGTGTAGGTGGATGAGTAGGGGAGTGAGAGAGAGTGGGATTGTTAAGGGGTTAGAGGTAGAGACAAAGTGGGATTGTCAAGGGGTGGAGGCTTACAAGGGGTAGGGAGAGAGAGAGAGAGAGAATGCTAACGGTTTGGGGATGAGAAGGGGGATTAGGGAGAAAGGGAGATATAGGTGAGGAGTGTGAGTGTTTGGGTTAGAGAGAGAGTGAGAGAGGTAAAGGGAGAGACTTTAGGGGGTGTGAAGGGGTTATAGGTATAGACGAAGGGGGATTTTTAAGGTGTTAGAGGTAGAGACAGTGGGGGGTGTTAGGAGGTTGGGGGTAAGTAATAGTTAGGGGGAGAGAGATAACGGGGGTTAGTAAGAGTTAGAGAGAGAGAGAGAGAGAGAGAGAGAGAGAGAGAGAGATTTGGGGGTGGAAAGGGGTAGAGAGAGAGATAGAGAGAGAGAGAGAGAGAGAGAGAGAGAGAGAGAAGGATAGGGGTTTGGGGATGAGAAGAGGGATTAGGGAGAAAGGGGGATATAGGGGAGGAGCATGAGTGTTTGGGTTAGAGAGAGAGAGAGAGGTAAAGGGAGAGACTTTATGGGGTGGTAAGGGGTTAGAGGTAGAGATGGAGGGGGATTGCTAAGGGGTTAGAGTTATATATAGAGGTGGGTGTTAGGATATTGGGTGTAAGTAAGAGTTAGGGGGAGAGAGAGATATAGGGGGTTAGTAAGAGAGAGAGAGAGAGAGAGAGAGAGATTGTTGGGTGGAAAGGGCTAGAGAGAGAGAGAGATAAGGATAGGGGTTTGGGGATGAGAAGAGGGATTAGGGAGAAAGGGGGAAATAGGTGAGTAGCATGACTGTTTGGGTTAGAGAGAAAGGGAGAAATAAAGGGGAGTAATTTAGGGGGTGGTAAGGGGTTATAGGTATATACAAAGGGGGATTGCTAAGGGGATAGAGGTAGAGACAGAGGTGGGTGGTAGGATATTGGGGGTAAGTAAGAGTTAGGGTGAGTGAGAGATATAGGGGTTAGTAAGAGTTGGGGAGAGAGAGAGAGAGAGAGAGAGAGATTATGGGGTGGCAAGGGGTAGAGAGAGAATGCTAGGGTTTGGGGATGAGAAGGGGGATATAGGTGAGGAGAATGAGTGTTTGGGTTAGATAGATATAGAGAGGTAAAGGGAGAGACTTTAGGGGGTTGTAAGAGGTTAGAGGTAGATACAAAGGGGGATTTTTAATGGGTTAGAGGTAGAGATAGAGGGGGGTGTTAGGATATTGGTGGTAAGTAAGATTTATGGGGAGAGAGAGGTATAAGGGGTTAGTAAGAGTTAGGGAGAGAGAGAGAGATCGGGGGGTGGAAAACGGTAGAGAGAGAGAGAGAGAGAGAAGGATAGGGGTTTGGGGGGTGAGAAGCAAGATTAGGGATAAAGGGGGGATATAGGTAAGGAGCATGAGTGTTTGGATTAGAGAGAGAGAGAGAGAGAGGTAAAGGGAGAGAATTTTGGTGGTGGTAAGGGGTTAGAGGTAGAGACAAATGAGGATTGTTAAGGGGTTAGAGGTAGAGATAGAGGGGGGTGTTAGGAGATTGGGTGCAAGTAAGAGTTAGGGGAGGAGAGAGACAGTGGGTTAGAGAGAGAGAGAGAGAGAGAGAGAGAGAGATATTGGGGTTGGAAAGGGGTACACACACACACACACAAAAGGCTAGGGTTTTGGGGATGAGAAGATGGATTAGGGACAAAGGGGGATATAGGTGAGGAGAATGAGTGTTTGCTTTAGATAAGGAGAGAGAGGTAAAAAGAGATAATTTAGGGGATGGTAAGGAGTTAGAGGTAGAGATGGAGGGGGATTTTTAAGGGGTTAGAGGTAGATACAAAGGGGGGCGTTAGGAGATTGGGGGTAAGTAAGAGTTAGGGGGAGAGAGATATATAGGGGGCTAGTAAGAGTTAGGGAGAGAGAGAGAGGGGGGGCGGGGTGTGGAAAGGGGTAGAGAGAGAGAGAGGGGGGGGGTGGAAAGGGGTAGAGAGAGAGAGGGGGGGGGTGGAAAGGGGTATATATATATATATAGAGAGAGAGAAGGCTAGGAGTTTGGGGATGACAAGGAGGGTTAGGTAGAAAGGGGGGTATAGGTGACGAGTGTGAGTGTTTGGGTTAGAGAGAGAGAGAGGTAAAGGGAGATAATTTAGGGGGTGGTAAGGGGTTAGAGGTAGAGATAGAGGGGGTGTTAGGAGATTGGGGATAAGTAAGAGTCAGGGGGAGAGAGATATATACGTGGTTAGTAAGAGATAGATAGTGAGAGAGAGAGATATTTGGGGGTGACAAGGGGTAGAGAGAGAGAGAGAGGTTTAGGTTTTGGGGATGAGAAGGTTGACTAGGGAGAAAGGGAGAGATATGTGACGAGCATGAGTGTTTGGGTTAGAGAGAGAGAGAGAGGTAAAGGGATAGACTTTAGGGAGTGTTAATGGGTTAGATGTAGAGATAGAGGGGGATAACTCCCTCCTCTCCTCGCAGGGGAGAAAGAGTGTGACAGAAGGGGGGTGAAAATGCGAAGTTGGGAAACATTTTTCTGACAACAGAGTGAAAAAAAACTAGTGCACGCAGATGATCACTTGAAAAAAATTCAACCTCAAACTCTAGGCCGAGAGTTTAAAAAAATATAGGCTGATATTTTGTGAGATTTCAAACTCTTGGCCTAGAGTTTAATAAAACTCTAGGTCGAGAGTTTGAACCAATCACCATGCTGTATTTAAAACAAAACTCTCGGATGAGAGCTTGAACTAAACTCTCAGCTAAGAGTTTGGAAGATATTATTTCGGCCGAGAGTTCATGGTCAACAAAACCTGCGAAAATATCTGGCATCTTTCTGGAACCTGCAACTTGAGAAATCCCAAACCCTTGCAAATTTTCAATATTATTTGTCGGACTTGGTAGCAATGGATTCATCTATGAATTTAGTTTCCAATGATATAATAATTGTTTCATTTCGATTTCAATTTCTATTTATTAATAAAAAAATTCTAAACCTTATCCCTTAAGAATTTTATTACTCTGAAAATCACCCGAAATGAGAATTAAATATCATAACAAAGACAACACCAAAAAAATTGAAATCTTCATAGATATCTACCTTACCCATCCTCTTCAAAAGTGTACTTTTAGTTTTTTCAATAAGAGTCACAATAAAAAGAAAATTGAAGCTTACCAACATGTGTCGATAAGGCACCATTTTCTGAACATATGTTGTTTTAATAAATAATAAAAAATAGTTCTCAAGTCCGAAAAACCTAAAAATATAGTCCATGCACAAGTGCAGTGTGTGTAGATTATGATCATACATGTTTTTACCTAAAATGAATAACTATCTCTCAAAAAACTAGTGCTCAGGCTAGTCACTCATTATCCATACCTAAAATGTTCAAGTATATGCCATTGGTGAGCACCAAATTTGTCCCACGAGATGTACATAATTTTTTTTTTTTAAAAACGAATATAAAGCTAATTCAATTCTCTAAAACATTTGTGTTTACTTCAAGTTGAAATTCCTAAGAGAGATATGGGTTTGAAGAGGTCGAAGTTGAAAAACATAAAATTTAGCATTTTTGTTTGTTAGAAACAAACCAAAAGTGTTACCCAACTTCGCGTTTTCACACAGGGGTTAGTAAGGGTTAGAGAAAGGAGGGGAGAAAGAGAGATGGGGGGTTCAGGGGATCGTTAAGGGGTTAGAGATAGTGACAGAGGGGTATTGTTAATGGGTTAGAGGTAGAGACAAAGGGGGGTGTTAGGATATTTGGGGTAAGTGGAGAAAGGGAAAAAGAGTGAGCGTATGATTTAGTAAGGTTTAGGGAGGGGAGGGGAGAGAGAGAGAGAGAGAAATGAGGGGGGTTAGTGGTAGGGGGAGGAATATGGATGCATGTGTGTGTGTGAGAGAGAGATATAGATAGAATGGGGTGCTAGTGGGTTGGGGGGTGTTTATAAATTAATGTGGGGGTATTTGGCAGTTTTAGGGGGTGTATTAGTGGGTTTGGAGGGTTAGGATCGTAGGTAAACATAACTCATATGTGTTTTTGTTTATAACAAAAATGCGCACACATTTTTTTTATCAGAACGTGCACACGATTTATGTTCACAAAAATGTGCACGCAATATGAAACATCACAATTCTTCCACGATATTTAACATTACAATTTTGTCACAATATTTAACATTACACTTTTGTCACTATATTTAAACTTACAACTATATTGTTTGGTTTAGTGAAAAATATATTCAAAGGAATTGGAGGGTGGTAAGGGATTATAGATAGAACAAGAGGGGGGTGTTAAAGGATTAGAAGTAGAGACATAGGGGTGTTAGTATGAGTTAGAGATAGTGGTGAGAGGTTATGGGTTAGTAAGGGTTATAGAGAGGAGGAAGAGAGAGATATAGGGGGAGGGGTGAGGGTTATGGTGTATTTTAAAATTGGTTTCCCACCCTTATCCCTTTTCATTGATTTCTATCGATGATACTATTTGTAGGGAGTTATCTCGCACTTCAAGTGATAAATTCTGTAGCCATTTTCAGTGGGATTGTGTGCATCAAATTAGAAAAATTACAGTCTTTCAAAGCATGGGAAACAACACGAAGATTGAATTTTTGGGGAAATAGCTCTGGAATATCTACTACATCAAGGTGTGTTCGAAAGAATGGAACCAAATCCTTAACTGAATACATCAAACCTACAATACAAGGTTGTAATGTAAGGTGATCTTCAGAAAGGGTTTAAAAGTACATAGTAGTACATGTATTCATTTCCATTAACTTGGCCCAGTTACTTGTGGATGCTAACATGAAATTTTTTTGAGAGCCTCATTCTCTGTTGATAATAAATATTCCTACATTCAGCTACAGGGAGAATAAATTATGGTGTGGATGGAAACATCTGATACACTTTCCAAATTTGTGTTATTGGAAGAACTTACATATTTCAACAAAGAAGCTTTTTGTAGGTGACTTGAAATTCCCTTTCAATTTTCAAAAAGAAATAAAAGAGTTCAATGTACATATTTTTAGGTAGGTCTTTCAACCAACCAGATGACCGAATACAAGAAGAATACCATTTATGTGGAAATAAAATTATAGAATCCACTCAGCTACCATATTTCCTCTTGTAATTCATTCACCTAATGGAAAACGTAATGTAATAGCCTATTTTTCGACATCTTTCCTCTGCTCAACCCTACATTCGTCTTCGACAAGAAACTACTGCCTCCACCTGTAATAACTACATTGGGTCGTCATAAATTGGTCTTCTTCTACTAACAAATGAAGAATGAAGGATTCATTTTCATTGCTTTGAGAATTTTTAAGGTCAGTTTTCTTGTAAAGAATACATTGTATAAATCTTGTTAAGATCCATATGTTCCAAAAGAGATTCTTTATCTTATACATAAACAAAAGTACTTCAGGATGAAAACTAGAGAGCAGTTGATTTACAACTTCAACTTGCTCAGGGAGTAGGGGTAGAACTATAACAATATTGGGAAGCTGACATACGTAATTTTCTTTGAGTTGTGTCGTGAATGGCATATCTTCTATTCATTCCAAAATAATATATCAAATATTAACATTGATGGGGGCCATTTAATCTTATCCTATATCCATTTTTGAAAATGCAATACTGGCTTGCAACTAACAAAACACTATGAAATCCAATACCTGCAATGAAAACAATAAATTTTCATTCAAAATAGGAATGAAATCCAGAGGGTTATATATTTGCACTAATATCTAATTTAATTTACTTATAATCCCTTACCACCCACCTCTCACTTTAATTCTAATCCCTTACCACCCCCCAATGTCTCTCCCTTCACATGTCTCTCGCTCTATTTCTATCAAACCCTTTAAAATCCCCCCATTTTTTCTACCTCTAACACCTTACCACCCCCCACCCCCCTTTATCTACCTCTAACCCCTTACGACCTCCCAACCCCTCTTTTCTACCTCCAACCCCTTACCACCAAGAATTATTCTTAATGTTATAATCGACACAAAATAAAAGTATAACCCCTTTTAAGAAAAATAAATTATATTGTTGAAAAACGTGCACGCATTATGTAACTGCAAAATGCACACGCATTATGTAAATATAAAACACGTGCACATTTTTTTTTGGTGGGATTTAAAATTTAAATTGAAACAAAATGCGAGTGTGTTACTTACCACTATGCCCAAACCTCCACATGAACTAACGTGGCATTCCTATGCCTATGTGTCTCCTTTGGACTTTGCTTCGAATTTACTATGCACATGCCTTGGAATATGATATACCATGGCTAATTGAGCATTATATTGGCATACTGTTTTCAAGGTTTGGTCTTTTAGATAATTAAAAATAAATAAAAACTATTAGTTTTTTTTTCTAGGGAAAATAGCGGTGCACTAATACTACTTGTTCTCTATATGTATACTAGTTTTCGTAAGTTGATTCCATTGTTTAGGCACTCAAAGGCTTCATCCACAAAAGCATATACCTTATAATTTGTCCAAAAAACAAAAATTCTTGTTACAAATGATCAAACTTTGAATAGTTAAGAACATTTTCAATAGAAAAAAACTATATATTTGGAAACTTCATTCAATTTCCTACGTTTCATATTTTTTACTCATCACAAGATTCATTGTGTATGTGTCACAAAAAATCCATGTAATTTGATGCATATCTTATTTTAGTTTTCTATTGCATCTAATGTGTCAAAAGAGACCCTCATTAGATTGCACACACCCATGGTCTTGTGGAATCGATTCATCGGGTGGTATCACAAACCACTGCACCACTAAAACCCCCCACAATATAGTGGATGATCATGACATAATGGGTTAAGTAAAATAGAGAAACAATTACAGCCATGAACACGAAAAAAATACAGCTCATATCTATCATTTATCACTCAATATTGCTTATCAAATTTAACTAAAAAAATACAGCTCATTTATTGAGAATGAGGCATACTTTCTTCATTTTTTGTTGAAAAACCCCTCGAGATAGGAATATTTCTCTGGGCTAGTGCAAGCTAATGCTGGCCACTCATGATGCGTTAGTCACAATTGACTTCTGGAAAAACAGAAATTTGAACGTCAAAAAGCAATATTAGAGCTACCTACACAACTTTTTGGAATATGGTGCAAGAAGATCAAACGTAGAAAATCGGATTAGCTTCCGGAATATATAAATATTATTTATGGAAGTTGAGTATAACTCCCAAAAAATGGGGTTCTCCTAAGGTTGGTATGTTATTTTTTTAAGAAAATATAATGAATATGTTTGTGTTAGCCCTTTGGTTCGGTAATCAAATGGTGTATTTTTGTTAAAAAAATTATATACAGTTGTAGATAACAGGTTGTTCTAGTGCGGCGTTATTTTTCCATATTTATTTATGTTAATTTTTTTTTTTAATTAAGGAAGTCAGCCCATCCCTAAAATGATGAGGCCCAGCGTTATCCCTCGATATCATGGTCTTAACCTAATCAATCAACAATTTTTTTTTAGGATGTATGTTTTTGTGTGTACTTGTGTGGGTTCTTTTCTGTTTTCAAAATAGGTGAGCCAATAAAAAGTTATAGATGGAAGAAATAACCTACTCTTTGTGTAAGATTGATGTTAGTGCAATTGAAATTAACTAAAAAATAGGAACAAACAATAGTTTTAATAAAAAATTACATATTCGGAATCTGCACACATAGTTCTATAAGTGTGTGCAATTTCATATGTAGTGGACAAGTGTAGCATACGCGGAATCATGCTCGAAACAAAAGAAGTTATAGAATAAGATGTATTTTGTTATAAGATGTATTTTTTCATATTATTATATGTATTTTGGCAACCCGAACCTAAAACCATAGCAGCCAAGTCATCCACCACGTTGGTGGGAAACGAATTACCTGCCAAAATTAAAAAACTAAACTTGTGCGTGTGCGTGTATTTAAAAAGCGCGTACGCACAAAATGGCGCGCATGTGTCCAAGAACACGTACGCATCCAAATGCGTGCACGCGCAAAATGGCGTGTGCGCGTTGTTTTTACTAAAGTTTGAAATTTTCCATATTGATTAAATAATTTTATAAAATATATATATTTTAATAATTAATAATGTTTTAAATTGAATTAAATTAAATTTATATGATTATGAGGAGGAGGAGGATGGGGATGATGACGATGATGTCGATGATGATGATGGGGATGATGATGATGAGGATGATGGGGATGATGACGATGATGTTGATGATGATGATGACGATGATGGGGATGATGACGATGATGTTGATGATGAGAATGAGGATGATGATGCCGATGATGACAAAGATGATTATGACGATGACAATGGATATGATGATGATGACGCAGATGATGATGATGATGAGGACGATGATGATGAGGATGATGATCATGATCATATTCATCATTATCAGCATCATTAACTTCATCTTCGTACTCATATTCATCATCATCCTCATCATCATCATCATCATCATCTTCGTCATCATCATCATTATCGATGATGATGATGAAGAAGATGATGATGATGTTGATGATGATGATGACGATTGAAGATGATGATGTTGATGATTCATAATGATGATGATGATGAAGAAGATGATGATGATGATGATGATGATGAAAATGATGATGATGTTGTTGATGATGAGGAACAGGGTGATGACGACGACGATGATGATGGAGATGATGATGATGATGATGATGACGATGATGATGATGTTGACGATGAAGATGATGATGATGTTGACGATGAAGTTGATGATGATGTTAATGATGAAGACGATGACCAAGATGATGATGATGATGATGACGGGGATGAGGATGAGGATGAGGATGAGGATGATGATGAGCAAATGGGTGATGATGATGATGATGATGATGATGATGATGATGATGATGTTTATGATGAAGACGATGACCAAGATGGTGATGATGATGATCATGGCGATGATGATGATGGGGATGAGGATGAGGATGATGATAATGATGAGCAAGTGGGTGATGATGATGATCATCATCATATTTGTCATCATCAACATCATCATCTTGATCTTCGTACTCATCTGGATCACCATCCATCATCTTCATCATCATCATCATTGATAATGATGATGATGATGATGATGTCATCATTGATAATGATGATGATGACGAAGATGATAACGATGATGATGACAAAGATGATGGATGATGATGAAGATGATGTCTGAGATGATGATGGTGATGATGAGGAGGATGGGGATGATGATGAGGAAGTGGGGGATAACGATGATGATGATGATGTGGATGATGACGATGACGAGGATGATGATGATGAGGTTGATGATGATGAAGATGATGATGAGGAGGAGGAGGAGGAGGAGGAGGATGAGGATGATGATGGTGATCATATTCGTCATCATCAACATCATCATCGTCATCTTCGTACTCATCTGCATCATCATCCATCATCATCATCATTATCATCATTGATAATGATGATGATGACGAAGATGATGATGACGAAGATGATGGATGATGATGAAGATGATGATGATGACATTGATGATGATGATGATGATGATGAAGATGATGGCCAAGATGATGATGGTGATGATGATGAGGATGGGGATGATGACGAGGAAGTGGGGCATAACGATGATGACGACTATGGAAATGATGATGATGATGTGGATGATGACGATGATGAGGATGATGAAGATGAGGATGATGATGACGAAGATGATTATGATCATGATGATGAGGAGGAGGATGATGAGGATGATGATGGTGATCATATTTGTCATTATCAACATCATCATCTTCATCTTCATACTCATCTGCATCATCATCCATCATTAATGATGATGATGACGAAGATGATGATGATGATGTCATCATTGATAGTGATGATGATGACGAAGATGATCATGATCATGATGATGAAGATGATGGATGATGATGAAGATGATGATGATGACGTTGATGATGTTGATGATGATGAAGATGATGGCCAAGATGATGATGGTGATGATGATGAGGATGGGGATGATGATGAGGAAGTGGGGGATAATGATGATGATGACTATGGAAACGATGATGATGACGTGGATGATGATGATGAAGAGGATGATGATGATGAGGATGATGATGACGAAGATGATTATGATGATGATGAGCAGGAGGATGATGATGATGATGATGATGGTGATCATATTCGTCATCATCAACATCACCATCTTCATATTCGTACTCATGTGCATCATCATCCATCATTAACGATGATATCCATCATCTTCATCATCATCCATCATTAACAATGATATCCATCATCTTCATCATCATCATCATTGATAATGATGATGATGACGAAGATGATTATGATCATTTCATCATTGATAATGATGATGATGACGAAGATGATCATGATCATGATGACGAAGATGATCATGATCATGATGACGAAGATGATGGATGATGATGAAGATGATGATGATGATGTTGATTATGATGATGATGATGAAGTTGATGGCCAAGATGATGATGAGGATGGGGACGATGATGAGGAAGTGGGGGATAACGATGATGATAAATATGGAAACGATGATGATGATGATGACGAGGATGATGATGACAAAGATGATTAGGATGATGATGAGGAGGAGGAGGATGATGAAGATGATGATGGTGATCATATTCGTCATCATCAACATCATCATCTTCATCTTCGTACTCATCTACATCATCATCCATCATTAATGATGATGATGACGAAGATGATGATGATGATGATGATGATGAAGATGATGGATGATGATGAAGATGATGATGATGACGTTGATGATGATGATGATGATGATGAAGATGATGGCCAAGATGATGATGGTGATGATGACGAGGATGGGGATGATGACGAGGAAGTGGGGGATAACGATGATGATGATGTGGATGATGATGATGACGAGGATGATGAGGATGATGATGATGAGGATGATGATGACGAAGATGATTATGATGATGAGGAGGAGGAGGAGGAGGATGAGGATGAGGATGGTGATCATATTCGTCATCATCAACATCATCATCTTCATCTTCATACTCATCTGCACCATAATCCATCATTAATGATGATGATGACGAAGATGATGATGATGATGTCATCATTGATAGTGATGATGATGACGAAGATGATCATGATCATGATGACAAAGATGATGGATGATGATGAAGATGATGATGATGAAGTGATGATGATGATGATAATGAAGATGATGGCCAAGATGATGATGGTGATGATGATGAGGATGGGGATGATGACAAGGAAGTGGGGGATAACGATGATGATGACTATGGAAACGATGATGATGATGTGGATGATGATGATGACGAGGATGATGAGGATGAGGATGATGATGACGAAGATGATTATGATGATGATGAGGAGGAGGAGGAGGATGATGAGGATGATGATGGTGATCATATTCGTCATCATCAACATCATCATCTTCATCTTTGTACTCATTTGCATCATCATCCATCATCTTCATCATCATCATCATTGATAATGATGATGATGACGAAGATGATGATGATGATAAAGATGATGAAGAAGATGATGGATGATGATGATGTCGATGATGATGATGTTGATGATGAAGACGATGATGAAGATGATGACCAAGATGATGTCGAGGAGGAGGAGGAGGATGAGGATGATGATGAGGAAGTGGGTGATAACGATGATGATGATGATGATGATGACGAGGATGATGAGGATGATGATGATGAGGATGATGATGATGATAATGTTGATGATGATGTTGATGATTATGAAGATGATTAGGAGGAGGAGGAGGAGGAGGCTCCTTGTAGAGGGATAGTGTCTTGGATTCTATGTCTTATTGATGACGCATGAGGTCTAGAATTTTCAATTAAGGCCCAGGTGGAATTCAATTGAGCTCAATATGTTTTAATAAGATCTCGAGGAACCGGTTTTAATTCTTTGATGATGTTCAATGCTTTTCAACATATCCATGGTCTTGCATGGTAGGCTGAGGATGCATTCATGGCATTCGATCTTTACAAAAGATGTGTTTTGTCAAAATGAAATTCAATTTGCCTCTTTGATGAATCCTCCTCTACAAGACTTCATTTATTGCATGAATGTCACAGACTCATGGAAACTCTAAACAACACTCAATGGCATGCAACTATAACCACAAACCAAGTAGAGGTTGATTTTATGCATTGATATAGAGAGGTGGCAGTAGGCAGACAATATGGAGAAACAATGAGTTAGAAAAAACATATGGACCAAAGTACCACAATGCTTATTAATAAAATTTAAAAAAACAAGTTTTGGCTCAGGAATTGTGGTTTATCACCACATTTCTCTTCGACACACGCCATCAAAATATGTATAAAAATAACATGTCTTTACATCCTCTTCCTTTTAAATCCTCATCGCATAGTAATAAATAAGGATTATTATGCATGCACATCCTCACATTATGATGTCAATTGGGTCTAGGCACATAGACAACCATAAATTATCAAATGTGTCAAAGAGTAATCCTTTCCAATAAAAATTAAGACCCGCCCTTCAAACTTTATCACCGAGTCCAATTTATGCAAATATTTTCAAAGTGGGGGAAGGTTTGGCATTAAATGGTGTAAACGTTGGGGAATAAATGGTTTATATGTTGTACGAGGTTGCGTGCACAAGTTTGGGCGCGTGTGCGGGTTTGGGCACGTGCGCGCTCCTCACGTGTACGCACAAAAAACACGCATGTGTGTGTTTTAACATGCATGCACGGCCCTATTACTAGTTAAAGAAAAATAGAGCTCTCTGTTTCCCGGGAAGTCTACCAAAATCACGGGTTTCACTTCTTCCGCGGCTTTCAAGCTCTCACAGGTTGCTCATTGGCTCACACTCATTGATATTTTGGAAACTCTTTGATCTATTGGACACAAAATCACCCTTGGAATCTATCAAACATCTTCAGTGTTCTTGGAATCTAGTGGATTCATTCAAGCTACGAGTTTCCATTGCAAGTGGAGATCATTTCTATAGAGGTCTACTGAATTGTAAATGAGTCTTTTCATTCACAAGATTTGAGATGAGCCCATGCCTTTTTGTTTTTGTCATATTCCCACAACAATATCCATGCATAGACAAAAATGAATTTGACAAGAAGATTTCCCAAGTTCACATCTAAAAAAACTCATATGAACACTAGACAAGATGCAGTATGCAACCTCCTCATTGTGTAATTAGTTCCCAAGTTAATTTTGTTCTTTTCACCTCATATTATGCTAGCAAAAAAAACCACACACTCACTAAACATAACTAAAAATATCACTTCAACTCATCCACAAAACCTCAACCCTCTCATCTCTTATTCAATACCATTGTATGGAGTGAGGATATCTGTAAGTATATGCACCTTTCCTTTCTCTATGAATCCAAATATGATAATTTTCGTCCATATTTACCATCCTTACAATATCCCATCACCTCTAACAATGATTTTTTTTCAAAAACCAAGAGTTCCCCACTTCATGCTCTATTCAACATGATGATTGTTGGTATAGTCCCTAGTTCCCCACTCTCCAACACCTCCCCACCCTAGATATTACACATTGAAAGGTCAAATTATATTTCTCCTAATCACCCTTCCCAAGACCATGATCTTTGTTAGAAACCTTTGCATCCTCCTAAAGGTTTTGCACAAAACAAGGTATACATTCATTCTATTGTGATGCATTGTTGAATTCAACCATGGGTATTTTAAACTCAAAACCACATTCTATCATTTCAAGGTTTATAGATCTAACGAAATAGTTTGTTGTTGTTTCTTCAACTCCTTAATGTGTTATATAACCTAGTAATTTAGGATGGTAAAGGACATTGCCTCAAATGGAAGGATATACCATTCCACTAGGAAGACAAAGCAATCAAACTAGGTGCAAAGTCCTAGAATTGATAACATTAAGGGAGAAAGCAAAAAATGCAATTAATTAAGGTTACCTTATTTGATGTAGAAAAACTATCAAACTATTCTCAAGGCATCTCTAGCCATCTCTGTTGTAGGGTGTTACTACCATAATTTTTATGAATTCATGGCCAAGAAGGACACTAGTTTCTCCTCTCTACACTTGACCAAACATCATCTATATTGATTGGAATTGTAAGGGATAATGATGTTTATTCGAACACAAATAAACCAACATAGTCTGTAGTTGTATATGTTAATTTGTAAAGTGGCAAGCTATGTTGGAATGTGTTAGGTTCATTGTATAATGGCACTAATATCTTATTTACTGTTTCTTTTGTAGCGGTAGGCATGATAGCTGTGTTAAAGAGACTTTTGGAGATGGGAAACTCATAAAACAAAAAAAAAAAAAAATAGAAGGAATCTGCCCATTGAAAAAGTCAATGAATTAAGAGAAAAGGCCAGATTGGGAATGGAAAGATTCAGACATGGTCCTATCACTGCCCCAAATCCTGTCACTAATCCTAACACAGTTGTTGACATGACAATCTCTTGTTCAGAACCACGGGTAAAGCGGTCGCGTCCAATAGACCCAACTCAAATTCCAACATCAACACAATCTCCAACCAACAATCCACCAATGATTCATTCTGAAGTTCCTCACGACACAATAATTTTGGGAGATGCTGCATGTGTATAGATGGACATACAAGCCTTGCTTAATTTTCAATCTCCCCAAGAAGACCACAACCCTGTCGACCACACTCCCATTATGGCCCAATCTATGAACGAAGCACCACAACAAACAAGCTCCGGTATTCATGTCTCATGTCCACCCTCCCTACCTCGATTGTCCAGGGCAAGAAGAAGAACTCCTAGACGTATTCATGTGGATGAGAGTGCTATGTCGGGGCTTGAAGGCAAGTTGCCAAAACGCACTATCGAATGGAAATGCAACAAAATTGTCAAAGAATATTTTGAATCCAAAGGTGATGCAGGTAAATGTCAATTATTGCTATGTTTGTTAAAGTCACATTCTTTGGCTGTTGTTAGGAGAATTTTGGGAATAAAGATGGTTAAAAGTTCAGGGGCCAACAATCATATTGTTAGAAATCTCCAATCTACATTTAATGCGATTGGGAAGAAGTCTCGTACAAAATATATTTGTGTGGCTCATCGTGTTTTAGTGGAATCAATTGTAAGCAAGTCCACAAGGCAACGTCTCCTGCTATCACACACTTCTCACATACTCAAATTAAAAAGAAAAACTATTAAAAAGTACTCTATTATAAGAGAAAATCTTGACACTCTGGGTGGAAACGATTGTTGGTCTTTTGTTGGTAGGTTGCCTCGTGCTGATAGGAAGCTAATTGATGTTGTTAAGGAGTTAGTACAAAATTTTTGGCATGATCATACTAGACCTTCATCAAACCAAAGAGACGTGCTAAAACTGAGAAAAGGTTCTACTGAACGTGAGCCCCATGTTAAACACTTCCTTGACACCACACAAACTGAACTCTATGAGAGATTCAGGAATGAGCACACACAATTGAACCTTGGCCAAAGGTCCTTTGAGAAATGAAAACCATGGTATGTTCGTATATGCATTGATCGGAACACTTGTTGTTGTAGATACCACATAGAATATGAATATTATTATGACACATATAAACATATATTTTGTGATTTGCATACTAACATTGTGCAGGGATGCAATGAATCCATACTACCACCGAATGCATCAAGAGACTTTATCCACAACATCATGTGTCCAAGGCCCGAAGGACAAAAGTATTATAAAAAATCGTGTCTATATGGGACATGTTCTATGTGCAATGGGTTTTCTCTTTTGAACCGTTGCATTCATGAAAGCAAGGACACAGAATTTGGCATGATGGGTGTGGAGATGCAGAGCTTGAAGTACGTGACCTATCAATTAGACAGTGTCAGGGAATGTAAAAAGATTGCATTGGTAAAGTCACAGGTACAAATGAATATTGCATATTTTTCATATTACACGTTCAATTTATGGCATATACATTTTTCCAAAGGCCACATTGTATTATTTCCCTTATTTCCATGGTAACAAGTACCGGTATCTGACTTCTTGATGGAATTCTACAAGAAAACCTAGCAGTATGTTCAACATGTGCATGTAGCGCAATGACAAGATGAGCAGTACATAAAATGCAGGGACACATTTCCCATTGGAACCATAGTGTCAATTGTGGATTTTGCAGAAAATTACACCCTTCAGCCACAAAATGAAATCCAAATTCAATATTACCATTCAGACCAAGTCAACATCATGGTACATATTATGTATAGGCATGGGCCAAAGAGCAGCAATGACAAGAGGATAATACTGAAGGAGACAAACTTTTACATAAGTGATGATAGAACCCATGATTTGCATTATGTGCAACATTGTTTTCAAATTTTCTATGATCAGTTGAAGGAGAGAGAATTACAAATGGATCATCATTGGATATGGTCAGATGGTTGTGCGGGCCAGTTAAAAAATGCCAGAGTATTCCAATGGATGAGTACTTTGCATAAGACTTGCAATGTGTCGCATATATGGAACTATTTTGAGACCGGGCATGGAAAAGGTGAGCTGATGGGGCCGGTGCATGCATCAAGACCACACTATGAAGGGAAGAGATGAGGTTTGACAGGGAACCTCATATCCGAGATCCAGAATCCATAGTTCAATGGTGCTCCGCAATAATGTCAGAACGAGCAAGAGATCAACAAACATCATCGGTGGTAGGACGTGTGGCGAGAAATTTTTGCCTATTGGTTGACATAGATCGATCGCGTTCCTATAGTTGCGGCATAGTACAAGGAACATGTGGATTTCATTCAGTTCGAAGCTCAAACAAGCACATATTTGAAATATGGACGCGAAAGCTTGCATGCTTTTGAAACCCTTGCAGCAACGGTGAATGGGATGAATGCGAATGCATGGACTGGGTTGATGAATGGGATCGTGTGTCACTTGTAGTAGACCAACGTACAGTTGTTGAAACAACCCAGTTAGAGGAGGGCCAGTCAGTGATTTCTACAGACTATGAGCATATCTCAGATCTTGTACAACTAGGACACATATACGTAGTTGTTGCACCAAAAGACAATGAATGGGGCGTGGATTATTGGTTGGCATGGTGCGTCCAAGGTAAGAAAGCCCTCTACGGATCATAAATCGACGATGAAGGAATTGAATTTCCTACTGGCTCGATGGTGGTTAAGGGGGAATATCTTACACTAGATGGGAAGTCAAGAAAGACTCGCAGGCATGTATTCATGGATTACAGACCAGGTTCAGTGGTGTATCACTTCACAAACTTGATCGTTGGCACAAACATCCATCTTCAGACAATGTCAAGCAAGAGCTCAACCAAGGTACGCTATTACCTGCCTCATTCAGAGCACGAGAGATTGACGGAGACAATTAGCAACAGAGAGGATCTAGATGGATTTATTGAATGAGGCCAGTCAACTTTACATAAGAGAAAGAATTGCATCAAAGAATGTTATGTTCTACATCGAGGTATGTGTAGTTTTATGTTATTTCGTTGGTACATGCATTTTTTCTTGATACATACATACATACATGTCTTTGCCTATGTTTTTTATTTTTCCTATATGTATTAAACTGTTCCATGATTCTCTTTTATGTTGAATAAAATGGTGATGTGATCTGGATCAAATTTGAGTAAATTGAGTTAGTATTTTCTTAATTATATGTATTTATGTTTGTAGCATTTGAAGATAGTGGTTTTGATAGGTTCTCAAGATTAGAATTACCTAGGTTTTAGGAAATTTTTTGAAGTACATAGTCTATTACAATGGTCTTGAAAATTTAACTTGGTAGATGAAACCTTCTAGGAATCCATGTATGTATAGAAGGGTCTTCCACTTGGGCTAGGGAGTTATCATAAGGTTTCAAGGGTGGTGTTTTTGAGATCTATACTTGAGAGGGACTTGTCATCATCATATATAACCACTTAGAGGTACTTGTCATCATCATCACCAACATCATCTCTAGGCTCCTCATCAACATCTCCATCATCATCATCTTCTTCATCATCACCATCACCATCACCATAATCATCAACGTCTTCATCATCGCCACCATCTTCATCATCATCATTAACTCTAACTCTAACCCTAATTCAATTTCCTTCTATAACTCTAGCCCCAACCCTCACCAAAGCCCTAGCACTAATCCATCTTCTTCATCATCGCCATCACCATCACCATCACCATCACCATCACCATCACCGTCACCATCACCATTGCAGAGTTGACCCCCATGTGCAAAAATTGCACACTCCCTCACTGAGACAAACCCTAGTTTCCAAGATGGATGTTCAAGATGGTACCAAGGAAACAGGACCAGAGAAGAGGGGTGCCCTTGGCACTATCCCGGTGTCCTGAATCCAATAGAGTCGACGGTTCGTCGATCGGAGCCACGGTTGTCATTCTATGGCTCGTTCTGTCTCGCATCCAAAAGGCCTTTAGGGACACCTGCTGGATACCTGCCGGGGGCATAGAAGTCCAACCGTGCAGCAAACCCGCACTTCGAGGAGTCCTGTAGGTGTGTCTAGGCAATTTTCGACTGGGAACAATGGCCGTAAGTGCCCAGCGGATGGTGTTGCAAAGTTGGCCCCCGTGTGCAAAAATTGCACACTCCCTCACTGAGAAAAACCCTAGTTTCCAAGATGGACGTTCAAGATGGCACCGAGGCCACAAGACCGGAGGAGAGGGGTGCCCGTGGCACTATCCCGGTGTCCTGAATCCAACGAAGTCAATGGTTCATCGATCAGAGCCACGGTCGTCATTCTATGCCTCGTTCTATCTCGCATCCAAAATGACTTCAGGGACACCTGCTGGATACCTGCTGGGAGCATAGAAGTCCAACCGTGCAGTAAAACCGAGCTCCGGGGAGTCCTGTAGGTGTGTCTAGGCAGGTTCCATCTGGGAACGCTGGCTGTAAGTTCTCGATGGATGATTTTTCAGAGTTGACCCCCGTGTGCAAAAATTGCACACTCCCTCACTAAGCAAAACCCTAGTTTCCAAGATGGATGTACAAGATGGCATCGAGGCCACATGACCAAAGGAGAGGGGTGCCCCTGGAACTACCCTGGCGTCCTGAATCCAACGGAGTCGATGGTTCATCGATTGGATCCACGGTCATCACTCTATGGCTTGTTCTGTCTCACATCCAAAAGGCCTTCAGGGACACCTACTGGATACCTGCCGGGGGCATAGAAGTCCAACCATGCAGCAAAACTGGGTTTCGGGGAGTCATGTAGGTGTGTCTAGGTAGGTTCCGATTGGGAATGCTAGCCATAAGTTCCCGCTGGACGATTTTCCAAAGTTGACCCCAATGTGAGGGCCATCCAAATTTTCTCAAGGGGACCATTTCTCATGCAAAGGCCCCTGGGCATGCGTGGCCACCGTGGATAGGTCCACTGTGGCCACATGGACCTGTGGGGGTTGACAGAATCCAAGTCCGCTCACCGGTTTGGGTTCCGTGGCCCCCGGGTAAATCCTCAAGGTTTCCCTGAACGGCCCGGGGTGCCCGACTAGAATGTCTGTGGCACCCGAACCGTGGCTCGGTTTGTGAATCCTTCGACTCTGGTGGGTTTCAGCTAGGGGACACCCACAACATCCCGTGAAGACCCGGAAGTGTTGCCAACGAGCCATCTCCAGAGATAGGGTTTTGCTTAGTGATGGCCATTCCAGATTCGCTGAAGGGGGGCATTTCTCGTCCGGAGGCCCCCGAGCATGCGTGACCACCGTGGACAGGTCCACTATGGCCACATGGACCTATGGGGGCCGACAGAATCCAAGTCCGCTTGCCATTTTGGGTTCCGTGGCCCTGGGGAAAATCCTCCAGGTGTCCCTGAATGGCCCCGGGGTGCTCGACTAGAATGCCCGTAGCACCCGGACCGCGGCTCGGTTCATGAATCCGTAGACTCCAGCGGGTCCGGGATGACGGGTTTCAGCTAGGGGACCCGTCACAGCGTGCCCCGAAGACCCGGAAGCAGTGCCAATGCGCCATCCCCGGAGCTAGGGTTTTTCTCAGTGAAGCCCATTCCAGATTCGCTCAAGGGGGCCATTTCTCGTCTGGAGGCAAAAGAAGATCAATTTTCGACAAAACAATGTAGTTAGTAGAAGAAGATCAATTTTCGACAAAACAATGTAGTTATTACATGTGGAGGCAGCAGTTTCCCATGGAAAACGAGTGTAGGGTTGAGTAGAGGAAAGATGTTGGGAAATGGGCTATTACATTAGCTTTTCCAATGGGAAAGCGATTTACAGAAGGAAATATGGTGGCTGTAGGTATCTATGCTTTTCTTCCAACGAAAATAGGATTTCCCTCAGAAGAAAAGCGTCGATACCTACAGCCGCCAAAGCATAGATACCTACAACCGCCCATCGGAAAAGCTAATGTAATAGCCCATTTCCCAACATCTTTCCTTTGCTCAACCCTACACTCGTTTTCCACGGGAAACCATTGCCTCCACATGTAATAACTACATTGTTTTGTCGAAAATTGATCTTCTTCTGCTAACTACATTGTTTTGTCAAAAATTGATCTTCTTCTGCCTCCAGATGAGAAATGGCCCCCTTGAGCAAATTTAGAATGGCCTTCAAGTACTATGGGAATTCTAGTCGGGAACCTCGGGGCCGTTCAGGGACACTTTGGGCATTTGGTCCGTGGTCCCGGACCCGCTGGAGTAGACGGATTCGCGAACCGAACCACGGTCCGGGTGCCACGGGCATTCTAGTTGGGCACCCCGGGGCCGTTTAGGGACACCTTGAGGATTTTCCTCGAAACCACGGAACCCAAACCGGTGAGCGAACTTGGATTCCGTTGCCCCCCATAGGTCCACGTGGCCATTGTGGACCTATCCACGGTGGCCACACACGCTCGAGGGCATCCGGACGAGAAATGGCCCCCTTGAGCGAATTTGGAATGGCCATCACTGAGCAAAGCCCTAGCTACGGAGATGGCTCGTTGGCATCGCTTTCGGGTCTTTGGGGGACGCTATGGGGGGTCCCCTAGCTGAAACACGCCATCCCGGACCTATCGAAGTTGATGGATTCATGAACCGAGCCACGGTCCGAGTGCCACGGGCATTCTAGTCGGGCACCCCGGGGTCGTTCAGGGACACCTGGAGGATTTGCCCCGGGGCCACGGAACCCAAACCGGCAAGCGGACTTGGATTCTGTTGGCCCCCACAGGTCCACATGGCCATTGTGAACCTATCCGCAGTGGCCACGCATGCCCGGGGGCATCCGGACGAGAAATGGCCCCCTTGAGCGAATCTGGAATGGCCATCACTGAACAAAACCCTAGCTCCGGAGATGGCTCGTTGGCACTGATTTTGGGTCTTTGGGGGACGCTGTGCGGGGTCCCCTAGCTGAAACCCACCAGAGTTGACGGATTCATGAACCAAGCCATGGTTTAGGTACCACGAGCATTCTAGTAGGGCACCCCGGGGCTGTTCAGGGACACCTGGAGGATTTGTCCCGGGGCCACAGAACCCAACCCGATGAGAGGACTTGGATTCTGTCACCTCCCACAGGTCCACGTGGCCATTGTGGACCTGTCCATAGTGGCCATGCACACCTGGGGGAATCTGGACGAGAAATGGCCCCTTTGAGCAAATTTGGAATGACCATCACTAAGCAAAACCCTGGCTCCAAAGATGGCTCGTTAGCACCACTTTCAGGTCTTCGGGGGATGCTATGGGGGGTCCCCTAGCTGAAACTCGCCATCTCGGACCCGCCAGAGTCGACGGATTCATGAATCGAGCCACAGTCTGAGTGCCATGGGCATTCTAGTCAGGCATCCCGGTGTTGTTCAGGGACACCTGGAGGATTTGCCCCGGGGCCACGAAACCCAAACTGGCGAGTAGACTTGGATTCCATCACCCCCCACAGGTCCACGTGGCCACAATCGACCTGTCCACGGTGGCCACTCACTCCTGGGGGCCGGACAAGAAATGCCCCCCTTGAGCAAATTTGGATGGCCCTCACATTGGGGTCAACTTTGGAAAATCATCCAGCGGGCACTTATGGCTAGCATTCCCAACTGGAACCTACCTAGACACACCTACATGACACCCTGAAACCCGGTTTTGCTACACGGTTGGACTTCTATGCCCCCGACAGTTATCCAGCGGGTGTCCCTAAAGGCCTTTTGGATGCGAGACGGAACGAGCCATAGAATGATGAACTTGGATCTGATCGATGAACTGTCGACTCTGTTGGATTCAGGATACCAGGATAGTGCCAGGGGCAGCCCTCTCCTCTAGTCCCGTGGCCTCGGTGCCATCTTGTACGTCCATCTTGGAAACTAGGGTTTTTCTCAGTGAGAGAGTGTGCAATTTTTGCACACGGGGGTCAACTATGCAAAATCATCTGCTGGGCACTTATAGCCAGTGTTACCAGCTGGAACCTGCCTAGACACACCTGTAGGACTCCCCAGAGCCCTGTTTTGCTGCACGGTTGGACTTCCATGCCCCCGGCAGGTATCCAACAGGTGTCCCTGAAGGCCTTTTGGATGTGAGACAGAACAAGTCATAGAATGACGCTTGTGGCTCCAATCGATGAACCGTCGACTCCGTTGGATTCAAGACATCGGGATAGTGCTGGGGGCGACCTTCCCCTCTGGTCCCATGGCCCCGGTGCCATCTTGTACGTCCATCTTGGAAACTAGGGTTTTGCTCAGTGAGGGAGTGTGCAATGTTTGCACATGGGGGCCAACTTTGCAAAATCGTCCGCCGAGCACTTACCACTAGCGTTCCTGATCGGAACTTGCCTAGACACACCTACAAGACTCCCTAGAGCCCAGGTTTGCTACACGGTTGGACTTCTATGCCCCTGGCAGGTATCCAGCAGGTGTCCCTGAAGGCCTTTTGGATGCTAGACAAAACGAGCCATAAAATGACGACCGTGGCTCCAATCGATGAACCGTCGAATCTGTTGGATTCAGGACACCGGGATAGTGCCAAGGGTACCCCTCTCCTCCGGTCCTATTGCCCTGGTGCCATCTTGAACGTCCATCTTGGAAACTAGGGTTTTCCTCAATGAGGGAGTGTGCAATTTTTGCACACGGGGGTCAACTCTGCAAAATCGTCCATCGGGCACTTACGGCCAGTATTCCCAGCCTGAACCTACCTAGACACACCTGTAGGACTCCCCAGAGCCAAGTTTTGCTGCACGGTTGGACTTCTATGCCCCCGGCAGTTATCCAGCAGGTGTCCCTAAAGGCCTTTTGGATGCAAGAGGGAACGAGCCATAGAATGATGACCATGGCTCCGATCGACGAACCATCAACTCCGTTGGATTCAGGACATCGGGATAGTGCCAGGGGCACCCCTCTCCTCGAGTCTTGTGGCCCCGGTTCCATCTTGAATGTCCATCTTGGAAACTAGGGTTTTGCTCACTGAGGGAGTGTGCAATTTTTGCACACGGGGGTCAACTCTGCAAAATTGTCCGCCAAGCACTTATGATGATGATGATGGTGATGATGATGGTGATGGTGATGGTCATGGTCATGGTCATGGTGATGGTGATGAAGATGATGACGATGGAGAAGATGATGATAATGGAGATGTTGATGAGGAACCTAGAGTTAGAGTTAGAGTTAGGGTTAGAGTTAGAGTTAATGATGATAATGGATATGGTGGTGATGATGAAGACGTTGATGATGATGGTGATGGTGACGATGACGGTGATGGTGATAGTGATGGTGAGGATGAAGAAGATGGCTTAGTGCTAGGGTTTGGGTGAGGGTTAGGGATAGAGTTATAGAAGGAAATCGAATTAGAGTTAGAGTTAGAGGTAATGATGATGATGAAGATGGTGGTGATGATGAAGACGTTGACGGTGGCGGTGATGGTGATGGTCAGGATGAAGAAGATGGTTTAGTGCTAGGATTTGGGTGAGGTTTAGGGATAGAGTTAGAGTTAATGATGATGATGAAGACATGATGATGATGGTGACAGTGACGGTGATGGTGATGGTGATGGTGAGGATGAAGAAGATGGCTAAGTGCTAGGGTTTGGGTGAGGGTTAGGGCTAGAATCATAGAAGGAAATTGAATTAGGGTTAGAGTTAGAGTTAATGATAATGATGAAGACATGATGATGATGGTGATGGTGACGGTGATGGTGATGGTGATGGTGAGGATGAAGAAGATGGCTTAGTGCTAGGGTTTGGGTGAGGGTTAGGGCTAGAATCATAGAAGTAAATTGAATTAGGGTTAGAGTTAGAGTTAATGATGATGATGAAGACATGATGATGATGGTGACGGTGACGATGATGGTGATGGTGATGGTGAGGATGAAGAAGATGGCTTAGTGCTAGGGTTTGGGTGAGGGTTAGGGCTAGAGTTATAGAAGGAAATTGAATTAGGGTTAGAGTTAGAGTTAATGATGATGATGAAGATGGTGGTGATGATGAAGACGTTGATGGTGATGGTGATGGTGATGGTGAGGATGAAGAAGACGGTTTAGTGCTAGGGTTTGGTTGAGGGTATGTGCTAGGGTTTGGGAAGATTGTTTAGAAATAGTTCTTCATTGAATCTCATAATTTTCCTATAAATCAAAGCCATGGGGTAGACTTGAAGAAGAGAATAATTGTAAAATCATGTGGGAAGAAAGAGCTTGGAGATCAACCGCCTCATTCTCTCATCTTTACCATTCATTGTATTCATTCTTACTTGAGTTATTTCATTAAGGAAGTAAGTGTTCTTCAGTCACTATAGCTAGAGAGAGATTTTAATAAGGAAAATGACCCATCCCAAGGAGAGTGTTGCAGCTAAATTGCCTCAAATCATTTTTTCTCAAATGATGTTACACATTTGTATGCTTTTCCATTTGAAGAATATATGAGTTTTTTTTTTTCCATCCATTTATTGTATTTGAATTACATTCTTTTATTTAATATTATGATATGATTGCTTGCATGCTTCTTAGTTATTTATTTTCTATTATAGTACTCGCATGCTTGTCAAATAAATAACCATTGTCTATTGTCTCGCTCAAAACTTGGATATATTAACAAATTTTGCTCATCATTGCAACAAAATCCCTAAAATAGATTGACTACTCCATTTTGGGTTTAGAATCTAGATGAGTTAATCCTACTTACCAGGTTGTTTTAAGTTGTTTTCTAACCTCTAGTCACATGCAAATTCATTAACTAGCATGCAAACTCACTTAGCAACCCTTGTAAGGAATCAAGGTTTTTGGAATTTTATTTTGCATGATCTTGGTGACTTGCACATTTTTTCTCTTTTTCTCAAAAGAGTTCAATGGTAGAATCCCTAATTTTCATTAGTGTTCCATAGTAGCCAATGTAATATGCATGCAAATTCATTTCATAGGAAGTGTAACTATTTACTTGTGTAACTTGCATAGTTATCTTTGTAACAAGTCATGAATTTTTAGTTAGATTTAATTGTATGTTTTGTCAGTAGCTTAGCTTGAGGGAAACTTTAAATTTTCCAAGAATTGTAAGTTGAAGTTCTTGTAATTTTACATCTCATCAACCACGATTATTAATTAAATCACTTAAGGGATAGAAGGTGGATTCATAATTCCTAAGTGTCTAAACACATAAATGGATTATCATTTGTCATTTGCACATGGATTCATAACTAAGGGCACTATATACTACCTTTTGAATTGTTATTTTTATTTATATTATTTAAACTCATCTCGAAAGAATAGTTAAGAAGTTAATCAATTACCACTTGCAGTCATTTCCATTATGTCATGTCCCCTCCCATCGTTCCCGAGCAAGGCAAAGAACATGACACTAAAACCACTTGCGCATGTTTGGTAACTTCTAGAATGTAAATGATTAGATGATTGTAAACATTCATTCAATAAACCATAAACATTTAGGATATGTTGTGTGTAATTGTTTAAGACAAATTTGTGAAATAATAACTTTTCAAATAACATGCAATTAACACTATGATCCACAGATGAGAGTTATGAATCGAAGACAAAAGCATGTATGCAAAAATGTAATCAAGGACAAACTCATATACACAAGTGCAAATCCATCTATTAATATGCAAAAATGATCCAATCATGTACAATTTTTGGAAAAATGGAACATCGTTCCTAGCGTCTATATAATGGCAACTCGTGCCCCATACAAAAAAAGGCAACTCGTGCCTTATACAAAATATGGCCCATGGTGCCCTGTACAAAATATGGCAACTCATGCCGAAAATGCCACATCGTGGCTACTGTACATAGGAGGGTCTCTCAATCCTCCTACCCACCCTCGGAGCTCCGAGGTGCATCTCCAAAATCAATCTTCCTCTTCTTCATGCTAGAGGAAGATGGGTCCTTCCGGCATCTTTGAGCACGTCCCCCTGAGCCCTGAAACGACAACAATAATATGTCAACTTTTCCTGGAAATTATACAAGTATAAAACATAATTTCAAACTAAAAATAGTTTTCAAATCTTGGATAACTCACCGCATGCGAGACTGTAATTCGTGACGGGGTCTCCCTCCTCCGTGATCCAAGTCTCTCAGAAATTCCACCCTACAACATTTAGAACAATCAGATCAATGTTGAAACTAGATGCATATAGTAATTTCCGTTAAAATTGAACGAGAGTTAAATGATAAACTAGTCAATCTCACCGTGAACAAAATCGGCTGGTCTTCAGGGCTGGTGGATAAAGCAGTCGGCTGGACATCCTGCTCCAATGCTAGGGTGGACAGTAAAGAGGAGGATGTAGCCACATCAATGGTGGCTACACCACTGGGGGTAACAGTGGAAGAAGGGGGCGTGGCAGGAGGAGGCATGGACTAGGGTGGGGGAAGTGGAGATGTACGTCTAGGGCTATAAACCCCAATTGGTTGTAGTATGGATGGGCGCACCCTGGAAGGGGAAGCTAGTGTGGTGGGGGAATGTGGGGGGGGGGTGAGGTCTGCGTTGCAGTAGAGGGATGGGTGACTGTGGATGGGTGGTGTGCCGTGGTTGGATGGGGGAGTGTGGGAACATGGGAAACTGATACGGAGGTGGAGCTAGATATTATGCGTAAGGGGGAGTTGGATGGAATTGTGATGCTATATAGGAGGGGGGGGCTAGATGGAAGGGGTTGGGGAATGGGGCATGTATTCTAGGGGATACAAATGGCATATAGGGTGGCTGAAAGGTCGGGGAGGGAGGAATAACGGCATTGGCAGGACGAAGTGCTCGCACCTGCATACACATTTATAACCTCATAGTTTAATATACAAAAATATAAATATACACAGTCAAGTCATCGTAATTGAAATTAAATTTATGCTTTAATACACACAATACTCGCGCATGGGGAGAACTGTTGGTCCCCAGTGGCGGTGGCTAGTCGCTGGAGCCCGCGGACACCTGTGCGAACACTACAATTTTTAGATTGAATTTATAAAAACAATATTAACAATATTAAATACAATGAAAATGAGAATGACAACGATGGTACTTAGAAAACATGACTGCAATAAATTTATATTCAAGTTAGATGATATCCAATATTCTGAAAGGATAGAAGGTGGCATGGCATGAAATTAAAATTAAATAAGGTGAGAGGGCATAGAAGGTGACATGGTGAGCTTTTCCTTTCTAGAGTCATCTCCATGAGTAGGTGAGATTTTCCTTTTCTAGAGTCATCCCCATGAGTAGGTGAGATTTTCCTTTGGCCCTAGAGAGATGTGCAGTGTCTCATAAGCAAATGGAATTCATGTCCATTTACAAATTTGAATTGGAAACCTATGTAATGTGTTTGGGTTCTTGGTGAAGAGTTCCTAGGTTTTGATGTCTTCTTATAGATTTGTAGTTTCCTAGAAGTTTGATCCACCTAGTGGAAAAGTATTTGCATCTCTAGAATGAGGATCTTGAGTCCCTTTATTTCCATAACATTTACATCATCAAATAAAATGGCATCTCATTGTTTAAATTTGCAAAGAGGTGCTAAATAGCAGTTAAGTTAGTGTGCATGTTATTTAATACATTTTAGAGTGTTGATCGTTAGAAAAAGGAAGAAAGAGAAATATTTTTCATGGTTAACTTACTTACAAGCTTGAATGTGCCATGTTCTTTTGCATTGAATGAGTAATTATGTGTTCTTGATTGAATAGCTATGTTGTCAGAATGATATCACTTGATTGAAATCAAAGAAATCTTGAGTGAAATGAGTTAAATGAGTATTCTTGATGCCAAATCTTTTACCGAGTTGAATTTGAATCAAGATAATAGCAAGGCCCCATAGACCATATTTGTAAGATTATCGCTCTTCTTTATGGGCCTTACATCATTTTCAAAAACTTTAGTGACAATACATGTGATAAGTTGTTTTACGTTGTTTATATGTCTTTCCTAATAGCATGCTCTAGGAGTAGTAGTATGATTACTTTCAGTCTCAAGTATTAGAATAAATTGGAAATCCCGTGATAATAAACTAGGGTAATAAGGACATGAGAAACATCAGGTTCTTGAATTTCTAGAAGCTTGGCCACTATGATTCTCTTTTGGACACTATGAAGACGTTGATGGTGATGGTGATGGTGGCGACAACATTAATGACAAAGGCTTGAGGAATGGAAAAGAAGATGATGATGTGGATGGCTTGAAGAACACACATGGCACGAAGAACCATGGAGGTGGGCATTGGAGCCATTGGAACACCTAATGAGCCAAATGACCCATTCTGTGGTCATTTGTGGTTTGATGGGGCAGTGGAACCCTTGGTGGTGGTCCATGCTACCATTTGATGATGGGCTTGATGTCCATTGAAAGCATGTTGATTAAATACTAAATGATTGACTCTTGATGGTGGAACCCACATTGAAACCCACATACAAATTGAATCAGCCCTTATCTAATTGCACTTATGATGGATGTTGAAGCCCTTGAACCTTGAAGATGTCCATATGTGGAATCATTGATGTATGGTGATGAAGACATAATGTATTTTTGCCTTGGGGTTCTTGGAATTGTTTGTGGTCTATTGTTGTGGGTGTGATGGAGCCCTTTCCCTTATAATTGCTTGACGAAACCCTTGATGCTGAAGTATTTAAACATGATGACATAGAAGCCCACAAAAAAAATGAGGAATTCCTAAGTTTCTAACGTGGCCTTTGATGTGGTTGTGTGAAGTCAAACCAAAATAAGCATGCAAATAAAACATTGTATATGAACTATTATGTGTCCATTCAAAGGACAAAGTCGGCTCAACAATTAAAAATAAAAATAAAATGAAAATTACATAGACAGGTCGATTGAATATCATGTGATATGATGTGCATGTACAATAGAAAGACATGACGATCTAGACAGTATGAAGAGACTAATGATAGTTTGGGCAGCAGTTTGGTGAAAGGAGAGAATGATGTATTTGTGTATATCCTGGTTAAAATTATAACAGAGTGATGATGAGCAAAAAGTGATATAAATGTGGATATGTTTCATATCTTGACAGCAGAATGATAATTTGCCTATGGTTAATGACAATTTGATGACAGGTTAAAGATGTGAATGTAGATAGAATACCGATATGTTTGAGAAGATGTTGGACATGATGAAACATGGACAGAATGATGATTGAAGAGAAGGTGCTGGAAACAGATTGATGAGTGAGATGATGTGAATAATGACATGATTGTGATATGTATGATATGTGACAACTATGTAATCGTAAATACAAGCAGGGTCTTGTATCCATTTTCTTAGTAGGATCTAAGAAAAACTAGGCTAGGACCTAGATGATGAGTTGGTGCTCATTGTATCAGTTGGTGCTGAATTGCCTCACGGTTGTAGCCGTTGAACCAAATACAAAAGATTACAAAAACTATATCTAGTCTCGTATTATGTGTTGATGTGTTTCATTAGTTGATAGTTAGTTCATTGATGAATATGATGTGAATGTGAAATGATGATATAAGAGTTGGTGATTGAAGTTGAAATTAAATAAAGTATAGGCTCACTGATTCACCCCCCATCTCAGTGAGCATTGTGTCTAACACAAATGTTTATAGTTTTGTTAGGTTTTCATGTTTGATAAGGTTTCATTTTTTTTTTGGTGGGATTATATGAATTTATATCTCTCAAATAAATTAGACAATATTATAAACACAACTGTAAAATATGATGATAATATGGTAACTACTCGATGCTAATTAATTTGTAATTACTAAACACAAATTACTCATAACTGGATCTAATTATTCAAAGTAAAGAAGTTACCTGTGTGTATGGTGCCGCAATATCCTCTGCTACCGTCATGGCTCCATTGAGGTCAAAGGGATCGACGTCCTCCCACCTGGGGGGTGGAGACCCGGCACCGAATAACTGAACATTAAAACAAATAAAGTCAACAATGTGTAATTCAAAGTTAAATATATTAAACAATACGATATCAAATAAAATACAACAAATACTTGAACATTAAATAAAATAATAGCAAACCTGATCCATGAAGCTCCCTGTGGCATGCTGCTGCGTATCGCCATGGCAAGAATGACCACAGTGAGAACAACGATGTGCCGTTGTTCCAGCAGAACTAGAAGGCCCCGCCTGGGTTCCACCTGTACCCAGCATGTCTCGGCCACCACCCATAGACTGTGCAGCTATCTATGTCTCATCGATGTCCTCCCGACTCTAGGAAGACATGGCCACAAATTTGTTATGTCTAAGAAAGTCATGTGTGGCACATCTGATGGAGTCATGAATCTCATCTAGACCGCTACCAAACCCAGGTGGCTGAGGAGGGGGGTTTGGCTCTCTCCTGGGTGCAGGAGGTCCTCTAAGCGGGTTGCGGTGCACCTGAGGTTGATCTTGGGTAGAGCCAAGACCGACACCCTGAAACTCAGTGATGTTAAAATAGTTGACATGGTACCCTAGCTCAAACTCAACCCACAATTTCTGAAGGAAATACTGTGGGACCTCCAAATTGTTGCATGGGGGCCTGTCAAACACCATGAACCACCTCTGTCTCCAGTTATCTCTCCATGGCTGTTAAATGCACCAGTCCATGCAAACTCGAGGCCTCGTCAAAGCTGGAGGTTGTCCAGTCAAGGGAACTATGAACTTGCTATACAACTGGGCTTTGCTGTTGTTGAGGTCTTTTATTTGCTCTTTGGACAACCCAGTGGAGTAGTGTTCCCGCATTTGAGCCTTGTATTGGCTCAAGTTTTTTATCTCACTGTGTGCAATATTGATTTATTCAATAATGTTTTGAATTGATGAAGCCAAGGAAACCCGACAGGGTTCCCTGGTACTGTTCAATTCATTACTTAGTGCCCTCAATTGATTTAAGTCTTGGTGTAAATGATCTTCATGGTTTTCATTGGGTTCATTGGGTTCATTGTCGATTCCCATATTCTCTTCTGGAGTTCGAGTTTCATCGGATGGTGGTGGTGTGTCTGACATCTTGTTAGGTGTGTAGATGGCCTCCAATTAAATTTCCTTGGTTTTTTAATGGATTGTAATTTTTTTTTTAAAATTAAAATTCAAATGGAAAACAAAAATAAAGACAAATTTGTGCTTTGAGGAGCACTTACCTAGAGAAACGGACAGCACCGTGGTGTAGGGGCGACTGCTTGGTGTTGATGACGATGGGGGTGCACGAGGACGCATTCGCGGGGTTGAAGGTGCACTCACGGGTTGGTAATTTAGTTCACAGGTCTGTCAAAAATGACAAAACCCGTGAGCTCTATTTTTTTTTTATAAAAAAATAGAGGCGCGCACGCGCCACTAACGTGTGCACGCCAATATGTGCGTATGTGTCAAGGGCGCGTGCACACCCCTTTTGTCCACGTGGGCTGAACCACATGGACGTTCGACATTGCTGAAGTAGGGACGCATGTGCATCCTTTTTTTTCCCACTCACGCGCCCTTGTTGCGGTTATTTTGGGTGCTAGCTTCGTGCGGGTACCCCTCTTCGAAAAAGATTGACCAATTTTGTTTTCACTAACATGCAAGCCCAAATTTCCCTTCTATGTAAAATGCAATATCTGGTATAGTATAATTGGTGAATACACTATTGGCTTTAGAAATAAAAAAAATTGTTGATACATGCTTAGCCCTTGCAATCAAGTCCATAAAACTTAAATCCTGCTGTCTTAAACATGTGAAACACGGTCTACATACATGATAATGAGGAGAAAAATTTACTTTCAGTATCAATGCAGGATTCAATATGTTCATGACTTGGAAAAGAATGCTCCCATTACCCAAGCATGCACTCAAATGCTCTTCAAAAATCTCTTCCGAGAGATTTAATGTGACAAACATGTTGTTGAGCCAAGCCGCTACATCAAACCTTTGTGTAGCTAGATCAAAAAAACATGACAATAGGTTATTGGAGCACTGGTAGTAATAGATGGGTTTCACAAATAAAAATAAGAACATAGGAGTTGATCATACAATCATTTTTTAAACTACATTCATTGCAAACATCTGAAGAAGATATTTGCTATGGAGAAACATACCTTCTAAAAAAGTAAATCTAGAAATTGTACAAACTTTAAAGAAATTCCAAGATACTTACTTTTGTAGCTCTTCTTGAAACTGTGTGTATGTCACTCAATTTCATGGTGAGTTGTGTCAAAGCGTGTTTGATACCATCTTCAACCAGAGCCTCAGCAGTATGAAATCCAATTGTATTGTCGTAGTTTTTTTTGTTATTATTTCCATTATATCCATTACTAGGAGCTCTTGGGCTCATGAACTTGTCGTCGATGGTTGAACTGTTAGAGTAACCAAGAGAAGAGATGTTCTCGGAAGATAAATTCATTGCAAAAACCCAAATTCTCCAAGATCAATATGCGTCAATCTTGGACGCCAAATAATAAATTAACTAAGGTTTCTTGTGATAAGAACCGATATTTTCAATGTCATGGAATACTAAGCTCGAAGCTTTGAAATATTCATAGTGCTCTGTCAACACAAACTCTGTCAAGCACATAAAATGTTGTTAGCTAACATGCATGCAGATAGACACGCTATGGGCTCTGAGGGTGACACATGGATGCAGATAACCACGCTTTGAGCTATGAGGGTCACTGTAGGCCCACATACTGCAAGGATGTTAGATAACCATGCCAGAGCTCAGAAGACATGGAATAATAATAAATTCCATATGATCTTAGGACGTCTCCACGTTTAGGGAACTATTCTATGAGGCTGAGATAATTACATACCAACCAACCCAATTTAAAAAAATTAGTAATGAAAAAATTCAATTAAATAATGTAATTTGAAAGTCTATCTCTAACTTTAGCTCCCACAAAAATCAATCATGTATGCACATAGTAATGCATATACACGATTACTATATTGTCCCCATGTCTGGGACATAACAATATATAGGATCCATTTGTAGATTTATATATTAAAGGAGTATTTTAAAAAAAAATTCAAAAAATAGTAATATATAACTTTAAACAATACTGTGTATTTCTAAATTTGTATACAAAATTGTATTTTGTGACTTGAAATTTTGCGTGACATTAATTTTAATATCTAAAAGGTGGAAATAAAATTATACACTAAAGACATCTCAATGAACCAAACTAACCAAACTAAAGATTTCAAGCAAGAAACATTTTTGCAATGGTTATCTCGCTATATCTATGTTTTAAACCTATTTGTGATAGGTGATGTTTTGTAGCATCCAAAGAGTTTTTACCCCTATATAAATAAATAAATAAACTTGGATGTAATAATGTTTTAAGACTTGGACCTATGAATGATGCAAGACATCATGGAAAAATAACACTTGATGAGATAAAAGTGATGGTTTATTTTCAAATGTTCTACCTACTTGCTATGGGACAACTTGTTGAAAGAGAGATCAAGCTTACTAGGGAATTAGTACTTGAGTGAGTAATTAAATTTTAAAAAGAGAAAAGATAAATAAGATGAGAAAAATAATGGGTGTGTGCAAGAAGATGAGGGTCACTTTAGATGCAATTCTACTTTTTCAAAACTCGTTCCTGATACATAAAACATAACGCGTTTATGATGTTTAGCACCTGCCATGGTAAGACCCGAGCCTAACATGTCATTGGACATGTAGGCTAGGTAACAATAATGCGTACGCGTTATATAACTACAAAACGCGTACGCGTTATATAACTACAAAACGCATACGCGTTATGTAGTTACAAAACGCGTACGCGTTATGTAAATCTAAAAAACAATTTAAATACACAGTCCCGACGATTGCCGACCACCCGCGGCACTCACGCATCAGAAACGCGAAATTGACCCTAGACGAGGACGGTTTGTGGCCCACTCAAGTATTGGTGTTGCTCGATTTAGCTGGAGGGGACAAATTCACCGGTAGATTGTCATCCAATCAGGTAATTCATTCACCCATACTCTTTTTTTATCATTTTTAACCTAAATTATTATTTTTTTTTTGTTTAAAAAAACCTAGTTTTTTAATATTGATAAAATTGGGAATAACCCAATCTTTCATTAAATTCACATCTCCCTCAATCTCCCTCAACCAAGATGAATGAATAATTAAAATGAATCGTTTTTAAAAAACTCAAAAATTCGTAATCCAACCTAAAATTGAAAAAAATAGAACTCGGACCCCCTTTCTACAATGTATCCATCTAAGTCACCCAACACGAGGACACAGGACATGAGTGTCCCCGCCGCCAGCCACAACTCACTAAATATAATGAAAATGAGTGCACTCATGTCTTTTCATTAGCTGGCAAGGTTTCGTATCATGTGAAAATGTTTTGTATCATGTGAAAAGATAATGATACTCTGAACTTATGAGGCACCAATTGGAGAGACTGCGACTACTGCTGTGGAATCAGGTGTGGCGACTGCTGGCAGTTTGGCCCCCACTTGCAGTCGTTCTCAAGAGATAGGTACATCTGCACCATGCCTGTTTACATCAAATCCAAATACATACAATTATCATATAATGCTGAAATGATTGAAAGGAAATTTATAACAACTGATACAGATAACGCAGTACACCCCAATCCCGTATCTGGTTTTCATAATACCATCCAGCCTGGAAGCCCTTTTTGCTATGGAATAAAACAATCCGAACGAGAATCGAACCCCTGACGAACAGTGGAAAATTTAAAAAGCAAAAGAAGAGAAATTGCTAGAAATGGAGACGAAAGAAAGGTTAGAAAAGAAACAACAACAAATTACTTCACTTCTGATTTCTCAGATGCCTCTGCTTCTCAGGTAACACTCTCCTACCGGTAGATATCAGGAGGCCAATGCCAGGAAAATGTGCCGATGAGTTCGCCAGGACGGGAATTATGGAATATCGGAGAGGGGAAGCATGCCGCAGACCCTTCCTCGAAAGGGATTATGTCAGGCAGCATCTTTGAACTCAATAAAGTCGAGCAAGCACGTCCACAAGTCTGAGTTGGAGATCTATTGGGTGGATGCAGGTGTTGAGTTACCAGTGGTTTTGTGCAGCCGGATAGGGTTCGCACATGGAGGTAAAAAGCGGGCCTGAAGCGCGCTCTAAGCCCGCTTCCTTGTAACCACGCGTCAAATTTGAAGCCTTTATGGCCCTTCAGAGGTCATTTTACACGTCATAGAAGGCCACTTCAAATTTTACCATGCAAAAAAAATTTAATTTCATGGTAAGCCCTTCAATAATTAAATTAACCACTACTGTTTAAAATTGCAACAGAAGGGTAGCTTCAAATTTCACCCATCAATAGTTTTTAGTGGGAAATTGGGAATGCGGCTACTAGCTAGGTGACTTGGGAGTGGGACTCGGTTACTCTCCAATATCCACGTGTTCGATCATCCATGGATCATGGACCATTGGGCCTCTAATAATATCATTGTGCAACTTACGTGGACGGGCTTACACTGAGCAACCCATGGCTTGAACGCTTCGAAGTTCTCGTGTTTGTAGCGAGCGCTTACGTTTTTAACACATTTCATGGCATCAACAAAATTATTAAACCTGGTAGGTGGCTCATACGTGTTGTTGCTAGCGGGCTTACCAAGTTACAAGTTATCACATACCAATTCGTGAATGCTAACTCCGTGAGTTAATTGAGTATTCAATGTATAATATATTATGTTAATGTGCCCCCGCGAATTTGGCATTTCAGACAAAATCCACAATCCATAAACTTCTTGTAATGTTACAGGTTGTTGCTCCTGCCCGTGGCCCCTACCTATAGCCTTGTGTTTTCTTTGTTGTATCAAGTTAATCCTACCATCTACGGCTCCCAACCTCACACCCTGTGTTTTCTTTGTTGTATCAAGTCAATCCTGCAGCTCCCGAGTTCCACCTTTTGTTTTCTTTGTTGTATCAAGTCAATGCTCGAATTCCATGCTTCCATGGCTCCGACCATCAATATATAATATTGCATGAATAGAAACAAGATTTTTCTTATACCCCTATTCCACTGTGGTTGAGCTACTTCCAAGTTCCACCTACCCTATCTCCTCCAGTCCTCCAGGATAGTTTGCGAAGCGAAGCTGGCAATGCCAACCTGCCATAAACATATTTAAAGAAATTCGTTTTCTTTGAGGAGCTCAACTTCAAGGCTGACTAGATTTTTGACATCCTATGAATTTACAGGTCTTCTATATCCACTGAAAAATAAAGCCTCTCAACTTTACTACGTCAGTAAACATTGAAATTTTGATGTACTATTACATTTTCAAATGAAAAGAATAACTTATTATTAATAAAAAAATCAAATCACATTAATATATTAATGAATTTGAATTTAGCTTCCCAATATTAAAATAAATTATACATTTTAAATGATCCACAACCAAATATTATCCTGAGAAGGAAATGGAAAAAAATGAATTTCCTCAACACAACATGCTATTTCCTTATGATGATGCTTTTACGTTTATGATTACCAACCTTGGAATCAAGTTTGGTTATCCGAAGGTGTAATATCTTCTAAGCTAAGTCAATAGGTAGGGATGTTGGTATTGATATAATTATGACAAGTTTTATAAAGGATTAGGAACAATTCCGTTGGCTTGTAGATGACATATTTATGGATAAAAAGCTTGTTGTTATGATATAATGACATCATGCCTCAAAAACATGTCCCATACAATCTAATGTTAATGGGCGCTCTACATAGAAATTGGAATGTCAACATTTTTGAGTTCAATAAATATGTTGATGATTTTGGCCTACTACAACTTTAATATATTGAGTGGATTGATAACCTTCACAATTATATAAGAGATTGTACCTATGACTAGGAGGAGAGTTAACAATGCAACAAAATCACGTAACCGAATTTTGTGCATAAAATGAACATAAGACTCCCACCAAATTTCACTGAATCTACGTCTTAACAAAAGAACTCATCGTTTCACGGGATTCCACCCCATCAATCCTTTTAACAGTAATGGCCATAACAGTTGCTACAACCCTAGCGCGAGAAAAATCAATCGAGCTACGCATGACAATACTTGAAACCAGACTTTTTGAACTCCCTATTACGTCATAGGAATCAATACTACTTTCTCCACAACATGTGGCACCCTCAATATCTTCCATCACCGCAATTTACATTTGATAAAAAACTTGTTCCCAAATAGTAATTACCCCATTCTTTGCTCTAAAAAGGCCTCGGTTAACCTAGAATCCAATCCATGCAACATGAACACATCCATATATACACATAGAATAAATATTAATAAATTTCTCATAGCCCTTCAATAATGTTCAATATCTCATATCCCTTCATAGTGAAATGGGACCCCACCCTTCAAATTTGATCCCTGGTCCCCACTAGACACGGTGACCCCCGGAATTAAGACACGTAGGACACGGTGACCCCCAGAATTAATATATTTTTAAAATATATTAAAATTTAAAAATATAGACATATAGATCCAATAAAATTTAACATTTACAATTGCAAATATTCAATAGAAATTACATTTACAATTACTAATATGAAATATTCAATAGAAATTAGATCATTCACAAATCACAACACATTTGTCAATTCACAATCACAAATCACAATGAGACATTGAGACACATAGATGCAAACTCATCACTGCCCTGATCCTCCTCCTCCATGCCTGAATCAACAAACTCATCACTGCCCTGATCCTCCTCCTCCTCCTCTCTGCCAATCTGACTAACTTACTTTTTAATTGTCAAATGTTTGATTTTAAGTTTTAAATGTATGTAAGTGAATGCCATTAAATTGCTTATGTGAGTTTGATTTAATACATGTTCAATTTTGAAGAGACGTCATTATATACCATGTATATGTTTCTAATGATTTTCGTATTAATGTCTTTATTGCAGTTGCGGCTATGGATACCAATGCCGAGATATTGATTGAGCTTGCCCAATTGAGGGGCATAAGTGCAACTTTTAGTGGTTGTGACAGGATTCGCCGTTCACTTGCAACAACCTTGGATGCAATTGTGGACACCATTTCACAATCTACGAATGTCCTATATGATATTGCATCTTACAGAGAAAGAAAAAGACAACAATATGCTGATGGGCTAGATTACAATGCAGTAAAAAAGTTGAAAATATCCAAAGAGCATATATTTGCATTGTTTAGGGACCCTCGGACGGGGGAAATCCCAAATGCAAGCAGGCCGCATATCTCCATTGAGTGGTGCACGTTTCAACCATTTGTTGATAACTGGATGGACAGATGGTACATGGTTTTTGATATGCCACCACACAACAACAGGGAAATTCCCTTATATTTCCTTCGAAAGATGTACGCAGAGTTCGTGTTGCATAAACACGTTAACTATTTTGACATCTTACAGTTTCAGGGGATCAGTGGGGGGATGCCCCAAAACCGACCCAATGCCAGGCTTCGAGACCAGGATCTCCCTATCCCTGCACCTCGCAGGCAGTTGCCTGGGCCAGATGTCCCACCAGCACATCGCATTATTTCGCAGACACGGGATGCATTTTTGAGTTTGGCACGGGCGGTTGTTCGCCATGGCAGGATGGTTCAACATATGGGTGAGGAAGGGACATCTGTCCCTGGTGTGGTACATACACCAGCTCGTCACCATGCAGGACCATCAGCTAGTGCAGGACCATCAGGACCATCCACTAGTGCAGGACCATCAGGACCATCCACTAGTGCAGGACCATTGACTATTCCCCATCCTAGTACTGATCCTCACGAGTGCACATCATGTGGTCGTCCCTGCTATGGTATTGCCTCAGATGTTGCCTTCAGTGGGTTTTTGAGAGAGGTATGTTGATGGTTAATTGTAATAAATTCTTCATTTATTTTCGTTTTTGTACACATATATATAGTTTGAGCTAATATATTAATTTTGTGAACTTGCAGTTGATGCTTTATGCCGGCAGTGACGCCCCAGAGCCGGATGTTCCAGACTCTACAGGGGGGCATGATGCTACCCATTCGGTAGGCCCATCTTATATACCACCTATTGCCGTATCTCACACCGAGGTAAACATTTTAAAATTTCAGTTTTTTAATACTTGTTAATTTGTTAATTTCCACATACTTTACATTTTAGTTCATTAATGCTATCTACCGTCTAATATTTACAATTATTAAACTTGCAGATGGCAGATCCTTCACTGGGGAAAGGTAATGTGGAGGTAGTACCCATGGTCATACCGTCCCCTGAAACGTCTGGGCTCCAGGTAAACAATTAAAAATGACATTTTTTAAATACATGTTTGTTTGTTGAATCATGCATGTCTAACTACATGAACACTTGCTAACTGTAGGCACCATCCGACACATCTGGCCCATTGCCTGGATTTGCATCTCCCTCCAGGCCATTCGTGAACAAGGGTCGTGTGTATGTGAGGCATTCTACTCCTAGAAAGACTCCAGCTGCCCACGACCATGGGCTTACTCACACCACGGTAATGTATATCCTTCGATGATATTTGTTGTTTAACTTGAAATCCAGTGCATAAATCGTTTTTGTTAATGTTTGAATTGCATGTTTACTGCATCAGGAACCCGAGTTGTCTACTGAGAACCTCGCATCAATGGTTGATGCAGCAGTTAGTGCCGCATCTGCAGTGGCGACTGATCACACACAGGTATGTAACTATTTCAACATTATCTTTACATAGTTTATTATTGTTGGACCTATTGTTTATTCATGCATTTCTAACTATTTCAACATTTTTTCATTGTAGCCACCACCAGCAGGAGCAGTGCCTGGCCCCCCTGGTTCAACCATCCTGGATGTTCAACCGACGGCTCCATCTGCCACACAAGCAACGCAATCTCCTTTGTCAGTTGAGGTGAGATGTCCTTCAGTGACCAAGTGTTTCATGCACTTTCCATGCACCAGTTGATAATTGTTGAGATAATGTATTAGTGTACATAGTTAGTTGAATTTAACAATTGATATTTAATTTGCAGGATCCAGGGATGCACATTGATCCTAGGGATGTGCCTAGAGGATCAACGTCGGGAAAGAACAAGAGAAAGCTTGAGTTTTGATAGTTTTGGATAGTTTTGGACACATGTGCTTTTGGATACTTTTGTATATATATGTACTTTTCGATACATTCAGTTTTGGAGACATGTACATTGACTTTATTGTGCATGTACTTTTGGAGACATGTACATTGACTTCATTGGATACATGTACTTTTGGATATACATGTACTTTTGGAGACATGCACTTTTGGAGACTTTTGGATATACATGTACTTTTGGAGACATGCACTTTTGGATACTTTTGGATATATATGTACTTTTGGATACATGTACTTGTGTCAATCTAATGTGTTGATTTGTGTGGATTATCTATTACTCATGAATGCACTATGTCAAAAGAACAAACTATTATATTCAAAGGTTTCAACGAATTCACTACATGCATGCACTAATTGGTATCTAATTAAAATTTGTGATTTTGGATGATCATTACAAGTTATGTCAAAGTTCTTGCTCGTGTAATTTAATCAAACTAAATGCAATACAATGTTTTCAAGGTTTCAACGAAATCACTCATGCACACCCATTGCCATCAACTACCAATGAAAGTCTAACTTTATGAGGTTCTTCTTTAAAAATGGGTAATATTTCCTTGATGATCGTAAATTGAGAACCATTTGTAGCCACTCATATAATACCATCTTCACTTATCTTTGTACATGATAATCCATATAATGTGCTATGTTTTTTAACCTAAACAATCATCAAAAACCTAGAATTATAGGGATATGACAAAGAACCTTATGGGGCACCTTATATATTAACCTTGTGTATACATTAGGATCTTTGTCATACCATTGTTTGAAATGTCATTCAATACCTTCAATTTTATCAACATCAAATTAGTAGACAAAGTGACTCATCTTTGATCTCTTGTATAGGCCTTTGTGTGCCTTATCAATAAGATGTACATCATGAATATTATCATAGGTCTCATACATAGGTGCATCCTCATCCATTCAAACAAAGGTGTCATGGATCAACCTATTATCCCTTTATTCTCAATAATATTAGTATCATTATCTTCCATAGGATCAAATTCAACTCCATCACCCCCATTATTGCTACTCTAAATTGCAGCCTTAGGAGTTTTGATCATGTGTTTTTGTCTCTTTAGGAGTTTTGAAATATTATACTCTTTCAAAAATAATATGGAAGTTCAAATGTTTAAAAGTGGCTTAAATTATAAAATGGGCGGAAATTCACCAAGTGTCCCTGAACGACATTTTCATTCGACTTGCAACTCGACAAAACTCGAAAACCGGACGTCAGACCGACGAACCGTCGACTCCGTTGGTCTCCTAGTGTGCGATTACCTCTAGGGGGCCCTCTCCCTCATCTCCCTATGGCCCAGCGGCTTCATTGTGCATTCATTTCGTAAACTAGGGTTTTACTCAGTTTAATTGCATGCAATCTCGCATTGGTGGGTCAACTCTGTAAAAACCTCCCCTGAGCCAGTGTTGGCAGTGTTCCCATGTCGGCATTGCCCACACACACTTGTGGGAGCCAACGGCACGCAATCTTCCTGCTCCGTTTGCTTTTTGGCTCCCGGATGGAAATTCACCAAGTGTCCCTGAACGACATTTTCATGCGACTTGCAACTCGACAAAACTCGAAAACCGGACATCGGACCGATGAACCGTAGACTCCGTTGGTCTCCTGGCATGTGATTACCTCTAGGGGGCCCTCTCCCTCGTCTCCCCATGGCCCAGTGGTTTCATTGTGCATTCATTTCGTAAACTAGGGTTTTGCTCAGTGTAATTGCATGCAATCTCGCATTGGTGGGTCAACTCTGCAAAAACCTCCCCCGAGCCAGTGTTGGCAGTGTTCCCACATCGGCATTGCCCACACACACTTGCAGGAGCCAACGACATGCAATCTTCCTGCTCCGTTTGCTTTTTGGCTCCCGGACGAAAATTCACCAAGTGTCCCTGAACGGCATTTTCATGCGACTTGCAACTCGACATAACTCGGAAACTGGACGTCGGACCGACGAACCATTGACTCCGTTGGTCTCCTGGCATGCGATTACCTATAGGGGGCCCTCTCCCTCGTCTCCCCATGGCCCAGTGGCTTCATTGTGCATTCATTTTGTAAACTAGGGTTTTGCTCAGTGTAATTGCATGCAATCTCACATTGGTGGGTTAAATTTGCTCACCTTGCAAACATCATCCATCAAACAGAAATGTGATGGAGTTGAAATCAATGGATTGCTTGTCACAATAGGTATTCATAAGTTTGCGTAATTGAATACTCCTCTTAATCCCTAAAAATACTTCATTCCCATCCTGCAGATCCCAAACAATGTCAAAGGTAAGAAGGATTTCCATATAATCCAAATATATGTTTTTTTTCAAATATATTTTACATGGGAACATAGCAAAATGGAATCTAATATTTCGTTTGCATTGGGAAGAAAAGATTGGCAAGGCCAACATTGGCTTCCTTTTGGATTAATATCTCCATTTATAATTCCATAGATTTATATTTCTGTTTAGTGGATTAATGGATTAATACTTCAGTTTATAATGACACTTAACGTGTTTATAATACTTCAGTTTGGAACTGATGTTTTTTAAAATGAACATATATGCAATGGTTTCCCTGAAAGATAATGAATGGGGCACTCACTATTTGTTGGCATGTTCCTTAAAGGCGAACCAAACCCTCATGTCTCACTAATAGATGACAATGGTGATCAACTTGTAATCAGTTTGATGGTTATTAAAGGATAATATCTAACACTGGATGACCAAACATGGAAGAACGTTGGTTATGTATTTCAAGATTAGACTAGGTGAATCTATATACCACTTTACAAATTTAGTTTTCGATACAAACCTCAAACTACAAACAATGCGAAGAAAGCACCCATCATAGGTATGATACTTCAAGCCTCATTGTGAACATGAAAAGTTAATGGAGATCATTAGTAATAGACATGATCCAAATGGTCTACTTAAATGACCATAGGTAAGTAGATAAGTAAGATTGCCTAACATGGTCACTCTTGTGTTATATTCCAAGGTAAATGGGTTGTTTGTTATTTTTGTTAATTTTTTAATTCATTTATGTAGATTACTCATATTAAATTGTTCATAGTGAATTATTCTAATAATGGTGTCCTTGTATGTGTCCAGATTATCCAAAGAATCATAAGCACATGAAATCCCATCAATAAGAACAATGGTCTTTTTCAACACCACCAAAGAAAAAATCAGAAAAATGAAATGACCTACTTCAAAAATTATTTTATTACTTATTGTGCATGGTCCATCAAACAAAAGGTAAACAAACACAATTATATGGCCTACAATGTAGGTCTTTTGATGCTCTATTTCACAAGGTTTTAACAAACACACTTGTTGTGATCATCATTAAAGTCTACAATTTCTTTCAATGAATGTGCCAAATTGACCTAACAACATAGGAAATTGAAAACCACATCCATTGAAAGGAATAATTCAGTTTTTTTTGTCATGAATTAATTTACTATGATGGATTTATGGCTCCCGGCAGTGTTCCCACATCGGCATTGCCCACACACACTTGCAGGAGCCAACATCACGCAATCTTCCTGCTTCGTTTGCTTTTTGGCTCCCGGACGGAAATTCACCAAGTGTCCCTGAACGGCATTTTCATGCGACTTGCAACTCGACATAACTCGAAAACTGGACGTCGGACCGACGAACCGTCGACTCCGTTGGTCTCCCCATGGCCCAGTGGCTTCATTGTGCATTCATTTCGTAAACTAGGGTTTTGCTCAGTGTGGGAGTGTGCAATTTTTGCACACAGGGGTCAACTTTGGAAAATCATCCACCGGGCAAGTATGGCTAGTGTTCCTAGCCCGAACCTGTCTAGACACACCTGCAGGACTCCCCAGAACCCGGTTTTGTTGCATGGTTGGAGTTCTATGCCCCCGGTAGGTATTGAGCAGGTGTCCCTGAAGGCCTTCTGGTAGTGAGACGGGACGAGCCATAGAATGAAGACCGTGGCTCGGATCAACGAACCGTCGACTCCGTTGGATTCAGCACACCGGGATAGTGCCAGGGGTGCCCCTCCCCTCCTACCCGGTGGCCCATGTGTCACCTTGCAGGTCCATCTTGGAAACTAGGGTTTTGCTCAGTGTGGGAGTGTGCAATTTTTGCACACGGGGGTCAACTTTGGAAAACCATCCACCGGGAAAGTATGGCTAGTGTTCCTAGCCCGAACCTGTCTAGACATACCTGCAGGACTCCCCGGAACCCAGTTTTGTTGCATGGTTGGAGTTCTATGCCCCCGGTAGGTATCCAGCAGGTGTCCTTGAAGGCCTTCTGGTAGTGAGACGGGACGAGCCATAGAATGAATACCGTGGCTCGGATCGATGAACCATCGACTCCGTTGGATTCAGCACACCGGGATAGTGCCAGGGGTGCCCCTCCCCTCCTACCCGGTGTCCCATGTGTCACCTTGCAGGTCCATCTTGGAAACTAGGGTTTTGCTCAGTGTGGGAGTGTGCAATTTTTGCACACGGGGGTCAACTTTGGAAAATCATCCACCGGGAAAGTATGGCTAGTGTTCCTAGCCCGAACCTGTCTAGACACACCTGCAAGTCTCCCCAGAAACCAGTTTTGTTGCATGGTTGGAGTTCTATGCCCCCGGTAGGTATCCAGCAGGTGTCCGTGAAGGCCTTCCAGTAGTGAGACGAGACGAGCCATAGAATGAAGACCGTGGCTCGGATCGACGAATCGTCGACTCCATTGGATTCAGCACACCGGGATAGTGCCAGGGGTGCCCCTCCCCTCCTACCCGGTGGCCCATGTGTCACCTTGCAGGTCCATCTTGGAAACTAGGATTTTGCTCAGTGTGGGAGTGTGCAATTTTTGCACACGGGGGTCAACTTTGGAAAATCATCCACCGGGCGGGTATGGCTAGTGTTCCTAACCCGAACCTGCCTAGACACTTTGGAAACTAGGGTTTTGCAGGTCCATGATTATGATGATGGTGATGATGATGAAGATGTTGATGATGATGGCTTGGTCTAAGGTGGTGCTCTCAAATAGCTAATTCATTATGAAATATTTAACAAGACATGAATTAAATTTAATATAAGTCTATTGTTTAATATAGTGAGCATGAATTGAATTAATTTTGTTGGGTGAAGCCAATAACCAACATGATGAACATAATATAATTTTAGGGTTTACTGATCATATGTAAAAAATGGCATATTCATAAACTTGACATACAAGAGAACTTTTGGCATATTTATAAACAATGTAAACGTAAATTTGGCATATCAAGAACGCAAAATTGACATATTCATATGAAACATACATGTGAAAATTGAGCATATATCAATATTCAATTACAAATAGTATAAATAGTATAGTATTAAAAGTATGTAACGTACCTCATCATGCTAGATCCCACCTATTATCATACAACCAAGCCCTCCGGATCATCTCTTATACTGATGGTCTCCATTAGTCTCTCGTGCTCTGTATCCGGTAAGAAGTAGCGTACCTTCGATGTATTTCGACTATGTATTGTTCGTACCTGAAGGTTTGTGCCAATGATTAAGTTGGTAAAGTGATACACACTTGCACCTGGTTTGTAATCCCTGTAAACATATCCACCCTTCTTTCTTCCATTTCTATCCCGTGTCAAGTATTCACCTTTAACAACCATAGACCCAGTTGGAAAGTGGTTGTTTTCATCGCCAGTCATGGATACAATGAGGGTTTGCTTTCCATCTATACAGCGTGCCAACCAGTATTCATCACCCCATTCAGTATCTTTTGAGGCAACCACTGCGTATATGTGCCCTGCATTATATGATTGTAGGTATATGATCAAAATATTTTTCGTGCGATACAAGGCCATTAATGTGCATTTGAAGACTACGTAAACAAACAAAAAATGTTAAGGAAATACATCATACCGGGTTGTACAAGGTCTGAGACATGATCAAAATCTGCAGAAATAGATGATTGGTCTTCTTCCAACGGAGTTAACTCAACAATTGCACGTTGATCAAGTGGAAGTGATATGCGATCCCATCCATCAACCCAATCCAATGATTCACACCCATCCCAGTCACCATCACAACAAGGCGGGCAAAAACAAGCGAGTTTTCTGGTCCAAATTTCAAATACTGGGTTATCAGAGCTTCGAACCGAATGAAAGCCACGAGTCCCAGGCACAGTCTTGCATTCCCATGCATGTGAACGATCTATGTCTACCACCTCCCAAAAAACTCTCTCCACATGTCTCTTTCTTGTGGATTCTACTCGCATAGTTGATTCCTCTCCCATTACTGACGTGCACCACCTGACTATAGATTGAGCATTTAGAATAGTAGATTATGTAGATACTTTCAATTCCTCTCTGCGTAGGGCTGTTTTGACACATGCTCCGGCTCCATCATGCTCTCCTTTACCATGCCCAGTCTCAAAATAGTTCCACATATGTGGCACTTTGTAGTTTTTATGCAATGAACACAACCACTGAAATATGCGTGCATTTTTGAACTGACCAGCACACCCATCAGACCAAATCCAGTGTCGGTCCATCTGTATGTTCCTTCCCTTCAAGTGATCATAGAACATGATGAAGCAATGACGTACATAGTGGAAGTCGTGGCACCTATCATCACTTATGTAGAAGTGATATTCCTTTAGAGTTTCTCTTTGCTCTTCAGTGCTATTTGGGCCATGCCTATATGTGATATGGACCATCAAGGAAACCTGCTCAGAGTGATAATACTGACTTTGGATCTCATTTTGAGGTTGCAGAGTGTAGTTCTCAGCAAAATCAACAACTGAAAGTATAGTACTAAGGGGAAATGTATCTCTGCATATTCTAAACTTCTCATCCTGCCATCGTGCCACGTGGACATGCTGAACATATTGATGTGTCTTTTCAATAAATTCCTTGATGAAGTCACTAACTTGTACCTGGTGACACAAAATGATCTCAATGTCAGTTTTTTGTTGTAAGTAAGGATTGAAATGTAACTGTTACAACATAATTTTATAGATATAAATGCATACCTGAGATGTCACCAATTGTATTTTTTTGCTTTCTTTCCCTGGGACTATTTCATAGTTGATATATTTGAAACTTTTCATGTCTGTAACCATTTTCCCAAATTCACTATCTCCATTCTCGTGCATACATTGGCTCAATAATGCCATTCCAGCACAGTTGGAGCATGTTCCATCCAAACAAGATTTTGCATAGTATGTTTGCCCCTCGGGCCTATTGCACATGATGCTATGAATGAATTCTCTTGATGAAGTCGGTGGTATTGTCATGGAGCAATCCTGCACAATGTTAGTATGCAAAACACGACGAATGTACAAAAATGTTTCATAGTAATATTCATATTCTACATGGTATCTACAACAACAAGTGTTACGAAGAGTATTTATTCTAACATACCATGGCTTACATTTCTCAAAAGATCTTTGCCCCAATTTCAATTGTCTATGCTCAATCTTAAATTTCTCGTAAAGCTCTCTTTGTGTTATATCAAGAAGATGCTTAGTATGTGGTTCACGATCCTTTGAACCCCTTCTCAGTTTTAGTACATCCTTTCGGTTTGAAGAAGGCCTTGTGTGATCATGCCAAAAACTGTGCACTAGTCCCTTTACTGCATCAACTAGCTTCATGTCACGACGTGGCAACCGACCAACAAAGGCTCAAAAATCTGTCTGATCGGTTGTGTCAAGATGTTCTCTTCTAATAGAATACCTACGGAGGTTTTTTACATTCAAATTAACTAGTTCGGATGTAGGCCTGAGAATACGAAGGGCCCTGGTGTTCTTATCTGCAATTGATTGTGACAACACACGACGAGCAGCATTGCGGTCCTTTGAACGTGTGTTCTTACCAATTTTACCAAATGCATCTACTAAGCTTTTAACTATATGAGAACTTGGTTCAGAATTCTTTATCATCTTTATCCCTAACTTTTTCCTAACAACATTCATGCTCCTAGATTTTAACAATGATAAAAATAATCTACATTTATCTCCATCACATTTAGAAACAAAATATTTATCACGTATCTGTTGAGTTTGATAAGCAATACTACGTTTAGATAGCGTACCTTCAATGGAATTCATAACTCTTTCATCAACTTGTATACGCTTCGGAGTTCTTCGACGTGTGCTTGCTAATGGAGGTAAGGGGGTTGGAATTGTACCATGTAGTGCATCACCAAGATGCTCTGGCGTTTCAGTAGTAGCTTGGTGTCCTTCATTCTCTTCCTGGTAGTTGGGTGGTGGAAGTCCAACATCCTCATCCATGGTCTGTGGAAGTCCAACATCCCCTTGTGGAATTCCAACATCCTCATCGATGGTGTGGATAACATTCTCTTCTTCAACAGTAGGAAAAATGTCCAACGCCTCTCTAACTTCATCGCTTGTATAAACACATCTGGATAGCAAATTGGGTGTTTCTTCGTGAGCTTCATCTTGAGATGGTAACTTATCACTTTGACTTGAAGTGGGAATTGAAACATCCCCTAATGAGCACCTACGTTTTGCTTCTTGATTACTTCCATGGGGTGCTTGTTCAACAACTATTGTGGAAATTGAAGGTCCCTCTTGTCGTGGATTAATAGGATGAACCATGGTATCCTCTACAATTGGATTTGGATTAGTTTCCAAAGAAAGCCTCCGATTCATCATGTATATTCTTTTCTTTTCTTTCTCTTCTTCAATGACTTCTTGAGGTCTCTTCTTCCTTGTTGATTTGTTTACTCGGTTACGTGCATTCCCCATCACCACAATGATCAATTCAATATAGTTTGTTTTTGTTGCTCCTCAATTACAAGCTCTTCAATAATAAGCAAATGGAAGTTCTTCCTTGTTGGTCTTGAAGCTTGATATCTTATCTTGTGTGCTCCTCAAATATAGGCAAAATGAATCTTTCAAAGGCCTTATCTTTGGTGTTCTTCAATTGGAGATTCTTCAAGCTTGCTGATTATTTTCTTCAAATATGGCCATATAACCCAACACCACAGTGAGCAACCATGAAAGATGTCCTCAATGCTGCACCTGCATAAAAAAAAATGATGGAGTTGGTGTAGAATGTGAAAATTTTCAGACGCGGGCTCGTGCTGTTCAAAAAATCGCGGGATTGTTGTTTTCGTTCGGACAGAGTGAAGTTGCTTTCGAACAGCAACAGTCCATTATTTCTGGAGTTACAAAACGCGCATGCGTTATAGAAGTACAAAACGCGTGCGTGATATGTAGTGACAAAACATGAACGCGATATAGTCAAGCACAATAAATAGGTTAGGTGCACGGCTAGGGCAACGAACAAAATCAAAGAAAACTAATAATTTATATGGTTGCATACAAAACAAATGTTTTGTATGGTTTAATACCCCCTAGCTCTCTCCCAATAATCCCTAGATACCCCCTATCTCTTTCTAAATATCTGTCCCTCATTCTCCCTACATCCCTCCCTACATGTTTCTTTCTCTCCCTTACTCCAGACATGTCTCTACCACCCCACTCTCCATCTCTCCACCTTCTCTTTATCTTCGTCATTATCCCTCCCTATAGCACTCTCTCCCTTCTTCTCCCTTAATCACTAACCCTCTACGCCTTTATCCCTCCCCCTTGCCCTCTCTGTCTTACCTTGTTCCTAGAGCCCCTCCCCCATAAAGGCCTTTAGACCCTCTTCTAAACATTAATGCCTACGTGCATAAGTGCACAAGATGATGAGGAGGAGGAGGGTGATGACAATGAAGATGATCATGATGTAGATGAAGATGATAAAGATGATGAGGAGGAGGAGGGTGATGACAATGAAGATGATCATGATGCAGATGAAGATGATAAAGATGATAATGTTGATGAAGATGATGGTGATGATGATGAAGATGGTGATGATGATGGTGATGATGATGATGATGAAGATGATGGTGACATGATGGAGATGTTGATCTGATGAGGAAGATGATGATGATGATGGTGATGATGGTGATGATGATGAAGATGTTGATGAGGACGATGATGGAGATGAAGATGATGATGATGAAGAATATGATGATGATGGAGATGTTGTGTTGATGGGGAACCTAGAGATGACAATGATGATGAAGATGGTGATGGTGATGGTGATGGTGATGGTGATGACGATGAAGATTTTGATGATGATGCTGATGGCGATGATGATGAAGATGTTGACGATGATGGTGATGGTGATGTTTAGATGATGATCATGATGATGTTCAGAAGATCATGATGGTGATGATGGTGATGATGATGGAGAAAATGACAATGATGGATATGTTGATGAGGAACCTGCAGATGCCAATGATGATGATGATGGAGATGTCGATGAGGAACCTACAGATGCCAATGATGATGGTGATGACGATGAAGATGATGATGATGATGGTGCTGGTAATGATGATGATGATGATGAAGATGAAGATGATGGTGACATGATGGAGATGTTGATCTGATGAGGAAGATGATGATGATGATGGTGGTGATGATGATGAAGATGGTGATGACGATGATGACGGTGATGAAGATGATGATGATGAAGAAGATGATGATGATGGAGATGTGTTGATGGGGAACCTAGAGATGACAATGATGATGAAGATGGTGATGGTGATGACGATGAAGATTTTGATGATGATGCTGATGGCGATGATGATGAAGATGTTGACGATGATGGTGATGGTGATGTTTAGATGATGATCATGATGATGTTCAGAAGATCATGATGGTGATGATGGTGATGATGATGGAGAAAATGACGATGATGGATATGTTGATGAGGAACCTATAGATGCCAATGATGACGATGATGGAGATGTTGATGAGGAACCTACAGATGCCAATGATGATGGTGATGACGATGAAGATGTTGATGATGATGGTGCTAGTAATGATGATGATGATGATGATGATGATTATGATGAAGATGAAGATGATGATGACATGATGGAGATGTTGATTTGATGAGGAAGATGATGATGATGATGATGGTGATGATGATGAAGATGTTGATGATGATGATGATGGTGATGAAGATGATGATGATGAAGAAGATGACGATGATGATGGTGATGAAGATGATGATGATGAAGAAGATGACGATGATGGAGATGTGTTTATGGGGAACCTAGAGATGACAATGATGATGAAGATGGTGATGGTGATGACGATGAATATTTTGATGATGATGCTGATGCTGATGATGATGATGATGATGATGATGATGATGAAGATGTTGACGATGATGGTGATGGTGATGTTCAGATGGTGATGATGATGATGATGATGATGATGGAGATGTTGATGAGGAAGGGGGAGATGACAATGATGATGAAGATGTTTATGCTCATGAAGATGATGATGATGGTGATGGTGATGATGATGGAGATGTTGAAGATGATGGAGATGGCGATGAAGATGATGATGATGATGATGATGGTGAAGATGATGAAGAAGATGATGATGATGGAGATGTTGACCTGATGATGATGAGGATGATGATTATGGTGATGATGATGAAGATGTTGATGTTGATGATGATGGTGATGAAGATGATGATGATGGAGAAGATGATGATGATGGAGATGTTGATGAGGAACCTACAAATACCAATGATGATGATGATGATGGTGATGACAATGAAGATGTTGATGATGATGGTGATGGTAATGATGATGAAGATGATGATGATGATGGTGATGGTGATGGTGATGTTTAGATGATGATGATGATGATGATGAAGATGATGGTGACATGATGGATATGTTGATCTGATTCAAGGAAGATGATGATGATGATGATGATGGTGATGATGATGAAGATGTTGATGATGATGATGATGGTGATGAAGATGATGATGATGAAGAAGAAGATGATGATGAAGATGTTGATGTTGATGGGGAACCTAGAGATGACAATGATGATGAATATGGTGATGGTGATGGTGATGGTGATGACGATGAAGATTTTGATGATGATGGTGATGGTGATGATGATGAAGATGTTGATGATGATGGTGATGGTGATGTTTAGATGATGATCATGATGATGTTCAGAAGATGATGATAATGATGATGGAGATGTTGATTTGATGAGGAATATGATGATGATGATGATGATGGTGATGATGATGAAGATGTTGATGATGACGATGATGGTCATGAAGATGATGATGATTAAGAATATGATGTTGATGGAGAATATGATGCTCACAACTCCCTCTAGTCTCTCTCTCCCCAACCATCAATCTCTCTCTCTCAAACACACACACATACACACACATTATGTCACTTTCCATTCTCAAACCCATCCCCCCTCCATCCATATCTATCTCCAACTTTCTCCCTCCATCCCTCACCCTACCTTCTCTCCCTCCCTCTCTCATCGCCTGTCTCTCACCTTCTATCCCTCCCTCATCTTTCCCTAAACCTATCCCAATCTCTCCATCACTCCCTCTCTCTCCATCGCCACCACTCTCTGCATGTCTCCCACCAACACTTTCTGTCCCTCCCTTCCTATAGATCTTATTTTGTTCTATCCCTATCTATCTCTCACTCCCTCCAAATCCATTCCTCCCCATTGTCCCTCTCCCTCCCTCGCTCTATGTCTCTCCCCCCCTTGTATTCTTTATTTCTCTCTCACATCCCCTTTGCCTCCATGCATTCCCCCTTGTCACTCAAGTCTCACTTTCAACTTCTAACCCTATACCTCTTCAGAACCTATTCTACTCCTAATAGTGTTCTCAAGCTCCACTTCCCTTCACCCCCTGTAGCCCATCATGTTCTCATTCCCTTCATCTCTCCCCACTCAAGCTTCCAACATCCTTCTAAGCCCTTGACCCTTTCCCACCCCTATTAAATATTAACCATAGATTCCCTTGACCCTTCCCCACCCCTTCTCAAATATTAAACAAAAATTCCCTTGACTTCCACACCCCCTCTTTCTCAAGTATTAAACGTGTATTTTATGATTTGAATAACGCGAGCGCGTTTTGTCACTATATAACGCGTACGTGTTATGTAGTTATATAATGCGTACGCGTTAAGTATTTATATAACGCGCACGCGTTATGTAGTTATATAACGCGTACGCGTTAATTACATCTAAAAGCGCGGCAATATTTTTGAATTTAAACAGGCCGAGTCACATGCTCACATGTCAACAATAATCCTATGTGTATGCTTTGGAGTTTGCTTCGGTAATTCCAAACCTGTGCTATGTTAATGAAAAACCAAAGCTAATTGGGTATTTCTTCCAGTTTCTGGAGAAGCCTGTGCTTAGCCACTCGTTACAATATGCTACACAGAGTCATTTTTGATGAAATCTTAGACATGAATAGCATTTTTTCTGCAGATTCCAAATATGTAACTTTTATTTTGAAATATTATTTTTTCCTATTTTCTTTCAATTTCTTTTCTGTCCTACCTCCTTAACTCGTGAAACACACTGTTAGTGTTTCTTCCATAACTTTTTCAATTCTCAATCATTTCAAAAAAAAATTGTATGGTGCACAAGAGGACACTAACCTCCACGTTCTATGAAAAACCCATTTCAAGATTTTTGCATTAAGACCTTCAAAGGCTCTACCCACAAAAGAGGTACTATTTTCGAGGTTTGATCACTTAGACAATTATAAAAAAATTATAAAATTACTAATTTAATTTTCGAAAAATAATGGCGCACAAGTGCTATGTGTTCTCTACATGCATGCCGATTTTTGTAGCTTGATTCCATCATTTAGGCCCTCAAAGGCTCTACCCACAAAAACATATACCTTATCATTTGCCTGAAAAATAAAAAGTGTCTATTAGGAAAAATGAAACTTGACATATCTATGCAAATTTTCAATACATAAAAGTTATATATTCATAAACGTGATTCAATTTCCTACATTTCATCTTTTTTACTCAATGCAAGATAGTTTGCGTAAGTAGATCAAAAAATCCAAGTAAGTTGAGGGATGCCTGCTTTTTCAGTTTTCTATTGCATCTAACGTGCCAAAAGTGACCCTCATTAGCTTGCACTGACCCTAATATTTTTTATTTTCAAGAATTGTGAGGAAATAAAATAAACCATAACTACTCCTTCTTGAAAGCAAGAGAATATAAAAAGGGAAAAAAAGAAAGAGGGAGGTTGCTCTTTACTTCTTTTTCCCTTGAGTATTTTTCTGAGCTGCTAACATTTTGTTCAAGCAAAAAAGAGAGAATAAATCCATTCTTGAAAAATCAATTAAGAAGATGAAAAATGAACACTGGATAAGGGAGATTGCATAGGCAAGTCAACCAATTTCCACAGTACAGGTCCATCCTGGTTTCCTATTGAGTGCTCAATGTTTTTGTTACAAGCCTAAGATTTTTGGAGTGTGCACTCCTTGAAAAAGAAGGAAATATTTGCAGGAACCAGAGAACCGATTAAAGATATCATAATGGGAAGTCTACTTAAAGAATATTTCATACCAAACATCCCTAGGTCCTACTTTCTTAGTAAGCTTGGTCTGGCTCAGGGCTGATTCTTTGCACAAGTTGAGAGGTTATGAACCGTCGTAGAAATATATGGTAGGGTGGAACATGATTGTTCCATAGCAAGTTAAAGAAACAAAGTTCAAATAAGTTATTTGAGTTTTATGTTCCTTGTTTATTTAATTCTATATAATTTTATATATGGTTGGTTGAGCGACGGTTTAGAATAAACTGTATTATTATCCTTTCATTTCTGAATTAATGGCCTCACTCAGGACTATTATTAGTTCTTTATTTTAAAGAAAATAATTATTTTTAGTCTTCTTTTGTGTTATTATAGTATATTTTAAAGAAAATAATTATTTTTAGTCTTCTTTTGTGTTATTATAGTAGGATTAATCTTCTAAATTAGTTTAGAAATGCTAAACAATTAACCTATTATCAAGTAGAATATTTCCATTCTATATATCTATATTTTTCTTAGAATTACATCACTATTACTTATTGAAAATCTGATCAGAATTCCTTTTTACACTTAAAATAGTAGCATCAATATCTTATTCATAATTATTAAAATCGTAAATAATAGTAATTAATTAATATGGAGAAAACTCCTATGATTATCCCAACCGTGATAAGGTAAGGGTTAGACCCTTGGGAGGGCCATTAAACTCTATGTTCATGGTGGGATATAATTTATAAATAAACAGTATTAATAAATAGACAATAGGATAAACTCAATATAGCTCCACAATGGGAGTCAAAGAACCATATAATAAGACTATACTACATTGAAAACAAGTTAAGCAAACAAATAATGTGGAATAACCAAAACCATTGCATAATATAAAATTCCAAATGAGAGGAGGTCGAAACCTCTTACAACAACATGTAAACGAATTATTTAAAGGAATAGGAATAGATTATTATGGATACGATAACCTACATGAAAATAATCGAAATCGCATAAATTGAAAAAGTAAAAGACTTATGAATAAATATTTTAAAATAAATATAGGGTTTCGAAGAACCCAAAGGAGGCCACAATTTCATATTACAATTCATATTAAAGCTTGTACATGAACATTCCATAACATGGTTTACATATGTGTGTGCCTGTGTGTGTAAATTATCGAGCTTGAGAATCGAGCCATATGAGGGCCATGACTCTCATAGTAAGAAGAACTGCTAATTAATTTATGAACCTGCATATGAGTAGGGTAAGAATAAACTCAAAACATATGGAGCAGTGAGCGTGTTTGGGCCATTGGATAATAAAACTAAACAAATAAACTGTTATTTTAAACTTGAAAATATACTAAGATGCTAATGACGGCTGGTTAAATCCGCAAAGCAAATGACTGAATTGTATGTAAATGTATCGAAAGAGAACGAGCCCTTAGGGGCGTATAATCCCTGTATAGCAAAGAGATAACAATATGCATACATAATAATTGAACTAACGAACTCATTTATCCTATAGCGTCACAAAATAATTCCTACAAATAAATAGTGAAGGAAGTAAAGAAATCCCAAAGCGATAGGGCCATTACATAGCCAATATGTGTAAATATATGAACAAACAAAGCTGACATCGAACCTCTTAAACACAATGAAATAGACAGTCACATTTTTAATAAGAAATAACATTAACGTGAAAGAGTTGGAGAACAATGGCTTTGTTTAAGAAGAAATACCAAAACCATTAGCATCAAAACCCTACAGTTGTACATATAAATAATTATAATAACCAACCAATCACAGATGAATCTAAAATGGGATACAACATCCCTGTAACACATCTTTATTAAAAACATTGAGTAGATAATACAAGGCTCGGTGAGCCATAATATTGTTCTGGGTGTTTTAGAAAACCCCAAATAAGTCGCTAGTTGCTCCACACAAAATCAAGCTTCCAGGACTAGAGTCCGAAGCGGTAGCTTGTAAAGACGCCAAGCAAATATTGGAACTGTAAGATAAACATAGGATTCGAACCCTTCCAGTCAACCTTGGAGCATACAGATCGAGGAAGGGGATGCTTACCCAAGTTATCTCCTCTCATCTTCCTCAGTCCAGCAAACCCTTGATTCCAAGACGATTAGTAACCTACAACAATGAACAATGAAGACTTTAGCATATGCATTTGATATATAAACTTGCAAACAATTAAATAGAATGAAATGAGACAGTGAAACGTAAACATTACCTTCAATTTGGGTTGTAGAATGGATCCACGATGCTCAGGATATTCTGTAGCAAGGTAATATCCAAAGGAATACACTCATATCATGACAAAGTCAAATCTAGGGTATGGGAAAGCAAGTCATCCATTCTGAGCGATAACTATCTTGTAGCAGGCTTGAACCTAACTCGAGCCATCACAAAAATTGCAGAGCGAAGGTCGCAAGGGAAGAATGGAAACAATGAACCTTCATGATTCTTCCCTCAAGGATAAAACCTTCGCTTTCCTTGTTTGAGGTGAGGTAAAAGGGTTTAAATGAAAAAAAAGATAGGTAGAGCCACCGTGCATTCTTGGTATGTGTCATACAATAATAAAGATGCAATACAAGTTTGATGTGGCAGGTTTAACCCAAAAATGTTCAATAGGATAGAAACAAAGAACCAAATAATTATATGTTTATGCATGTCAAACGAAGGTTAAGAATACCTCCACAAGTTCTCTTAATGTGAATGTAATCGTAGAGTTAAAGGATACATGACACACACACACATTAAGTGTATGCTTGGAAACAATGATTATACACACTAATATGAGCTTCCGTAGGTGTTAAACATATAAAAGTAAGCTATAAACATATTCATGTTGGTAAAAGGGACCATGATATATAGTTCATCAACAATGCTACGATATCATATATGTTGAGTAATCCAATTCTAGTTAAGCTAGCTAATGCCTAGAATCTTATTATTAAATGATTAAGACTATTGATTTAAGGACTTAATAAGAGGTATGGATAATGTATGCCTCTAGATGTAATTGTTTAAATCCTGTGAATGATATTTTAGTCAAGAAGGAAAGCCAAATAGACCAAACATTCATATAAATGCAAAGTTCAATAATAATACCTTGAAAATGTGAAGTTGGGTAACACTTTTGGCTTGTTTTTTACAAACAAAACTGCTAAATTTTATGTTTTTCAACTTCAACCTCTTCAAACCCATATCTCCCTTAGGAATTTCAACTTGAAATAATCACAAATATTTTAGAGAATTGAATTAGCTTTCTACTTGTTTTTTTTTAATTTTTTTTATGGCCATATCGTGGGACAAATTTGGTGCTCACAAATGGCATATACTTGAAATTTTAAGTATGGATAATGAGTGACCAGTTTGAGCACTAGTTTTTTGAGAGATGGTTATTCATTTTAGGTAAAAAAATGTATGATCATAATCTACACACACTACACTTGTGCATGGACTATATTTTGAGTTTTTTCGGACTTGAGAACCTTTTTTTATTATTTATCAAAATAGCACATGTTCAGAAAATGGTGCCTTATCAACACATGTTGGTAAGCTTCAATTTTATTTTTAGTGTGACTCTTATTGAAAAAAACAAAAGTACACTTTTGAAGAGGATGGGGCAAGGAAAATCTCTTTGAAGATTTCAATTTTTTGGTCTTGTGTTTGTTATGATATTGAATTTTCATTTCGGGTGATTTTCAGAGTAATAAAATTCTTAAGGGATAAGGTTTAGAAATTTTTCATTAATAAATAGAAATTCAAATAGAAATGAAACAATTATTATATCATTGGAAACTAGATTCTCCGATGAATCCATTGCTACCAAGTCCGACAACTATAATTTAAAATTTGCACGGGTTTGGGATTGCTCAAGTTGTCGGCCAAAAAAATATCTTCCAAACTCTCGGCTGAGAGTTTAGTTCAAACTCTCATATGAGATTTTTTTAAAAATATAGCGCGCTGATTGGTTCAAACACTCGGCCTAGAGTTTTATTAAACTCTCAACCGAGAGTTTGAACTCTCACAAACTCTCGTCCTAGAGTTTGAGGTTGATTTTTTTTTTGCACGATCATCTGCACGCACCAGTTTTCTTTTCACTGTGTTGCCATAAAAGTGTTTCCCAACTTTGCGTTTTCACCCACTTGCTAGTACTTCATAAACATAAATAATACAGAATTATAAGCTAGTTTGTCAAATCATCAATGAAGTAAAACCATATACTCAAATAGTTTGATGAAAAAAAGCATAATGAGTTCAAGAGACTGGTATATTGCTAATAGAAAAAAAAATTCTTTGCGTAGTTTTGAGTAAATATTTCGAGATGTTACAATTAGTATCAGACCCTAGGTTGCATCATTGTGCAACCTATGGGATTGTCCACATATACTACATATTTATTTCTATACATTTGTATAAAGTAATAACTTTTTATTTTATGCACATAAGGTAGTTGATGACACTACCTGAAGGAACACAACCAAATCTATTGGTTCAACTAGGATATCATAATTCATTATCTTGACAGTTATACAACTTAATATTAAGAACAACTAGGAATTGAGATGAATTAGAAAGGGCTTGGGAAGCCGTATCAAGACAAGAAGAGTTGGTAGAACGAATTTGAAACCAAAGGAAGTAGCAGTATCAAAATCACTAGAAATCGTGAGTGTAGAAATAAATTCCAACCAACAAGGACATCTAGACCCACTCCAACAGGAATGGGAAATTCAGGTTAGTTTGAATGGTGAGCAGCAGACTGTTACACCTTCAAAATTGTTAAAAACAATGGAAAGTGTGAAATATGAACTGCAGAGTTTTAAAACAGATAATTTGAAGGACAGAAAAATGTAACAGGAATTAAATGTTGTTTTGCGAAAAAATTTAACCGAAATGAACCATAACCCAACCCATACGTCTAGTAACACAATGGAAGGATATCCTAAGAAGGAAAATGGTAAGCGGAAATACAAATCTAAATCAAGTTCCTCTTATAAATCTGAAAGAGGTAGTTGCAATACTGGCTTTTCTGAGTCCTTATCTCCACATCGATATTGTAAAAATTATAAACAATCACATCACTTAGAATTGAAGGGTGAATTTAAAAATATTAAGGCACCCATCTTTGATAGTGAACATGATTCAGCGAGAAAGTAGAAGAATGGTTTCTTGGAATGGCTAAATACTTCCATGATTATGCTTATCCAAGTGAACTAAGGGCTCGTTTCTTCCATCTATAACCTTAATGGAAAGGCTTCTAATTGGTGGAGGGATTTGAAACCCACCAAAAGAATAAAGGAAGGTAATATTAATTGGTCATAATCTAAAATACTATTTAAGGAAAAGCACCTCTCATAAATATTTTATGATAAAAATATCAATGAATCTCATGAGTTGAAAATGGTTTCCATGACCATGGATGCATTATTTACAAATTTTTTGGAATTATTGCACACTGTCCCCTATATTAAAGAAGAGATAATTAAAATTTCTTCATATGGAACTTGCAAGCAACACAAGCAGTTTCTACCTTGGAAACTTGGCTCATGATCTGCAAAACAATTGCACATAAAATCTTCTATGTTACCAGTTCTCTCTCCCTGAATGCACACAAAATATTACTAAATATTGTTGCTTACCTTTTCGTTGCTGTGAGCAGTTACAATTATGTTGTGAAGAAGAAGAGTGCGAAAGACGATAGTAAAAATGTCCTAATTATTGTTGGAAATAATTTCCAACATGTCTCATTTACTACGAATCTGTCTGGAAAATATGTATTCAAGCCTCATGGGTCCGACATATATGTATTCAAGCCTCATGGACAATGATGTTAATGTCCTCCACCTTTCATATTAAATGAATTCTGCTATGTGGAAACACCATGGCTATAAAGTATCCTCCCATACATTGTAGTGCATTGAGAAGTACCTGAGCCGTTGGGCTCATGGATCCCAAGAGATGTTATGAAATCCATTTTGTACATAGCGTGCATTTTCTGGCAATGTTCCAAGTGCTATGATTCTGGTGATCAATTAAGTTTTGTTGTATAAGTATTATTTTATGTTTAATGAAATACAATTTTTTTGGGCATTTCTCCCACTCTATCCGTTGTGCTTACTCCTTCAATTGGTATCAGAGCCCAGCTCTGTTCGCCTTCTTGTGTGTTGGTTTGTGAGCTTTGAGAGGTCTACTGTAGGCATGAAAGAAATGAGTCCCACTTGGAGTCAGTTGCCCCTGTTTTTGAGCTCATGCACCTGCGAATAGTGGTGCCATCCCTAGTATCTTTTTGTTTTCCGAAATGGCAGTGAACTGCATGAACAGATGACCTTGAATGTCAATTATTAAGAGCCGAAGCTCAACTTTAATTGAAGCCATGTCTTACTCCCTTGTGAGAGTCCTCCATGCATGCTTGGTAGCTCCTCATTCAATGTGGAAGCCCATGGAGTTTGCGCATTCTTTTCAACTCTCAAACCATGTCCAAGAGGAGGAGATGCAAATGTAATTGTGCTAAGAAAACAACCCCATCAATGAATCTGCTTCCGCGTAAAGGGAGTCTCCATTAGAGATACCCCACCATGAAAAAGATGTAGACCATAGTGGCTCAGTAGGAGCCATGAAATCCTGAAGTAGGGATCCGCACGCACTGAAGGGTGAGGTGGTGGAAGCAGTTTTGTTGGTATTCATGTGCAGTCTGTAAGGAAATTTGAAGGGCCAAGCATCACAATTTATGCTTTGTGTAGCGTATGAGGTAGGATTTTCCCCTAGGGTGAGTGCTTCCACGGATTGAGAAGTTTTATACCCCATACATTCTCAAAATTTTGTGTGCGACTAGAGTAAAAAAAAATGTGTCGACATTCATGTGGTTGAGTGTGCAAAATCCTTGAAGAGGCCGTGTGGTGAAGAAGGTGCCAACCCAGAGTTATCTAAAGAGTCAGGGCACTTGCGTGCAACCGATGAGAGGAATTAATGGATCGTAGCTCATGGTAGAATAAGAACTCCTAACGTTGTTGTGGAGAGCTGTCGGTGCCAGTAGAATAAATTTAACCTATAGAAGTAATTTTGCTCGTGTGAAGGTATTTTTAGCTCCCAGAGTTAAATGGTAGAGCAATGTGAAGGTCTGTAAAGTCGACTATGACTCCCATTGTTTGAGTCTAAGTTTGCTTGGTTTGAGAAAACTCTAGTTGAGTTTTGTGCTGCTAATTGAAGGTTGGAGCCTTGTGTGTGAGCTAAAGCTATCTATGCATGAAGAAGAGGGTTATGTCGAAGTCCTCAGAGCTGCTAAAAGTCCATTTTCCTCCCTAGTTCAGATGTGTTTGATATGCTCCCGTGGTTTAATGGTCGAGCAATGTTAAGGTTGAATGCTCCCATGGTTTAATGGTTGAGCTTACTCGATTATCTCCAATGCATTATTGAAGAACTCCACTTAATTGAGACTTAATTGAGTTGTCTAAAGCCATGGATGAAGGTTGTAGCCTGAATTTGAGAAGAAGCTCTGTAATTGACAGTTGTAGCTGTGTGTGTGAAGAGGACTCGGGTAAACCTGGATGAGCTCCATAAACAAGAGTAAGGGAGAGCATTGTCTCTAGCACCAGCAAGTATTCATGTTGTCTCTAAGCTGCAAGTTGAACATAAATGCATACTTGATGTTTGGAACTGGTCTTGTGAAGGATCAGTTGTTGAAGTCCTCCGTCTTCAGGAGATTGAAGGTGGTGTGCTCCCAGGTTTTTAATGGTTGAGCAAAGTGAATCAAAGTGCTCCCATCTTTAAGTGGTTGAGAAAACTCATGAATCCTGCTTACTCTTGCAGATGAAAATTGTGAAGGATGAAGCCTAGAGTTGAACTTTGAGTTGAGCAAAAGCTCGAAAGTATTTGCATCGTAGTTGCATTTGATGACGAAGATTTTGCATTCATATGCCTGTCACTTGTTAATGGTTTATGCTCCCAGGGTGTAGTGGTTGAGCATATTTGAATAAATCATCTTGAATGAAATTGAAATTGGGCGTTTACATAAGGAATCCTATGTGTTTCTGCATTTGCAGAGTTTAACTGTGTAGAAGAAAAATTGTTGTAGCCTGTGTTTAAAGAAATTGAGCTTAGAAGAGCAGAAGCTCGATGCATTTTCAGCAGAACCCAAGACAAATATGGGGAAGAGAAGAAAAGTCAGATTGTCTAAGGAAAATAAATTCAAGTCTTGCATTGCAGATTTGTATGATGTAGTAGCGATGAAAATTGACGAAGTTTGCCATGATTTTCTGCCAATTCCAGTTTTCTCAGAAATCCATGGAAGATAGTGTTTTTCACATTGTTGTTGATGCAACCAATGCTAAAGAAGCCTGGTAATGCTTGAGAAGAGAATTCGATGTAAGGGAGAGCAACATAAATCAGCAGCAAGCTGCAGTTCTGACTATTGAAGAATCAATAGAAAATTATGCAATAGTAGTTGAAGTCAATAAATCCATTGGTGAATCCCACTATGTTGATATACCTATGGATGAAGATACTAAATCTGAAGTTGATAATGAGCAGCAGCTCATGCAACATCTTCCTGAGGAACCTGAATTTACAGATTGTGGAAATGATGCAACATGTGAATCAAAGGTTGAAATGGGATTGAAAAATGTGCCAGAAAGCACGAATGTTGTTTTGCTGACAGTGTATGTAGTTTTGCATGTATATTTCAAGATGAATGTAGTGAAGCTAAAGACTCTGCAAGTAAAAATGTTGAAGATGATGATAATAGTATCTTTTTACATGCTGCAAGACTTTTTGAATATGAAATTGAAAAAGGACCAATATATGATGAAGCGTTTCTGAGTGAAAGTGAACAAATTGAACTTCTAAAGGAAATCGAATTGATTGTCAGCACACTTGATGGTGTAAAAAAATTCACTTTTAGTTGAATGTAATGCAGAGGACAATGTCATAAATGATGTTGAAACAATGAAAAATTTGATAGCAACTGAAGCTATAGAGTGCATTTCAAATTACTGGGAAGTGCAAGTTTAAGAATCATCAGGAGTTGATTAAGAGCTCTATACAGGTGATGAATTCCCTGAAGAGACGATTAATGAAATGTTGAAAGTTTATAAAAAGTTGAAATCAATAGAAAAATTGTTCAATGGAGAAGCAGAGGATGTAAATGAAGATGAAATCAGGTTAATAGAAGCAAGTATAATACAAGAAATTGAGGCGGAAATGAATGCGCATGAAGATGTGTATGGAAGCAACGAAGTTGTTGATCTTGAAAAAGATGTAATGAACACTATTGATCAAATGGAATTTGAAGAACAATTTGTAAATGAAAATTTTGAGAAATGGAGACCTGAAGAGATCATGCATTACTATCAGTTGATTTCATGGCAGCATCATGTTCAATGTAAGATGGATTGTTATCGAAAAATCTACCGAAAGCAGACTTAAGGCATGATCTCCCTAGTTCAATGTGAATCTAGAACAAGTAGGATAGAATATAGAACTACTTTCCTAGATCTAGTTAAAGATCGAGTGATTAGATATCTTACCTTCAAATTGTAGATCTTTCTCCTTGTTGTTGCTCCAAGCTTCACGGTCGTCAGATCTCAGCCACAAGACCTATGAAGACATACAGAAACAGTACAAGCAGTAAAACATATCTAAACAATAAGAGATCTAAGTAAACAGTTAAGCAATTAAACTACACAAACATCATCAACACAACAACATTTGGTGGAAAGAGTTTATATTACTATATTAAAAGAGGGAAATACAAAGTAGAGAGATGATTACAACCAATACTTAACGTCGCAGTCCTCCCCCAACAAGCCAATCCAAATCCTCCAAAGGAAGTATGAGTCTCCCAATAGATGAGTAGGGATATCCTAAGCTAATTTCACCAGCATGTAGGTGCTATAGACATCCTCCCCTTGGAATGGAGAAGAGCTTCATATATATAGGACTAGGAGGATAGGGTAGGTTGAGATATAGTGGGAGAGGGATAAGGGATCCTCCCAATGGGTTAGGGAACTGAATGCCAGCTCCCCCTATAGGTTAGGGATAGAGATCCACATCACACACCTTCGAGAAATGGCTCGAAGATGCCCTTTATCCATTTTAACGTATATCGTCGTAGCCTGCATTAAGACAACCTATGTCATCACATGCTGCACAAGGGTGACCTGTGACAACCTTGAAAAATAGGTCAGTATCTCTTCAGTTTAACTTCCTAGTCATGGGAACTTCAGGGATGTTTACACTGAGTCTTATGGTGGCAAGATTTAGGTGTAGCAGAACGCCCCCCAAAGCATGAAGCTGGTGAAATTTGATAGGTGAAATGCTTTGACATAAGAATGGAAAGGACTTGTCAGAGAGAATATGCTGCTGCAGTACAAATTACTTTGAGAACACAATCTCGTATGACTCACAACATGGATGTCGACCAATACATTGCAGATCCATGGTAGTAAAGACCGACTGAACACAATCATGGCTACTAGACACAAGCATAGATCCATGATGAGATGATAACATAGACACGGCCAATACAAGAGTGGATCTGTGTAATATGACTCTAACAATCTCCATCGCAACCTGGGTAAAGCATGACTCCCCGGGTTCTTCAAGATGAACCCGCAATGATACAAATCTATCCATGTGATTACAAATGTCTTGACGTCGAACATGGTAGAAACCACTTGATTAGTGGTCATTGAGGTATATCATTAATGAGCGCGAGGGAAATCACCATTAATTTCAATGATCCCCCAGGTATCATAGTACATATCATCAAGCGTGAATAAAGGAGTTGAAGTCGAACGCTTGACGAAATATTTCAATCAAGAGTCAATGATGTAAACTCATGTTGAAAGTGAGGTAACCTGCCATTAAGGCATGCATGCCCAAGGTACTCGATTGGTTTCTATATTCAATTTTCGGATGATGATTTGAAGTCGACAAGGATGAACCCGTCGAAGGAGGGCCTTGATGAATCCCCCATCATCGACAAAAATATTGATAATAGATGTTTGGAGTAGATCGCATGATACAGTAACATGCAAGACTGACTCAGAGTAGATGGCATGGTGTAGGGTGTACTGAATGCAAATGATGAGTGGTGAATGTACTCTTGAACATGGGCATGGCATGACTTGGCAGTATTGACATGATGAGAATGACGCCTTTTCCTAATGTAACTGATGATGGAAGTATTCTTTGGATGAACCAAAGGAGTAACAAGACTCGGGAAGTAGGAAAAAATCAAGGACAAACGGATGACCCAAGTACTGTATGCAAATGCAAATGAGTTCCATGTTCAAGAACGACTAAGTACTTCCACAGGTAAAGGTGTAACACAAAAATTTTCCTTTTTCCCCATCATGACTGATGAGTGCCTCAAGTGTTTTTTACAAACTTGATGAGGGTAACCAGATGCTCGATATAACTCATCTCATAGATGAGTCCAATCCCAAATGTTTTATGAACCTGGGAAAGGAGGGGTTTGTCCCATGGTGGGCCCTTCAATGTTGAGTTTTAACGAGTCCATAGAAGGTAAACTCGGTGTCATTTCATGTTTAGAGATTCTGAAAAGAACTAAACAAGACTCCAAAGGTCCTTTTCCGTAAGGTTAGCCTCTTCACTCGTAAAAGGGTAAAACAACGTGAGAGAGGACTCTTCCAATCATGATTGGCTGGACTATTCCTTTTTCGTAAGTAGTGCCCCTTAGTCTAAAAAAGGGGTAAACTATCACGAGGAAGACGATCATTCAAATACTTTTACAAGCATGAACACATCAAGTTTTGCTTGGCGATCTTTTCGTATTGAGAGAACCTGAAAAAAGCTTAAAGAAATACTCCGGGGGGTTTCCTTTTTCATAGGAGTTTAACAAGCCTGAAAAAGTGATAAACTATAACTCGGTGAGTTATTCTCATCGTTATGCAAGAACGAGAAAGAACAAAGAGTAAGCTCGTTGTCATTAATAATTGAATTTAATGAGCGAAATAATGACAAAAAGACGCTCGAAGAGGTTGTTCGTACCTGATAATACTTATAAGATGATCATCACGACAAAGAACGACATTAATTAGGCGCTTAACTTCTCCTGCAACTCAAAGACTAGGTCAAAAACAGTTAATGAAGTGTATAAATGCAGTAAATAACCCAAACTATAGTAAAAAAACCCACTAAAGCATCAAATTATAAAAGGAATATTCCATTTTTTGTTATAAAATGGGTGAAATAGTGAAAAAGAATTACAATTGTTTTTTACCAAGTTTGGAGAGTGTGAAGTGTCGTTTGGAGCCGAATTTCATTGGCTGATTCCAGGAGCTATGGTTCCCTGTTTTGCGAGCCGTTAGAGACAGGTAGGCCTAAAATCAACTATGCAACTTTTCAGTGGATTAGTTTTATGTTTTTTGCTTAAAATTTAAGGTTTTGAGTTGTTTTGGTTGGGGGAAATGCGCCCACTAGTTGGCACAAGCCTTCCTTACATGAATTGCGATGGCCATGCATCGTCGCAAAACCCATCAAGGGATTTTGCACCAACCTCGCACTATCTGTAAAGACATCCTGCGATGGTGGAAATGCCCGATTACAACTCAATACCCAACCAAAATGAAAAAGTATTGAAGCATGGGATGAGTTCTAATAGTTTTTATTTGTCCTTCTTGAATGGTTCACGGTGATAAAGATGGTTATAGAGTGGTGAGAACGAAATCATGAGGTGGATGATGCTCAGGCCGAAAATGACCCTCAATGCATTGTTGCGTTGAGGAAATACGGATTACTAAAATACTTCTGAGTGTCGGGCATGAGGGCCTAGATTCCACTGCTGACACACATGATCCGATGTTGGGATCCTGCGCAACAACACTTCGAGATCGAGGTGCATACATCGAGTATAGATGTCAAGGAAATCTACTTCCTGATAGGGTTATCCCGGAGAGGAGAGCCTATATCTCTTACTCGATCACGAGGAGGTGATCGAACAATGGATGACATGATTACTTAGTACTTCCCTCGAGGCACTGCGTTTATTGGTGGGAAGATCCCCATCAAAGAGATTCGAGACCGTCGTGTATGTACTGTGCTCTACACTCTAGTGATGGTGGCAGGGATTTAGTTTGCTCACCTTACGAGAAAGAACCAGTTGATGTACGCGGAGGAGTGCATGGCTCCTCAGGTATTCATTTGGTGTCAGGGACTCCTTAGCAACCTTTGGAGTCAGTTGACCAAATGTCGGCGTGGGTTGTTGAAACAGTTTGGATATGGATCTATGGTGATATCTTTTCTACTAGAGAGGGTACCTCATCTACTTCCTCAAGTGGACTTGGATGACCAAGATTCCAGAGATCCTCACATGACCCGATGGGTATAGGTGATGGCCCGCCATGGTTGTGGGAATCCCATCATAGGATACGGTACAAGATTCTTCACTTGGTTGGAGGGACAACACCTCATGATTGAGGATTATCCATACAGCGGGACAGATTTCAGAGGTGATCCCGACCTGGTGCTTCCCAAGGGAGCACAATGGGGTGACATCGGTAAGAACAACAAATTTTGTGTTTTTCATTTTAAATGTTTATGATTTTTTTGGGGGTAGTGCTGATAACTTGATGTCGTGTGCAGATGTGGGTCCATCGCGACCAGTTGGAGTCTCACTCATTACGAGGAGAGGAGGGGTGCTGGTTGTGGGTCCCGCGGTGCGAGATGCCACCATGGAGGTGGAGGAGGTCTATGAGAACCTCTAGAGACTGACACTAGATATCCCAGAGCCAAGTGTCCATGATCTTCCTCGGTGTTACTAGAAGTGCACCGTCAAAGTGTCTACCCGTTTTGGCACGCTGCTAGCTTAAGTGGCGAGGGATGTAGTATGCTATCATGAGCAGTAACCGGGAGCTTCGGGGTCTAGGGCTGAGTGACCTTAGACTTAGGCTCATATTCTACTTATGTATGTACTGAAAGCTTACGAGCTTCATATTTTGTAGAGACCTACTGAAATCTAGCATGCTTCAAATTTTTGTATCAACACGATCATATATATATATATATATATATATATATAGACATTTTCGATGGTTTTATACATTATTTGTTCTATGGATGATTAATGTGATATTGTTTACATGTTTGCTTATACAATGGATTATTCACATGTTATGTATGCTTTTATATTTTATGAATATGTTATGTGTGTGCAATGTACCAATCTAGAATGAAGTTGGCCATCGAGTTAGCAACTATGCTCATGTCTCGTGGAATGTGCATGTATTGAATAGATTCAAAGGACAATTCCAGAAGATGGACTCGTCTGAAGAGACAGAGTAGAGTAGGGTTGAGGATAGCATAAACCCAGTTAAGATGAGAAACCACTAGTTCCGAATCCAAATAGATGACAACATGGTCCATACCCAAGGAAAGAGTGTCAGTTAGGGTTGCAATGGCTTCCTGATACTCTGCAACATTGTTGGTTGCAAATCCTAGACAATTTCCTCTTGAGCTAATAAGCTCGCTGGTGGGTGAATAGAGTACCCAGGCTGCCGAAGCAAGGTTACGGGTTACAGGTATGTCGGCTGCTGACATCCATGAATTCGTAGCAAGTTTCCATCTACACATGCAGACAGAACATGGTATAAGAAGCGGGAAACAAGATCTAGACACACCAAAACAAAAGCGTCACACCACACAAAACACACATGCCATGTACAGTATATACAAAATGTCTATGCATGAAAGGTTCATGCATAATACTTCTTCAGGAATAGCCCATTGCAGGGCTCACCCAAATATATTCCATCATAGTCCTCTAGTTCATAGGCTCCCTTATCAAGAACACGTTTCACTATGTACGGTCCGTGCCACATGGACTCGAACTTACCTGCCACCATCTTATCGTGCCTTTGGTCAGATGTGAGGACCAAATCACCTTCATTAAAGACACGGGGTTTGACTGACCTGTCGTATTGTGCTTTGATGTGCTTCTTTTGTGCCTTGTTGGCATGAGCAGCATCGCGGTGGGTCTCATCAAGTTTTTTTAGGTAAAGGAATCACTCTTCCTCAGTAGTTGTGTTCGGAAGAAGTTCGACTGTGAGTTTGAGAGATGGAATCTCGTACTCTATTGGTAGGACCGCCTCCAGTCCATAAACTAACTGGAATGGTGTAAATCCGGTGGCAGTCTTAACGGAGGTCTAGTATGCCCATAGTGCGGAAAATAGCATGTTGTGCCAGTTGGACTTGTGCATACCCACCATGCGTTAAATCATGGTTTTCAAGACCTTGTTGATGGCCTCTACTTTTCCAATGGACTGTGGATAGTAAGGTGTTGAGTTTCATGTTGAAAACCCAATCTGGTGCTCAATTCGTCAACCATGTGGTTCTAAAAGTGAGATCCATGGTTAGTGACTATGGCTTGCGGAACTCCGAACCATGAGATAACATGATTAAACATGAAGAGTGCGGCGGTTTTTCTGTCACCATTGTATGTAGGCATAGCCTCGGTCCACTTTATAAAGTAATCCACGGCTACTATGATGTAAACATGCCCCCCGACCGAGGTAGGCTTACAGTGCATTAAGTCAATGCCCCATTTTGCGAAGGGGCCAAAGGCAATAACCGGGTGTAACGGCGCTAAATGGGTGCGCATTTTCATTTGAAAATGATGGAATGGGGGACATTTCTAAATGGCCTCAATGCAATCTTTAAAGATAGATGGCCAGTAATATCCCAGAATCTTCTGGGCTGTAGCCATCCTAGAGAGATGATCGCCACAAGCCCCAGAGTGATCGTGCAGAATCTTCTGTGTTGTATCCATCCCAGAGAGATGATCGCCACAAGCCCTAGAGTGATAGTCATTTAATACATGTTCAGCCTCCTCATGTGTTAGACAATTTTGAAGAACGAAATCTATACCACGACGATACAGGGTATCGCTAACGATCAAGTAATACTTGGCGTGGTGGCATATATGACGACGGTTGTCATGAGACAGTTGGGGTTTGGAACATTGGGTTTGAAGATATAAGGTAATATATCCATACCACGGGTCAGATGTGATGATGAGGAATAGTGATTAGTCCGGAAGAGAATCATTGGTCTCGGATCCTAAATCAACACGGGGAATATCGCAAATGAGGTTAGCAAACACCAAATACTTCTTAGACTTGGCTTTCTTGAAGAGGAGGTCGAACTTCTGAAGTATCACGATCCAATTTGAATACTTACCCCAAGTACTTGACATGTTAAAACATGGTACATGGTGTTCGAGTCGGCCATGATGGTGGTGATGCGGATCAAGATGTAGTGACAGAACTTTTGGATGGCAATGACTTCCGCAAGAGCAAGCTTCTCGACATGTAAATAATTAGTTTTAGAGTCAATAAGACCCTTACTTAGGTAGTAGATCACATGCTCCTAGGAGTTGTTGTCCTCCTGTACCAATATCATAGAGATCGTGGTGGCAGAAGTAGCAAGATAAAGGATATAATCCTTGTACTAATTGGGTGGTTAGAGAACAGGGGCATGCGTAATGGCATGTTTCATACTATCGAAGGATTGTTGTGCTTGATTGTCCCATATGAATGAGACGTCCTTCTTGAGTAGTCTCATACAACCCTGCGTCTTTTGTGCAAAATTACAGACAAAACATCATAAGTAATTTGTTTTCCCTTGCAAAATTTGAAGTTCTGTGATGTCAGTAGGAGGTGGGAGAGCGACGATGGCTTCCACCTTCAAGGGATCAATGCGGATCCCATCTTTCGAGAAAATAAAACTGAGGAGGCATCCAGAATCGACGTAAAAAATACACTAGTGAGGGTTCAAGTGGATGTTATACTTCCTGCATCTGAGGAAAACATTCGTCAGATGATCAATGTGGTACTCACGTTGCCGTGAATGGGAAGGTAGGTCGTCAAGATAAGGTTACACAAAGTCCTTCACATCATGAAAAGTGTACGACATGGCTCGCTGGAATGTGTCACCAGCATTTTTGATACAAAAAGGGATCTTGCGTTAAGAAAACATGCCCCAAGGGCAGATGAAAATTGTCTTATGTTGGTCAGTCGGGTGGATCTCAATTTGGGTGTAACCGAAAAATCCATCCATGAACCAAAAGATGACACTTCCGGCAAAATTGTCTACGATCTGGTCGATGAAGGGAGTGGGGTAGTTGTCCTTAGGACAAGCTTTGTTCAAATCTCGATAATAAACACAAACACGTATGGTACCCTGCTTCTTAGCTACAGGGATGACATTTGAGATCCATTCTGTTAATGGAATAGGGTAAATGAAACCGGCCTTCAAGAGCTTTTCAATTTCTTCCTTATTGCCGTAATTTTTCAAGGGTGTACCGGTCGTAGCTTTTGTCAGACTAGTTTAGCATCGGGATAGGTTTGAATTTCATGTGAAACTATAGCGGGGTCTCTCCCAGGCATTTCCTCGTACGTCCAAGCAAACACGTCTTGAAATTGCTTGAATAAGGCCGTGAAAGTAGTAATCTATTTAGGGGAACACTTCTAGCCTAAACTAATGTGTTCCACTACTCCAGGAGTGATCAAGATGTCAACCGGGATGGTGGCTTCAATGTTTTCCAAGTTCCCCTAAGATTCCTATGACACGTGAGTATCGGGTATTGGGGGTTGGGGTAGACATCCGGTGTGAAAATAGTGGTTATGCTATTCTCCATAGTATCCAATGGGGGAAGGAAAGACGATTGATGATGGAGGTCTTCCCACAGAGGGTCATCCCCACTCACGATCTCCATAATGACTCATCAGAATGAAAAATCCATAGTAGAGGGTCGGGTAGGGACAATGTCCACTGCAGAGAATAGTATGCAGAGGCCACAACTAAGTGTTCCTCTGGTGCTGACTAGATAGCCTTGTAAGTGAGTTCCGCAGGTGAAAGAGGCATGGAGTCTCCAATCAGGTTCATAGTGGCTTCATCAGGTACAAACCATTAATCGTTAGAGTTCAAAAAGAATGAAATCCCAGAGGAGATCATGTTCATCGTGGCAACATGATTGGGGGAATCTGGGGTTGGAAAGACACCCATAAGAGATGAGTCTTTTATGAGGCCGACCCCCACGCTCTCATATAGTTGTGAATATTTCCCAAATAATGGGATGTTATCGCCGGGATGAGTAGCGATGTCTGGTGTACAGAAGTACAGTTGGTCGACAGTGACAATTCATCCTTGGTGGGGGAATTCCACAATGCGGAAGACAGATGATGCGACTGTAGTCATGGCATAAAACCAGTTGCTACCAAGTAGGAGATTATAATCCAAAGGGGATGTGACTACTTCCACATTAATGGTTGTGGTCTTACCCCCCAACTCGACTGCTAAGGCTTGTAATAGCCCATGGGATTGGGAACCACGACCGTCGAATGCTTTCAAGGTGGTCGGAGAACGGTTCAACTCGGGAGAGCCAATGGCTATCCAACATGATATTGACATAACCGAGGTAGAGGCACCTTCATCCAAAACAATACGATGGATTGTCTTCCCAGCAACATTCGCAGCAAATTGGAATGCAAGTTGGTGGGAAATCCTTGGTTTAAAATACTCGAGACGAAACATGACAGTATTAGAGGAATCTGGTTCAACCGCGCCGATGGTAGCGAGAAGGGTCTTACATTGGTTGGGATAGCTCTGCAAGACTTTTAGAATCGACATAGCACAAGGAGCTTGTGCCAAGTCCTCTACAATATTGTAGTTTTGAGTTGCCTGAGCATTGGGATTGAAAATATCTCTTCAAATCATGCTCTTGGGAGGATGCAACACTGACTCTAAAGAAGGCTTCTCAATGGTGAGAGAAGCGGGTGGTACGGTGTCATCAGGAATAGAAGTGGAAGCATTTTCAGTATACTTCCAACGGGTTCCTTCTGAGGGACTGAGTCGTACGAGCATGAACGTGTGTTAAAGTTAACCATCTCACTACGCATCATGAGAACATGCGTGGTGGAGGATGCCTCTCCATGTGAAGGAGAGGTTTGAGCAATCAGCTATTCATTCTGAGTGGGGAAGGGATCGTTGAGAACTGCGGTAGTAGAGGTTTCTTTGAGAAACATCTGCAATTCGTCTTGGTGAGAACATTCCTTGGAGAAATGGTCACCACCGCACAGTAAACAAGGATACTTCAACTTCCTCTTATGTTTGGTGTCTTCAAGGGTAGGCTTGGGCTCCTGCTTATTAGAAGATTTCTTGGGTTTGCCCTTGTTTTTCTTCTTACCACCGGATTTCTGGGATGAAGTTGATTGATGATAATTCAACTCTTCAGTGGAGGCAGGAGTGGGTGACTTGGTGGTGTTGTCGCCAACCTATGGTGGGGATGGGAAAGAACCTGGGGGTTCAACATTCCACCAGTTTGAGTAGAAGGCTGGGAGTGAAGGGAGCTAATGATGCCATCGGCCTGAGGTCCCTTGGGTTGTTTCACAGGGTCATACGTAGGCTGAGGTGCGTTAGGAACAATTTCATACAATGTGTCGGATTGAGCATAGACCAAGTCTAAGTAATGGGCACGGGAAATAGCTTGTTCCTCGGTGATGGCCACTCCCATGGACACGTCTTGAGCTACGACAGGTAAGAGAGACTTTATGAACCAGTCGGCTAAGAGTTAGTCAGGAATATGAGCCTTAATAAGACGTCGTCTCCTGTGCCACTCATGTATATGATCTAAGATATGAGTGGCATTGTTTTGATGGAGCGAGGTCAATAAGTCCATACCAGTCTCATAGCGAATGGGAAACTGGAAATGGGTCAAAAATGGCATACCAAGAGAGCAGAAATATGGAAAAGAGTTAGGTGGTAATTCAATATACCACTTGGTAGCTGGGCCGGTGAGAGTCCATTGGAATAACCTAAGATGGATCGAGTCATCCATCAAGGAGTTGGATGAACACCATAAGTGGTATGTCATCACATGATTTTTTGGATCCTCACTAGGTTTGCCATCAAATTTGGGAATATCTTATGGTAACTTAACCGGAATAGGTGGCCAATTATGCCCATGGAAGATGGGATCATTCATTAGACCAGACAGGTCGGGTAGATCCAAACTAGCCAAGAATGGCAGCTATTGGTTCAGCTGGGAGTATTAATAGTACTGATAAGGCATATATGGACCAGTGGGGCCTTGTATCAATTGATTGTAGGGTGTTCTAGGGGAAACTGGCCATAACGGGTCATGTTTCCCAGACCATATGTAGGTTTTCCACCATAATAAAGTGGTCCATTTTCATAAGGTGGGGTTCCACCACCACCACTGGGGGGTGTAGGTACACCGCCACCACTGGGAGGGGGTGGAGGTCCGCTTCCAGTACCAGGAGAGGTGGAGGTCCACCACCACCGCCGAAATAAGGTGGTCCTCCATCGCCTCTGCCAGGAGGGGGCGGTGCACCACCTCCTCCACCAGAGGGATGGGGACCTCCGCCACCTCCACCACTAGAAGAGTATGGTCCTCCGTCACCACCTCCATGAAAATAGGGTGGTCCTCCACCATAAGGTGGGGGTCCTACGCCACCGGGAGGAGGTGGCCCTCTACCTCTGTCGGGAGGGATAGAGCCTCCGCCTCTGCCACCAGAGGGGGGTGGGACATTGTTTCCAAAATGAGGGAGGCCTCCAACGGAAGGTAGAGGTCTGCCTCCTCTGGAATTAAATGGGGGATCGCCACCTCCAGGATGAGGTGAAGGTTGACCAAATGTGGGTGGTGGTACTTGAGGGATGGTTGGTGGGGGTCCATTCTGTAAAGCATTTTGGTGACCCCATAGAGTGTGTGGGTTCTTGGGATAAGGTATCCCCTAGAGTGCGTTTTCGGGATTGAATTGTCCCGACACAGGGTTAAGATAACCTAGATATGCTTGACTCCATGGTGGTTGGTTGGAATTGGATGGTCCCCCAACATGAGATAATCCTGTGGTGGAAGCTCCGATAGGTAGGGAAGCTCCAGCGGAAGGACTGATGGGAACTCCTCCTCCCGTATTATGGTTAGGAGACGGCGGTTTCCCCCTAGCTGCAACGTGTTGACTATTAATTAGTGGTTGACCCAATGTAGTTTCTTGATTACGGGATTAAAATTACTCGTAAGGAAAGTAAGCGGTAAATAGTATCCTCCCCACGATTTTTTGGGTGGGGGAGGAGTGGGTACTGTTCTCGTAGTAGTAAGAGGAGTGTTGGACTATTGTCCTTCAACAGGTTGAGTCATTTGAGTTATAAAACTGGTCTCCTATCTAAGGTGTGTACTTGCAGGAAGTGAGGGTTGACTAGGTTCATACGTGGTCCTGTTGTGGATAGATGGTTCCGGCAAGTCATAAGATAAAGTGCGAATCAGGATCTATTGATACATGGGTATCTCCGTGACTTCATCCCTTCATGAAAAAATCTGTCTTTGAAGTTGTTCACCCTTAAAACGTAATTGATCCAAGCGAGCATGAAGGGGTCTGAAAATCTCTTCAGTAGTGGGCCAAGGGGGTGGGGATGTAGCGGCAAAATGAGCCACTTGTTGACCTAGAGATGTTTCCCAAAAGGGTGCAGCTGGACCAAATGAAGTTGAGACAGGGTCGTCCTGTGGGTGATTTAACCATCCCACTGATCCAGGCTCTCCCAGTAAAACGATAGGGAGAGGTACGTCAGATAAAGTGGAATTTTCTGCCTTTTCACCCCTTGGGGGGTTGGAGGTGGGTGAATCTGGAGGGAACATGTGTGCTCCAATATTCAAAGTAGGGTTTTGAACTTCAGGTGACACGACCATGACATGTGGGTCCATTATTACCTTCGAAATTACTTCTTGATTAAGGGGATATTCGGGTGGTAAGTTCAAAATCCTACAGGACCTTCTCCAAGGAAAATCAGCAAGAGTGACTCAAAGAGTTTCTCCTAGGTGTAATCTAAGCAAGAGAAAAGAAGTCCAAAAAAAAAAAAAATCTACACAAACTAAGGCTGCAAGCAAACTTATGTGATAGGTGTGGATTCAAAAGTTTGCAACCTCATAGGATTGTTAAGGCTTCGCAACTTGCTATATACTGCAGGTTCCAATAATAAAATGCGACAAGGAGGATTGTGACCATACCCTTGCCTAAATACCCGACTACTTGGACGACACATGCGTAGTAATCTCCCCAAGTGTTGCTCTCGGTGTATTTCTCTACCAAGACGAACAAATGGATAGTTCAGTTGGTTTCGGGAATCCTAATGGTGTCTCCCGATATACACAAGGTATGTGGGATCTCAAATCCATAGTGGTGTTGTCTAATGCACAACCATACAGCACGAGACTTTCCTATATACTATCAAGTATGTGAAACACCTTTCGATATAAGCCAAGTACGTGAAGTGCCTTTCAATATACCCTAAGGTACGTGAAAGAGACTTCGATATATTGGTTGGTATGTGAAAGAGCTTCGATATACCGATTGGTAGGTGGAAGACTACAATACCTCGGAGATACAGTGTTGGCAAGTAATGACAACTGCATATTTTACGACGCCGGAACATGTCTCTAACTTAACACACAAGTTACTAAATATTTTACCCTGTTTCTATCATTAATTTCATCTGGATGGTTAGGTGAATGCATGACGTGAGTACATAAACGTAAACATAATGCAAGCCCTAACTACATGAAAAAATGCACTTTTCTTTTGATGAAATCTATGTACGGGAAGGAGAAATCTTTTTCAAGTAGTTTTTACCAAAACAATAAATCTCAACAAATCTCAATTCTACCAAATTTGACAATGAAAGTACTCTTTTCAGTTTTCCAAGCAAAACATGAAAATCAACAAGCGTCAAAACCAAATCTAAGCATTTTCTTTTGTCTTTTTCAACTTAGAATGAAACTAAAAAATGACGAAAAAAGAGAGAATTTATATCTAGAGCACACTTAGCTTTCCAAATTTCACTATGGAAACCTAAAAGCATGAAAATCGAAAGTGCATGTAACTTTTCAAGCATGGAATCACTTTTCCCGAAAAATTGACTATAATTTAGATTTCTTCAAGAAAATGAATGGCTCATAATTTGAGAAAAATACAAATGGTGAACTCTTTTTCAAACTTTCCAAAAATATCTATGATGAGTTCCAATGCATGAACCAATTTCTACAACAATTCTCAACTGCACTTGAAACGGTAAAAATGAAGCACTTTTAATTTTTTCAATGATATGCCAAGACTACAACTTGATGACAATAATGTTTTTAAGTCTGAATGGTTGAAAAGAAAGATTATTTGCAACACTCTAAATACTCAGAATTCTCAAGAGAATGACAAGCACTCCAATGAATAAAAAACACACAAGACACTAAAAAACAACCGGATGCAAGCAAAGCTAAATAACATGTGCAAAAGAGGTTTGGGATCAGATCCAATGCAAAGACTAGATCAGGTGAAAAGAGGAGGGAATGCAAGGTCAAGTGGATGAAGGTGGGGGAAATTAAAGTATCCACCACTATCGAATCTTAAACTTGTCTAAAAATGGAACCCAAAACCAATCCAAATAAATCCAACTACTACCAATGCAAAATAAAAAATGTCTCTGACTAGAAGATGCAGCACATAGAAGGTCTGCAAGCCAAACCAAACTCAAAAATGGAGAGGGGATGACCCAAGCCGGCTTGACTGCTCGATGCAACCTATGTCTAGAATTAGAGCGCTCGTCGCAGGTAGCAAACAGGTGTTCTGCGACGCCGCCGTAGGATGTAAAATGGAGTTAAGCGCCGATGGCGCAAGTTGCAAAGTAGCAAATTGCGCACGGGAGGAGGACGTCGCTCTAGCTATACTACCCAGGTGCGATGGGTTAAATCCCAATTCAAAGATGGAAAGATATCCAAAAATAAGCAATCAAAAGGTTTGATAATCTTACATACATACCCAGAGAAAGCTAACAGACTCTTGAACAATAAGATCTGATGATGAAAAGGGCTCAGGAGGCAAAAGAAATGGCTCAAAAAGAAATAAGAGAAAATGAATTTCAAACCGAAAACTTAAAACAATGCACGTTTTCCCGAGTACGGTCGTCAAACTTGTTACTGGACAATCTACCGAAAGTGGACTTAAGGCGTGATCTCCCTAATTCAACGTGAATCTAGAACAAGTAGGACATAATATAGATTGCTTTCCTAGATCTAGCTAAAGATCGAGTGATTAGATAGCTTACCTTCAGATTGTAAATATTTCTCGTTGTTGTTTCTCCAAGCTTCACGGTCGTCAAATCTCAGCTACAAGACCTATCAAGACATCCAAAAACAATAAAAGTAGTAAAACATATCTAAACAGTAACAGATCTAAGTAAATGGTTAAGCAATTAAACTACACAAACATCATCAACACAACAACATTTGGTGGAAAGATTTTATATTACTGTATTAAAAGAAGGAAATACAAAGTAGAGAGATGATTAAAACCAAGACTTAACATTGCAATCCTCCTCCAACAAGCCAAGCCGAAGCCTACAAAGGAAGTATGAGTCTCCCAATAGATGAGTAGGGATATCCTAAGCTAATTTCACCAGCATGCAGGTGCTATAGGCTTCTTCCCCTTGGAATGGAGAAGAGCTTCATATATATAGGACTAGGAGGATAGGGCAGGTTGAGATATAGTGGGAGAGGGATAAGGGATCCTCCCAAAGGGTTAGGAAACCGAATGCCAGCTCCCCCTATAGGTTAGGGATAGAGATACACATCACACACCTTTGAGAAATGGCTCAAAGATGCCCTTTATCCATTTTAACTGACATCGTCGCAAGTTGCATTAAGACAACCCGCGCCGTCGCATGCTGCACAAGGGTGACCTACGATGACCGTGAAAAATAGGTCAGTATCTCTTCAGTTTAACTTCCTAGTCATGGGAACTTCAGGGAGGTTTACACTGAGTCTTATGGTGGCAAGATTTAGGTGTAACATGGATATGTTGCAACTGAAACACTTTGAGTACAACTGGAAGAAATCCATAAAAAAATTGAGGATGTTGATGGAAGAATGAGGCCAAAGGATGCTGAAGATAACAGTTTTGAAGAATCGAAGAAAATAGTGATGAAAGAAGATAAATTCAACCTATAGATGAGAACGAGATAGTTGAGAAGATGGCAACAGTCCAAGTTGCATGTGCAACAGTTCAAACTGCAATGATGAAGAGCAAACCAAGGGTCAAGTTAAAGTGAACACAAATAAGGATTGAAGAATACAGGGTTTGGAGCCCAAAGAAAAAAAAGAAATTAAAATGTTAGTCTTTGTAAATTTTGTAAGCTTAGTTCAAACTAAGACTAGTAAGCATGTTTGTATCTTGTAAATCCTTTATATGAATTTTGTTATAGTTGGAAATTAAGAGGGAGCGTTCAAAATAATTTCCAACCTGTCTCATTTACTGCTAATCTGTCCGGAAGATATGTATTCAAGCCTGATGGACAGCGATGTTAATGTCCTCCACTAGTTATCTTAAATGAATTCTGCTACATGGCAACACCATGTTTATAATGTCTCTTCCCATACATTGTAGTGCATTGAGAAGCAGTTGAGCCATTGGGCTCATGGATCCCAAGAGATATTATGAAATCCATTTTGTAAATGGCCTGCATTTTCCAGCAATGTGCCAAGTGCTATGATTCCGGTGATCGATTAAGTTTGGCTATATAAGTATTATTCTATGTTTAATGAAATACAAGTTTTCTGGGCATTTCGTCCACTCTATCCGCTGTGCCTACTCCTTCAATTATAGGGAAACAAAATGAAAAGCATTATTTAGGTAGGATGAATTGGAGGAAGAAGTCACAGAGACATAGATCATCGGAAGATCAATGAAGCTCGCTTACTTAATTTATTAGTTTTATGGAAATAAAAACATAATTTTCAAGGAAGTCGATTTCCAATCACGTTGGCAATTTATACGAAAACATGTTCTTTAACTCCATAATATCATGCATAGAATCTTAGAAACATTGAAAACAAAAGAAATAAATGCCAGCAATATAGATATTAAATTGATATTAGGTGAGAGAATGCATCGCGTTGTAAATGCATGGTTTTTGAATCTTTCTCCCAAAGTCTTAATTTTTTTTTCCTTTAAGTGATTTTGGTTTTATTCTGAATATTCTTTAAAGAATATTTAAATATGTTTCATTTTATTGTAATCTTTTCATTTTGATTTAATATAAGATAAAATCCCCATCCAAAATGAAACGAAGGTAACGCTTTTTAGTTTTCAAAGAGAGAAGAATATATACTCTATGTTATATACAAAGGAAGCATTGGAACATATTATATAATTCGTGTGCCTTAAGTTAAGCTTATAGTTATGTTTGGCTGAGAAATCCTCGTATAAATGCATTCAGTGGTTGGTGAGAAAATGCCTACGGTCACATAATTTATGGTAAAGGTATTTTGTAAGGAAATAATACAAATTAAAAAACATTTTGTTCCATTTTCACACATCGTCATATTTTGGTCATTATTTTTATTAAGTTGTCAATTCTATATAACATTCGTTCAAATATCTTAAAATGATAAGAACCAACATCATGAAGAAACAGGTGGTTTTAGGTAATTGTAGGTAATTGTAAAGGTTAAGAATATATAGGAAACCATTTCCTACATTCTTATGTTTCTCATTAACTTTTTTTTGAGTCAAAGAATTATTTCATTGAAATTTTTCAAAAGTAATTAATATCTATGATTATCCTGATTACAATGGAGGAAGAGATGGTAATATTTCCTGAAGGAATGTATAAGAAAGAAAAAGAAATTGTCAAATGCTTTGTGTATAGTAATAACAAAATAGCTTTGTGGCTAAGTTTTATGTACTATAAAACCATATATTTATAGGAGTTGTCTATATCTTCTACAATTTCGCTGGAAGGGCCGCTCCTTCGGTGGTCGTCGACGACGTCTTCGGCTACCCACGCCCCCTACTCCGTCTGAACAGTGGATGTCTCGTTCTGTCTCCCGAGCTCCGTCACCTCGTGGGCCCCTTGCCACTCCATCACCTCAGAATTTAATTCACAGGGTGGCGAAATCGTCGAACGGCTGCGTGGTAGCCACATTACAGATTCGAATAGTTTTTTCACCCTGCCATTCCTCGTCACCATAGCTACCTTCCCCTGCAGGAAACCCTGAAGCCGATATGCAACCATGAATAGAAGCTTGAATCCCTATCACGCCCTCACGCCCTGAATCAGGAAACACTGCTCTGTTCCCCTGCATTGCCAAAGAGTTTCTATGCTCTGTTAGCTCTTACGCACAGAAAGAGAAACAAGGGAAAGCACTCGCGCAGAGCAGCGTTGGAGCTCCAGAGCAGCGTTGGAACCCCATGTTTGACTATTATGATATACATAACTTCCTTCGAAGTTCTAAAGTAGCAATTAATTTACATTATATATATGCAAACGCTCACGAAATTGGCTTCCTGGTAAAGTCAGTAAACATAAATGCCCACCCATGAATCAGTGGATATATCACAGGAGCGCATTCATAGATCTCGCCTTCACTAGTTTCCTCTTTCGATAATAAGAAGGGACCTCATTTTTCCCAATATTCCCATTCATACATGAAATTAAACTCGAAGCAGCTCTATCCCTTTCGAAGTGAGGGGGAAGACCATTTTTATGTGGCTTGCGGCCATTTCCATCTAAAATACTTTGACGATAACAACATTGAGAATCAGAGCCAGCTACTGCATCTTTAGCCCAGTTACTATTATTGCATTCAATAGTACTACTATTATTCGTACTGTAGAATGCTTCGTTTCTTCTCAAAAGAATCCCGCAGGCTTAATTATATGATCTCTGCTCAACTGCCTGCCCACATTGATTCTGCCTCCTATCATCTGCTTGTTTTTAAATGCCAATATCTTCTTTCTCCTCGCCCTTTCTCATATCCAAGCCCAGGCCCGCTCTTCTTCTCCTCTTTCCTTTGGTTCTCATTAGACGATCTCTGCTCTAGATTAGTTTCAGCCAATTTTCAGGTCCCTTATAAGTAGCAAAATCCTCGGCTCTGTTCAATTTGTGGATGCCCATTTCTTTCTCTTTTTCGGAACTGGTGATCTCTTCCTCATCTAACCTGCCCACCTTCGTGTTGAGAAGATTGTCCCACAAGACAAATTTTGCATTGTCCATCTGCACAAAATATGGACTGTTGATCATCGCCCTTCTCACCTGCACTGAAAGAGGAAGACCTGCAGATATTATGTTGTTTGCATTCCTTAGCATAAGCTTGCACCCAGCTTCTCTCACTGTCAATCCAACAACTTCTTCTGAAAATACTCTCACCAGTGCAGATTCAAGTGCCTGCTCTTCTTCTTTTGCAACTTGTAACACCTCCTTCCCACAAGATAATGTAAGAGCTCGTTCATAGCTGAAAAAACCAGACAAGGCCGTGAGATAAAAGAAATCGTGTGGCATGGATTTCATTAATGCTGCATGAGTATGGTTCGTACGCCAGTCTTTTGCGAGATTGTGATTACAATTTTACAACACAACTAAAACCAAATACAACGCATCCATGTCATCCAAAATATTATAATAAAAACAAGACACAACTGACTGATAAGTGCTTCTTATTCCAAACCCTAATTTCTGTCTGATGGATTAGTCAAGCAGCCTTGATCGAAGATCACGAATTCATACAGGAGGTGTTTTTTGCTATATAATAGGAATCTAACAGAGTTTGTACCGGGAGCTACATTCTTATAACTCTACAAGGAAAAACATGAACCACTGTAATGACAGTGCTAGACATGATTATTGCTAGTAACAGATATAAACTATCACCTGGTAATCTCAGTTTTGTTGAAATCATCATCATCCTCCACATCAGCCTGAGACAACACAATTACACAACCGCAGAAACCTATTCAATATATGGTATAACATCAGCTTGAGACAACACAATTACACAGCCACAAAAACCTATTCAATATAGACAACTCCAAAATGAATTGAAGAGTTCAGTTTGAGAACATAGCATTTTTCATGTAACCGTTGTAGCACGCTATGCTTTGTATTTCTCAGTGTGTGTGAGTTGTAAACTTGGCATTTATTTGATTTTTGCTGTAACAGAATTCTATGTTTATCATATTTATATAGATTGTTGTAGGCTTAATCTGTTGCAAGGATTAAGTGATTTCTTTTGGAGCTAAAACTCTGTTCTTTTGTGGTGCTGCAAATCTCTTCTTTTGCTGCAGCACCCCCTGCAACCTTCACGTATCTGATCATTTCAATGGTCTTGATGTGAAACCCATCGTTTCTCGATAATGACAATGGACTTCTATTTTTCTTTATTTTTAACGAAATTGTATCATTTTATTTTAACTAATTTTGATTTATGATTATTTTAATAGACATTGAATGGATCTGTTATGTTTTTCAATTCACTTTATTGAAATCAATAGCATTATGGGCCCATGATTATGTTATTTTTTTTTCAGCGCATTGGGAACACTCAAGATGCTTCAAAAGTGGACATTATGCATTCAAGTGTCTTGTGTTCCTGACCGAGGACAAGCAACCATTGCTTGTCTTACAAAACAATGCTACAACTCAAGTGTTCCATTAAAAAAGAGATGTATGAGGGAGAACTACTAATAATGAAGCCTATTTTATTGCGCTCATTGAAGGGTTACAAACAACGCTACAACATGGTTCCAATCATATATCTGTCTTCACAAACTCCGAATTGGTATGCAACCAGATGAAAGGCACATACCAAGTCAGAAAGGAGCATTTGAAACAGCTTCATAAGGAAGCTAGAAGAGTTGCTTCTCAATTTCACTCCTTCACGATAAATCACAATATCAATATTAATAGGATGTCCTATGAGCTACTGTATGGGGAAACGTCGACATCATGGGAGGGGCAGGGAGGAAATGATTTGGTATCAAGTCCTATTCCATCAAACTTTTCTGATGGACATAGTTATGGTTCTCTGATATGTGTATAGTTTCTTGTTATATTTATTTTGGTGCTTCTAATGGTATGGTTATTACACGTATGAGAGGTGTTGATGTAATTGTAACTTCGGAATGTATTTCACCTATGTATATTGTACTCCTATAGAGATATTATTATTCCTCTATACGGAAGTGTCGTCATTTGTATGGACAAGTGTCGCAAGTATCGCAACTTGCAAGTGATGGGTTATTAGACCACCAAGTGTGGAGTCGGCCCTGATTAGTATAACCATGGGTTATTAGACTGAGTTAGACAAGTCCACCCTGCTAGGTTATTAGGTAGGTCAGGTCATGTATAAATAGAGTGCGGGAGGCACCCTATTTGATCATCTCATTATTCACTTCTACACCCATCGGAAAGTGGCGCACAAGTGAGGAAGGAGGAGTAGGTGCTAGAGAAGACTATCTCTTGTACTTGGGTTGTATCATTGCTCTTTCTATCTCTGAGGAAGTTGTGGGGTTTTTCACCTTTATGGTTTTCTCCAGTGAAACTCTGTGTGTCTATTATCTCATGTCATTGCTTGGCGTGATTGATATGCATTGTTATGCTTGATATGCTGTACATGTTATTCTCTCAGTAAAGATCCTAGAGTATGTTGAATTAATGCTCAAAAATCATCATGGTCTCAGAGCTAACATGAGAAGAAGACACTGTGCAGTTGCGGAAGCTAGGGCTTCTTGTTTATTGGGTTTCTCTCCACAGATCTTGAAAGGCAGTAGGGTATTTTGACTCTTTTCATCACAGCGCATCTTTATGTCCAATCAGAATTCAATTATGGGCACTTTCATTTTTTGTCCTAAAAATTATGGTTTCCACAAAAACATGAATTTCTGAATTCTGAGACCATAGCTAGAAGCGCCTTGGAAAAATCGAAGTTTAGAGATTTGGATCGAACTTTTTGGTTGGGTGAAGCTCTAGGAAACTCAAATCCTAATTCAGGGTCCTCCCTAGTGAATCCAAGAGACTAAAAGGCATTTATGAAGGGTGAAACTTTGTAGATTTCAAATTATGAATGTACCAGGCTGATCAACTCATCAAGCTGCATCTTTCTATCCTTTCAGAAGTTTGATCACATTTTGACTTTTTAGGGTTTATTTAACAAACCCTAATCCAGCACTAGATCCAGATTTCTGCAAATCAAGTGGTAAGACCTAAATCTTTTCTATTTACATTTGAAGTACTCTTTAAGATGTCTCACCATACCAAGCTTGAGGATAAGCTTGAAGGGGCTAATAACTTCTGAGCATGGAAGTATAGGATTGGATTAATCCTGGAAGAAAATGAATTGGACACTTTCATAAGTGAAGAGGTCCCTGTCCGAGAGGGAGAAGAGGCTAAGGCCTTACATAAGAAGAACATGGTCAAGGAAAAGAGGATCATTGTTGATTCTATCAAAGACCATCTCATACTACATGTGTCATCTCTGAAGACACCCAAGGAGATGTTTGATTCCCTGACCAAGCTATTTGAAGGAAAGAACATAAATCAAAAGATGAATGTGTGGAACCAATTGAAAGGGGTAAAGCTTCAGAATGGAGAGACCATTCAATCTTATTTCTCTAAGGTCTCTCAGATCAAGGAACAACTTGAAGCTATGGATGAAGTAGTGGATAATGGTGAAGTTGTCATGACCACTTTGAATGGCCTACCTAGGTCATGGGATTCCTTTATTCAACGAATATGTGCAAGAAGGAAGTTGATCTCCTTCAGTAGACTGTGGGAGGAATTTTCACAAGAAGAGGCTAGGCTTGTATCCCAAGAAGAAAAGATGGGAAGTGAAGATCAAGCTCTCACAACTCACAACAAAAGAAGCAAGCCCAAGAAGGAACACTCTCATCACAAGAAACCTTTTCAAAAGGGTAAGAAGGATCTGAGATGCTTCACATGTAATGAGAAGCGACACTTTGCTACAGATTGTCCCAAGAACAAAAAGGGCTTCAACAACAACAACAAGAAGGGAAACAAGAAGAGATATCATGCTCATGCTACTGAGGATGATGAACCTCCCAAGAAGAAGGCTGGAGCAGAAAGTGATGACTCATCTAGTAAAGATGAATATGTTCTGATCTCTGCTCTCACATGTACTATCTCTCATGGATGTAATGATTGTCTTATTGATAGTGGGGCTTCCAAACACATGATTGGGTTTAAAGAATCTTTTACAAATCTATCTGAACATGAGTCACCCCATAAGGTGAAACTTGGGGATGACTATCAATATCCTATCAAGGGAAGTGGTGAAGCCTCGTACAACCTAGACTCTAGGAAGTCTTTGAAGATTAAAGATGTTCTATATGTACCTGGGCTCAAGAAGAACCTACTCTCCATATCTGCATTGGATGCAAAAGGCATGAGGGTTGCATTTGTAGATGGTCAAGTCCTAATGTGGCCAAAAGGTAAAACTATAGATGATGCAGTAGTGATTGGAGAGCAAGAAGAAGGATTGTACAAATTGAAGGGACAATCTGAACATGCCATGGTACATGAATCCATGGAGCCAAGTGAACTTTGGCATAGAAGTCTTGCACATGTGCACTATAGAGCACTACCAATTGCAAGTAAAGTTGTAGAAGGTCTTCCTGAAATCAAGACAAAGCATGAAGGTATTTGCAAAGGATGTGCAAAAGGAAAGAACATTAAGAAGGCATTTCCAAGCAGTGAAAGCAAAGCAAAATGAATCTTGGAAATCATCCACTTTGATGTATGCGGTCCAATGTCATCTAGTTCTTTGAGTGGGTATGTATACTATGTCTCCTTCATTGATGATTTCTCTAGGAAGACTTGGGTTTACTTCTTGAAGAACAAAGATGAAGTTTGATAAGTTCAAGGAATTCAAAGCCTTGATGGAAAATTGAACTGATAAGAAGATCAAGACATTCAGATCCGACAATGGTAGAGAATTCACTTCAGGTGATTTCACGAAGCTATGCAGTAATTCAGGGATTAAGAGGGAGTTGACTGCTCCCAGCAATCCAGAGTGGGGTTGCAGAAAGAAAGAATAGAACAATCATGGAAGCAGCACAGGCAATGCTGCATGACCAGGATCTGCCTATGCATCTATGGGCAGAAGTAGCTAGGATAGTTGTATTTGTGCAAAACAGAACACCTCACAAGATATTGGACAACAAGACACCAGAAGAGGTATTCTCTGGTAAGAAACCTGAAGTCAGCCATCTCAGAATATTTGGTTATCCAATATACACTCATGTTCCAAAAGAAAAGAGGACAAAGCTAGATCCTTCAGGAAAGAAGGACATCTTTGTGGGGTACAGTGAAAGCTCGAAAGCTTACAGAAGATACTTTCCAGGGTTCAAGAAGATTGATGTCAGTAGGGATGTAACATTTGATGAAAACTCAACCTTCATCAAATCAAAGAAGACACCTATTGAAGATCATGAAGAACCAAAGGAAAACAGATTCCAAGACACCATCATGACTGAATCAATTCTAGAAGCAGATCATGAAGTTGAAGATTTGTAAGAACCTGTAGATCCACCCCATGAGAAGAACTCTCACAAGAGGAAACCTGCATGGCCTAGAGAGCTCATTCAATATGTAGAAAGATATGGCATTCCAGAATAAGAACATAGAGAAAGGAAGAGGACTAGATCACATACCTGTTATGGTGCCCTAATAAAGAACCTTCCAGTTATGAAGAAGCAGTGGAAAAGAAACAATGGAAAGATGCCATGGTCGAGGAATACCAGTCGATCATGAAGAGTGATGTTTGGGATGTAGTCCCAAGACCTGAAGGGAAGTCTGTTGTGACTTCCAAATGGGTCTACAAGATCAAGCATGCTGCAGATGGCAACATAGAAAAATACAAAGCGATATTTGTAGCTCGTGGCTTCTCTCAGAAAGAGGGGATAGACTATGAAGAAACTTTTTCTCCTGTAGCTAGATACACTTCCATCATATCAGTACTTGCTCTGGATGCAGTGATGAAAGGGAAGATACACCAGATGGATGTCAAGACAACTTTCTTGAATGGTGTAGTCAAAGAGGAAGTGTATGTGGAGCAGCCACTTGGTTTTGAGACACATGATAGGGAGTCATATGTGTGTGAGTTGAAGAAACCCTTGTATGGCTTGAAACAAGCTCCTAGGACATGGTATGGTAGGATAGACAACTTTCTATCTAGTTTGGAATTTATCAAGAGTAAAGTGGATTCCATCCTTTACTACAAGGTTGAGGAAGGCAATCCTGTGATACTACTCTTGTATGTGGATGACCTGTTTGTTACAGGTGAGGATGGTTTGATTGCCGATACCAAGAGGAAGCTTGCTGCCGAGTTCGAGATAAAGGACTTGGGGATGATGCACTATCTTTTAGGCATGGAGGTGTGGCAGAGTGCAGATGGGATCTTCCTTGGACAAGGGAAGTATGCAGTAGATATCCTAAAGAGGTTCGAGATGATGGACTGCAAGGCCATGGACACACCTATGGCATCGAACGTGAAGCTTCTGTGTGATGCTTCATCTGATCCGGTTGATGTCACGATGTATCGTTAGATTATTGGGTCCTTGATGTACCTGACGAACACGAGACCAGACATTTGCTTTGCAGTGAACACATTGATCCAGTTCCTGACGGATCCCAGAGGTGTTCACCTGGTTGCTGTAAAGCATATTCTGAGCTACCTGAAGGGTACAATTGACTATGGGCTCAAGTATGATGCGAATCAAAAGTTTAATGTGCAGGGTTATGTTGATTCGGACTGGGCAGGTAGTACTGTAGATAGGAAGAGCACTTCTGGGTGCTGCTTCAGTATGGGATCAGGGGTGATCTCTTGGTTTACCAGGAAGCAGTCCTACGTAGCACTGAGTACAACCGAAGCAGAGTATGTTGCAGCTTGTTCGGCTAGTTGTGAGGCAGTATGGCTGAGGAAGCTATTGTCTGTGTTATTTGATCTCCAGTTGGAGGCTACTAGTATCTTTTGTGACAACCATAGTTGTGTGAATCTATATGAGAACCCGATGTTCCATGACAGGTCGAAACACTTTGAGATCAAATATCACTCTATCAGGGATATGGCGCAGAGAGAAGAAGTGAAGCTCCTGTATGTTGCGACAGATGAGCAGGTTACAGATGTGTTGACGAAACCACTAGCGAGAGTGAAGTTTGAGTACTTCAGAGAGAGGCTTGGTGTTCTTCAGATTGATGACACTTCGAGGAAGAAGTGATGGACACATTTGCAGGAGCCATTCCAAGCATGGTAAGAGGAGGATCCTTTCCATGGCTATGGATATAAGCGCTGGATGATGAGCATTAGGACGATGCTCCAGTTACTACTCTGTATATGCATCATGTTGGATGCTTGTTATGATCAGTTGGATCATGTATATGTATATGCATCATGTTGGATCCTTCTTATGGTTAGTTGGATCATGTATATGTATATGCATCATGTTGGATGCTTCTTATGATTAGTTGGATCATGTATATGTATATGCATCATGTTGGATGCTTGTTATGATCACATGGATCATGGATTTGTATATGTATCAGGTGGATACATTGTATGATCAGGTAGATCATGGATGATGATATGTATCAGGTGGATACATTGTATGATCAGGGAGATCATGAATGATGACATGTATCAGGTGGATACATTGTATGATCAGGTAGATCATGTATGATGATATGTATCAGGTAGATACTTGGTATGCATCAGGTGGATGCATTATATGATTAGGATGATCATGGATGACAAGCTTCAGGATGTTGCTCCAGATGATATGCATCAGGATGATGCTATGATGATGATTAGGTTGATCATGTGATGATGTACATCAGGATGATGTATGGTGAGTATCAAGTTGATACTTCGTGGCAGTGGACAGGTTGTCCAAGGGTAGCATGTAATACATCCTGGAGATCTGGACAGGTTGTGTTAATCGCGTAAAAGGCCTCAAATTCTCTTTAGAGATCTTGCTTGGCAAGACACTCTTTTAAGGTTTTGCTAAACCACATGTAATATGTCCTGGAGATCTGGACAAGTTGTGCTAGTCACGTAAAAGGCCTCAGATGCTCTTTAGAGATCTTGCTTGGCAAGACACTCTTTTAAGGTTTTGTGGGGACCACATGTAATAAGTCTTTGAGATTTGTACAGTTTTTGCTAGTCACATAAATGGCCTCAAATGCTCTTTAGAGATCTTGCTTGGAAAGACACTCTTTTAACATTTTGTTGTAGGGGTCACATGTAATAAGTCCTGGAGATCCAGACAAGTTGTGCTAGACACGTAAAAGGCCTCGGATTCTCTTTAGAGAACTTGTTGGGCAAGACACTCTTTTAAGGTTTTGTGACAGTCACATGTAAAAGATCCTGGGAGATCCGATAGGTTGAGCTGTGTGCTCGTAAAATGCCTGGGATGCTCTTTCAAGGTTTTGTTGACACACGTAATGAGTCCTGGGATCCACAATATGGATAGTGATGATGAAGACCTATAGGTGGTGGGCCTACATCTAGTATGAAAAAGGACTAGCTCTGTAGAACTTCCTATGAAAAGTAGATCAGAGATTGATTGAGATAGCAGTAGCCGTGACGATGATGATGATTTGATGATGATGATTCGATGACGATGATCCAGTGACAATGATCCAGAGAAGAAGACTTGTGCTAGTAGATCTGTGTCGAGAAATACCTTCCTAGTTAAGAGGGAGTGTTGATGTAATTGTAACTTCGGAATGTATTTCACCTATGTATATTATACTCCTATATAGATGTTATTATTCCTCTATACGGAAGTGTCGTCATTTGTATTGACAAGTGTCGCAAGTATCGCAACTTGCAAGTGATGTGTTATTAGACCACCAAGTGTGGGGTCGGCCCTAATTAGTATAACCATGGGTTATTAGACTGAGTTAGACAAGTCGGTCCTGCTAGGTTATTAGGTAGGTCAGGTCATGTATAAATAGAGTGCGGAAGGCACTCTATTTGATGTTCTCATTATTCACTTCTACACCCATCAAAAAGTGGCGCACAAGTGAGGAAGGAGGAGTAGCTGCTAGAGAAGACTATCTCTTGTACTTGGGTTGTATCATTGCTCTTTCTATCTCTGAGGAAGGTGTGGGGTTTTTCACATTTATGGTTTTCCCCAGTGAAACTATGTGTGTCTATTATCTCATGTCATTGCTTGGTGTGATTGATATGCATTGTTATGCTTGATATGTTGTACATGTGATTCTCTCAGTAAAGATCCTAGAGTATGTTGAATTAATGCTCAAAAATTAACAAGAGGCCCCATTGGCCTTATTTTGTAAACTTGTAGAAATTTCAGTAATAAAACAAACAACTCCCTTGTGTATATTTCGGTGAAAATAGCTCTCTTAATTCTTGCATATGTGTAATGATGTATAGGAAATGGATAATGATTATTAATGGATAATTATCTGTTCATTAGGGCATGTCAATCTACATGCATTAATATGGACAGTCTCTATCATTTTGAGATCACTAGAGCTGCAAAAGCATATACTTTTTGGTTTTCAATTGAGAGAATGGTCACTATCTTGTGTACAAGGCTTTGTGATTGAATTATTGTCATGAGAGAAAAGTTAGTATCTATTTCCTATTTTCTTAGATTTATTGGAAACCCATATAATTTGCAATTCTTGGAACTCCTTAGTGTAATTGTTTACTTTTTTCCTATCTACACTCATGTACGTTGTTGGAACTTGTTTAATGTGCTTGGTTATTTATGGACTATTTAAATGACCATTGAATTTAATTTGCATGTACAAAATATTTGCCACTTTTATGTTAAGTTGAAATCTAAAATATAAACTCAAAACCAATACAAAACCATAAAGAAAATCGGTTAGATCAGATACAGGACTTTGATCACCAAGTGCTTGACAAAACTCCTAAGCCAAAATACATAGAACAATCAACTCAGAAATCAGTCAAATCTATCTTGGGACACTTCAATGGATCATTCGATTGTATGTGGGCTTTCTTTCAAGTTGTTATTCAATTGTATGTGGACTGCCATTCTACTTGACTTGATTAAAAAATAATCCTAGCCTTGTTAGGATGAAACACTACAATGAAAGTTGTGACCCTTGAAATAAAATATAAATATCAGAAAGCAAGTCTTCAGCTTGGGGAGTGAAGGGGCCTACAGTTTATAAAGGGGCCTCTCCATAATGGTTTCGGTCATTCTCTATTGTCTTGTTGTATCATAGGCAAGAGTAAGGCTAATCCATGATTTTATTGTGTTAGAACAAAATGATATCCATGACAACATAAGCAGGTAATGAGTATGTCGACCAAGAACTATCCTCCATATTATGCATCTATTTATCATTCGATTGTATGTGGGCTTTCTTTAAAGTTGTTATTCAATTGTATGTAGACTGCCATTGTACAACACTACAATGAAAGTGGCGACCCTTGAAATAAAATATAAATATTAGAAAGAAGGTCTTCAGTTGGGGGAGTGAAGGGGCCTATAGTTTATAAAGGGGCCTCTCCATACTGGTTTCGGTCATTCTCTATTATCTTGTTGCATCATAGGCAAGCATAATGCTAATCCATGATTTTATTGTTGCGAGAACACAATGATATCTATGACAACATAAATAGGTAATGAGTATGTTGACCAAGAACTATCCTCCATATTATGCATCTATTTATCATTCGATTGTATGTGGGATTTTGTTTCAAGTTGTTATTCAATTGTATGTGGACTGCCATTCTACTTGTTTTGGGTTTCTGGGCAAATGCTTTGTTGAATCCAGTTGTTTTTGGTTTGTGGAAAAATGTTTTTTTTCCATCTTAGTTACAAAGTTGTATTACAAATCTGTCTACTTTCAAATATCTAAATGTGATTAGAGAAAAGAATTGCTAAAGTATTTTTATTAGAAATTTTTTAGCAATCATGGATTCCGTATAATGCTAGATGTTGCTGTAAATATAGTTTCAACAATCATGGACCCCATATAATTCTATATATTGCCATAAATATATGATGAAATATATTGTCATAAATCTTTGACTTGTGTATAAGAACATAATATTTCAAGTAAAAAATTTTATATTCAAAACAATATCTTGGGATCAACAAGTAGGGAACAAGATCCGAAAGGAGAACATCTTTTGCATTGTAGAATACTGAGGTTTACAATAACAAGAAAACAAACCCCATGTTGCGGTGGAAAAATCAATAGTGAAAGAGATGATACATGTTGTAGAGAACTTGATTATTGGCTACCCTTCCCTTTGACAACCACAATGTGTGGGTATAGAGTCTAATGTGAAATTATTTAATGATCCTTTAAGCATTTGATTGAAATTAAAATAAAAAAAATAGTGGTTAGGAAATTTCTATTTAGAATCCATTACCATGATAGAGAGTGCATACTCTGTTATGAAATGAAAAGAACAGAATAAAACTAGCCTCTTGGAATGTCCAAAATCCATTCCCTAGCCTACTGGCACCACCAAAACTCTATCCAGCATTCCAAGATCCATCTATAGATAACTGAACATTTTCAAAAGTGATATTCTTTTGAAAAAGGGATGTAACTATGGAAACATTAAAGTGCTAAATAACACTATCATTTGAATCTCATACTTGGCCACCACAAAAACTCTATCCAGCATTCCAGGATCCATCTTGTGATAACTGAACATTTTGAAAAGTGATATTCTTTCGAAAAAGGGATGTAACTATGGAAACATTAAAGTGCTATAAAACACTATCATTTGATTCTCATACTTAGAAGCAATTGTCAATTTCTAAGCTATATTGTTTGGGGGGAATTTCATGCTTACACTTACTTAAACTTGACATAAAACTCCCAAGTGAGGTTGATTACCTAAGTGAGGTTGATTACCTCCTTGGGTAAAAAGGAATATATGGTAATCAAACCCCAACTACCAATTGGTATCACTTACAAGGAGTGGCGACATCCAAGAATCTTGCAGGTGCAGCAAAGATTGAGCACTGGTAGATAGGAGCGGTGGTGAGAATGAATAAGCACAACTCGGCCTGGGAATGAATTAGTCTGTTCTATCAGTTTTGCGACCTCCTATAAATATTTTCAAACTTCAAAGCTCTTCACATTAAAGGACTTATCTCTCAACATATTCACATATGACCTTAATTTCAGGTCCTGTTCCCTATTGCACTCACGAAAAAAAATTTTACAATACGGAAAATTGGATTGTGAAGCAATCTGATCTTGACACATTATTGTCCATCTCAATGCTGCGTTTTCCAAAAGGTTAGGGGCCTGACACGTCACTGTCCACCTGAATGCCAGGTTATCCAAAAGGTTAGGAAGGTTAGGGGGCAGGTTATTCCCTGCTCCGGGCTGATGACTTTTCATGAAGTCCAAGCACTTAGAGTCCCTACCATAACTTTTTCTCTTATGTGTCAATAAGCATAGGGATGTTCAAGCTATATAAACACATGTAAATCAAACTTCATAGCAAATTTGAGATAATTCTTAATGGCAAAATTAATCACCACCGTCGATCATCCGATCGAACGAGTCTTTGCCTGCGTTCCTCTTTCTTAGTCTTCTTGCACTCCCTTTCCTTCTGCTTTTCCATCGTCTCTGGCAGGAAGAAAAACCGCAGTTGTACCATCTCCATTTTTACCCTTTCGACCAAGATATCTCCTCATCTTGATCAACATGAATTCCATCTTCGTTTTCGTTAACATGATCCCCAAGCACAATTGCATTGGGCATAGCTTAACGAATAGTGCTCAGCATGTCCTCAAACTCACGAGATAGTTCTGAGTCTCTCCAAGCACGCTGGTGAGCTGGATCAACTTCCGCTGGCCTCACCGTAGGATGAATGCTTCTTGCATGTTTTCGAAGATCTTTGTAGGTACCACTAAAAGAGCATGACTCATAAGAACAACTTCTTGGCTTTGAATTAAGATAATTCTTCGCAGCCTCAACAACCTTCCATTCTGTCACTTCAAATACTTAGAAACTTCTGAAAAATATGCAAAAATAACATAAACCTTGAATATTAACCATGAATCATTGAATATCATCATCATCATACATTCATTGATCCATGAAAAAGAAGCAAATTTATGAGAGAATAAAATTTCAGAAATTGTTTATTACTTAGTTAATGATTATGTGATTTACGAGTTGTAGTCAATCACTTACCAATGAATATTTTTCAGAATTGTCACAAATTTATCCATCATCAACCAAGTAAATCTCAAATGATTTTGTTCTAATGCACCATTAATTATAATAATAAATTGCATAAAATTTCAGAATCCAGAATTATGTCACAAATTGTTCTTGAATTTTTAGTTCATTGTTTAAACTTCAATCAATGTATTAAGATCTATGCATTGTTAAATCAACATCAACCAAACGTGAAATATCAATATACCTTATTGTTCATAGATTATTCAATATGACAGAAAAACAGAAAAAATTCATCACTTCAAATTGCAGTTAGATCAATGATTTAAGTGTTTGAGATGTTAGATTAGTCTTTTAAACAGTGAATAATTTCCAAAAATAAAGTGTTGTCCTAGATCACTTTCAAGTTTCAACCACATAAATAACAAGAAAAACTCAGAATTTGCAAATTTCTACCCAAAAATTTGTTGTATAAAAATTTAATAAAAAATCTGAAATTTATATGCTAGATATGACCCTAAGATTTATTTCCAGAATTATGTTGTTTCAGAATTATGTTGTTTGCTGTTATAATTTCTGGACTTCAAAAATTAGCAATTGCAACCAAAGAACTTACTGGAAAATAACAGAAATATATGAAACTAGTGTTCAAAAATTTCCGGCAATCTTAATCTAGCATAAAAACCCCCAGAAAACTATGCAATTATGGATTTTTAGGGCTAGTAGAACCCTTCTTTTTTGTTTTGTTTTGTGCACACGGAACCGTAACAGTCCATGACATTTTTATACTACAAATAAACTTTGACAAGAGATATTTCTACACAATTGTGGGATGGGCGAGTTGGGCCTCTGAGGTGAAAAAAAAATAAAAAATTGCTCTGTTGTTTTACCCTTACATGTTACCTGTGATCTGCTACAATACGACTTACTGCCCTTTGTTGGATGTTGCCAAGATCATGGAGCAGAGATGGGAGCTAAAGCGAAAGTGGAAGAGCTTGTAAATAAGGCATGAACTTCAGGAGATAAAGCTTGAACACAGAAAAAAAATATGTCAATCCACCACTATGAATAGATGTGAACCAAAACACGGAGCAATGATCTCCAGTTTTCTCTAGGTCCTCGTGTTAAGGTTTATTTTCTGTTTTTTTAATATTCCAAATTAAGCTCAACACCACATCATTTTCCCAAAGAAGCCTCAATTACATTATATGAAAATATAAATAGTTTGTAGCTTCTGAGAAGATTTGATTATGAATTTTTTAATTACACTATATTTAAATATAAATGGTTTGTGTCTTTTGAAAAGATTGTATGGTAAAACAGGAGAGATTATTTTGTTTCCATTTTTATATGTGCAGAGTTAGTGGATAACTTAACATTTTAACCACTTTATCATTGAATTAAAACATTGATGGATTTATATTTGATAGTTCCTTTGATAGTGAACAAAATGAATCATTAAACTAAAACATTGATCATGACTTCTTAAATATTTATTGAAGTAGCTCGAGCTCTCTTTGATGTGCAAGTAGCACTGAAGAGGTCTGGTGGAGAAGTTAATAACATGAAGTTTGGAGGGGAAGTTGAAGATACATCATTCAATTAATTTACAAGATTGCTGGGTCCATTAATCAGGTCTGGCAGTAGTCCACTTCAGTGCAAGATCCAGTGAGAGATGCAAGCAGATATCTCCATTTGTTGATCATCTTTGTAAAAGACATCCATCTATAAATTTTCTTAAGGTATCATAGCTCAATATCCCTATTAAAGATAGGAGATGCAATCCTATTGAGCTTATCTTGAGATTAAAGATATGCAATCCTGCTGATGATCTAATTTGGCTTTGTACATTTGCTGTGTTCTATGAATGTGAAGGTGGATGTTCAAAGCCAAATTCTGCACAAATTCAACAAGCTTTTGAACTTATGTCCAGTATTATCCATTGTGCACTTCCATTTGGACCTTGATTAATCCTCTCTCAACACATTCCATGCTAGTTATGACAAAATATAAAGCATATGAAACCGGTATTCACATGGAATAATCTCAGTAGTCAGGTTCTCATGGGAAATAGCTATTTGAAGGCACAAAGAGAATAAAAAACCATATTATTGTCCAAGTGACAACGATGCTCCATTTGACTCCTAAAAGCTGTGTCAAAGTATCCCTATAATCTTCTGCAAGCTCATTGACCCATTATATTTTATGGACCATGATATTGAGATATTGGACATTCTGATAATGAAAGCTGGTTAGATGATCACAACCAAATTGGATAATTATTATGATCACATTTTGATAATTATCACAACCAGATTGCCACAAAGGTCATTTGGCACCTTTTACAATGTCTAGTATGTTGTGCATTAGTTATGGACAAGAAGTATATACTTCCAAACACTAGAGAGGCCATTATAACACTACCTATCTCCTACTGAATGGCTCCTTCAAGTTTAATCTAAATCCTTGTCGATGAAAGCCAAATTCTGCATCATGTAGCAACAATACTATTTGGATTCGCCGAATGAAAGATTATGTTGTCAAACGTGTCATGCATCAATTGTGAAGGTAGGCACCATAACGAATTCCAACATAGAAGCTCATTGGTATGTGAAAATGCTTTCATCCCATTCAAATTGAACTCGGTAAATCACTTTACAACAACTTTCCTAGTCTTATGTTGAAATTCTTATCACATTGTTATACTTGGCATGTTGGGCCTGTCATAAGCTTCTACTTCACAGAATTGGCATGTTATACTTGTTATTTTTTAAATTATAATATTTACATAATAGCATAATATCTAGCATATGCTTTATAGTGTTAAGTTGTATTCTTTGGTCAATTTATTCACAACCACAATAATGGAATGAGTAATCATGCTTCTTGATTAATAATAATCATAATTGGAAATCATTCTAGTATTTGGGAATCAGACTTTGTACAGAACTTGCATTTTATTAACTTAAACTGTACTCAGAAGTGGCCATTTACAAATATACAATCAAAAGAAAATACATTTACATCAATTTTCATTCCAAAGACTGTTCCATTGCTCCTCATTCCAATCACAATATGAAGTTAGCTAATCATGGCACCCCACCCAAATAACTGTCATCTCAATCAGGTGCCTCCAACTTTTCCAGTTGGATCATTCCTCATATCCAACTCATATAAAGCATGGTCGATAAAAAACTGAGGAAGAGATACAATGCGAGGAAGATGGAGTAGCAAATCTCTAGATGGCAGAAGAGGAGAGGCAGACCCAAAAGGCTGCTCTTCAACTTCAGACTTCATAGGCGCGAGAGAGGACATGTAGGGAGTCTTTGTCATCAGCCTGTACAAGAAAAAGAATGTCAGATTCAGTAAAAATTAGGCTGTAAACAGGATAAATCGGTGTTTATTATTTAATACAATGATAATCAATTACAGTAGATTTCAATGATCTGATAATCAATTGTGCAAGTTTTACCATCGTATACAAGCCATTAGCCATATTACAAACCTGGAAACCAATTTCATCCCTGAATTGATTATTGCTATTAACAATGTATTTACATACTTATATATCTACTGATGTGTTGTTGTCCTTGTGACATAGCAAATTCAATCAGATATACGGCATTGCATGGTTATCACTGTTTTAAACAACAATTGTCAAGCTTCATATTCATCATTGCTAATCTGTTTTTATTTCGAAGTAATTTTCATCATCAAAAGAATATATTTTTCAATGCTTCAATAGGAGCTTGACAATTCAAGAAATCCTTCACACGACTTTGAGAAACAACTATTCAGATTTCATGGAGGAAATGCCACTGCACCAGCACTACTAATTGGATCTCATTTGGTGATAACACTAAATCTGAAATCAATATATTTTGTAAATAATTTTAGAGAAACATGTTGTTCATGGCATATTTTCTTCTTTTTTATAGAATTTCAAAAATTGACAACTATCACTTTGGTTGGAACACGATACAGTTATTGATGCTGGAATGTATGATGGCTCCTTGGGTATAATTTGTGCGCTAGCTGCAATCAAGACTCTGAAAACTAGTGCAAAACTAGAAGAACTTCATCGCCGAGTAGAGGTAAGACTGGAATACTGTATCTTATTTCCCCACAATGCACACAAAGGTTCAAACTTCAAACACATTTAAAGAAAGTACAAGATCCTCTGGATTAAATATATCATGGCACCTAAATTTTATGCACAAGGAAAAAGGACAAGCATATGGTTAGAGCTTATGCATATGCCTAGATATAGTAATTTTGTTGAACTTCTTTACAAGTACTTGTTCTCGGTAAAACTAAATTGACCAAATCAATCTCTTGAATTACCATTATAAACTGATCAGTTATTTTCCATGAGCATCTTTGTATTGACATGGAAAATTAAAAATACCAGTTTTGTGTGGATTGTGCTTTCAATCTTGAGGTCTTATGTGAGGTAGAATGCCAAATTATTCTTGCTGCATATGTTGCTTTGATTTTTGTATCTTGATCAATGTTTTAAAACTCGGACCTGGACTCAGAGTTAGGAAAATAGACTGTGATTACATGCACCAGCTTTAGCAGATTTTGCTAAGTTCTAGAGGTGCTTTTCTAGTTTTAAGGAGGCTCTACCTTGTAAGAATTCAAGAATTTTATTGCAAGTATTCCTGAGTTTAGTATTGTTTAAAAGTTAAAGAAAAGCACTGAGATTGATTTGATCTCATGATTTAGACAAGGGTGCATATTTCAAGAAAGATGGTGCAAGCAATTTCTGCAAAATTATTTGCGATATAAGTAATCAAACAACTCTCTCCGAGCCCAAATGACTCATATTATTTAAAATGTAAAATGGACACTAGAAAACTTCACATACTCCTACTCAGTTTATTCAATAATGTCTCTAGTCTCTCAGCCAAGCAGGACAATGACTTTAGAGTTCTAAAATATTGTTTCCATCTCACTAAACACGCCTCTTTTTAACTATTATTTGTATAAAATACAAGATAGCCATACACCAATTACACAGTGCAGCAGATACGCACAGAGATAACCTTATTGAATTAAGTAACGTTATTGAATTAGGTAACCAAATAACATAAGTTTAGAACACAGAGAAGATTAAATCACCTCGACCTAATATTTACATAGAAGATTGAATCCCAACACTCAAATTCTTTCATTGTCTGTTAGCATGTGGCATTGCATTTGTAGAACTGCTTTGCTCCCTTTGCTTTCTCTTTGCAAATTGAGCTTTGGCAATCAACCATCCATGTTCGGTAGGAGGATGGCCTTGCATATCCCCATGGCCTTGGATTGGTGGTGGGATCAGGAAGTGTTGCACATCTGCACACAGCAACACATCATATGTTAAAGGATGGCGATGCATAAAGGCTATTTGACAATGAGCACAAACCATGGCATTCTCAAGACCTTGTAGATAACCAATAGGAGAATTGTCAACCCATTGGGCATATTCGGAAGGAGGACAACCCCTCAATAAATTACTTGTATCTGTAATTAAAAAAAGAAATAGTCACTATAGACCGTATTGGCATAGTTCAGAGCAAGAAGTGTATATCATGCGAAAATAATAGTTAAGGGCAGATTAATTTTTTGAAAATAATAGTTCAATGTAGGAAGTTGATATCTTGCTAAAATAATAATTAATAGAAGATCATTTTGGAAGATCCTCACCAAAACTGATTAGGGATTTATAATATTTTCATTAGACATACCTAGCATAGTAAGAAACGTAGGGATTCCTTGCATATCCCCATGGCCTTGGATTGGTGGTGGGATCAAGGAGTGTTGCACATCTACACACATCAACACATCATATGTTAAAGGATGGCAATGCATAAAGGGTATTTGACAATGAGCACAAACCATGGCCTTCTCCAGACCTTGTAGATAACCAATAGGATAATTGTCAACCCATTGGGCATATTTGGAAGGAGGACAACCCCTGAATAAATCACCTAGACATAATCTTTACACAGAAGATTGAATCCCAACACTCAAATTCTTTCATTGTCTATTAGCATGTGGCATTGCATTTGTAGAACTGCTTTGCTCCCTTTTCTTTCTCTTTGCAAATTGAGCTTTGGTAATCAACCATCAATCTTCAGGAGGAGGATGGCCTTGCATATCCCCATGGCCTTGGATTGGTGGTGGGATGAGGGAGTGTTGCAAATATGCACACATCAACACATCATATGTTAAAGGATGGCGATGCATAAAGGCTATTTGACAATGAGCACACACCATGGCATTCTCTAGACCTTTTAGATAACCAATAGAAGAATTGTCAACCCGTTGGGCATATTTCGAAGGAGGACAACCCCTCAATAAATTACTTGTATCTGTAATTAAAAAAGAAATAGTCACTATAGACCGTATTGGCATAGTTTAGAGCAAGAAGTTAATATCATGCTAAAATAATAGTTAAGAGCAGGTTAATTTTTTTAAAATAATAGTTCGGTGTAGGAAGTTGATATCTTGCTAAAATAATAATTAATAGAAGCTAATTTTGGAAGAGCCTCACCAAAACTGATTAGGGATTTATGAGAGTTTCATTAGACCTACCTGGCATAGTAAGAAATGTAGGAATTCCTTACATATCCCCATGGCCTTGGATTGGTGCCACGAACAAGGAGTGTTGCACCTCTACACACATCAACACATCAAAAAATAATACCATTAGATTTGTAACCCAAGATTGCAAAAAAATCAATGCATTGAAAACATAGCCTTTTGCAAACCTTGCAGATCACTGATTGGAGACTTGTCAAGCAACTGGGCATGTTGCAGCTCCATATGGCTTTCAATTGAGTCCAGGGTTGTGAATTTTTGAACCTCTACAAACATGAACGCAATGACTAGATATTAAACATACGATTTTAAACACAATTCACTCTCACAACATGTGAAAAGCCCCATGAAATGTACCTGGATGGTTTTTCATTTCCATTTGACTTTGGATTGAGGCCATCGTTGTGGGTTGTTGCACATCTTCAAGATATAAAGACAACACATGTTAATTATTAGTGATGGATAAAAAGCGTAATCTAAACCCATTCCAGCAATCAATCAATGAGACTAACATGGGACCATAGGTAGTGCTTTCTTTGCTGGAGGACACCCACATTTGCTGGGGTAGTGAAATTGAAATGGTTCATGTTCACATGCAGGGACATTCAAATCAATTTCCATTCCACTATCTTGCTTTTTCCTTCTTTGTTTCTTTGTAGGGATTAGGAAACTCTTCTTTCTCTTCAAAGACAAATCAAGACCATCCAACCCAATCGTGAATTCAAAATCCATAATGTGTTGATTGTTGGCCTCTTCCAACAATTTTTTCACCATATCAGTCAATTGTTTGGTCTTGCTCACAGTAGTACGAAGGTTGTTTTGGATCAACCCGGTGTAGCTAAACAACTCCTCCCTATAGAGATGAAGTGCCTCCACATCTACATCAATAATATCGGTGGCCACAAGATCAATGTTGACATCTACACTAAGGTTGTGGGGATCAATACTTATTTCAGGAGGGTCATTGAGTGTGTTGGCCATTGCATCCCAATGAATTAATGGTTCTAAATTGCCCCAGTTGAAATATAGCTATTTTACCTTTATGTAATGCTTGCAAATATTCCCACGAATAGACCATGGGAATTCGCACACTATAAAATTTTCACAATACCACTTGACAAGGTATACCTTATCAGGATTACTTTGACTCCTCACTCAATAAGCATTAGATATACTCTCATGAGGATAATGATCATTGTCTAGAATTCTTTTGGCCTTTTCCATTGATGATTCATATTGCTTCTCTTTCTTATAATTGTTCAAGTATCCTAGTTCTTTCAAAATTTCTTTGTATCGACAACAAGGTTCAACACTTGTTAGGAGCATGCACAATAACCAATCCATCCTCCGAGCACATTTCTTCCTTCGATCACATAGAAAGCTGGTGTTCAGATAACAATGGTATGTCTCAATGGAATTGTTGGTCTCTTGATTGGCATGAGGGAAATCCCGACATCCTTTCACCCACATCCCTAAATGTAAATAAACAAGTTAGTGAACATGTATAACATGTTTATGAAATATAAAAACAAAAACACCATCGAGATTTTGTGCACTTACGAAGCTTATCACCGGGAACCCAGTTCTTATGGAAGTAGTCTAAGAACATCCCCTCATCTTTTCATTTGCTAAAAAATCCACGGATTGCATCATCCACATCATCATTGGAACTGTGTTTCATGATGAAACCTAGATCATCATACATATTATCGGTTTTTTCTTTAATGTTGGCCAAATTGTTCACATTGTTTTCCACGCCCTCCGTACATGCCAAACACACAAGATCACCTCACACCTTGTGACCCTCCTACCATATTTAGAACATTTAAGTGTGAGATTCTTAGAATAAATGAAATATATATTGTAGCATAAGAACATTGGAGTTACCTCAAAGCAGAAATTTAGCCCATTGCATCATCAACCATGAAGGCATTGACTTTCCAATCAGGACGGATCTGGTAACACCTTTGCATGAGCTGCTCCAACCATAGTGCAATATCAGCTGTTGTATTTCGTTCTGCCACAACCCATGCTACTGGAACCCCGCTTTTTTCTTCATCAAATACCACGAGTGTGTGAAGTTGATACTGCGATATTCAAAGAACATGTCACGTCAAATTCAAGTCATCGATCATATTGAATGACTACAATTCAAGTATGCATATCAAATCAATCATTGCCATTCGAATTTCTGTATTTATTTGTACTAAACGTGAAATCCATGGCTATTATGCTACTGTGGGATAGCTTGCCCATGGTCACCAACATCCATTTTGTTTGAATTCCCATGAGAAAAGGGACACTACGACCATTGGGATTTTGGTTAAAAAAGAAATCTTCTAGTCCCTTTTGATACCATAGGTTTACGCTCGTTTCATCATTTTAGTGAAGTTGGTATTTACCTTTCATCAACCGAGTGTATATTTTTACAATGTCTTTCCTACGTAGGAAGAAATCCCTATCTCAAGCTATCGGGTCCATGTCAACATGCCTCTCGATGTGCATTTTGTAAGCTGAATCAATGGACACTCCCATAAGGTAACAACTCTCCACATAGGAAACAATATCCTTTGAAAGCTTTGTCTTACGCAATGTCCTCGCGTTACCTAAAGTGTCATGTTTTCCATGACAAGGCCATCTGTCCTCATCTTCATGCTCGTACATATTGTAAGTTAAAATTTCTATATGAGGGTATTGAACCATAACCTTCATAATGAAATGGCATTGGCGACCCCACTTCTATGAGGTCCTTTGTTTAGTTAATTGCTCTCCTCTTTTTTCATTTGGGCCATATGAACATTGATACCTATGCAGGAAGTTTTGAAACGTTAGTAAATACTATCGATGATAAATTCATTCTCAGTAATAATATGTATCCATTCACTTTCAAAATAATTACAATTCATATCGTAATGCAACACTATCTCTTTTTCTTGGTTGTCTATTTTGGAGTAGTAGGAAAGTGCATGGAACATCGGGGTTTGTTTTCTCCCCTTTGATATATTCGTCAACTCTATGTTAAGGTACTAAGGCAACACGATCAATGCTCTCGTTCTCTCGATAAATTTCAGACCAAACCGAATCTTTACTAGAAAATGTTGTCTTATCTTTGAGGCCTTGTACCTGAAGATCCATGATAGCCTCCCATTTGCCTCGCTTGCCCATTTTGTACTGATTCCTACAAACAATATGCAAACACATTAGAAATTTAGACTACGCAGAACCATGTAAGTGAAGTGTGAAGTGCTGCATGCTAGAAGAAACAATATACCAACTTCACATTTCTATCAATATAGTGCAAACATCATATGTCTTCCAAAAATTCAAACTTGCAATAAAGATGAATAAAAATGGCAAACATCCAATGCCTTTATTGAAATATATGTTTGCTTCCTGAGTATGCATGCAAGATATATTCAAACTTTCCTTAGAGACCACAAGTTAGCTGTAATAATGACATATCAACAGGTTTTAAACAGTTGGGTGAGTTGACAGATCATTAGCAGAGCCAAAACTGTCTGCAATCTCTTCTCTCACAACATATGGCATCTAAATTAATGTTCACGGGGAAATTTGACAGTATTATTGGTGAGCATCATTTTGTTGGGAAAGGGTGTTGTGCAGATTGTCTCTAGGAGAAATCACTTATTATAGAAACCATGATAGTCACAGACTTATCATAAAAAATTGGCATTAGCAAAAAGGTTTGCTGGGAACACTGGAACTAACTCTACCTTTCATGTTTGAGTTTCTTAGTCTGAGCTTCTAGGAAGCATTCAAGTGTTTCATAGATCAAATCTCTTGCATAATTCTTCTGTAGATTGAATCTCTGAGAATTGTGCAGATATAAGGATTTTAAGTTATGATTGGGTCCCCTTAGGTCCTTTGGATAGGCATGATTATGATCTGAAATCCTTCCGATCTTGTATTTAACAGCTTTGATTAAAGAAAAAAGTAAGTCATCCTTTTTCTTTGGTCAATTATGAAAACTTGATTGTGAGAGAATTCTTTATTTAAATTCTCTTGCATGTTTATAGATTCAAATTTGAAGGTCTTTTATCAGCAAAATTCAGTGTTACGGTTGCCTTGCTCATATTCTTTACATTTCTTTCTTTCTTTCTTTCTTTTAGTACTGAAGCTTTCGAGGTCATAGGTCTCTAAAAAATCAGACTTAATCATCATTGAATTTTGAGTTTTGGAGCTGAATCCAAACAATTTATTCACAGCTTTTAAGAATCTAATTTTTAGATTTGCAAATATTAATTGCAGATCTGAAAATGTCTGGTTGATTTGATGTTTAAGATGATGATTTAGAGATATTTGATCAGCAATATCTCATAGGGATACTTTCCTAGAATCAACAAGTACTGATTCTAAAGAGAGAGGTGCATACATATGACAAGGACAGTGTTACTAAACTGTCCATTTGGAACCCCTTCAGGCTGATTTATGAAAGGTTTCAAGCTATAGAAAATATCTCATTCTTTTTCACCCTAAGCAAAAACAATGAACGCATCTTCCAAATCAAAAAATTTGAAATCAACATAGATGGCGACCACTATCAAACTTGTTTCTGCACTTTTTAAATCTCCTAAAGGTTCAACAAGATGCTTGTTGGACACCTTTAGATAGTTATTCCACCCTGATAGGGTTCGTTGACCCATTGTCCCATGATGATAGGGCTAGTTGATCCATTTGAATCAAAGTCCTTCAACAAAATATTTACCAGAGACGGAAATTCCAATATAACTTGTGGTAGAAGGCATCCTTCAATTTCAAAGTTGAGTTGTGGATCCAATTCAAAGATCAAATCCTCAAAATAGGCCAATTTTTGTTCAAGTTTTACTTGAATTTGATTCTCCTACTATTGAGATAGATATGCTCCTTGTAATAGTTGTAGAATCTAGAGAAATTTGTATAGTGGATTCCCTTATTTAAGAAGAACCACCAACTATTGGATTTCTTCCATTCAATTGGATGGGAAACCAAGCAAAATAAGAAAACCTTCTTCTCATCCCAAATCTTGAAACGATGTTCCAACTGCCAACAACCTTAAAGACTTTATTTTGTTCAGTAGATTGGGTTTACATCTCTACCCTCCCAATTGCTGGTTGAGATGAATCATTGGATCTAACAAGCATATTAGCATTTCTCTTTTTCCTAATCTTTTGTGTTTCATTGTGAGATCGTTTTTAAGTTACAAGAATTATTCTTGCACATACATACTTTCAATTTCTTTATATTATTTGAACAACTTCAAGTGAAATGGATACATTGTCTTCATAAATTTCATAAAGAAACAGATCAAAATTGGAATCTTAATTGTGACCCTTAATTCTTAATGCCTTAGTTAGATTGCTAAGAATTCAATTGGCACCAAAACTACTGAATGCTAATAAAGGGAGTAGAGATGAGAATAGAAAACCAGAAAAGAGCATCACACGGTGGAGAATTGAATGTGAGAGGAGAAAGTGAGAGAAGATGCTCTTTGGTGGGAAGTTCACGTAAAATTGAATGGATCTAGGTTTCCCCATCTAAGTAAGCTTAAATGTCACCTGCTTTAGAGTTTGTCCAAAATCACGCAAGTTTTCACTAAAATGTCAACTAGAATCCGGCTTTGTCTCACCATACTTAACCAATCCTGTGTCACAAAGGTCTACACATAGAATATAACATGCCAAGAGAAGTAACACATTCAAAATATTAACCAAGGAAAAAAACTGATATTTTTATATCTATAAGGCTGTCATGCACCACTCTACTTTTCAATCACAAAAACAATTATTGCATTTGTAAAAAACCTTAAACCTAAATATACTAATGCCTTCCTATCTTAATTGGTAAAGACGCATGTATTCTACATGAGTGTCAACATGAGAGAGTTGAGGAAACAAGCACATGAAAGCAAGAGACAACAAACTCCATTTTTATTCTCACAATCAAGAAACACAAAAATGATAGATGTACATAACAAGAAAAGGATTTAATGATGTAATTTCACTCCTAAATAAGCTAGAGCCATAACAAAATAATAACCAATTCAATGAGAGGGGCACAACCTATGTTCCCAGGTCCACTTGTTTGGCATGCTGGAAATGCAGATCCTCGAATCAGGATTTGAATCTAGTAGGATCTTCTAAGAATCCAACAACAAACTGTTAGGATATTCCTATACTCCATCCTAGTCCCACCAGTATTTTGATCATTAACATTTTCAGTCATGCAAGCACTTTTAGGGTTTGCATGCATCCCAGTCATCAGTCCAGCACCTAGCCCTCAGTTAGCCAGCACCCAAGAGCTTCTCACTATTCAGTTTTAGCCCTCCAATTGCTTAATGCACCCTTCTTCCTTGATTTTAGGAAGCAACTCGCCCTTCTTCACCTACCAGTCTAGTTTTCTTTAGTTTATACTCAGTTACACTTAGTTACAGTCAGTTACACTCACTTACAGTGAGTTACACTCAGTTACACCTACCAGACTTAGTTTGACTAATGGTTGATAGTTACTTGAGCATTGATGACTCCACTGATGATGATGAAGACTTCTAGTTGTGCTCCGATGATCATGAGGACACCTAGTTGTGCTTCGATGACACTCTATTGATATTATGATCACTCTGAGAGGCTAATTCGAATTGCCACCTTAGGCATTCAAATCCTCTCTACCATTGTACTATTTATTTGTCCATATTGTGATTAATTAACTAGTGTGTGTGAAGTATTCTTGCTTCTATCTGAGTTCTACTGTACCATATTATTCTGTTGCTCATTATACTGTATTGTTCACTCTTCTTCTATTTTCCTGCTTAATCATAATTACTCTTGTGAGGTACACATCATCTCTTAGATCTGCTGTGAGGATTTTCACAACCAATACATTTTCGATCTGTTCAAGATCAGCCAGTAAAAACATATCCTGCATTGCTAGAAGCATCCAACAAAAGGATCCTCCACAATTTTTTTTGATAAAACCCTAAATATGTAGGGTCCTATTTCTTATGATCCTTTATACAATAGTTTAGTTAATCCAATGTGTCTGGTAGTAATACTATAGAAAAATGCCAATTGTGAGAGATAGTAGAGGGTAATTAGAGCAAGGGACCCCCCACTCTGAGCTAATTTTGCAAATTGACCTACAATAAAAATTAAAATGATTAGTGGCATAGGTGAATAATTCAGGCACTTATTCTTTGTGAGAAACATTGTTAAAGAGAGAAACTGGTGTAGACTAGCCCATGTGATAAGAAATATTTTTAAATTCTACAATTGTAGTCATTTAAGTTTGCTCTAGTTGACAGACAATACTTGGTCATATGGGAGGGATTATAGTGGGTCAACTTTCGGATCAACCTTAATTTCCAGTAATTATGATATTGGGGTTAAGTGGACAGAGATTTTTTAATCTAGTGCTATAGTTCCATCCACAATGCATGCAATGGGCCTTAGAGAAATGTGCTAGAAAATTGTTGAATTATTGATCAAACGGGAAATGGACAAGGTTAGCTACACTATTGATATGGCTTTGTGCAGACTAATATGTAAAAGTAGGAATAATGTCAGGAATCAATGAATTAAATTATCAGCTTATTCAATCTTCCCTTCAGATCCTTCAAGTAGGGCAAGGAAATTGTAATAATTCAATTATTATCAGTTAAAGATTATATTACAAAAGTTTTAATGGAATTCAATATGAGATGATCCACATCCAAAAAATAAGTCTTGGTCTTATTTATTAGTAGCAACGGAGAAGTTACTAGGCTTGCTTCTCATAGCCAGTTTATTAGTGATTTTGATAGTGTTGAAATATGATTTGAGACAAGTTGGAGTTAATTGAAATCTTTCTCAGGCATATACAATTTAATTATTATTACTAAGAGGATAGATGCAAAGTATTGAAGTTGCACAATACCTTTTTCTTCCTTGAAAATATGCAGGAAGATGAAAGTTGTACAAGTGACACGCCGAAAAAGCTATGTACAACTAGAGTTGGAATCATCTTGAAATGAACATTGAATTTATTATTGCCTTCCATCCATCGCATTCAAGCTCAGATTGCATGCTTACAAACAAGGACTTCCTCCCTCTACACACCCTAGGGGTCATCCCTTCCTAAAAAAACACGGGATCTAGAAAAACATCTGATCTTTAACTGGTCGGATCATGGCATTGAATGTTGACTTCATTGTTAATGGAGCTCCATTATCAATGGGTAATTGGTTATGATCAGTCGTTAATTGTAAGAAAAATTAGAAATGGTGTTATGGAGAAAAATTCCTATGGCTCGGGGTAGACCACAAGAGATACCTGACTACCAAAAAATGACTCAATTCCCAATGCAATGTTATTATAATGAAAATGCTAAGATATGGAGAATAAAAACCAACCTTCAACTGGGTGTTCAAAGTAGATCCCGGTTGAGCTTTCAATCTCTACACTTGAACCTGTAGATTCGTCTCAACAACAAATACAAGCAAGTGCATATAATATGTGAAAGATATTAGCATAATTAATAACATGATCCATGATATCGTAAGAAAATGTAACTTAATGTAATTTAAACAACATTCACAACATCAATTGGACGAGAAAATGAGTATGTCCATTAATTAATAACAAGAAGTACATGATACAACCTCTTTTCGGCAACCAATCTGAACCAAGAACTGGGTCTCTCCACTTGTGCCTCCACCACTTCAATCCCCCATGCAATGGAAAACTCAAACAATGAAAGGAGTTTGGTAGGTGAACATAAGGAGTTCACAACAACAAGGATCAATGAGTGTAGACTCAAGTCACGGAAAAAATCCACTAGAGTTATCTTTCTCTCTCTTTCCCCTCCCTTCCATACAGCATAAGAGCTCAATATATAGCCTTCCAAAGGTAAGTGAAAGGTTGAATCGAGTCATTTCTGGGTATATGGAGGGCCAAAGGTCACCCTAAGACCACTTTTTGGGAGTAAAAAGTAACTTTTCTATTGTTTTTACCATGTAACTCGATGTATGCGGGTTAATTAAGTGCATCCTGCGTGTACGCTGGTTATAATGGAACAACAAACATACATGAAGACAAATAGAGAAACTTGGTTCCTGAAGGGAAAATACTGGGTCTGGGTCAATAAAATGGATCTTGAAGGCCAATCAATGATGATGCTCACAAGGTGGAAAATTACGCTGTAACAGATGCCCCCTAATGTGTGAGGTCAAAGAAGGTACTATGATGGCCAAAATACATTATAAATATCATAAGTGGAGTGATGGAGGCACAAATGGAAAGACTATCCCACTTGCCATAATAATATCTCTGAATACATGACGGTACAATACAACAATCTGGTACAATGGCCATGATAGGAAGTATACAGTGAATATATATCATAGGTGGTCATAGCCATGACCTCTATAGTAATATATGGTCTCCTGTTGAAAAGGAAACAACTGGTGCAATACTGGAGTGTTAGTTTTTCATAATTTATTTCAATCTGATCTAGGATCTTAACTGAGAGAACAACATGTACAACAAATCTACAGCATATAAATCATGGACACATTAATGCAAGCACACAAGAGACATAGAGTTTACTTGGGGAAAACCATAAAGGTGAAAAACCCCAATAACTTCCTCAGAGATAGATAGAGCAATGATACAACCATAATACAAGAGATAGTCTTCTCCTAGCAGTAGAGCCTCCTCCTCCACAAGTGCGCCACTCTCCAAAGTGTGAGTGAGAGAATAGAATGTGTAAAATGAGAGAGACACACTCTCTATTTATACACTAACTTGACTTGACCTTTACTCAACTAGGTCGGTCTCAACTTAAACCACTTAACATAATGCTGACTGGGCCGACACCCAATAGGGTGCTCTAATAACCCTTTGACCCACATGGCCGGCCCCCAATAGGGTGGTCTAATAACCCTTCGACCCACATGACTTATACAGGGCCGACCCCAACAAGGTGGTCTAATAACCCATCGAGTATAAGTTACGACACTTACAATATAAATGACGACACTTCCATATAGAGGAATAATAACATCTCTATAGGAATACAACCACTTCCATATAAAGGAATAATAACATCTCTATAGGAATACAATATACATATATGTGAAATACATTCCAAAGTTACATATACATCAACACTCCCTCTTAACTAGGAAGGTATTTCTCGACACAGGTCTTCTAGCACAAGTCTTCTTCTCTGGATCAGTGTCACTGGATAATCATCATCGAGTCATCGTCATCATCACTGCTGCTGCTATCTCAATCAATCTCTGAATCTACTCGGCATAGGAAGTTCTACAGAGCTAGTCCTTTTTCATACTGAATATAAGCCCACCACCTGTAGGTCTTCATCATCACTGGCCATACTATGGAATCCTCAGGACTTATTACGTCCATCACAAAACCTGGCTGTAGCATCCCAGGCTATTACGAGCACACAGCTCTACCTGTCGGATCTCCCAGGAGCACATTACATGTGACCCATCATAAAACCTAGCTGAAGCATCCCAGGCTGTTACGAGCACACAGCTCTACCTGTCATATCTCCCAGGAACACATTACATGTGAACTCACCACAAAACCTAGCTGAAGCATCCCAGGCTGTTATGAGCACACAACTCTACCAGTTGGATCTCCCAGGAGCACATTACATGTGGTCCACCACAAAACCTGATTGAAGCATCTGAGGCCTTTTTCATCCTGTCCAGATCTCCTAGGAGCAAATTACATGTGGTCATGGCAAAACCTGGCTGAAGCATCTGAGGCCTTTTTCATCCTATCCAAATCTCCCAGGAGCAAATTACATGCCATAGGACAAAACCTCGCAAGAGCATCTCAGGATGTTACTGGTACACAACTCTGACCTGAAGATCTCCCAGGGCACAAATTACATGTCCTCCCAGAGCAATGTCTCGAAAGAGCATCCCAGGCTGTTACGGGTACACAACTCCGACCTATAGGATCTCCCAAACATGCTCATCTACACAACCTGATACACAGCCACAAAGTATCATCCTGATACTCACCATACATCGTCCTGATGTACACATGATCATCCTGATCATCATCCCTGCATCGTCCTGATGCATGTCATTTGGAGAAGCTCATCATCCACGATCATCCTGATCATACAATGCATCCACCTGATGCATACCAAGTATCTACATGATACATATCATCATACATGATCTAACTTATCATACAATGTATCCACCTGATACATACATAGATACATGATCCACACAATGTATCCACCTGATACATAACAACATACATGATCTCAGTATCCACCTGATACATATACAGATACATGGTCTAAGCATCCAACATGATGCATATACAAAATACATACAAATGATCCAACTGATCATATCCAACATCCAACATGATGCATACATACATAAATGATTCAACTGATCATATCCAACAACCAACATGATGCATATATACATAAATGATCCAACTGATCATAACAAGCATCATCCTCTTCAGATCATCTCATCGTCCACAAAGCACAGCCCAGATGCACATCATCCAACACTTACACCACCGACATGGGAGAACAAATCTACCACCATTCGAGGAAGGCTCTAGCCCTTACTTTTTCACCATAGGAGAACACATCTACCACCATGTGAAAAATGGCTTAGCAATTACATCACGACCAAGGGAGAACACATCAACCATGTCAGAAAAGCTCATGTGCATCTACATCTTCCGGACTCATCACTTCCCTTTGGAAGGAACCTCGATCAGAAGTGCACCAAGCCTCTCTTTGAAGTACTCAAAATGCACTCTAGCCAATGGCTTGGTCAATACATCTGCAACCTGCTCATCCGTCGCAACATACTCTACTTTAGTTGTACTCACTGCTACGCAGGACTAATTCCTGCTAAACCAAGAGATCACACCTGATCCCTATCTGCAGCACTACCTGCCCAATTTGAATCAACATAACCCTGCAGGTTAAACTTTTGATTTGCATCATACTTGAGCCCATAATCAACTGTACCCTTCAGGTACCTCAAAATATGTTTTACAACAACCAGGTGAACATCTCTCAGATCCATCAGGAACTGGCTCAATGTGTTCACCTCAAAGCAAATATCTGGTCTTTTGTTTGTCAGGTACATAGAGGACCCAATCATTTGACGATACATTGTGACATCAACCAGATCAGATGAAGCATAACACAGAAGCTTCAAGTTCGATGCCATATGTGTGGCCATGGCCTTGCAGTCCATCATCCCGAACCTCTTTAGGATCTCTACTGCATACTTCCCTTGTCCAAGGAAGATTCCATTTGCACTCTGCCACACCTCCATATCTAGAAAGTGGTGCATCATACCCAAGTTTTGCACATAATGACTCCCTGTCATGTGTCTCAGAACCAAGTAGTTGCACCATGTATACTTCCTCTTCAACTACACCATTCAAGAAGGTAGTCTTGACATCCATTTGGTGTATTTTCAATTTCATCACTTTTATATTTCTCTATGCTGCCATCTGCAGCATGCTTGATCTGATAGATCCATATGGAAGTCATAACAAACTTCCCTTCAGGTCTTGGGACTACATCCCAAACATCATTCTTCATGATCGACCGATCATGGCATTCTTCCCATATCCTGGGAACTTCAATATCTCCAATAGATAATTTTGTTGTTGAATAAATGTTGTAGTCCTTCTTTTGTAGGTGATGGTATACAATCTTTCCTACACAACAAGTTAAATTGCATGATTAGAAAACATCTCATAGTTTTCAGAACAAATTCTTACACATAAGGAAATATGTCATACAGTCATGCAATTATCTTAGCCAATGCTTCAATACAACATTTATCCATATTCCGTAACTTTCTAGATGCCCTCCAATCTCTACCAAAACATTGTTAAGAGTGTGCACAACTCCTAACATGTCAGCAAAGAGGTTTCATTCTAGATAAGTAGCAATGGAATGTTGTACAGTGCCATAGGCCACTTACCCATATATATTAGTGGTATACTGTTCATCAGTGCAACTATTCTAATATGCATAATACACAACCTAATTCTAGGAACATAAGCATATACATCATTGAATAACGTTATGTAAGAAATGACAATTCAAATACTTATCTTTGTTTGGTTGCTGGGTGGACTCCCTCTGAATATTTGCAACTCCATTCTGATGTGGATTATGAGAAGTGGTTAACTCCCTCTGAATATCTGCATCCTTGCAGAAACTACTAAAGTGTGCTCCTTTGCTTTCTTGCAGGAACAACTGGAGTGTGCTCCCTCTTGATCTTTGCTTCCTGGATTACTTGTCCTTGAACTTACATCCATCCTTAATCACTATGCATGCTTATTAGTATCATCATTGTGTTATCCTTGAGGTCTCATACATAATCACACATTTGTTAGTATAATCTTAATACTATCAAAACACAATAATCTTAAACATGTATAGTCATGATCATTCACAGATAATAAACATTAGTATTCAAGATTTCAGGGAAGTCTTCTTTTACTCATGCATATTCTTATTTGATCATAGGACTCTTCCGATTAGTTAAATCATCAAAGCATAAACCCATGATTACTCCAACCTATACCTTCATGATTCTTCTGGTTATTCATATCATCAATTATGGTAGGAAACATAATATGCATACAACCATGACTATTCAAACCTATGACTTCATGAATAATCATTATCAACAACACAACAGTATAAGATCCTAACACAAGGTAGGATTCTTGCTTGATATAGGAAAAACATACCTGGATTAGCATGCTAGCTAGTTATGTCTAACATACCCGCATAATGTCTTATGGTTCTCTTCAGTGACTTGCGCTAGTAACCTGCATGTTTCATAAGTTAACCATTGTAGAACCAAGTTATACATACCTTGAAAGTAGATCTTCTATGTGATCCATTACAATGGATGAATCTTTGTCTTCATGTCACCATGAGAATATGTTCTTGAAGTAGAACATGATTTGACTTTCTTGGTGTACCTTTTGTGTTAGCAGACAACATAAACCTCATACAACACCATAATGCATTAGTACAATCATAAGTGTCAAAACCTTAATCAATGAATATCTTCTGTTAAGGTAATACGACAAGTCTAGTAATTAATCAAGATTGTACTGTAATGATATGAAGGCAAACATATCATAAACTTAACTATGAACATAATTTGAAACATACCTGTAAGCCATACCTATCAAGATTGCTTGTAATCTTCTTATGGAAGGCCTTAGCCTCATCTCCCTCTGAAACAGGAACTTCTTAGCTTATGCAGGTGACCAATCCATCTTCTTCTAGGATTAACCCAATCCACTTGATTTGCAAGAACTAGACCTGGAGCTGGATTCGGGTTTGTCAGAGGAACCCCAAAAATTGAAACTTTGAATTTCAAACTTCCGAAAGGATAGAAACATGCGCCTTGATGAGCTGATCAAGTTGGTATATTCAGAATTTGAAAACTGCAAAGTTTCACCCCTCGAAATTGCCTTTTAGATTTCCGGATTCACTAGGGAGGACCCTGAATTAGGGTTTGAGTTTCCTGGAGCTTCACCCAACCAAAAGATTTGATTCAAAGCTCTAAGATTCGATTTTTCTAAGGAGCTTCCAGTTGTGGTCACAGATTCCAAAAATTCCAATTTTTGTAGAAGCCCTAATTTTCCATCTTTCCGATCAAAGTCCCGAACTGGGGTTTGATCAAGCTTGACCTTCTTCCCAACCAAAAAATATGATCTTGGTCTCTAAATTTTTATTTTGATGACTATAATTCATCCATGGTCTCTTATTACAAAAATTCCAACTTTATCCGAAACCCTAAATTCCGGAATCCATGAATGAAGGTGCTCAAAAATAATTATGTTATAACAGAAATATGTACCTCATTGTTTCTGGTGTAACTACGAACTTTTTGATCCGCAAGGTCTGAATTTTTTTTCTGAGATAGCCTGACTTGTCATATTTCCATCTCGATAGGTCTGACCTCAATTGGATTCTATGAGAGAGATTTATGCCAAGTGTCGCAACGTGACCTGTTTATGGGATAAAACAATAGAGTGAACTTGTACAGCGTGACATGTGTCACTAGTTCAACATCGGCCTCCGAAAAAGTTTCATGAGATAATATAGTCTGTGCACTACCTGTCACTTCTTACGAAATTACATTTGGAGCTTCCTAGCGCAAGTTATGACCTTTTTCCTAAGGTCACCTGATTTTGAATTAGATCTGGAAGAGGTAGAAACCCTATATTGTACAGATCATAAATCACTAAGTACAATGAATTAGAGGTTTTCCTTTGGACACAAGGTACATGTGGATCTAATATTCAACCTGTAAAAGTTTCAGATCTGAAAACTTTTCCAAAATGGATTTACAGTGAAAGTTCTACGATGATTGGTTTTTGCTATATCAAGCCCTAGCATCGTAAGTGCAACAAGTGTCATACATGCCATATCATGCCTTCTTTCAAGCTAGCTCTGATACAATGTTAGTTTTTCAGAATTTACTTCAATCTGATCTAGGATCTTAACTGAGAGAACAACATGTACAGCAAATCTACAGCATATCAATCATGGACACAATAATGCAAGCACACAAGAGACACAGAGTTTACTTGGGAAAAACCATAAAGATAAAAAACCCCAATAACTTCCTCAGAGATAGATAGAACAATGATACAACCAAAATATAAGAGATAGTTTTCTCTTAGCAGCAGAGCCTCCTCCTCCACAAGTGCGCCACTCTTCAAAGTGTGAGTGAGAGAATAGAATGTGTAAAATGAGAGAGGCACACTCTCTATTTATACACTAACTTGACTTGACCTTTACTCAACTAGGTCGGTCTCAACTTAACCACTTAACATAATGTTGACTGGGCCGACACCCAATATGGTGGTCTAATAACCCTTTGACCCACATGTCCGACCCCCAATAGGGTGGTCTAATAACCCTTCACCCACATGACTTATATAGGGCCGACCCCAATAAGGTGGTCTAATAACCCATCAAGTATAAGTTAGGAAACTTACAATATAAATGATGACACTTCCGTATAGAGGAATAATAACATCTCTATAGGAATACAATATACATATATGTGAAATACATTCCAAAGTTACATATACATCAACATGGAGGTACAAACTTCTGATCTATGAGAAAGAAGATCTCATAAGTACAATCACGATCAAGAGAAGCATACTGAATGCTACTAACGTCTAGGGTCTTCTACACAAATCATCTATGGTGCAAGTCCCCTAAAGTGAATAAAGGTGTTGAGGTCGAACCTGATGTGACATCATCTGATTACCAATCAATTATGTATATTGTTAACAAATGCGAGATAACCAACCAATAATGAAAATGGGAATCAAGGCACAGAGTACAATCATCAAAGTGTTTATAGATGTGTTGAGTCGAACACTAAGTTGAATCCATCGATCAGGGGACAGTGGTGTATTCCCAAAACTATCAATGGTGAGAGAATCTACCACTAATGACTGCAAGTCTCAAGGTACTCAACCGAATATAAGTCTCAATTTTAGAATAAATGAGTTGCGTTTGATGGAACATAACACACTGGAAGGAGGGCATTAAGGCATCCCCCATCAACCAACACAAGGTAACAACTATACTGAAAGATTTGGAAGAACTCGGATGAACAGACTAAATCCATAAGGATGGTCGACATGCAATAGTCAAGAGAACTGAGGAGTGGTCGACTCCGGTTTCAGGACTTCCTTTGAACAAGAGCATGAGCAGATGGACAGACTCAGGCAGCATAGACTCAAGTGATACCACTGTGCGATGCAAGATGCATCAACAAAGGGCTCCGTAATGACTGGAAGCTTAACCAATCGGTGGAGTAAAATATGAGAAACAAGTATAGCACCTAAGGTCCTACTATAGTTCTGACTCATCATGGATGGAGTGGAATGAATGCTCTGTTCAAAGGAGACACAACAGCTGCCAAAAAAGAAGCAACGATTCTCCCATCTAGCTTTTTGGAATATTTGATTTTTTTGGTATTTTTCATATTTGGAAAAGTTTGAAAAAGAATAAAATTGCTTATAGTACAACAAGTGAGGGAATGAGAGTCAAATAAAGAGCAGACTAATCCCAAGCAGTGGAACATACCTATGAACAATGCAATGAAGCATGTGTAAGATGTGGACACTCGGGGGGGTGTTCCCGCAGGGTAAAAGGGTCATCAAATTCTTAAAGGCAAATGAAAGATCTGCAGAGCTCGACAAGGAAAGTGCTCAAGCACCAAGCTAACAATTGAGTAAGCGGGAGCCAACACGAGGCTCAAGCAACAAGTAGTATGATGCAATGTAATCATAACTCAATAAAAATGGGGGAGTCCTTATGGGAGATGGCCAACATAAGACAAAGTAGAGTATGAGTCTTTATCACAAATTCATGGCGTAACTATGAAGGACTTCCAATCCTAAGGAGAGACAACAACATGGGTGCCAAAAGGCATAAAAAGGTTCTAACTAGGGCACCCATGTTCAAACAAGCCCTACCACCAAATAACGACACTTCTATAACAATCTGAAGGCTCTGTGTCAGTCAAAAAGCGGGGTCGCACCTAGGGTTAATGAAAAATGGCCAAAGGTCAAATGCATAATACAGGTGAAAATGACATCTAACCTATATGATGGGTGTGAAATATATCTTCCATAGGTGCGAAACGGTCAAAAAATCAACTCTTGTCGGAAAAAATATGTGCAAAATGGTGCTCCAGGATGACATATTAGTTCAAAACAGCTTCAAACGGAAAAAAAGTATAGGAAAGTGGGTTTTAAAAACTATAAATAGTAATAAAAAATTACAATTACTATTCCATTTTCACATTTTACCCAAATTGGATTTTTTGGTTAGTTTTCACCTCAAAGTTCAGTTGTTGATTCCAGAATCTATGGGCGTCCATTTCGCGAGTCGTCTGGAGTAGGTTAGTCATCTGATCCTCCTCTTTCATTTGATAGCTTTTATTTCAATTTTTAGTGGTCCATTATTTTTATTAGGCTAGCCCTACTTCTCCACGGCACTGTATGCATGCTACAGCTCTGTGGGTTGCGGGTAGGGACTGCTAAACGTGGTCAACACATGCGTTGACCACGGGTAGATGCCCCTGTCTACTCAGTTTCCTGAGGGTATGTTCGTGAAGGTGTTTTTTTAAATGTTTAAAAGATAAAAACTTTTGTTTTTCCTCCAGGATGGTTCTAGAGTGGAGGGAAAGAGAACATGATGTTGTGGATGAGAATTTCTGCCAAGATTTTCCTGCGCAACAAGCACTACAAGTGTGTGAGATTTACAAATTCTGGAGCGCTCGGGGTTTAAGGGCCCAAAACCAACTTCTCCGTCGGTTGATTGATTACTGGGACGTAGACATGCATAAATTCAACTTTGGTGGTCAAATAATCTCATTAGAGGTGGATGACATATATTTTATTACAGGGTTGTCTCGATGAGGGGAGGTGGCTAGTCTCTTCTCTCATACTATAGGTGATGGGATCACCATTCCTGACTATATAGACCGGTACTGTCTTCCTGGTACCCAAAAGGTGGGGAGTCAGGTACCCATTGGGTCCATTGTGAGTTTGAGCATGAAGATCATAGTGCTCACCCTCGTGAGGATCACAGGTTCCGCAGCTTTACATCAGGCTTCAAGGACGGTGATGTTCTACGCAACAAAGTGCATGAGGCCTATAGTATATGATTGGTGCACAATGTTACTGGTGTCCATGAACACCCAGTTAATGGAGTGAAAGCGTGGGAAGGAAAAGAACTTCGGGTATGGCAGTATACTTTGCAGGCGCTTCTTCTTCTTCGAGAGTCCCGGGGCTCAATCCGAGGGTTGAAGTCCCTCTACATAGTCTCTGTGACCTAGTATTGACCCGGTGGAAAGAGGTAATGACGCAACAGGGTGGTGGTCGACAGGAATCACCATATTCAGATGAGTTCTTCCACTAGTGGGATCAATACGTCATCGCCATCGATGACTACCCATATGTCAGGATAAACTATCGAGACGACCGCAACATGCCGCTCCCTCCAGGGGCCGCATTCAGAGATATCAGTATGTTACTCTTTTTATGTTTTGTGTATTTAATGTTTTGGGGATTTTGATTATATATGAAAATGCAAAAATCTTTGTAGTGTAGTATCACATATTGACATTCTACTATTTGCTCGCAGATGTTGGTTTGCGAAGACCAGAGGGCTTCCCGAGACATCGTCGACGGGGCAGGGGTGGAGAAGTAGTTGGCGCTGCAGTAGAGTGCATGTTATAGACCGTACGGGTCAACTTGTCCCATATGACTAGCAGAGTACCCATGATTGAGGTGAGAATCTACCAGAGGCGATGCAACGACATGTTGTGGGAGTACCTGGCACTTGGGTTCGGTTACTGCGGCGCATAGCCAATGTTGTTCATTACTATACTCAGACACATACTGCCGAGGCAGCTAGGCCTCCTCTTAAGGCTTAGATATATCAGAGTCTAATATTTTGTATCGATTATGTATATTTTTGAGAGCTACGGGCTCCAGTTTTGTACTGTGACACTACCTTTTTGGACATATTATTTATAAAAACTATGATTCTCCGGTTCTACTATATGTGTATGTACAAATGTGTGAATGAATGTTTATTTGTGTGCTTCTTTATTGATGTGACATATTCCAATCTAGGACATAATTAGCATATGCATCAGATACATGATTAAAACATCTTGGAACATGAATGTATGTAATGGAAACAAAATGATGCTCCAAGAGTGTTACCCATAAGAACCTTCATAGTAATGTAGGAACCCTCACGCGATACCGGCCATTCAATTGAGACACAACTAGTTGTGAATCTAGGTGGACTTATAAAGACTGGATACTATGAAAAATGGCATCTCGAAGTAGCTCAACTACGACACTATACTCAACCACATTGTTGGATGTAGGACCGAGACAGGAACCTACTGAAGACACAATCTGATGGTCCAATGAATAAATAACCCACGCACTAGAATTGAGTCGCTACGTATGATGGCTAGCACCATCCGCGAATCCCAAAAATACAGGAGATTCTGCTGACATCTATCAACCAAACATAAGCGAATCAATAGATCTGAAAAACCAAAAGAAACCTAAACTATGTAAAGAAGCAACTATACAATAGTATAGAAAAGTATTAGCTCGAGCTAGAAGCTCAAGCGTAATATTGCTTGAGGTAGAGCCCATTTCTAAGCTCCTTCAAGGCATTACCCTCATAGTTTTCCAATCCGTAGTCTCTTTTTTGAAGGACACACCTCAGTATGTAAGGACCGTTCCACCTGGGGTTAAACTTGCCTTCCCCCAGGGGTTCCCTAGCTTGGTCATACAAGAGGAACAAGTCACATTTAGCATACTATCGAGGACAGATATACCTATCGTATTGAACATTGACACGATGTTTGTTGGCATCTATAGCCACAACGACATCTCGATGCTGCTCGTCAAGCTACTCAAGGTGGATCAAACGTTGCTCAACATCTGACATATCAGGCAGGAGCTCTATGGCTAGTTTTAATGAAGGTATTTCGCATTCAATTGGCAATATAGACTCCACACCATGTGTAACATCCCGTAAAATACCGAAAAATTTAAAAATAGCAATAATTATTGAATTTGTTAATGCGGAAAAAATAAAATACTTAAATCTCTTAACTAGGATAATTAATAACAACAACACCTCAAAATTCTCAAAATAAAATATGATGTTAGTTGTAAATTCTCTTGCAGACTAAATGGATGCTAAACTCTTTAACGAAAGACATTTTATGATCATAACACAAGAATACATCTTCAGATATACTTAAGTTTTAAATGTAACTATATGTTGTACATAAGTTTGTATTATTATAATTTTCTTAGTAATGTACTGAGAGTTTGTTTTGAATAATGAGAAAGGGGTCCTACAAGGTACCCTGAGATTTACTTAGCTACGTTTAGCTAAGGCATTTGAATCCTGTTTCCATGTGCAGAACACAGATAAGAAATTTTACGACAAACATGAGTTAAGAGTACATATGTCTTTCAATTCATTGTTAATGTAATATGAAAAATAATAAGTACTTCCTTGCAAAATAAGTTACTGGAGGTATGGATATTTTGTTTCCAATTCTCGTTTATGTGTTAGCTTAAAACTTTTCAGTGTTATTACAGTCATGTCATCATTTTTTTTTTATATTACTATATTCATCATCCATGAAAAATCATCCTAATATGACTATTATCATTAACATCAAGTGGTGGTACTTTTGTCCATTTGTCACATTATTCGAAAACTTGTGAATATAGTGCTTATGCTATGAACTAACATTATATTGTACATTAGTAGAATCTGCAACTATACCTAAAGTCTCCATTTATCAATTGATTTAGCAATACATGGATAATGTATGAAAACATATAAACGTTACCCTATGTGACTATACATATACTATAGGGATGAAATATATACAATCTATATTGACTATGCATTCATGCACATACATTGGCATATATTACTATTGTCTCGATGTCTAAAATAAACCTTAGGAACTATTGTAAATTGCAAATTATGAATCTAAGCATTTCAATGATTACGATTTTGACAGGGTATTAAAGTTTCGGTACTTGGCATGCTTTCAATCTGTCGAGTCCTTGTCTTGGCATTAACGTTGCATATCTGTTATGTGAAGTGGAAGCTTAGTTGGATGGTCTTCACGTGATAGAGTTTACAATAAGCACCATACATTGCTGATCTTTGCTAAACACTATCCCTTGGTCTGTTGATTTGGCGACTTGGTAGATGCAACAATCAATGTGGTATTGATTGCAATGATCTCTCGAATCTCAATGTGCTCGACTGGAAGCTAATCCACCGTTGATCTTTACAAGATCTAGGGCTTGGAATGAAACCCTAGTCTTTCGTTGGTAAGTAACAATGAATGGTTTTCCTGGTCTTCATTTTTGCATTTAGTGGTAAGGTTTGAAGAGCCAGCAGTTCTGCTGCAATGTACGGTTTAGAGTTTTGCTGTTAAGAGGACTCCTTCCTCGGTTTCGAACCTTAGACCTGTGAGAGAGATTTTATATGATACAGGCTTATAATCTTGTGAAATAGAGCCACGATACAGCCATTGTATTTGTGGGGAGGCTCTTTTGTCAGTTTGTTTGAGTGTAATTCGAACTGGAGTTCGATTCTCCAAGTCCTAAAATGGTCTTCTGAGTTTGAACTCGTATTTGCTGCAAATGCCATCAGGATTCATCATTTTGTTGGTGTGGGCTGTCTAAGTCTAGGAGCTTCGACGCTAATGGTAAGTTTTTCAATGATAGTGACAGTAATACTGTAATACTTAATTTATACCTACGTTTTTCTTGTTTTAACCTTTTCAAACTGTAACTAACAGGTGGTACTTCGCTGGAGGGTTTCTATGAGAAAAACTTGGAATGAGGATGCTGCAACTACCTCCTGGTAACCCTCGGTGGTTCTTGAAACCTCCTAGGTACCTTTGGCATGGTTTAGATGGTGAATACAAAGTGACGAGAGTTGTAAATACAACCCTGTTCGGAGTAATGGCCGAGTCTTAATGTTTTGTTTTGAACAATACTGTAAAGAGGATAAACTCTAAGCTTTTAAGTTGATATTTGGCTCTGTAATGATTTGCTGCGTCGTCTTGAACTTGTTTTTGTGCTTCTAGTGGTTAAGGGAGAAACCCTATATGATTTTTGGAACCTTGAAAGGTCCTCAATGTAAACTTTGTCAAATTTTTTATATACTATTGAACACGAAATCATAGAGCCGAGGGTTCACTTGCTTCTGTAAAACAATGGCTCATTTTGTACTGAAATGTTGTAATTTTGTTTGAATAATGGTTTGAGAAATCATTTGTAAAAACTGTTGAAATGGTTTCGAACAACGATCGTTGTCTCTGGTCGATAGTAGAAATTTGCATATCTGTTGGTAGATAGACCCTGTACTTCGTATCGTTTTGGAATTTAAGTTTGAAAATAATGATGTGGTAAAGTTTGGTGTGTCATATGTTTTAAAATGGATAAATGCCACAGGGTTCGATCTTGTTTAATGAACGAAACCCTACCCTATAGGTTTCGTTGGTAACCTTGAATGTACTGAGAATTTAAACCTGAGAACTAGGCCTTAACTTCTGTCTCTAAAGGGTACGACACTATTTATGTTTCTTGTTAGGGTTTGATAGATAACGATAAAAATATCATGTCTTCTGTTAAGTGATGTTAAGTGCTGTTACGTGCCATGTTAGTATCCTCAACAAAAAAATAGATGGTAAGGTTAATAAAATATGGCTTAGGGTTTGGAAACCATGTCTGTTAGAACTTTAGAAATCTTATCTATTGTGGCTACGAATGGCTTGATCTAAAAATTATTGAACTGTTATACTAAATGAATGTTTAGAATATAGGGTCTGCAAAATCTTAGGGTTTTGGTTTTTATAGTGAAGGTATTTATATTTAATGATTAAATCAAATGTGATAATTAGTAATAAAATAATAAGTGTTTACTTATCATTTGTAAGTAACAACTCTGTATAGAGAATAATTTCAGCTACTATATTTCTAGATGCATGAAACCATAGGTTTATAATATTGGAATGCATATTATTACTATCCAAAAATAAATGGAATTGAATTGGAAAATATAGATCTGTGTAGAAATAAAAGTGTTTTTTCTTTTATTATGAAAGAAAGGAATGTTATACATCTGTTTATACTATGATGTACTATTTCCTGCGTTTTAGACATATGATTGAATTGGTAGAATTTAAAAGAATACTACTGTGTTGATCTATTCATTCAAATGGCATTCTACCTATCACTCATCTCTATTAATTTTACTTTTATGTACTAGAGTACTATACAGATAACAGTATGGGAAAAATACATAAAAGAATTTAATCATTCATCTAATTCATTTAATCATCCTTAAAACATATCATCTTTAAGTCACAAAATAAAATGGTTTCTTCTATATGACTGTAAATAGTAGTTCTACCATGCAGAAAATCATTTAACTGTAAACAATAAGTTAGAACAGTAGAATCTGATTGACTATAGGGAAACAAACATCCCAAGGAACCTGTTCCACCCAACCTATTCCTGAAGATAGACAAATTACTTGCCTTAGGACCCTTGAGCATGTTCACTGAACCACCGGGAAGAAGAATCTATAGAAGCCTTAGTTCATCAACTTGCAGTAAAATATAGATTATCCAGTCATAAAGAATCAGCAGTCAAGGAGACCTGCACCAACACCTTTGGTTTCCTTCTCAGAATAACTAGCATATTCACAATGCACTCCCACTTAGCCTCCCTATTCGAATCTCTCAGTGATCACCTGATACACTTGAGGAAATATTTCTGCAAAAAATATTGTGGAGCTACCTGCCCAATTCTAATTGCCTTATCTAGGATGCCTAGGCCTTTTAGTGGTTAACTTGGTCATTAATGAGCTAACAACCCTATTCCACCCACCTGGGGGATAATACCACAAATTTAGGGTTAGTTGTTCCATAACCGACAGCTAGTGGTGGAGTGCAAATGTTGCCATCTGTCCCATTCCTTCTAACAGCTTTCATTCCTCCTAGTGGGTCAGTGAACACTCATTTAACGGTTCCCTTGGGTGTTTGTCTCCTATTTAATTTATTAAATAACAATAATAATTCATTACAATCATCCTTGACCAGATTTGGCCATAATTACAAAACTTTGTAATTAAAATTTAACATAATGTATTTTAAGATAAAAATAAATAGTCTCCAAATTTGGGTAGGTAACATATACCCCCCCTTAAGTCTCAACATCGTCCTCGATGTTGTTTAATCACTCTCTGAGTGTTCCTGAAATAGAGTTGGGTATGTTGCCTGGAGACTACTCTCCAACTCCCAGGTTGCCTCTTCTGCGATAAGGTGCTTCCATTGCACATTTACTTGCCCAATGGTGCAATTTCGGAATAGAGTTTCCCTTCTTTCGAGGATACAATCTGGTTCCACCTGAAAATCGCCGTCTTGTCCCACCTGAATATCATTCCAATTTACAACATGAGTAGCATTGTGTACATATTTCTTTAAAAATGATATATGAAAAGCATAATGTATCTTTAGATTTGGTGGCAAGGCCAGTTGGTATGCCATGGGTCCAACCCTTGACAAAATTTCGAAAGGACCACAATACCTGGATGCCAACTTGGCACAGCTTCCTAATTTCAATGAACTCTTTTTTGGTCTTACCTTAAGAAAACCATGTTCACCACCCTGAAACTCTTTATGAGTCTATCTAAGATCTGCTTGACTCATTTGCCTATCTTGGGAAACTTTAAGATTTATTTGTACCTTTTTCACAATTAGTTCTAATTCCTACAACATTTCAGGTCCTAAAATAACTCTATTTACTGGGTCATTCCAAGAAACAGGTGTATTACATTTCCTACCATAAAGAATTTCAAAAGGGCTAAGCCTAGCTTATGCATGAAAATGGTTGTTATATGAAAATTCTGCTAAATGCAAGTAGTCCTCCCACTTACCAGGCTGGTCCTTAACATACATCCTAAGCATATCTTCCAATACCTGATTCACCCTTTCTGTCTGTCCATCCGTTTGTGGATGAAATGCTATGCTAAAGTTTAAGGTTATAGTCAACCCTTTAAACAAAGACCTCCAAAAGTTTCTAGTAAACTTAGAATCACTATCTGAAACTATAACTTTTGGTATCCCATGTAATCGAAAAATCTATTTCATGAAGATTTCTGCAATATATGGAGCCTTATGAGTAGTGTTTACAGGTATAAAATGTGCTGCATTGCTGAGTTTATCTACTACCACCATGATAGAGTCATTTTGTTTCTGATTTTTGGGTAGTCCGGTAATAAAATCTATGCTTATGATCTCCCATTTCCAGTTAGGTATAAGCAATGGCTGTAACAGTCCAGCCGGATGCTGATGTTCAACCTTCACTTTTTGACAGTCTAAACACTTAGCTATATATTCTGCTACTTCATCCTTCATTCTGGGCCAATAGTACTCTTTCCGTAACATAGTGATGGTTTTCTGATAACTTGGATGACCAGAATAATGACTTTTGTGCGTCTTATCTAAAATCAGAATTTTTACTTTTGGTATGTTGGGTACATACAATCTGTTTTTGTACAACAACAGTCCATTTTATTTTAAACCATAATCTACGATAGCATTTTCAAAATTTCTTTCTGTTGTCTTTTCATGTAATTTTCTGTATTCTTTATTAGTTTTGATCCCTTGAAAAATATGATTTTCTAAATCTGTTGAGTATGTACTAATGGATGAAATAAAATTCAACTTCGCTTTACGACTTAATGTGAAATGTCCCTCCCATCCTACCAAGGCTATGGAGAGAACACTAATGATAATACTGGACATCTAGCTCCATACTTAGTAAACAAACATTCATATAAATGAAAATGGGCATATGAAAATGCATAAATATTTGAAAACATGGCAGAATTAAGTTCTATTACACATCCATCATACATTCAAGATATTCATGTCATTCATCCATTGAAACAATACAGAATTAGCACATGAGAGCACTTATCTCGAAACAAAGTAGTCCCTGAGCAACAAACTATGCAACTACAATGTTCCTCCCAACCATATGCCAGTTGTGCTTATCAATCTCTGGATGCAACTGCCACCCCTGAGCTGGGCATGATTTCTAGGAGGAACCACGGAACAACAAACTCACACATAGCGAAACATACACCAAAATGAGCCAAGCCAATCTACAGTTGGTTTTATTAGGCTGCTAGGAAATGGAAAGGAAGAATTGTTAAGCTAGTGAGCTCAAGCACAGATCCATGGATACCTCTACAAGATCTATATATCTTGGCACCCAAAATGCCTACACACCCCACTCAAGGAAGTATTACCTTCATCAATGCACAGTCCCTCAGGCCATACCTTCCAATCTAGAGTGTCCAAGGTGTGCATAGAAGAGTAGCCAGCCCTCTTGATCTTCTTGAGAGATTATTTTCCCCCACTAGGTTTATCAAGCCAATTCTGTCCACTACCACTCCAAATATCTTGCTCACAGGTTCAAACCAAAACAGGGATGCACATAACAGCAAAACCATAATTGTTGGGCATGAGAAAAACGTTTCTTCAGTGGGATGTCCAAAATGGGGCTTCTACCAATTCAAAAAAATGTGGAAAAGCCCAAAATGAAAAATGGAAGATGGGGAACAACCCTAGAGAGCAGAAATCATTTTCAGAAAAATGTCCATGGGCATTTTGGGGCAAAAATGACCTCCATCACAATCCCAATTCGTGGCCCTCCTCTCCGAGTTGTTGTACAATACAAAAAAGAGCTCCCAAGCATGGAAAATGTAGGAAAAATGGTGAAAAACGTGATGGGGAAATCCCATCTAGCTCAGACTGCGTGAGAGGGAAAAGGATATGGGTTCAGAATGGCTTTGGGCACCATTTCGTGGGTGTTTTCTTGCCCAAGGAGATCAAATACAATTTTCCAGGTTGGTGGCTTGCTCATACTCGAAATTGACTGCCATACGTCTCCACTCCCAAGGCATTAACTGCCTCAACCAACTCTTGGAAAAATTAAATGATTGGGTGCATAACCAAAAATGGGTAGTTGGGATTTATGGATTTTCTCAATGAAATGGATTAACACCATGGGCTCAAGGGTTTGAATAATTTCCCTCCCTATTCCTTGTAGAATCATGCCACATCTCTTTGTTGCGTTACATAGCTAGTTGTGGGTATTTCATTAAATTTCATATTTACATGATGTCTCCATTTACATTGTGCCTATCTAGCACAAGATCCATATGCACCGATTTTAATTGCCGATACATAAAAATGCTAAATCAATGGTGGGGCCTTGGCCTTGAGCTCCTCACCATGATTAAATAACAATATTTACATCATTTACAATCTTAATGCAATAGGGTCAAGATGGAGACATTAAATAATGCATCAGCAACCTTGTTCTCTTTCCATTTTATGTGTTGAATTTCAAAATCATATTCACTTAGAAAAGTTAACCATCTAGCTTGCTAGCGTTCAAATTTGTCTGATCTAATAAATACTTCAACCCCATGTTATCTATGAACAAGGTAAATTTTCTGCCAATAAGATGGTGACACCACATTTTTAAAGCGCGAATTACTCCTAATAACTCCAAATCATAAGTAAAGTAATTCTTCTCATGTATTTTTAGCTTTCTAGACTCGTATGCAACAACATGTCCCTCTTGTGTTAGGACTCTACCAAGTCCGTCATTACATGCATTGGTGCATACTATAAAATCCTTATTAGGATCTGCAATCTTCAGAATAGGCGCTATAGTTAGTAATTCTTTTAACTTGCTAAAATTGTCTGAACATTTATGATCCCATACAAACTTCTTCCCCTTTTTCTGTAAGGAGCTCATGGGTTTTTCAATCTTTGAAAAACCTTCTATGAATTTTCTATAATATCCAGTAATACCCATAAATGATCGTACATCCGACAGATCTTTAGGAATCGGCCATTCATTAATGACTTTTATCTTATCAGGGTCAATTGAGATTCCTTCCTTAGAAATTATGTGTCCTAAATACTGAATCTTATCCTTGTGAAAATCACACTTACTATACTTAGCACATAACTAATGATCTCTTAGAACTTGTAAGATAATACCCAGATGTTCGTCATGTTCTTCTTTACTTTTAGAATATACTAGAATGTCATCTATGAACACAATAGTGAACTTATACAAATATTTGTGCAAAATATTGTTCATTAAGCACATAAATACTGTCAGGGCTTTAGTCGAACCCAAATGGCATGACTATGAACTCATAATGTCCATATCGAGTTCTGAAGGTTGTTTTAAAAATATCCTCATCTTTTACATGAACATGATGATATCTTGACCTCAAATCAATCTTTGAAAATATTGTTGCTCCACGTAGCTGATCAAATAGATCATCTATGTGGGGCAATGAATATCGATTCTTGATTGTCATCTTATTTAGTTGGCAATAATCTATGCAAATTCTTAAAGTTCTATCCTTCTTCTTAACAAAAATAACAGGTGCTCCCCAAGGAGACACGCTAGTTATTATATAGTTTTTATCAATCAGTTCCTTCAACTGTGATTTCAACTCATTTAATCTATATGGAGCTTTAGAATTCGGTACCATTCCTGGTATTAACTCGATGGTAAAATCTAGGTCTCTCTTTGGGGGTAATCCTGGAATCTCTTCAGGAAAAACATCCTGGACTTCTTTTAGGACAGGTATATCTTCTAGTTTTAGTTTTTCCTCTTTAATACTTATTTTCTCATTTACTATATTCACAGCAAATATTTAACATCCTTTTCTAATTGCTCTCTTTACTTGCATAGTTGAAATTTGTCTAAGTGATGTCTTTCTTGGAATACCTTTTACTTTTATTGTTTCTCCTTCATCATTTAAACAGGTAAAACTTTTCTCATAACAATTTAGAATGACATGATGGGATTCTAACCAGTCCATTCCAATTAAGATGTCATAGGATCCTAAAGGTAAAACATTCAACTTGGTTTGTGTCTTTAACTGATTCATAGATAAAACACAACTTTCAATAAAATCAAATACTTTTCTTTTTGTTCCTATTGCTAGTCTAACTAACCAGGATTTATTGAATTTTTCTATTTTCAAATTAAAAATTTCTACAATATCTGGTGATATATAACTCAGGCTAGCACCTAGATCAATCAAAATAGTAACAGGGTGGTTTTGTAGCATACCTTCAATCTCTACCATAGAGAGTTGATGATTTGCTTGCCTGTTGTCTAGAGCTGCATTGATTCTGGGCATCTCCCTTGCCAAGTCTCCGACAGCAGGTTCAACTTGTATGGAATGAATATTATTAGTTGTCTGCTTCCTCTTGGGGCATTCTGAAGCATAATGAGGACCTTGACACTCAAAACATTAAATAGGTTCCTTTTTGTCATTAGTCCTAGTAGCATTGGGAGTATTTCTATGAGCTATAAAATTCTCCTGTTAATTATTTCTGGAATTGTTCCTTTGAAAATTCCGATTCGAAAAGTTTTTCTTTTGGAAACCAGAATTTCCACTAAACCTGAAATTTTTTTCTTTTTCTTCTCAAAGTTGTTGGATTTATGATTTTTCTAGTTAGATATCCCTTCTCTTTTCCGATTAGTGTCATAATAGAAAGTTTCTTTCCTCATGGCCTCTTCTAAGGTCTTTGGATTGTCATACTCTATTATGTCCTTGATGTTGAAAAGTAGACAACTCAGGTATCTTTGAATCTTCGATTTTTCTTCCATGAGGTATGGCACATACCTCAAAAAATTTAGAAATTTATTGTTCAGCTCTTTCATGTTCATAGTTCCCAGCTTTAAATCATAAAATTCCTTGGATTTCTCTTCATAGTATTGTTCAGATAAGAACTTCTTCTTGAAGTACCTTTTAAAAGTGCTCCAATTCACATCCTTGTCTTAGATGCCCTTCACTCTTTTGATGTCCTGCCACCAAATATCTTCCTTCCCAATCAAGTTGTATATTTCCATCTTTGCCTTCAATGATTCAAAATAATCATAAATTTAGAAGTACTTCTTCATGTCGGACAACCATGCTTCTACTGTCTCTCCTTTCTCAGTTTCACCATTGAAGGTTGGGGGTTTGATTTTCTTGAACTCCCCAGAAATCTGTTCATACTATTTGTGACTTTTTATTTTGGGTTTGTAATCTCCCTCGCTGGTATCACTTGAATAATTACGTTTCTTTTTGTGTTTTTTATTGGTAGCTTCTGATGATGTTGAAATGTTGTTTGCATCATCAGTTTTCATTTTCTTACCCATGTCTTAATGAGGTAAGTTTTCAATCTTGGAGGTATTTTCAATCCCTCTATCTTGTTCATCAATGGGGCACTGATCGAACAGTACTTGGTTAAGTTCCTCTTGTGCTTTCAGAATTTTCTCATTGTCTTGTTTTACAGATTTGATTTCTGCTTTTAACTCTTGAAATGCACATAACAATTCTGACGAATTATCATTCAATTTGCCATGGACTTCTCCTTCATAATGTTGTCCCGTACTATGACTGTTGGGTCGAAATCTGTCCTCCATATGTTCAGGCAATCCTTCCATACCTGTAGCTTAAAAACAATTTATGTATAACACAAATAGTTTAAATTTGAATTAGTAAGATTTCTGCTATAATAAAATTTTCTGTTGCATGTTCTTTGGACCTTTTCAGGCCTAGAGTTCGAATGTGAACTTTGATCCCACATGTAACATCCTGTAAAATACTTAAAAATTTAAAATTTTTAAAATAGAAATAATGATTGCATTTGTTAATGCATAACATATAAAATAGTTAAATCTCCTAACTAGGATAATTAATAACGATGACACGTCGAATTTCTCAAAATAAAATATGATGCTAGTTGTAAATACTATTGCAGACTAAATGGATGCTAAACTCTTTAACAAAAGACATTTTATGATCATAACACAAGAATACATCTTCAGATCTACTTAAGTTTTAAATGTAACTATATGTTGTACATAAGTTTGTATTATTATAATTTTCTTGGTAATGTGCTGACAGTGTGTTTCAAATGATGACAAAGGGGTTCTACAAGGTACCCTGAGGTTTACTTAGCTATGTTTAGCTAAGGCATTTGAATCCTATTTCCATGTGCAGAACACAGGTAAGAAATTTTCGACAAACATGAGTTAAGAGTACATATGTCTTTCAATTCATTGTCAATGTAATATGAAAAATACTAAGTACTTCCTTGCAAAATAAGTTACTGGAGGTATGGATATTTTGGTTCCAATTCTCATTTATGTGTTAGCTTACAACTTTTAAGTGTTATTACAGTCACGTCATCATTTTTGTTTTTATATTACTATATTCATCATCCATGAGAAATCGTCCTAATATGACTATTATCATTAACATCAAGTGGTGATACTTTTGTCCATTTGTCACATTATTCGAAAACTTGTGAATATAGTGCTTATGCTATGAACTAACATTATATTGTGCGTTAGTAGAATCTTAAACTCTACCTAAAGTCTCCATTTATCAATTGATTTAGCAATACATGGCTAATGTATGAAAACATATAAACTTTACCCTATATGACTATACATATACTATAGGGATGAAATATATACAATCTATAGTGACTATGCATTCATGCACATACATTAGCATATATTACTATTGTCTCGATGTCTAAAATAAACCTTAGGAACTATTGTAAATTGTGAATTATGAATCTAAGCATTGCAATGACTACGATTTTGATAGGGTATTAAAGTTTCGGTACTTGGCATGCTTTCAATCTGTCGATTCCTTGTCTTGGCATTAACGTTGCCTATCTGTTATGTGAAGTGGAAGCTTCATTGGATGGTCTTCATGTGATAGAGTTTACAATATGCACCATACGATGCTGAGTTGTGCTCAACACTATCCCTTGGTCTGCTAATTTGGCGACTTGGTAGATGCAACAATCAATGTGGTATTGATTGCAATGATCTCTCGAATCTCAACATGCTCGACTGGCAGCTAATCCACCGTTGATCTTTACAAGATCTAGGGCTTGGAATGAAACCCTAGTCTTTCGTTGGTAAGTAACAATGAATGGTTTTGTTGGTCTTCATTTTTGCATTTAGAGGTAAGGTTTAAAGAGCCGATAGTGTTGCTGCAATGTAGGGTTTAGAGTTTTGTTGTTAAGAGGACTCCTTCCTCGGTTTCGAACCTTAGACCTATGAGAGAGAGTTTATATGATACAGGCTTATAATCTTGTGAAATAGAGCCATGATAAAACCATTGTATTTGTGGGGAGGTTCTTCTATCAGTTTGTTTGAGTGTAATTCGAACTGGAGTTCGATTCTCCAAGTCCTAAAATGGTCTTCTGAGTTTGAACTCGTATTTGCTGCAAATGCCATCAGGCTTCGTCGTTTTGTTGGTGTGGGGTGTCTAAGTCCAGGAACTTTGACGCCAATGGTAATTTTTTCAATCATAGTGACAGTAATACTATAATACTTAATTTATACCTGTGTTTTTCTTGTTTAAACCTTTTCAAACTGTAACTGACATGTGGTACTTCGCTGGAGGGTTTCTATGAGCAAACTTTGGAATGAGGATGCTACAACTACCTCCTGGTAACCCTCGGTGGTTCTTGAAACCTCGTAGGTACCTTTGGCATGGTTTAGCTGGTGAATACAAAGTGACGAGAGTTGGAAATATAACCATGTTCGGAGTAATGGATGAGTTTTAATGTTTTATTTTGAACAATACTGTAAAGGGGATAAACCCTCAATTTTTAAGTTGATATTCGCCTCTGTAATGATTTGTTGCGCTGTCTTGAACTTGTTTTTGTGCTTCTAGTGGTTAAGGGAGAAACCCTATATGATTTTTGGAACCTTGAAAGGTCCTCAATGTAAAATCTGTCAAATTTTTGATATACTGTTGAACACTAAATCATAGAACTGAGGGTTCACTTGCTTCTATAAAACAATGGCTCGTTTTGTACTGAAATGTTATAATTTTGTTTAAAAAATGGTTTTAGAAATCATTTGTATAATCTATTGAAATGGTTCAAACAACGATCGTTGTCTCTGGTCGAGAGTAGAAGGTTGCATATCTATTGGTAGACAAACCCTGTACTTCATATCATTTTGGAATTTAAGTTTGAAAATAGTGATGTGGTAAAGTTTGGTCTGTCATATGTTTTAAAATGGCTAAATGGCATAGGGTTTGATCTTGTTTAATGAACGAAACCCTACCCTGTAGGTTTCGTTGGTAACCCTGAATGTACTGAGAATTCAAACCCGAGAACTAGTCATTGACTTGTGCCTCTAAAGGGTTCGACACTATTAATGTTTCTTGTTAGGGTTTGATAGATAACGATAAAAATATCATGTCTTTTGTTAAGTATTGTTGCGTGCCTTGTTAGTATCCTCAACACGAAAATAGATGGCAAGGTTAATAAAATATGGTTTAGGGTTTGGAAACCATGTCTGCTATAACTTTAGAAATCTTATCTGTTGTGCCGACGAATGGCTTGATCTAAAAATTATTGAACTGTTATACTAAATGAATGTTTAGAATCTAGGGTCTGCAAAATCTTAGGGTTTTGGTTTTTATAGTGAAGGTATTTATATTTAATGATTAAATCAAATGTGATAATTAGTGATAAAATAATAAGTGTTTACTTATCATTTGTATGTAACAACTCTCTATAGAGAATAATTGCAGCTGCTATATTTCTAGATACATGAAACCATAGGTTTATAATATTGGAATGCATATTATTACTATCCGAAAATAAATGGAATTGAATTGGAAAATATAGATCTGTGTAGAAATAAAAGTGTTTTTCTTTTAGTATGAAATAAAGGAATGCTATACATCTGTTTATACTATGCTATACTATTTCCTGCGTTTTAGACATATGATTGAATTGGAAGAATTTAAAAGAATACTACTGTGTTTATCTATTCATTCAAATGGCATTCTGCCTATCACTCATCTCTATTAATTTTACTTTTATGTATTAGAGTACTATACAGATAACAGTATGGGAAAAATACAGAAAAGCATTCAATCATTCATCTAATTTACTTAATCATCCTTAAAACATATCATCTTTAAGTTAGAAAATAAAATAGTTTCTTCTGTATAACTGTAAATATTAGTTCTACCATGCAGAAAATCATTTAACTGTAAACAATAAGTCATAACAGTAGAACCTGATTGACTGTAGGAGAAACAAACATCCCAAGGAACTTGTTCCAACCAACCTATTCCTGAAGATAGCCAAATTACTTGCCTTAGGACCCCCGATCGTGTTCACTGAACCACTAGGAAGAAGAATCTGTAGAAGCCTTAGTTCATCAACTTGCAGTAAAATATAGATTATCCAGTCATAAAGACTCAACAGTCAAGGAGTCCTGCACCAGCACCTCTGGTTTCCTTCTCAGAATAACTAGCAGACTCACAATGCACTCCCACTTAGCCTCCATATTCGAATCTCTCAGTGATCCCCTGATACACTTAAGGAAATATTTTTGTAGAAAATATTGTGGAGCTGCCTTCCCAAGTCGAATGTCCTTATCTAGGCTGCCTAGGCCTTTTAGTGGTTAACCTGGTCATTAATGAGCTAACAGCCCTCTTCAACCCACCTGGGGGATAATGCCACAAATTTAAGGGTAGTTGTCCCATAACCAACAACTAGTGTTGGAGTGCAAATGCTGCCATCTGTCCCATGCTTTCTAACAGCTTTCATTCCTCCTAGTGGGTCAGTGAACACTCATTTAACAGTTCCCTTGGGTGTTTGTCTCCTGTTTAATTTATTAAATAATAATAATAAGTCATTACAATCATCCTTGACCAGATTTGGCCATAATTACAAAACTTTGTAATTGAAATTTAACATAATGTATTTTAAAATAAAAATAAATTGTCTCCAAATTTTGGTAGGTGACACCATGTACTAGCTGAAATGGTGAGAAATCAGTGGTAGTCTTAACTGCAGTTCGATATCCCCACAAAGAAGTATAACATAATGTGCTAGTTGCTCTTTCTTTGCTGGATGATATGTTGGAGAATGGTCTTTAAGGACTTATTGACTACCTCAACCTGACCATTCGCTTGGGGTTAGTAAGAAGATGAATGATCTTGATGAAACCCAAGCTTGATTGACAAATACGCCATCATTTTTTTTCTGAAAGTGACTGCCATGGTCAGTTAGAATCTCTTTCAGGATATCGAATCGAGTGATAATCTGATTGAACACAAAGTGTGCTGCTATAGCATCATCAGCTTTGATGGTAGGCATGGTCTCAGCCCATTTGGAAAAGTAGTCAACGGCCACAATGATATGGTGAGGCCCCCCAGTCGAAGCTAATTTGCAATCCATGAAATCCACCCCCCACTTAGTGAAGGGATCGATGGTGACGACCAGATGAAGGGGCGTAGGATGAGAGTGTATATTTCAAGAAAACACCTGGAAAGGGTGACATCTCTTCACAACATTCATACAATCTTTAAATATCGAATGCCAAAAGTAACCTACTCGCATGATGCATTGGGTTGTCGCAAGTCCAGATAAGTGACCACCACATGCCCCGGTATGGCAGTCATTCAACACTAACTCTGCTCTCATGAGTCAAACAACAATGGAAGATAGAGTCCTTTCCTCGACAATACAAAGTGTCACCGACGATGACATAATCTTTAGCTTGGTGCCTCACACGCCGTTGTTCATCTTGTGAATAGTGAGAAGGGAACTTCAAGGTTTGGAGATATATGATCATATCCCCATACCACGGGTCCATCGACAAGATAAGAAATAAATGCTCATCCACAAAGGAATCTTTATGGACGATGTCCTCATCAAGTCATGGAAAATATGACATGAGCTCAGCGAAAACCAAGGATTTCACCGACTTCGCCGAAGCAAAATCGAGAACAAACTCTCAAAGAATAACAATCCACTTATTATATTTCCCGCCAATCAAACGTCGTGAAAGCATGAACTGAAATGGATTGATGTGTGCTATGACAGTGGTTGTCCTAAGCATAATGTAATGTCGTAAACGTTGGACTGCATGAATAGTCGCAAGTGCCAACTTGTCCATGTGAGTGTATCTCAGCTTAGCGTCTACTAGACTTCGACTAAGGTAATAGACAACATGCTCTTGGAGCACATCATCTACCTAAACTAAGACCATGCCAATTGTCTCAAGAGATGCGGCCACATAAAGCAAGAAATCTCTAGCAAAGTCGGGTGGACTAAGAAGAGGGGCTGATACCAAATATTTGTTCAAATTGTCGAAATACTGCTGGGCTTGCTCATCATAGATAAATGGTGTGTTCTTCTTCAAAAGTATTGCGAAACCTTTGGTACGACTAGCATAATTCAGTATAAAATGTCGTAGAAAAGTGGCTCTCCCTTGGAGGCTCTGAAGTTGAATTATGTTATGCGGGGGAGGCAATCGAAGTATTTCCTCAACCTTAAGAGGATCGACTCTTATACCCTCTTGTGAAACTACGAATCCTAAAAGACGACCCGGTCTCAAAACAAAGATGCACTTGTTGGGATTCAATTGAATATTATAACATCGGCATCTTTTGAAAATGAGGCAGAGGTGCTTGAGGTGGTCTACTCTCTTACGAGAATGGCCAGCAAGATAGTCCAAGTAAGCCTCCACTATACGCTTAAGGTCATGAAACGCATAGTTCATAGCACATTGAAATGTAGCTCCGGCATTTTTAAGCTCAAAGGGCATTTTTCGGTATGCAAATGTACCCCAAGGACATATACAAGTCATTTTATGTTGGTCCTCGGCATTTATCTGGATCTGATTATATCCAGAGAAACCGTCCATAAACGAAAAGACCTCGCTTCCCGCACACACATCCAAGATTTGATCTATGAATGGTGTGGGAAAGTTGTCTTTCAAGGATGGTTCCTTGCTTCTTATCAACATGAACAGGATTTGACACCCATTCAGTAAGGGGAACTGGGTAGATGAAACCAGCTTTAAGTAGTTTCTCCACCTCTACCTTAATTGCGGATGCCTTTCTAGGATTCACAACACAAAGTTGTTGCCGAACCGACTTAGCATTGGGATATGTCTTAATCTCATGTTCGGCAATATTAGGGTCTATTCCTGGCATCTCCTCATATGACCAGGTGAAAACATCCTGAAATTCCTTGAATAGTTCGGTGTATATACAGATCTAATTAGGAGAACAATCAACACCGATATAAGCGTTCTCCATTTTCCGGGCGTGCAAGCGATGTTGATCGGTATGGTTGGGGAGATATTTGCCATATTCCCCTCCGAGTAAATCCCATGTGAATCTAAAGGAGCCACAGGGTGACCAACCTTCTCTACAAGAGTCTTCCTAAACTATTCTTGCTCAAGAAGATCGAGGTTAGGAAGAAAATAAGAGCGATGATGTAAATCTTCCCAAGGCCTCTAACTACCACACATGGCCTCAATGATGGCTTCATCTGAAGGCAAAGTACCATCAAGACAATTGTACGAGCAAGATGAGTCGGCTGCCCATGCCAGAAGCATAACGGGATCTTCCTCCTCTGTCCGTGAAGAGGGTGGATCCGGCTCTGCAGTGGCTTGTTGAATTTCTTGGTAAGCAAGCTCAACTGCAGATAATGGCATAGCCATTCCAACATGCGAAATGTCTCCAGTCGAGGCACTCATGGATGGTAAAGTTCACAAATCATTAAAATGCGAGGTTCGGAAAGGTAGATTATTTAATGAGGATGGCACACTATCGAAAACCATTCGAATAAAGGAAATTGGTGCAACAATGTCGAATGATCCCATCAAGGATGGATACAATCCTACACCAATGTTCCTAGTTGCCGGCTGAGAATATTTGATCTGGGGAACAACAGTTCCCAACGATGCTACGGAATTAGAACTAGGGAAGTCTAGCTGATCGACCATCAGAATTCTACCTTCATGAGGAAAGCAAATAACTCTAAACACGGAGGATATGATCACTTTCATAATTGCATAGATCCCAATTCCTACCCAGAATAAGGTTGTAGTCGCTGGGCGCATCAACCACCTCGACTTCAATAGGCATCGATTTCCCACTCAAGTGGACCTCAAGGGAAAGGAGAATACCGTGCGGCTTAAACGACCGACCATCGAACGTAGTAAGCATGGTCATAGATTTTGATAGGGGAGGAGATACAAGAGATTTCCAACAATCCAACGACATTACTGAGGTGGAAGCACCTTCGTCAACCACCATTCATTTAATGAATTTATCTAAGCACCTCACATGGACTTGAAAAGCCACATGGTAAAGCAAGCGAGGTTGGATATTAGTAGTGTCGAATTTAATGATGATAGGGATACTCTCATCTTGAACTCCCATAGTAGATAAAAGGGCATTCCTCTGCGAAGGACATGCCTGTAAAACCTCAAGAGACAACATGGCACACGGAGTTTGGCCCAAATCTTCTACAATGGAGTAGTTATGGGCGGCTCGGGCATTGGGATTGTGCCCCAAGTGCTTAAGAACACCTTTTGGTATCCACAACATAATAGTGGGCTTCTCGATATGCAAAGAAGTACTACGAGGAGGAGGAGGCTCATTCCCCATATTCGGTTGTGGTGCACCATAATTGTGTCGACAAGTAGCAACACTAACCTAAGATTGGACCATGTTCACGCATCCATAGCCACCAGCATGAGAAGAAGACGTCGTAGTTTCATTAGTCCCATAGCCAGTGACGGGAGCATTCGAAGCCATATTCCGATGATGTAGAAGGGGATCTTTCAACATAGCTGGGATCTATGCAAGATGCTTCGATGCTTCTTCAATTCAAGGACACAAGTGATTCAGGTGATCCTCCCCACAAAGTTTGCAAGGGAATTTCACTTTACATCTCAGCTTACGGTCCCCACCAACATTTCCGCCGTCCCAAGGATGGTTGGTGTTCTCTTTCATAGGAGTGTTTCTATTACTTCCATTATTCCCATTATTCCCACCCTTACGATTGTTTCTCTCATAACCCGAAAATTTCCAAAAAATTTAAAACTTTTAAAATAGCAATAAATGTTATATATAAGCAGTCTTTTAACTGTCTGTTTAACTTACTTGGTTGTATGTGTGTATGAAAGATCTTTGTTGTACTTAAATGTTATTAAGGTTATCTCTTTTCTATTAATAGTTGTTTTATTGTGTCGTAACCTCCAGGGGAACTTGCCATAGCAGGCTGTGCTTACTTAGCTTACGAGCTAATGCATCGAACTGTTTTTCTCTTTACAGATCTACAGGTAATGAGCGGCCGCGACAATTATATTTTTTAAAAAGTTATAATCCAATTAGCTGTACAAAAGTCATTCAAATGAAAGGTCTTTGCGCACTGAGTTTTCAGGTGTTTGAAGGTAGCATTCTGCATATGAACTTCTCTATTCTTTCTATTAATGAATTTGAAACCTCTATCGATGATGATAGCTGTATTTCTGAAGTGTCCAAGCATAAAACAACTTGTAGAAATAATTTCCATTGATGATGATTCTGTACTGCAGATGCACCTCATATTTAGTATAGTAAAATAAATCTCTTACCTATTGTCAGTATTACTTAGAGAATCTATCATTTACAAGTCTCCTTCCAATCATCTCAGGCTTGTATAAGTTGAACAACTATTTTTATATCAATGATTCTAAATTTATAAGCTTATCCTGAGTGATCTGTCTAAATGTTTATAAGGAATTTGAAGTAGTTGAATACCTGTTATGAAAATTTGAACTTGTCGTAACAGGTTTTTATCAACCCAAAAGGCGCTTGTATGGCACTCCTATCTTTGTTAATATAACTTCTTCAGGTTTAGACTACTCCCAAGACTGGGTTTTCAAATGATGTTTATAAATCAAGTTATGAGCAAACTATGCATTTGCAACTACGAAAAAAAAAATCACCAAACAATAATTCGTATTACTCTTACTATGAATTTATTTGGCAGCAAGATAAAGTTCCCATTGAATGTTTAAATGCTAAAACATTTATTTGATTAATGGTTCGTAGACAAGGTGAGGTTACTAATTATACTACATTTGATAACAATGATCAAAATCATGGTTTCAATCATATGGTGTCACGATCCTATGGAATATCCATAATATCCCTTTTATTTGGCACCATGATGGAGATATCGTTGTAAACAAACTATGTAATAGTTACCCAAAGCATGAAAATAATTAAAGGGATACATGGCTAAATCTCATCCGAGTATTCATCTCATAAAAGGTTGACAAACCCTATTCCTTACCATTTCTTCCCTCGCCTTCGGGCTCGGCTGCTCTGTGGGTTTTCCTGTCCAAAACTTGCCGAAACCATGGTGGTATCTACTTCCCACACTGTTATAGCTTGCTATGCTTGTCCATTGCTAAGGTTTAGGAGTCGTGTTTTTTTTTGGCTTTTTAACAGTTATAGTATTCTTGTGAGAACCCTAGGGTTCTATCCTTTCTGTTACTAGCTTCATACATACCAGTCATGGCTTCCATTGTTGCATCCCTTTTACTTATTTCTGTAACCACCTTCACTGTGGATTGCATCTTTGAATTCGCCATTTCCTTCTTTGGTGGCCAAGGTTAGGGTTCACACTTCATCGTTCGTGGTTTCAAGACGTGTCACTGTGGTGGTGGCTTCATTCCAATTTCTGGTGAGCTAATCCTGTTGGTTTCGTAGTGTTATTTCGAAAATAAAAATAAAAAGCTTGTTGTTTCGTTTGTTGAGAATATAGACGATAACTGGTTGTTGTTTTCTGTCCTAAGCAGGTATTGGACACTTCATAAGGTGTACAGGATGCAGCTCTCGGCATCTAGCTCCTCCGGGTAAGCCTGGTCCTTACCATGGCATTTTCTCCTTGGAGTTTTTGTTTGGGAGAAAAGGGTTTGGTCTTCGAAGGACATGAATCTATGGCTATCGTCGTTATGTTGAGTCTTTTAATAGCTTGACCCTGCAAGACCCTGACAGGTTTTATTCCTGTCATACGATAGAGGCATTGGGGCTTCGGTCGTCTGTAAATTAATGGTATCCCTTAGGGTATTGTAGGGTTTTTAAAAATGAGTTGTTATATGTTTAAAGCGTAGAGGACAAGGCTAGAAGCCTGTTCTGAATATGGGGTTACGACCCCATAGTTTTATCTTTTTTACTGTACTCACAAAGGATTTTAGGGTGTACCACCCAGGTTTTATTAAACTTCTACAGGAGTTGTGCACTCGGCTGTTAGTAAAACAATGTATTAACTAAAATGTTTAATCCTACGTCTTTCTTTTGTAATTTAAGGTTTGGACAAGACTTGGTACAGTCGAGCTAGTGTATGTTATGTGTTTTGACTTTCTATAACAAGCTTTTGTCAATGACGAGGCTACGGCCGTAGACAAATATGTTGTAAGGATTTGAAAGTTTGCAAAATGTCTGCGTTCCCTTTTGGTATTTGATACTGTGTATTATAATAACTAAATCTTTGTTTTAAAAAGGTTTTGAGAACTCAGTCGTAAGTTGGATACAGTAATATCAAGGTTTTGCTCCTGCGTTTCCTGTATAATTTTTAACTTATAAAAATGACTTGTTACAGCCCTTCTATAGGATGAGGTCGATGTATGATGAGTGTTTCAGGTTCGAAGTTTTATGTAGAATGCTTCTATAAATAAAAAGACTACGACCGTAGGAAAAAATTATTGTATGAATTTAATGTTAGGATGCTACGTCTAAATGTATTCTGTAGGTTTCGAACTGATGGGTGTGGCATATAATTTAATTGTAGGACAGAAGTCCATTCAGAATTTACAGTCTTGTTTTGTTGGATGATTTATGTATTATTAGGGTAGGACTCTGTCGATTCTGTGCATTCACATGAGAATAATAACTAAGGGTTAGAGCTCGATAGTGAGCTATAAATACAGTTCTGTTATAATGACATTGACCATAAGAAAATAATGGAAGTCTAAGGGAATATAAATACTACCTGAAGAAGCTCGACCTCGAGTTAATTATTGTTCTGTCATTGATTTCTTTTGTTTAAAAGTTAATAACTAAGTCAAAGTGCTGCCGAATGTTTTCTTGTTGTAGAAAACTGGAGACATAGGTTTTTAGTTCGAACTCCATGACCAAACTTATTGTTTAGTAAACTGTTTGGTTTGTTTTAACTAAGACTCTGTCTAAAAATAGTTAAACAGATGAATGACATTACTATACTGTTGTTTTAGTTCAAGGTTGAGTCAAATAAGTTCTGCTAATCCTTTTGTATAATCAGTCAATGACTAAATAAACTTTCTATTGTAATTTGGCTCGTTCATTTATGTGACATAGAATGGCCTATACACCTGTTAGCTAGGGTTTGTATCTGCTATATTATCTATGATAATAAATGTATTGTGGTTATATGGTTACCTATATGTTTCTGTTTATTATAGTTGTTTTAATGAATTTATTTTCTAAGAAATATTTACTGTATAAAGAGCCTTTACTTATCTAGTTAACTATTGTAAGAACCAATTATAAAATCACAATAACATCCTATACCTTATAATAATATCAAAGCGTATTACACATAAAACAATTACTTGAACTGTATGATAATAGTGATATTAGGAAATTTCTAAGACAATAATTCTGCAGAAGCTATCTACTAACAGTTCAGAAATACTAACTTTTACTGAAATAAAATACTGTTCAGACATAGAAGAGATAATCATAAACTACATTCATATTACTCAATAAACAGTAGGAAATAAGTGGCAGAACCTGTGTCAACTGTAGACAACAACAGCGATGGGAGGCTGTTCCTCCCTACCAATTCCTGGAGAGTGCCCAGACATCACTTCTCAGGACCCCCGAGCTTGCTATGGTCTCCTTGGCTGGAACTAGGCGCAGCAGATTAATTCACTCAGCCAAAACAACTAAACTGGAACCAAGTTACTGTAGCATCCCATATCAAAACACTTCCTTACTTTTTTTCCCTCTTCCTCAATGGGATTCCTGAATGACATTCACCTGAATGTATTCTCCCTCCAAAACTATATTGAACCCCCAGCTCAGTTCATTGAGTACTATTTAAAAGATTGCCTAGGTCTTAGTTGGGTTAACTGTCATTAATGAGCCACCTGCTCAGATTCCACTTTCTTGCGGAATCATGACCCCAAAATATAGGGAAGTTGCCACCTGCAACATAGGAAGTGTTTGAGGATGCTGCCACTTGTCTTTTGCCTTTCCACCTAGCTCCCTCCACCAGTTAGACTAGTAACCTCTTTTAACAGCTCTCCCATGCTGTTGTCTCCATGATTTATTTATTAATAATAAAATATTCAGAATTTACATTCCATTTCTGGTGACTTTGCTGAGTCATCAATTCCTACTTAGCATTAAATTTAACATAATGTCTCAGGAATATTAATAAAATAATTACATTATTTTTTGCAAAATTGGGGTATGTGACATACACACCCCCTTAAAATGTAACATCGTCCTCGATGTTACTTATTCTTCATCTTCAACTACCTGCTGGAATAGATTTGGGTATTCTTCCCGCATCTTACTTTCCAGTTCCCAGGTAGCTTCTTCAGGACTAAGGTGCTTCCATTGCACCTTCAGCTGTCCAATTGTGCGGTTCCGCAGAGTAATTTCCCTCCTCCCGAGGATACAATCCGGTTCCACCAGAACTTCCTCTTTTGTTTCTACCTGTACAATGTTCCAGTCAATAACATGAGTAGCATCATGAACATACTTTTTCAGAACAGAAATATGAAAAACATTGTGTACTTTTAAATTAGGTGGTAATGCTAGTTGATAAGCAACTTGACCGATTCTAGATAAAATTTCAAATGGACCACAATAATGTGGCGCTAATTTTGCACAACTTCCCAGTCTTAGGGAGCTCTTCTTTGGCCTTACCTTGATGAACACATGTTCACCTACCTGGAACTCTTTAGGAGTTCTTTTCAAATCTGCTTGACTCTTTTGCCGATCCTGGGCAATCTTCAAATTTACCTGCACTTGTTTCACAATCTGTTCCATCTCTTTTAACAAATCATGACCTAACACTAATCTATCTACTGGATTACTCCAAGAGATAGGAGTGTTACATTTACGTCCATACAGAATTTCAAAAGGACTAAACTTAGTTGACGATTGATAGCTGTTATTGTATGCAAATTCTGCTAAATGTAAATAATCCTCCCACTTACCTGGTTGATCTTTAACATACATCCTTAGCAGATCTTCTAATACCTGATTAACTCTTTCAATTTGTCTGTCCATCTGAGGATGGAAGGAAGTGCTGAAATTCAGAGTTGTGTTTAATCCTTTAAACAAAGATTTCCAAAAATTCCCTGTGAATTTAGGATCCCTGTCTGAAATAATAACTTTTGGGACACCATGTAACCGAAAAATCTATTTCAGAAATATATCAGCTATGTTTGCAGCCTTGTAAGTGGTTTTAACAGGAATAAAGTGTGCTGATTTACTTAATTTATCTACCACTACCATAATTGAATCATTCTGATGCTGATTTTTAGGTAATCCCGTAATGAAATCTAAACTAATTATTTCCCACTTCCAGTTAGGAATAGGCAAGGGTTGCAGCAACCCAGCTGGATGTTGGTGTTCTGTTTTCACTTGTTGGCAGTCCAAACATCTAGCTATATACTCGGTTGTTTCAGATTTCATATTAGGCCAAAAATATTCTTTTCTCAACATGGTGACAGTCTTCTGGTAGCCAGGATGCCCTGAGTAAGGGGTTTTATGAACTTCGTCCAGAATTAATAGTTTAACTTTAGATACATTTGGAACATACAGCCTGTCTTTGAACAATAAAAATCCGTCTTCATTTAAACTATATCCTTTTATCACACTTTCTGTAGGTTGTTCTTTGGCTGTAGCTTGTAAATGCTGATAATTTTCATCTGATTTTATCCCTTCAGCCAACTGTTCATTCAAATCAGAGGTATAAGTGTTGCTAGCTGATACAAAATTCAGCTTTGCATTTCTGCTCAAAGCATCAGCCACTTTATTTTCCTTTCCTTTTATGTGCCGAATCTCAAAATCATATTCACTTAAGAATGCCAACCACCTAGCTTGTCTTGCATTTAAGTTAGGCTGGTCTAAAAGGTATTTCAGACCCTTATTATCAGTCATTAAAGTAAACTTTCTGCCTATTAAATGGTGTCGCCACATCTTTAATACATGAATAACAGCAGCTAATTCTAGGTCATAAGTAGCATAATGTTTTTCATGAATTTTCACCTTCCTAGACTCATAGGCAATGACATGTCCATCCTGAGTCAACACTCCACCTAGACCATCATTAAAAGCATTGGTGCAAACCACGAAATCCTTATTAGGATCTGCTATTCTTAGAATAGGCGCAGTTGTTAATAAAGTTTTTAACTTCTTAAAACTTTCCTCACACTTCAAGTTCCAATCAAACTTCTTGTCTTTCTTTTGCAAGGAAGTGATTGGGTTGGCTATTTTTGAAAAGCCTTCAATGAATCTCCGGTAATAACCGGTAATTCCCATGAAGGATCTAACATCTGTTACATCCTTTGGTACTGGCCACTCTTCAATTGCCTGAATCTTTTCAGGATCAACTGAAATCCCTTCCTTGGTGACTACATGTCCTAAGTACTGGATTTCGTCTTTGAAGAAGTCACACTTACTGAACTTCGCAAAGAGCTGCTGCTCTCGTAGCTCTTGTAAGACTATCCATAAATGTTCTTTATGCTCCTCTTCATTCTTAGAATAAACTAAAATGTCATCAATGAATACGACAACAAATTTATCTAAGTATTTATGCATTATGTTGTTCATTAGGCACATGAAGGCAGCTGGGGCGTTAGTAAGCCCAAATGGCATTACGACAAATTCGTAATGTCCATATCTTGTTCTGAAAGCTATTTTGAAAATGTCTTCTTCTTTAATCCTTACTTGATGATAACCCGATCTCAAGTCTATCTTAGAGAACACCGTAGCTCCACGTAGTTGATCAAATATATCATCTATGCGAGGCAACGGATATCTGTTTTTAATCGTCATCTTGTTCAGTTGACGGTAATCTATGCAAAGTCGCATAGTTCCGTCCTTCTTTTTAACAAAAATTACTGGTGCTCCCCAAGGGGATACACTGGGTCGAATGTATTTCTTGTCTATTAACTCCTTTAACTGAGTTTTTAATTCATTAAGCTCCAAAATATTCATACGATACGGAGCTTTTGAACTGGGTACAGCACCTAGTACTAGTTCAATTGTAAAATCCAGTTCTCTCTTGGGAGGTAATTCTGGGATTTCCTCAGGAAAAACATCAATAAAATCATTTACTACAGGAATATCCTCTACGGTTTTCTTGCTAATTTCAGACTTAATTGCCTCATCTGTAATAGTTACAGCATAGGCTTTGCACCCTTTTCTGACTGGCCTTTTAAGTTGTAAAGCAGAAATCTGCCTGACTACTGTTTTTCTAGGAATACCCCTAACAGTTACAGGTTGTCCATTACTGTTTACACATCTAAAAGTTTTGTCAAAACAGTTTAAAACTACCCTATGCTGTTCTAACCAGTCCATCCCGATAAGTATGTCATAAGAGCCAAGTGGCAAAACATTTAATTTAACTGTAGTCTTAAAATCATTCATATCTAAGACACATTCCTTAACATAACAGTTTACCTTCCTTTTAGCCCTAGTAGCTAGTTGTACAGACCAAGAATTATCAAACCTTTCAACAGTCAGATTACATTTTTCTACTAGTTGGGGTGAAATATAACTAAGACTAGCACCCGGATCTATTAAAATAATTACAGGGATTTTGTTAATCATACCTCCTACTTCCACCATGGAAGTTTGATAGTCAGCTTGGCGGTTTTCCAACGCTGCATTGATTCGGGGCATAGTCCCTGCAAAGTATCCAACAGTCATTTCATCTTGAATAGTATGAATATTGTTGATTTGTTTCTTTCGATTTGGGCAAACTGATGCATAATGTGGGCCATTACACTCCCAACACTTAACAGGTTCCTTTCGCTCAAAATTCTTAGTGTAGTTTCCATGATTGTTAGGAGCCTCCTTGCTGCTTTTGAAATTGTTGGAATGATTAACAGCTCCATTTTTGTTTCCCTGGAAGCTTTTACCATTAAAATGGTTTCCGTTCTTGTTATTCTTGAAACTTTTATGGGGTACAAACTCCTTTTTCCTGTACTCAAGCTGATTACTGTTTTTTTGGGATTTCCAGCTGGCTATCCCTTCTTTCTTTTTATTCTGTTCATAACAGAAATTAGCCTTTCGCATAGCTTCTTCCAGTGTTTTGGGGTTGACATATTCAATTCTGTCCTTGATATGATATGGCAGACAGCTAAGAAACCGTTGTATTTTTGGTTTCTCTACGACAAAATACGACACATACCTTAACAGACTTAAGAACTTATTGTTTAAGTCCTTCATCGTCATAGATCCTAGCTTCAGTTCATAAAATTCCTTGGCCCTCTCTTCATAGTACTATTCAGACAGAAATTTCTTCTTGAAGTATCTTTTAAAGGTACTCCAATTAACTTCTTTTTCTTTAATCCCCTTGACCCTTTTCAGGTCTTGCCACCATATGTCCGCCTTTCCAGAAAGGTTGTAGATGGCCATTCATGCCTTCAACTGATTTGAATAGTTATAAATCTGGAAATATTTTCTCATTCCAGATAACCAGGATTCTGCCTCTTCTCCTGTTTCAGATTCTCCGTTGAAAGTTGGGGGTTTTATTTTCTTAAACTCCCCGGAAATCTCTTCATAAGGCATGTACTTTTTCCTTCTGTTGTGCAGCTCAGCTTCACTGCTGTCACTAGTAGTGTGATAACTATGTTGTTCCCTTCTTTCTTCAGATGATGAACTGCTGTCAGATTTAGCTTGTTTCATCCTTTTAGACCCTCTTTGATGACTAGCTTTTTTCTGAGTCAGCTCATTTGCTCCTTCCTTTTGTCTGAAATTTTTCTATCAATAGCTGATTTAGCTGCTCTTGAGTTTTCAGAATCCTTTCATTATCCTTCTTGACTGTTTCTATCTCTGTCTTTAAACCTTTTATGGCCTGCATCAGTTCAGTGGAGTGAGCAATTACCTCCTCTGTCTCAGGTTCTCTCGGCATCTGTCTTGTCGCAGTGTTTGGAGATTCCTGCTCAGCATATTCTCCTAGCTTTTCCATACCTGCCTGTTAATTTCAGAAAAAGGAAATTTTTCTGCTCTGCTTCATGAAACAGAAATATAAGTTAGTACTTTATATATTTAAATTTTTCTTTCATGGTCACTGTTTTTGCAGAAACTAGTGGAGTCACATCCAGGCCTAGTGTCTGAACCTCGCTCTAATAACACATGTCATAACCCGAAAATTTCCAAAAAATTTAAAACTTTTAAAATAGCAATAAATGTTATATATAAGCAGTCTTTTAACTGTCTGTTTAACTTACTTGGTTGTATGTGTGTATGAAAGATCTTTGTTGTACTTAAATGTTATTAAGGTTATCTCTTTTCTATTAATAGTCGTTTTATTGTGTCGTAACCTCCAGGGGAACTTGCCATAGCAGGCTGTGCTTACTTAGCTTACGAGCTAATGCATCGAACTGTTTTTCTCTTTACAGATCTACAGGTAATGAGCGGTCGCGACAATTATATTTTTTAAAAAGTTATAATCCAATTAGCTGTACAAAAGTCATTCAAATGAAAGGTCTTTGCGCACTGAGTTTTTAGGTGTTTGAAGGTAGCATTCTGCATATGAACTTTTCTATTCTTTCTATTAATGAATTTGAAACCTCTAGCGATGATGATAGTTGTATTTCTGAAGTGTCCAAGCATAAAACAACTTGTAGAAATAATTTCGTTGATGATGATTCTGTACTGCAGATGCACCTCATATTTAGTATAGTAAAATAAATCTCTTACCTATTGTCAGCATTAATTAGAGAATCTATCATTTACAAGTCTCCTTCTAACCATCTCAGGCTTGTATAAGTTGAACAATTATTTTTATATCAATGATTCTAAATTTATAAGCTTATCCTGAGTGATTTGTCTAAATGTTTATAAGGAATTTGAAGTAGTTGAATACCTGTTATGAAAATTTGAACTTGTCGTAACAGGTTTTTATCAACCCAAAAGGAACTTGTATGGCACTCCTATCTTTGTTAATATAGCTTCTTCAGGTTTAGACCACTCCCAAGACTGGGTTTTCAAATGATGTTTATAAATCAAGTTATCAACAAACTATGCATTTGCAACTACCAAAAAAAAAATCACCAAACAATAATTCGTATTACTCTTACTATGAATTTATTTGGCAGCAAGATAAAGTTCCCATTGAATGTTTAAATGCTAAAACATTTATTTGATTAATGGCTCGTAGACAAGGTGAGGTTACTAATTATACTACATTTGATAGCAATGATCAAAATCATGGTTTCAATCATATGGTGTCACGATCCTATGGAATATCCATAATATCCCTTTCATTTGGCACCATGATGGAGATATCGTCGTAAACAAACTATGTAATAGTTACCCAAAGCATGAAAATAATTAAAGGGATACGTGGCTAAATCTCATCCGAGTATTCATCTCATCAAAGGTTGACAAACCCTATTCCTTACCATTTCTTCCCTCACCTTCGGGCTCGGCCGCTCTGTGGGTTTTCCTGTCCAAAGCTTGCCAAAACAATGGTGGTATCTACTTCCCACACTGTTATAGCTTGCTACGCTTGTCCATTGCTAAGGTTTAGGAGTCGTGTTTTTTTTTGGCTTTTTAACAGTTATAGTATTCTTGTGAGAACCCTAGGGTTCTATCCTTTCTGTTACTAGCTTCATACATACCAGTCACGGCTTCCATTGTTGCATCCCTTTTACTTATTTCTGTAACCACCTTCACTGTGGATTGCATCTTTGAATTCGCCATTTCCTTCTTTGGTGGCCAAGGTTAGGGTTCACACTTCATCGTTCGTGGTTTCAAGACCTGTCACTGTGGTGGTGGCTTCATTCCAATTTCTGGTGAGCTAATCCTGCTGGTTTCGTAGTGTTATTTCGAAAATAAAAATAAAAAGCTTGTTGTTTCGTTTGTTGAGAATATAGATGGTAACTGGTTGTTGTTTTCTGTCCTAAGCAGGTATTGGACACTTCATAAGGTGTACAGGACGCAGCTCTCGACATCTGGCTCCTACGGGTAAGCCTGGTCCTTACCATGGCATTTTCTCCTTGGGGTTTTTGTTTGGGCGAAAAGGGTTTGGTCTTCGAAGGACATGAATCTACGGCTATCGTCGTTATGTTGAGTCTTTTAATAGCTTGACCCTGCAAGACCCTGACAGGTTTTAATCCTGTCATACGATAGAGGCATTGTGGGTTCGGCCGTCTGTAAATTAATGGTATCCCTTAGGGTATTGTAGAGTTTTTACAAACGAGTTGTTATATGTTTAAAGCGTAGAGGACAAGGCTAGAAGCCTGTTCTGAATATGGGGTTACGACCCCGTAGTTTTATCTTTATTGCTGTACTCACAAAGGATTTTAGGGTGTACCACCCAGGTTTTATTAAACTTCTACAGGAGTTGTGAACTCGGCTGTTGGTAAAACAATGTATTAACTAAAATGTTTAATCCTACGTCTTTCTTTTGTAATTTAAGGTTTGGACAAGACTTGGTACAGTCGAGCTAGTGTATGTTATGTGTTTTGACTTTCTATAACAAGCTTTTGTCAGTGACGAGGCTATGACCATAGATAAATATGTTGTAAGGATTTGAAAGTTTGCAAAATGTCTACGTTCCCTTTTGGTATTCGATACTGTGTATTATAATAACTAAATCTTTGTTTTAAAAAGGTTTTGAGAACTCAGTCATAAGTTGGATACAGTAATATCAAGGTTTTGCTCCTGCGTTTCCTGTATAATTTTTAACTTATAAAAATGACTTGTTACAACCCTTCTATAGGATGAGGTCGATGTATGATGAGTGTTTCAGGTTCGAAGTTTTATGTAGAATGCTTCTATAAATAAAAAGACTACGACCGTAGGCAAAAATTATTGTATGAATTTAATGTTAGGATGCTACGTCTAAATGTATTCTGTAGGTTTCGAACTGATGGGTGTGGCATATAATTTAATTGTAGGACAGAAGTCCATTCGGAATTTACAGTGTTGTTTTGTTGGATGATTTATGTATTATTAGGGTAGGACTTTATTGATTCTGTGCATTCACATGAGAATAATAACTAAGGTTTAGAGCTCGATAGTGAGCTAGAAATACAGTTCTGTTATAATGACTTTGACCATAAGAAAATAATGGAAGTCTAAGGGAATATAAATACTGCCTCAAGAAGCTCGGCCTCGAGTTAATTATTGTTCTGTCATTGATTTATTTTGTTTAAAAGTTAATAACTAAGTCAAAGTGCTGCCGAATGTTTTCTTATTGTAGAAAACTGGAAAGATAGGTTTTTGGTTCGAACTCCATGACCAAACTTATTGTTTAGTAAACTGTTTGGTTTGTTTTAACTAAGACTCTGTCTAAAAATAGTTAAACAGATGAATGACATTACTATACTGTTGTTTTAGTTCAAGGTTGAGTCAAATAAGTTCTGCTAATCCTTTTGTATAATCAGTCAATGACTAAATAAACTTTCTATTGTAATTTGGCTCGTTCATTTATGTGATAGATAATGACCTATACACCTGTTAGCTGGGGTTTGTATCTTCTATATTATCTATGATAATAAATGTAATGTGGTTATATGGTTACCTATATGTTTCTGTTCCTATAATTGTTTTAATGAATTTATTTTCTAAGAAATATTTACTGTATAAAGAGCCTTTACTTATCTATTTAACTATTGTAAGAACCAAGTATAAAATCACAATAACATCCTATACCTTATAATAATATCAAAGCGTATTACACATAAAACAATTACTTGAACTGTATGATAATAGTGATATTAGGAAATTTCTAAGACAATAATTCTGCAGAATCTATCTACTAACAGTTCAGAAATACTAACTTTTACTGAAATAAAATACTGTTCAGACATAGAAGAGATAATCATAAACTACATTCATATTACTCAATAAACAACAGGAAATAAGTGGCAGAACCTGTGTCAACTATAGACAACAATAGCGATGGGAGGCTATTCCTCCCTACCAATTCCTGGAGAGTGCCCAGACAACACTTCTCAGGACCCCTGAGCTTGCTCTGGTCTCCCTGGCTGGAACTAGGTGCAACAGATTAATTCACTCAGCCAAAACAGCTAAACTGGAACCAAGTTACTGCAGCATCCCATATCAAAACACTTCCTTACTGTTTTTTCCTCTTCCTCAATGGGATTCCTGAATGACATTCACCTGAATGTATTCTCCCTCCAGAACTATATTGAACCCCCAGCTCAGTTCATTGAGTACTATTTAAAAGATTTCCTAGGTCTTAGTTGGGTTAACTGTCATTAATGAGCCACCTGCTCAGATTCCACTTTCTTGGGGAATCATGACCCCAAAATATAGGGAAGTTGCCACCTACAACTTAGGAAGTGTTTGAGGATGTTGCCACTTATCTTTTGCCTTTCCACCTAGTTCCCTCCACCAGTTAGACCAATAACCTCTTTTAACAGCTCTCCCATGCTGTTGTCTCCATGATTTATTTATTAATAATAAAATATTGAGAATTTACATTCCATTTCTGGTGACTTTGCTGAGTCATCAATTCCTACTTAGCATTAAATTTAACATAATGTCTCGGGAATATTAATAAAATAATTACATTAGTTTTTGCAAAATTGGGGTATGTGATAGTTTCTCCCCTTCTTCTTTCCACTAGGTTGTTGGTTACCTGATCGGTTTGTTGTCTGTATACAATGGACATCGGATGATTGGGTAGGAGTGGATGAGGTGTGAGCTTGTCCGGGGGTAGACTGGCTAATAGACAAATTTTTCATTTGATTTATAACCAAGTCTATGGGTCCAATACTCATGGATCCAACAATGCCATCGCCATGTGGTCCAGGAACAGGCTTGGACTCATGACATGAGCACCATGCATCAGGAATGATATCATACAGTATACCAGATTGAGCATAGAGTAAATCTAGCTGCTAGGATTTGAGTACAGCTTTCTCCTCAGTCATGATGCCAAACACCGAAGCGTCCATAGATATGTAGGGAAGCAACGACTTGAGGAACCACTCCAATAGAAAATATGGAGGAATGTTCACGTTCACTAACCTCTTTCATTGATGCCACTCTTGAATGTGATCAGATATGTGCGTGTCCTTGTTCTAGCGGAAGGTAGATAAAAGTTCGGTGCAAGTATCGTAAAAAACTAGCAACTGAAAGTGATCCAATAAAACCAAATCTATCTCGTTAAAACTCCTGTAAGTGCCCCCAGGAAACTCAACATACCACTTTGCGGCTGCCCCAATGAGGGTGTGTGGAAATAGTCTCAGACGAATAGAGTCGTGATTTAATGAATTCGAGGAGCACCAAAGGTGAAAAGTCGTAACATGATAACCTGGATCCTCACCATTCTTCCCTTCGAACTTCGGAATGTCATAAGGGAGCTTGGTAGGGACTGGAGGCCAAGAAGGATCATGACACACCGGATCATTCGTGAGCTTTGAAAGATCTGGTAGATTCAAACGACCAAAAAATGAGAGTTGTGGTTGTGAAGCTGGGTTAAAGGCTCCCAAAAGAGGCTGACCTTGCGGACCGTAGGGATGATATGAACCATGACCATGACCATAGGGATGATTACCACCTCCGCCCTGACCCATGTAAGGGTACGAAGGTATATATGTGTTATGAGCACCATAGTGAGGAGGGTTATAGTAAGGGTCAGAGCTAGCCGCATTATAAGAAGGATTACCACCATAATTATGGGGCATATAGGTGCTAGTTGTAGCAGGAGCAGTCGAGTAATGACCATAAGTGTAGGGTATGTTCCCTCCCCCAATGTTGGGAATGTGCCCACCCCCAGTGTTAGGAATGTACCCACCCTCAGAGTTGGGAATGTTTCCACCCCCAGTATAGGGTATGTGCCCACCACTAGTGTTGGGAATGTGCCCACCCCCAATGTTGGGAATGTGCCCACTCCTAGTGGTAGGAAGGACATGTTGGTTAGCAGATGTGGTCGTAGTCATGGGTATATGTGTAGAAGCATGCGTGTTAGGTTGTGTGATGTGAGTCATGTTATGTGAAGTGTTTCCACTAAAATGAGGGGCACTCCTAGGATGTGGTCCTTCTCCAACAGCTGTAGAAGCTGAAGGGATATGACCAGAAGTAAATTGAAATGGAGCATAAAAGGTCGCGCCGCCCTCGGTGGGAGCAGTGTCTGCAGCTCCAAGGCTAGTGTTAGCTTGACTAATCGACAAAGTGGATATAAAATTTGAATTAAGACTGGGCATACCAACTGAAAAGGGATTAGTGGTCGAAGGGTTTGTGGTGTCATTAAGATCTGGCATCCAATATTGGAATCCCTGAGTGTGTGTACCATGATATGGGTTTGGCTCTGGGGGTGGATATGGCCCAAAACTTGAAAAAGTGATGTGTGGGGGAGAACCTTCCTATCTGACCTCCCAAGGGTGGAAGGAACGGTCTATCCATCGAAGTCACCCGACGAAGTCACAGGAATTCTTCTCTGTGTGCCAGATGAAAAATTTATAATGTAATCTTGAAGTTGGTCTAAAGTATCAAAAGGATTGGAGGGTATCCTCCAACGTCTCTTCTAAAAAGGATGTGCTACCTCATCAGCTGGTAGACCAGCCAAACGAAGAGACCGACAGAGAGGTGGATCTTCCTCCATGATAACTCCAAAAAATCCACTGAACTAAACACCCCCTAGCAGCCAACTAACGATCAAAGAGCACACACCTAAAGTAACTACAGCCAAATGTACACAAATCGGACTGGCTCAAGGGACCTCCCGACACTAAAGACGGTATGTCGCGCCTAGGAGAGGCTTGAAACTCCCAAACCATAACTAGAGGTAACAGAATCATTTATAAGGGCTCCGAGACTTCATTGCGTGCATAGGGTCAAATATCTATACAACAGGAAACTGTGTTGTCCAACCCCTATCTGACTCAGGACAATCGCAGAATAACCACAACGAATGCCCTATGTGATACCTAGGTAAAGCAACTAAGGTCACCATGAGATAACCAATGCTCATTCCGATAGTCACAGGTGGGATCTGTCGTATGGGCAGGGTATCTAAGCTCGAAACTCAAGAGGTACAGATCCTTTAAGAGCCCCCGTACACGAACAAATCCTAGAAGTAAATCCCATGTTGAGCTAGTATTGGAGGGCTATCTCCCTAACCAGCCTCCCATTACCTCATGCTTAACTCTGGTTTTAGTAGAGATTCCTAAGAATGGGTTTCACCACTCCCTGTTCAATCACATAATGTTGGTTCAATAGTCTTGGATTGTTAACTCACAATGATCTGTTCCAAGACTCTAAACCTAAGCTAGTTGATGTACCCTATAAAAAGAAAATCGTTTCTAATCAATTTTAAGATTAAGTGTTGATTTTAATGGCTGTAATTACTCAAAGGATATGGTCGTGAAACTGATGATGTATAGGACTCAATGGTATGCACAACCGAAAAAACACTAGACTCATCTATTCAATAAAAAACATGCCACTAATATGACAATTAATCCAACAGTTCGAAATAAAATGCGATCTCTTTAAAGTTTCAATGCACAAGCAAGTCCTAGATGAAATCACAAGCACTCCGATGCAAAATGCAGAACATAAAGCAAATATTTTTGTATTTTTCTCTTATAAATGCAAGGAAAATGCAAAACAATGTTTTTGTATTTTTTTAATATAAGGAAAAATGCAAGCAAAATCTAACGATTCAGTAAAGAAATGCAGAGCATATCAAATAGACAACCTAGCAAAACCCAAACAGTAAGATTTAGCCATGCTAATGAGCTATAAAACAAGAAATTGTCAAAAATAAAAAAGCTTAAAAACAAAAAGAAATAGGAGTTTTTGGTCACAAACAGAGCATGGAATAGTCAGGAAACAGGCCAACTAAGAGTCACGAACACTCAGAACCAACCCAGTGACAACCCAAGGCCAAAAATCAAGCAATCCTGTACTTGTACGTGACTGTTCAAAGAACAACATCATGTAGATGGGGGTTACAGTTCACACAGGAGCGGGTAGACGCGGTCAAAACTAGGTTGACCATCATACAGGGAAAGGAAAATGAACCCAAAAAGAGTCAAACAGCCCAGAAAAAGCTAGTTTTCTAATGTAAATCCCAACGGCCAATCAATGACACAGAATCTTGACAAAAAACAACTCAAAATAAGGATAAATGCCTAAAAATCCCCAAAATGGAGGTTCTCCCCAGCAGAGTCGCCATTTATGTTACGAATAAAACTTCCTATGGCTCAAGGTAGACCACAATAAACAGCTGACTACCAGAAAATAGCTCAATTCCCAATGCAATGTTATTATAATGAAAATGCTAAGATATGGATCCGTTTCTGTGCATGTCAGATCCATCGCACTCGAAGAGGGAGCTAGAGTAACACTGGGAGTGGAGCTTGAAATAGAGGGAGTCGGAACAGAGTATACTCTAACTCTGTGGTGGTAGGGTTCAGCACAAGCAGAGGGGGTGGGAAAGGAGAATTCGAGTTCACCAACTTCACTCCCTGCATTTATCCTCGGCTTTACGTTGCCATGCATTAAACGCGGTAGGGGAGGGGAGTTGAATCGAGAGGACTCTAGCCCACGTCATGATGGCATCCAGATCCGATAGTTGAGTCGACAGGATTTGACGGTGGCGGCGGTGTCAGGAGTCAGCATTGATGGTGGAGGGGTCCGAGAGAGGAGCCGTAGACGACGTCGATGGCCACCAGAGGAGCGGGCCCTCCAGGCGAAATTGTAGAAGATATAGACAACTCCATTATGTTAATAATAAAACCTAATAACTCACTATAAATGCAATTGTGAAATTACTATCATGTGAGTACCATTTGTCAAGATGTCAAGAACCCTGGCTCGTGGTATTATGAAAGTGAAGTTTTGATAGAATTCATGTCAAAATCTCAATTTGGAGTGCTCAGATCCCAATTTCGACCATTTGGATAGTTTTAAAATTGGGCAATTAGTCTAGAACAAACAATCTCCATTACTAAAATTACAAAAAAAAAACGAAAATAGCAATTTTCAACAAGAATTTTAACAAGTTTTGGACACAAAATCGCCAAAAAAAGCAAGGCGTTTTGGTTGTCTTGTATCCTACGCGCTTGCAATGTAAATTCACACCTGAATTTTACTAACAACACTTTTTCATTAGCCACCCAAGTCTCGAGCGTCCCCTTTCTTAATATATTTTTACGGAAGAACAGTACACTAGTACCGTTTTACTCCCATTTACAAAATCTGTAGAGGTTCATCATGCCTGAAAATTGAATCGGATGGTAACCACGTAAATCTGCATGGTCACAACAGCGAAGTGAGAGAGGTGTAAATGCAAATCGTAATGACAATGGTGTAAAATGCAATACTAATATCGGTGTCATTATTTACACATGAAGTAGGGAGAAATCGCCCGCAAAAGTCTCGACAACACATTTGGGCTTCTGATCATCAACCTCATAATCTCGGGTTTCTTGTACGTCTGCAGTGGCGGTTATTGAAGTATATTATGACTACAACAAGATTCTGATGAGATGAAGACAACTCATCCAACGATCCGATAGCATTATTTAATTAAATTTGGCACCTGCGGGCTTATTCATCATGCTTTCAAAAAACCCATATGAATTTGTGGAAAAATAAACTGCATCATACAAAATCCGAGCCAGCTATTATCTATGACACATTCCCATGCAACAATTTGATAGCCTAGCCATCTGAAACTTATCCCCATCAAAACTGGTAGCATGGCAACAATCCGACCTCTTTCTTTATAAGATGGTGCTAGTATCTTCTTTGACATTTTTTACTTGTGTTTAATGCGGTGTCAGCTTCTCAACTCATCCTTATCGACGTGGATCTCATTTGCGTAGATGCCATATAAGCTCCACGATTTCCCTTCACGATATGGTATCCCAATAATCCTCAATGTTCGTCTTAAGTGATGGTTACTTCAACTAATCCTCACTTTGATTATGTCATAATAATGCACAATCTTGAAAACAATGGTTAAATTCCTTTTAAAGAAGAAGAATTGTATGGAAAATATATTTTTATTCTAAATTCCTATTTAAAATACCCAAAGACAAATAGTGAATAACCTTTTTTGAAAAATAAATTAGTCATACTACCAAGTTGCAGGTGAATTCATGCTTTTTGTCTCTTAAATTATCCAATGTACAAGAATTGATAAATTTCATTGGAAAATCAAATTCCTATTGGAAGAGTATATTCACTTTTAATGAGTAAAGAAAAATTATGTTTGAGTTGTCAAAAGGTGATTTCATGCTTCAAACCATTTAAGTTAAATATTTCGGTATAATTATACAAGAAAATTAAAATAAGGTCCTTAAAAGTTATCAAAAGAATTATTCCATTTAATAAAAACCAGTTTACGAGTTTTATAAACATATACTTTATTATAAATTTTCTTGTTTAATAAATGTTTTCTCAAATAAAAATGACTATATTTCAAGAAACCTTATATGAGTTAACCTTATCTCATCTAAAACAATTAGTTAAATGAAATGGAGAGTGACGATTATAAATTTCCGCTCATTGTTTCAATGAAGTCGCAAATTCATCATCGCAAGAAGGGGAAGCAAAAGCACCAACTATGAAGGACTCAAAGCCAAAATTTAGGAAAGCAAATGATCAAAAATCATCTTCCATAAAAGCAAGTCAAAGAAAAAGGCAGCACAGAAAGTCAAGCATCCAAGAAAGAAGACCATGAATTCCACTACCAATCAAGCAAAATAAAAGAAAGCTAAAAACCTAAATATTTACAAAATTCTAATGGGGGGTCTTTTTGTTTTTTGCAAAATCAAGGGGAGATGGTTGGGGGGTGAACAACAGTCCGTTATGGATGGTTACAATGTCATAGTTGTTGCATCAATTGATGCAACTGAAAAGAGAGTACATGAATGCAATGTTATAGCCAGGAGCACACTGCCATGTGGGTGAACAGACACAGAATTTATTAAGGTCATGCATTGCGCCTCAGCCAAGGAGGTATGGGATAAGCTCATAGGTATCCATGAAAGTGATGAGAAATAAAAGAAGGAAAATATATAGAACTACTCTGGATTATATGAATCCTTGAAAATGAAAGATGAAGAGAACATTGCTTCTTACTTCTTGTGAGTTGATGAGATAGTTAATGCTATCAAAAGTCTTGGAGTGAATCTAGAAGAAGAATCAATAGTATAGAAGACACTGAGAACTTTTCCTTCAATATTTGATGCAGAAGGTATTTGTGTTAGAAGATAGAGCCAATCTTGTAGACTTGAAGAAGGACAAGCTTCAAGGGATCTTGACTACATATGAGATGAGAATCAAGAAAGAAAATCCCATCAGAAAAGAAGCAGCCTTCAAATCCAATGGAAAGGCTAAGCATCAGCATGAAAAAGACTCTTGCAGTGAATTAGATGAAGAGAAGTCAAACTTCATGAGGAAGCTGAAAAGAGGACGTGGTAATTATAAAAACAAGTTTCACTTAAAATGTTTAAAATGTGGAAGTATAGGCCACTTTGCTTCTAAGTTCCAATACAGGGAAGAAGGAGATAGTGACAGTGAGGAAGAAGCCAATTCGAATGAATGAAGAGCGACGCACACTCAAAGTAGACTAGAGACTAAAAATAAAATTACAAAGAAGAGGAGAAGCTTGTATACTAAGGAAGACAGCAATGTGTTCGAAGGAAGTGACTACGGCGAAAATCCAAAAGAGGTACTACTTATGGCCTTTGTAGAAGAAGAAAATAGCAATAAAATGAAGAAGAGTTTTACATCAATCAAGAAGAGTATACCAAATGTAGAAAGAAAACCCGGATCACTAGATAAGTACTTTTTTAGTGGGTCCTTCGATACACATCCAAATCCTATCACATATATTAAAACTGACAATCAATCCGAAGAACAAGACTCTGTAGAAGTTGATTGGGAAGGTGAATTGGTCAATGTATTAGATGAACTGAATAAATCAAGAAAGAATAATAGCATCTTGCAGGACCAACTATCAAGGTACAAAGAATAGGAAAAGCTAACTAAAGAATTTCAAGATTCTCTTGATAAACATGTTTGTTAAAAGGTGATGAGTTGTGAAAAAGAACTTAATTATGTAGTTGACAAGGTCAAAGTACTTGAAGAAGAGAAACTTATATTGAAGGATTATTTGGAAGAATTAGCGCAGAAAAATAAGATGCTGGAAAGTCAGATTGAACTAAATGACATAGAGATCTATCACTTAGAAGATGAGTTGATTGAGATAAAGGGAAAGAAACATGTTCAATATTTTATCATAGGTGACATTCCAAATTGCGCACATCCAAAAAGTAACAAGTTTTGTTTTGAAGATGAAGTGAAGAACAAGTTCAAAGGCAACACATCAATTCTGAACAAAATCCTAAATGATTAGATATCACCTAAAGACAAGTCGGGTCTTGGTTATGAAAGAATATCTAGGAAGGTCTGCGATAGTGAACATTGTCCAAATCAAGTGAAGTCTTTCAGGTATGACAATTGCTTCAATGATTACAACTCTCTTTATACTAACTAAAGAAGGATCAATAGAATGAAGTGTGCAAGGTGGAATCACATTGACCTCATATTGCAGAGTATTACCGAACTACGAGATTCTATGCATGTGATGGCTTTGGACATAAGGCTATGTATTGTCGAAGAATAATGAATTGTCCTGATGAAAACATGTTGCGCAAAGGAAATAAAAATACAAGGTTCAATAGGGAAGGCATTCAAGCACATAATTAGAATAGGAGTGCACACTTGAAAACATGGGTAAAGAAATCTCCTCAAAAATGCACAGAAGAATCTTACAAGCCAAGTACATCCAGAGCAGCAATTGTTTCCCCTCTTGCTGATCTCCAAAGATATTGAGTGAGATCCTTGAATTCAACATGATGCATCTTAGGAGTTCAAGGAATATGTTAGTGAAGATTATGGTTTGAAAATGTTTGTCGCATAGATTATTAAAGTTGAAAAAGGTTATATGTGTTAAGTTGGATTGTTGCAAAAAAGATATTCAACATTATAGACGAGCAAAGATGTGTGTATATTCGGTTAATTGATGAGTTATGTTGAAGACACGATATTGCACAAAATAAAAAGAAAAGTACAAGCAAATAGTACTATGATGTCAAACACGAATCTGCGTGGAAATATGGTCAAATAAACATATATTGTATTATATTCAAAATCTGTGTTTTTACAAAATGCATGAGTCAACTACAAATAGAACATCAAAAGAGACTTCATGTTGAGACCAAAAAGGAAAGCTGTATCACGAAAAATTGTGAATCATGAAGTAATTCAAATCCACAATTCAAGCTCCATCTCCGCGTCTAGTTGTTGTGAGAGTCAAAAGTACCTATGCATCAGAACCAGCTCGTTACCCTCAAATGTTGGTTGCAAAGGAATAAGCTGCAAAGTTGCAAACGATGATTGTCTAGAAGGGTACTCAATCCAAATTGAATTCAACTCATCAAGAATTCGTTGTTGTTGTCACTCCAGGATGTCGACCTGGTTGCTCAAACTAGTCAATATTTCATCATTCCCATAACTCACTTGTGACTGAGCATATTGGTGATTGAATTCAGACTCCTTCATTTGGCCCTGCCAATTTCCCATGTCGACACTTAAGTGAGTGAACTCATATTGCTAGGATTGGATAGCAAGGCGCACATTGTCAAGGGAGTCGTTCATCTTCTTGTAGAAGGAATCCATGGCCAATAAAGATAAGAGATCATGAGGCAATGGGATGTAGAGCGAGATGGCATAGGAACAAAAGGTGATGAACCAGGCATTTCACAGCTCTCTTATAGAATTGAATGGTAGTTTTCATGCTCATGGAATTATGTTCAAGAGATGTGTAGTAAATTGAATTCAATACCGTGCGATACGAAGAAGGTGATGGAGTCACCAAAAGTAAATGATGGATTTAATGAATATGGGAAGAATTACAAAAGTCAAAAATCTAATTCATTACCGAAATGATGTTTCCCAATAGCTCAAGTACGATCATGACACATCAAAAGGTGCCACATGAACGATGAGTCATATCATTTTTATTGTTGAGTTGGATGACAAATGGAAAAACTTGCCAAATATTTGGTTGTCATGGAAAGGGATGTGACATCAGTAAAGGAAATGAGACAGTGCAGTAAATGCGACGTATGGAACAACCAGACATAGAAGGAAATCAACAAGAAAAATAGTATGGAGATTTGCGCAGTTGGTACAACAAGTAGAATGAATGAAGATTTGCACAATGAATGCTGAAGTATTTTGACAGGAACAGAAGATGAACATAAGAATGAATATAGAAACTATACAGTGGGAGAGTATCTTATATGACTATGAAAACAGTGTACAGATTGCAGTGTGTCAGAGAAAAAACTTCAATGAATAAATGAAGCATGAATATAGGGGGAGTTATCTCAATAAGAATATGAATGAAATCTAACACAACACACAAGAAAGGAGAACCAATATTTGTGTAGTGATGGAACCTTTTTTCCATTGATGTCAAAAGCGGAGAAAGTGCATGAATTTGATCATGAAGCATGCAGTTGTGCAGCGGAGAAAGTGCATCAAGATGATCATGAAGCATGCAACAACGAAATGAAAATGATCATGAAGGAATGAATTTGATCATAGAAAAAGAGAATGAAGTGGATCTCATAAAAACCGTGAAGGTGATCATGAAACATGCAGCAATGCGGTAAGAATGATCATGAATCATGTGATATGCGCAAAAGTAATAGAAAGCAGAAAAAGCATTAACAATAGAATGCATTGTTGACAAAGGTTCAAACTAGCAAAGAACACAAGGGGAGTACACACAGGGGGAGTACTGAGACAAGCACATATGAAGCATACAATATTCAATAGATGATTATGCACAAATTCATAAGGTGTTGATATCAATGCCAAAGGGGGATCTATTGTTGAACTTTGGTTGTCATTGATGTCAACTGATTCAGTTAGTGTCATTGATGTCAACAGATGTCGAAGAGGAATCAGTATTTTTGTGCCAGTTTGAAGAAGTATATAAAAGATACTTTGAAGAAGTATATGTGCAAGAAAGATGAAGAAAGACACATTGATGCTAGTATGAAAAAGTATATCCAGAAGTGCATCCAGTATGAATAAGTATATCCAGATGTACATCAAGCAAATCCAATTTGAAGTACATAAGGAATACAGTATATCCAGAGGTACATTAAGAATATATAGTTTGAATAAGTACATAAGGAATACATTCAGTACATATGGTACATGAGCAGGTCTCAAGTCCATCCAGTCACAGACCTTCAAGGTAAAAGCTAAAATGTTGGTGGGACAAAGGCTCAGGAGAGTGCACAAGCAATACAAAGTGTTGATTGGGACAAAGTTCGGAGTGCTCAAGAAATCCAAAGAGTTGAGTGGACAAGGTTTAGGAGTGCACAAGTAGCTTGGAACAAGGAATTCTCAATCATTTATGCAAGTCCCTGAAAGTGAAAAAGACTTACTAATTAGAAGAATATTTCAGTTGTTGAAGCTCGCACAAGAACCAAAAAGGGTGTAGCAGTTGAGTATATCATATGCACAAATTCCATAGGCAATTATATATCAAGGGAGAAAGACCACATTGCAAGGGTGAAAGTACCACTAAGTTAGGGACCATGTGTTGATGTATATGTAACTTCGAAATGTATTTCACATATATGTATGTTGTATTCCTATAGAGATGTTATTATTCCTCTATATGGAAGTGTCGTCATTTATATTGTAAGTGTCATAACTTATACTTGATGGGTTATTAGACCACCTTGTTGGGGTCGGCCCTGTATAAGTCATGTGGGTCAAAGGGTTATTAGACCACCCTATTGGGGGTCGGCTATGTGGGTCAAAGGGTTATTAGACCACCCTAGTGGGGGTCGGCCCAATCAGCTTTATGTTAAGTGGTTAAGTTGAGGCTGACCTAGTTGAGTAAAGGTCAATTCAAGTTAGTGTATAAATAGAGAGTGTGTCTCTCTAATTTTACACATTCTATTATCTCACTCACACTTGGGAGAGTGGCACACTTGTGAAGGAAGAGGATCTGCTGCTAGGAGAAGACTATATCTTGTATTCTGGTTGTATCATTGCTCTATCTATCTCTGAGGAAGTTATTGGGGTTTTTCACCTTTACGGTTTTCCCCAAGTAAACTCTGTGTCTCTTGTGTGTTTGCATTATTGTGTCCATGATTGATATGCTGTAGATTTGCTGTACATGTTGTTCTCTCAGTTAAGATCCTAGATCAGATTGAAGTAAATTCTGAAAATTTAACATGGTATCAGAGCTAGACTGAAAGAAGGCATGATATGGCATGCATGACACTTGTTGCACTTACGATGCTAGGCCTTGATATAGCAAAAACCAGCGATCGTAGAACTTTCACTATAAATCCATTTTGGTGAAGTTTGCGGATCTGAAACTTTTACACGTCGAAGATCAGATCCCCATGTCCCTTGTATCTAAAAGAAAACCTCTAATTCGTTGTACTTTGTGATTTATGATCTGTACAATATAGGGTTTCGGCCTCTTCCAGATCTGAGTCAAAATCAGGTGACCTTGGAAAAAAGGTCATAACTTGGGCTAGGAAGCTCCAAATGAAATTTCGTAAAAATTGACAGGTAGTACATAGAATTTACTATCTCAAGAAAATTGTCAAAGGCCGAAGTTCAACCAGTGATACGTGGCACGCCGTACAAGTTCACTCTCCTGTATTATCCCATAAACAGGTCACATTGCGACACTTGGCATAACTCCTTCTCAGAGAATCCAATTGAGGTCAAACCTATCGGGATGGAAAGATAACAGGTTGAGCTATCTCAAGAAAAATGTTTAGACCTTGTGGATCGAAAAGTTCATAGTTACACCAAAAACAATCAGGTACATATTTCTGTCAAAACATAATTATTTTTTAGCACCTTCATTCACGGCTTCCGGAATTTAGGGCTTCGGAGAAAGTTGGAATTTTTGTAATCGGAGACCACAGCTGGATGCTACTCATCAAAATCAAAATTTAGAGACCAATATCAGATTTTTTGGTTGAGCAAAAGGTCGGGCTTGATCAAACCCCAGTTCAGGACTTTGATCGGAAAGATGGAAAATTAGGGCTTCTGCAAAAATTGGAATTTTGGAAATATGTGACCACGGCTGGAAGCTCCTCAGAAAAATTGAAGCTTAGAGCTTTGAATCAAATATTTTGGTTGTGTGAAGCTTCGGGAAACTCAAACCCTAACTCAGGGTCCTCCCTAGTAAATCCGGAAATCTAAAAGGCAATTTCGAGGGGTGAAACTTTAGAGTTTTCAAATTCTGAATATACCAACTTCATCAGCTCATCAAGGCACATATTTCTATCCTTTCAGAAGTTTGAATTTTTGGGGTTTCTCTGACAAACCCTAATCTAGCTCCAGATCCAGTTCTTGCAAATCAAGTGGATTGGGTTAATCCTAGAAAAAGATGGATTGGTCACTTGCATAAGTGAAAAAGTTCCTGTTTCAGAGGGAGATGAGGCTAAGGCCTTACATAAGAATATTACACGCAATATCGACAGGTATGACTTATCCAAGTATGTTTCAAGATTTGTTCATGATTAAGTTTATGTTATATTTGTCTTCGTATTATTATGGTTAGTACAATCTTGATTAAATCTAGACTTGTCATATCAACTTAATAAAATTATGAATGCACGATAAAAGATATTCATTGATTAGGGTGTTGACACTTATGATTGTACTAATGCATTATGGTGTTGTATGAGGTTTATGTTGTCTACTAACAAAAAAGGTACACTAAGAAAGTCAAATCATGTTCTACTTCAAGAACATATGCTCATGGTGACATGAAGACAAAGATTCATCCATTGTCATGGATCACATAGAAGATCTACTTTCGAGGTATGTATAACTTGGTTCTACAATGGTTAACTTATGAGACATGCATGTTACTAGCACAAGTCACTGAAGAGAACCAGAAGACATTATGCGGGCATGTTAGACATAACTAGCTAGCATGCTAATCCAGGTATGTTTTTCCTATATCAAGCTAGAATCCTACCTTGTGTTAGGATCTTATACTATTGTGTTGTTGATAATGATTATTCATGAAGTCATAGGTTTGAATAGTCATGGTTGTATGCATATTATGTTTCTTACCATAATTGATGATATGACTAACCAGAAGAATCATGAAGGTATAGGTTTGAGTAATCACGGGTTTATGCATTGATGATTTAACTAATCAAAAGAGTCCTATGATCAAATAAGAATATGCATGAGTAAAAGAAGACTTCCCTGAAACCTTGAATACTAATGTTTATTATCTGTGAATGATTATGACTATACATGTTTAAGATTATTGTGTTTTTGATAGTATTAAGATTATACTAATAAATGTGTGATTATGTATCAGACCTCAGGGATAACACAATGATGATACTAATAAGCATGCATAGTGATTAAGGATGGATGTAAGTTCAAGGACAGATAATCCAGAAAGCAAAGATCAAGAGGGAGCACACTCCAGTTGTTCCTACAAGAAAGCAAAGGAGCACACTTCAGCAGTTTCTGCAAGGATGCGGATATTCAGAGGGAGTTGACCACTTCTCACAATCCACATCAGAATGGAGTTGCAAAGATTCAGAGGGAGTCCACCCAGCAACCAAACAAAGATAAGTATTTGAATTGTCATTTCTTACATAATGTTATTCAATGATGTATATGCTTATGTTCCTAGACTTAAGATATGTATTGTGCATATTAGAATGATTGCATTAATGAATAGTATACTACTAATATGCATGTGATGGGTAAGTGGCCTATGGAACTGTACAACATTCTAGTGCTACTTATCTAGAATGAAACCTCTTTGCTAACATGTTGGGAGTAGTGAAAAATCTTAAGAATGTTCTGGTAGAGACTGGAAGGCATCTAGAAAGTTGTGGAACATGGATAAATGTTGTATTGAAGCACTAGCTAAGATAATTGCATGACTGTATGACATATTTCTTTATGTGTAAGAATTTGTCTGAAAATTATGAGATGTTTCTAATCATGCAATTTAACTTGTTTTGTAGAAAAGACCATATACCTTCACCTACAAAAGAAGGACTACAACATTTGTTCAAGAAACAAAATTATCTATTGAAGATATTGAAGTTCCCAGGATACGAGAAGAATGCCATGATCCGTCAATCATGAAGAATGATGTTTGGGATGCAGTCCCAAGAGATGAAGGGAAGTCTGTTGTGACTTCCAAATGGAACTATCAGATCAAGCATGATGTAGATGGCAGCATAGAGAAATATAAAAGTGATGAAATAGAAGATACACCAGATGGATTTCAGGACAACCTTCTTGAATGGTGTAGTCATATATGTGTGCAGAACTTGGTAGGATAGACAGCTTTCTATCCAGTTTGGGATTTACTAAGAGTAAAGAGGATTCCAACCTTTACTACAAGGTTGAGGAAGGCAATCTAGTGATACTACTTTTGTATGTGGATAACCTATTTGTTACAGGTGAAGATAGATTGATTGCCGACACGCAGCAGAAGCTTGATGCCGAGTTCGAGATGAAGAACTTGGGGATGATGTACTATTTTTTTTTGGCATGGAGGTGTGGCAGAGTGTAGATGGAATCTTCCTTGGACAAGGGAAGTATGCAGTATAGATCCTGAGGAGGTTCGGGATGATTGATTGCAAGGCCATGACCACACCTATGGCATCGAATTTGAAGCTTCTTTGTGATGCTTCATCTGAGCCAGTTGATGTCTCTATGTATCTTCAGATGATTGGGTCCTTGATGTACCTGATGAACATGAGACCAAATATTTGCTTTGCGGTGAACACATTAAGCCAGTTCCTGACGTATCCAAGGAGTGTTCACCTGGTTGCTGTAAAGCATGTTCTGAGGTACCTGAAGGGTACAGTGGATTATGGGCTCAAGTATGAAGCGAATAAAAAGTTTAACCTGCAGGGTTATGTTGATTTAGATTGGGATGGCAGTGCTGCAGATAGGAAGAGCACATCTCTATGCTGCTTCAGTATGGGATCAGATGTGATCTCTTGGTTTAGCAGGAAGTAGTCCTGCGTAGCACTGAGTACAGTTGAGGCAGAGTATGTTGCAGTCTGTTCAGCTAGTTGTCAGGCAGTATGGCTACGAAAGCTATTGTCTGAGTTATTTGATCTCCCATTGGATGCTACTGGCATCTTTTGTGATAACCAGAGTTGTGTGAAGCTGTCCGAGAACTTAGTGTTTCATGACAGGTCGAAACACATAGAGATCAAATATCACTATATCAAGGATATGGTGTAGAGAGGAGCTGTGAAGCTCCTGTACATTGCGACGGACGACAAAGGTTCAAACTAGCAAAACAACACAAGGGGAGTACACACAGGGGGAGTACTGAGACAAGCATATATGAAGCATACAATATTCAATAGATGATTATGCACAAATTCATAAGGTGTTGACATCAATTCCAAAGGGGGATCTATTGTTGAACTTTGGTTGTCATTGATTTCAACTGATTCCGTTAGTGTCATTGATGTCAACAGATGTCGAAGAGGAATCAATATTTTTGTGCCAGTTTGAAGAAGTATATAAAAGATACTTTGAAGAAGTATATGAGCAAGAAAGATGAAGAAAGACACATTGATGCTAGTTTGAAGAAGTATATCCAGAAATGCATCCAGTATGAATAAGTATATCCAGATGTACATCAAGCAGATCCAATTTGAAGTACATAAGGAATACAGTATATCCAGAGGTACATTAAGAATATATAGTTTGAATAAGTACATAAGGAATACATTCAGTACATATGGTACATGAGCAAGTCTCAAGTCCATCCAATCGCAAACCTTCAAGGTAAAAGCTAAAATGTTGGTGGGACAGAGGCTCAGGAGAGTGCACAAGCAATACAAAGTGTTGATTGGGACAAAGTTCGAAGTGCTCAAGAAATCCAAAGAGTTGAATGGACAAGGTTTAGGAGTGCACAAGTAGCTTGGAACAAGGAATTCTCAATCATTTATGCAAGTCCCTGAAAGTGAGAAAGACTTACTAATTAGAAGAATATTTCAGTTGTTGAAGCTCGCACAAGAACCAAAAAGGGTGTAGCAATTGAATATATCATATGCACAAATTCCATAGGCAATTATACATCAAGGGAGAAAGACCACATTGCAAGGGTGAAAGTACCACTAAGTCAGTGACCATGTATGCGGAAGACCCATAAGAGATGACACATCAAGGGCACAGATGATGACAAGTGGTAGAATCATTAAGTAAGCAAAACCATGAAGAAAGGATGCCACAACTAACTTGTGGACATCACCATCTGCACATAACAAGTATAAATAAGAAGCGGTGTTTAAGATTGAAGTAAGCTTGAAATATGAAGAGCTTGTAAGTGGAAAACTAGAAGATACATATTTATAATACTCAGGGCATCAAGGGCTAATAGAACCGAAAGAACATGATCTAGCAGAGATCCAAATGCACACAACAAGAGGAATGGAACAACTGATGTTACGTAGAATGATTCTATAGATCTTTGATAGTTGCGTGAAGACAAAAAGGGAGAATTACAGAAGATGCACAATTCCAAGAGGACCAAATGACAGTATTGTAGACAACATGCAGATAATCACAGATGTTCAAAGATAGTAGCACAGAGATAGATTTGAAGTATATTTTGTGAAGCGCAAAGTGAATAATTTTTTATGATTCACTCAGGAAAAGTTTTTATGTACGAAGTAAGGCATTCCATCATATGTGCAAACAATGAGTTACAACATAGTGAGAGATGCACGTCATGATGAGGATGATCTAGGACAAATGTGTTAATCCAGAAGGATAAATCATATGATTCACAGAAGGCCGCAGATTTTCTAAATCATGTTGCACCTAAACATAATGGATGCATCTAAGAAAGTGCACAATTCCATCTGATACTGGTGCACGGATTCAAAACGGAAGTTTATCAGTTGATGCACAATATCAGTTGAGAAAGAATATGCATAGTAGCAAAATGAAACATCGAATATTGGCATAGGCTAGAGAAGTTGATGATGAAACACACAGTATAATAAGTGCGATGTCATTTAAAGGGATGTGTTGATTTTGAAGTCAAGTGATGTATGCAGCACAGTGACAACAATATTACAACATACAGAAGGTGTGCACAAGAGAAGGAACAACATAAGATCTAAAGTGTGTGTGTATCGGAAGTTCAATAACACAATACCTTATTCTTATATATCTAGGTGGTAGAATGGGGCAAGGATCAGGGGTCGTAGCCTCCTTTCAGCTGGTGCTAGAGAACTCAAGGAGCAGTGTAGCTTCCTTTAGGTCGGTTCCTGTACAAATAGGGGGTTGCTTGCTCCTTCTAGTTGGTGTTCAAGAACATAGGAAGTCGATGCTTCCTCGAATGTAATCTTTTCATAATAAAAGAGCATTCCATGGTTTTCTCCCGGTTGGGTTTTGTTGATGTATATGTAACTTCGGAATGTATTTCATATATGCATATTGTACTCCTATAGAGATGGTATTATTCCTCTATATGGAAGTGTTTGTATTCCTATAGAGATGTTATTATTCCTCTATACAGAAGTGTCGTCATTTATATTGTAAGTGTCGTAAATTATACTTGATGGGTTATTAGACCACCTTGTTGGGGTCGGCCCTGTATAAGTCATGTGGGTCGAAGGGTTATTAGACCACCCTATTGGGGGTCGGCCATGTGGGTCAAAGGGTTATTAGACCACCCTATTGGGTGTCGGCCCAGTCAGCTTTGTGTTATGTGGTTAAGTTGAGGCCGACCTAGTAAAGGTTATTAGGCAAGTCAAGTCAAGTATAAATAGAGTGCGGGAGGCACTCTATTTGATCATTCTATTCTCTCACACACTCTTTGGAGAGCGGCGCACTTGTGGAGGAGGATAAGCTGCTACTAGGAGATTTCTATCTCTTATGCTTGGGTTGTATCATTGCTCTATCTATCTCTGAGGAAGTTATTGGGGTTTTTCACCTTTATGGTTTTCCCCAAGTAAACTCTATGTCTCTTGTGTGCTTGCATTAATGCGTCCATGATTGATATGCTGTAGATATGTTGTACATGTTGTTCTCTTAGTTAAGATCCTAGATCAAATAGAAGTAAATTCTGAAAAATTAACATGGTGTCAGAGCTATCCTGAAAGAAGGAATGGTATGGCATGTATGACACTTGTTGCACTTACGACGCTAGGGCTTGATATAGTAAAAACCCGTCATCGTAGCACTTTCGCTATAAATCCATTTTGGAGAAGTTGTCGGATCTCAAACTTTTACAGGTATAATACCAGATCCCCGTGTCCCTTGTGTGCAAAGGACAACTTCTAATTCGTTGTACTTTGTGTTTTATGATCTGTACAATCTAGGGTTTCTGCCTCTTCCAGATCTGAGTCATAAATAGGTGACCTAGGAAAAAATGTCATAACATGGGCTAGGAAGCTCCAAATAAAATTTCGTAAAAAGTGACAGGTAGTGCACGGATTGTACTTTCTCAGGAAACTTTTTTTAGAGGCCGAAATAGAACCAGTGACACATGGAACACCATACAAGTTTGCTCTCCTATTTTATCCCATAAAAGGATCACGTTGCGACACTTGGAATAACTCTGTCTCAGAGAATAAAATTGAGGTCATACCTATGGGGTTGGAAAGATGATAGGTCAAGATACCACAGGTAGAATTTTTCGACCCTGTGGATTGGAAAGTTCGTAGTTACAATAGAATCATTCAGGTACATATTTATGTCAAAACAGAATTATTTTTTAGCACCTTCATTCATGGCTTCGGGAATTTAGGGTTTGGAGAAAGATGGAATTTTTGTAATCGGAGACCACGGCTGAATGAAACTCATCCAAACCGAAATTTAGAGTCCAAGATCATAATTTTTTGTTGGGAAGAAAGCCGGGCTTGATCAGACCCTAGTTCGGGACTTTGATCGGAAAAGTGGAAAATTAGGGCTTCTGCAAAAATGGGAATTTTTGAAATTTGTGACCACGACTGGAAGATCCTCAGAAAAATAAAATCTTAGAGATTTGTATTGAACCTTTTGATTGGGAAAAAGGGTGGGCTTTATCAAATCCTAGTTCGGGGTCATGTCTAGTGAATCTGGAAGTTTCAAATGCAGGGGTGAAACTTTGTAGTTTTCAAATTCTGAGTATACCAGGTTGATCAGCTCATCAAGGCACATCTTTCTATCCTTTGAGAAGTTGGAAATTGAAAGTTTTAATTTTTAGGGTTTTCCTGACAAACCCTAATCCATCTCCAGATCCAGTTCCTGCAAATCAAGTGGATTGGGTTAATCCTAAAAGAGAATGGATTGGTAACCTACATAAGTGAAGAAGTTCTTGTTTCAGAGGAAGATGAGGCTAAGGCCTTACATAAGAAGATTACAAGCAATCTCGACAGGTATGACTTATCCAGGTATGTTTTGATATTTGTTCATGATTAAGTTTATGGTATCTTTGTCTTCATATTATTACGGTTAGTACAATCTTGATTAAATTTAGACTTGTCGTATCACCTTAATAAAATTATGAATGCATGATAGAAGATATTCATTGATTAGGGTGTTGACACTTATGATTGTACTAATGCATTATGGTGTTGTATGAGTTTTATGTTGTCTGCTAACATGAAAGGTACACCAAGAAAGACAAATCATGTTCAAGTTCAAGAACATATGATCATGGTGACATGAAGACAAAGATTCATCCATTGTCATGGATCACATAGAAGATCTATTTACGAGGTATGTATAACTTGGTTCTATAATGGTTAACTTATGAGATATACAGGTTCCTAGCACAATTCATTGAAGAGAACAAGAAGACATCATGTGGGTATGTTAGACATAACTAGCTAACATACTAATCCAGGTATGTTTTTCCTATATCAAGTTAGAATCCTACCTTGTGATAGGATCTCTTATATAAGTATACATGGCATGATTGATGATGAGTATTCATAGTTTTGAATAATCATGGGTGTATGCATATTATGTTTCTTACCTTAATTGATGATATGACTAACCAGAAGAGTCATGAAAGTATAGGTTTGAATAATCATGGGTTTAGGCATATTATGTTTCTTACTTTAATTTATGATATGACTAACCATAAGAGTCCTTGAATACTAATGCTTATTATTTCTGTTTGAAATGATCATGACTATACATGCTTAAGATTATTGTGTCTTGATAGTATTGAGAATATACTAATAAATGTATGATTATGTATGAGATCTCGAGGATATCACAATAATGATACCTGTAAGCATGCATAGTGATCGTGGATGGATATAAGTTCAAGGACAAGTAATCTAGGAAGCAAATATCGAGAGGGAGCACACTCCTATAGTTTCTGCAAGGATGCAAATATTCAGAGGGAGTCGACCACTTCCCACAATCCACATCAGAATGGAGTTGCAAATATTCAGAGGGAGTCCACCCAACAACCAAACAAAGATAAGTATTTGAATTGTCATTTCTTACATATTTGTTTCTTTAAATAATGTTGTTCAATAATGTATATGATTATGTTCCTAGACTTAGGTTGTGTATTATGCATATTAGAATAATTGCATTAATGAACAATATACTACTAATATGCATGTGATGGGTAAGTGGCCTATGGCACTATACAACATTCCATTGCTACTTATCTAGAATGAAACCTCTTTGCTGACATGTTGGGAGTAGAACAAACTCTTAACAATGTTCAGGTAGAGATTGGAAGTCATCTAGAAAGTTACAGGATATGGATGAATGTTGTATTGAAGCATTGGCTAAAATATTTGCATGACTGTATGAAATATTTATTTATGTGTAAGAATTTGTTCTGAAAACTATGAGAATTTTCTAATCATGCAATTTAACTTGTTTTGTAGGAAAGATCGTATACAAGCACCTACAAAAGAAGGACTACAACATTTGTTTCATCAACAAAGTTATCTATTGAAGATATTGAAGTTCCCAGGATTCGGGAAGAATGCCATGATTGAGGAGTACCAGTCGATCATGAAGAATGATGTTTGGGATGTAGTCCCAAGACCTGAAGGGAAGTCTACTGTGACTTCCAAATTGATCTATAAGATCAAGCATGCTGCAGATGGTACCATGGAGAAATACAAAGCAAGGTTTGTAGCTCGTGGCTTATCCTAGAAAAAGGGATTGAGTATGAAGAGACGTCTATACCTATAGCCAGTCACACTTCCATCAGATCAGTACTTGCTCTGGCTGCAGTGATGAAATGGAAGATACACCGAATGGATGTCAAGACAACTTTCTTGAATGATGTAGTCGAAGAGGAAGTGTATGTGGAGCAGCCACTTGGTTTTGAGACACATGACAGGAAGTCATATATGTGCGGAACTTGGTATGGTAGGATAGACAGCTTTCTATTCAGTTTGGGCTTTACCAAGAGTAAAGCAGATTCCAACCTTTACTACAAGGTTGAGGAAGGCAATCCAGTGATACTACTATTGTATGTGGATAACTTATTTGTTACAGGTGAGGATAGATTTATTGCCGACACATAGCGGAAGCTTGCTTCCAAGTTCGAGATGAAGGACTTGGGGATGATGCACTCTTTTCTAGGTAGGGAGGTGTGGCAGAGTGGAGATGGGATCTTCCTTGGACAAGGGAAGTATGCAGTAGAGATCCCGAAGAGGTTCGGGATGATGGAATGCAAGGCCATGGCCACACCTATGGCGTTGAACCTGAAGCTTCTGTGTGATGCTTCATCTGATATGGTTGATGTCACAGTGTATCGTTAGATGATTGGGTCCTTGATGTACCTGACGAACACGAGACCAAATATTTGCTTTGCGGTGAACACATTGAGCCAGTTCCTGGTGGATCCAAGGAGTGTTCACCTAGTTGCTGTAAAGCATATTCTGAGGTACCTGAAGGGTACAGTTGATTATGGGCTCAAGTATGATGCGAATCAAAAGTTTAACTTGCAGGGTTATGTTGATTTAGATTGGGCAGGCAGTGCTGCAGATAGGAAGAGCACTTCTCGGTGTTGCTTCAGGATGGGATTAGGTGTGATCTCTTGGTTTAGCAGGAAGCGGTCCTGCGTAGCACTGAGTACAGCCGAAGCAGAGTATTTTGCATCTTGTTCAACTAGTTGTGAGGGAGTACGGATTAGGAAGTTACTGTCTGAGTTATTTGATCTCCCGCTAGAGGCTACTAGTATCTTTTGTGACAACCAGAGTTGTGTGAAGCTGTCTGAGAATCCAGTGTTCCACGACAAGTCGAAACACATTGAGATCAAATATCACTATATCAAGGATATGGTGTAGAGAAGAGCAGTGAAGCTCCTGTATGTTGCGACAAATGAGTAGGTTGCAGATGTGTTGATGAAGCCACTAGCCAGAGTGAAGTTCGAGTACTTCAGAGAGAGGCTTGGTGTTCTTCAGATTGATGACACTTTGAGGAAGAAGTGATGGACACATTTGCAGGAGCCATTCCAAGCATGGTGAGAGGAGGATCCTTCCCATGGCTGTGTATGTAAGTGCTGGATGATGAGCATCAGGATGATGCTTCAGTTACTGCTCTGTATATGCATCAGGTGGATGCTGGAGATGATCAGTTGGATCATTTATATATATGTATGTACACATCATGTTGGATGTTGGATATGATCAGTTGGATCATGGGTATGTATCTGTAGATATATCAGGTGGATACATTGTATGATCAGGTAGATCATGTATGTTGATATGTATCAAGTATGATCAAGTGGATCATGTATTTGTATATGTATCAGGTGGATACATTGCATGATTAGGTAGATCATGTATGATGATATGTATCAGGCAGATACTATGTATGCATCAGGTGGATGCATTGTATGATCAGGATGATCATGGATGACGAGCTTCAGGATGTTGCTCCAGATATGCATCAGGATGATGCAGTGATGAGTATCAGGATGATACTCTAGATGATATGCATTAGGATGATGCTATGATGATGATCAGGATGATCATATGTATCAGGTGGATACATTACATAATCAGTTGGATTATGTGTGATGAGTTCTGAAGACACAGATGCACATGAGCTTTTCGGACATGGTTGTATATGTGTTCTCCCATGGTTATGATGTAATTGTTGGGATTTTCCAACATGGTGGCAGATGTGTTCTCCCATGGTCATGATGTAATTTCCAGGGCCATTTGAGCATGGTTGTAGATGTGTTCTCCCATGGCTGCGATATAAGTATTGGGGCCATTCGAGCATGGTTGTAGATGTGTCCTCCCATGGCTGGGATATAAGTGTTGGGGTTATTTGAGCATGGTTGTAGATGTGTTCTCCCATGGCTGCAATATAAGTGTTGTGTCATTCTGACATGGTGGTAGGTTGGTCCTCCCATGGTCATTGATGTAAGTGCTATGATCCTTTCATAGATGGTGGTAGGTTGGTCCTCCCATGCCTGTGAGTGTAAGCGCTGTGTGTGTGCATCTAGGTTGTGCTTCATGATACTCTGTGGCCGTGGATAGGTTATGCAGTAGCATGTAAAAGGTCCTGGGAGATCCGATAGGTTGACTTGTGTGCTCGTAATCAGTCCTGGGATGCTCTTTCGAGGTTTTGTGATGCACGTAATAAGTCCTGAGGATTCCACACTATGGCCGGTGATGATGAAGACCTGCAGGTGGTGGGCCTACATCCAGTATGAAAAAGGACTAGCTCTGTAGAACTTCCTATGACGAGTATATTCATAGATTGATTGAGATAACAGTAGCAGTGACGATGACGATGACTCGATTACAATTATGCAGTGACGATGATCCAAAGAAGAAGACTTGTGCTAGAAGACCTGTGTCGAGAAATACCTTCCTAGTTAAGAGGGAGTGTTGATGTATATGTAACTTCGACAATGGATTTCATATATGCATATTGTACTCCTATAGAGATGGTATTATTCTTCTATACATAAGTGTTTGTATTCCTATAGAGATGTTATTATTCCTCTATACGGAAGTGTCGTCATTTATATTGTAAGTGTCGTAACTTATACTTGATGGGTTATTAGACCACCCTGTTGGGGTCGGCCCTGTATAAGTCATGTGGGTCGAATGGTTATTATACCACCCTATTGGGGGTCGTCCATGTGGTTCAAAGGGTCATTAGACCACCCTATTGGGTGTCGGCCCAGTCAGCTTTGTGTTATGTGGTTAAGTTGAGGCCGACCTAGTAAAGGTTATTAAGCAAGTCAATTCAAGTATAAATAGAGTGCGGGAGGCACTCTATTTGATCATTCTATTCTCTCACACACTCTTTGGAAAGTGGCGCACTTGTGGAGGAGGAGAAGCTGCTACTAGGAGATGTCTATCTCTTATGCTTGGGTTGTATCATTCCTCTATCTATTTCTGAGGAAGTTATTGGGGTTTTTCACCTTTATGGTTTTCCCCAAGTAAAATCTGTGTCTCTTGTGTGCTTGCATTATTGTGTCCATGATTGATATGATTTACATGTTGTTCTTTCAGTTAAGATCCTAGATCAGATTGAAGTAAATTCTGAAAAATTAACAGGTTTCCACATAAAACTTCGGTGTGTTCTATGTTCTGTGTTTTGGTGCATATGTGGATGAGTGTTTTATGGACGCATAATTGAATATCAATGTTGAATTATTCAGAAGTTAAAAATTGTTCATAACTGCACTAATACTGATTCACCCCCCCTCTCAGTATTAAATAGATTCCAAAAATTTCTTTAACTGTAAAGCATATATTTTTCTAGTAAAGACCTTCTTAGGAATACCTTTAACAAGCCTGCTATTATCTTGTTCATCAATGAAAGTAAAATTCTTTTCAAAACAGTTTAGTATCACTTTGTGTTTTTCTAACCAGTCCATACCAATCAACATGTCATATGAACCCAAAGGAAAAATATTTAAATCTGCTTTTGTAACTAAACCATTCATGAAAAGCTCACAATTATGAATAAAACTAGTAACTTTTCTTTTTGTTCCTATATCTAATTGTACTAACCATGAATTTTCAAACTGCTACACTTTTTCATCCAACACATTTCTAGTAATTTAGGAGATATATAAATCACAGTAGAATTTGAATCAATCAAAATAGAAATGGTGTTAACACCCAAAAAGTGCTCACTAGCTCATTCCCTTATTCACATGACCCATTTGTCCACTTTTCCACCATTTGAGCCTCTAAAGCCATGAAAAGGTCACCAAAAATACCATAATACCCCTTTTTCCCCTCAAAATATATATTTTTCCTCAAAAAACCCTCAAAAATGGTCCAAAATTCCCAAAAAATATTAAAAGGGAATACAAATATTCAAAATATTCAAAAAAGGAAAAAGGGGGGAAAAGATACCTAAACCATGTTGGTCAATACCATTGATTTCCTCAAAACCACAATGGTATTCCCCATCACCAAAAACTATAAAAAGGTGATAGGGGCTCCTCACTTTCCATCCATCCATCATCCTATCCTCATGCTGTCAAAATCTCTCTTGAGTTCTTTAACCATTGTAGCTATCTTGGAGAAGAGACCATTGGAGCTTGGAGCATATCAACCTTGGAGCTGCTCAACGCCAAACATCCTCACCATTTGAGGTATTATAATACAAAAGTCATTTTTTATTTCTTTTCTTGTTTTTGTTCTTAAATCTTTTCAAGTTTATTGTTATATGCACATGTTAGATTCAGATTAATTTATAATTGTTTTTGCTTTTATTTGAAGACTGCTATTACAAGTTAATAGGTGCATCCTTGCACATGCTTGGTTGAAAAACCAAGCAACAGTTTTTTGGCGACTCCGCTGGGTTTCGAGCTTTACAGTTTTTTAACAATTTTTTGCTTTAGATCTTAGTTTTTTACTTCTTTTTACCATTCCAATTAGCAGATCTGCCATACTAGACAACATATTCATTGCTGCCCTAGTTGTTGGCCCTTTCTGTAGCCTCTAACAGACCAAAATCTCAATTTTCGGTTTCTTTTTCAGCGATCTATTTTCCATTTTTCGCATCGTGACTTTTTTCCCGACAGTCCCACAGCTCATCGCGACCTCGGGGCCCTTTTCAGCGCAGCGCGCTGCAGCTTCGCAGCCTTTTTCCGCATTGCACTTCACAGCCATTTTCCATGCTGCACATCACAGCTTCGCGGCCATTTTCCATGCTGCACATCGCGGCTTCACGGCCATTTTCCGTGCTGCACATCGCAGCTTCACGACATTTTTTCGCATTGCGCATCCAACTTCGCAGCTAAAACCCACGATGCACATCGCGGCTTTTTCCCTAAAACCCACGATGCTGTCTTTTTAAATTCAGTAATTTTTTTAGAAAATTGTATGTTGTACTTTTTGCCAATTTAGCCTATTTTACAGCATTATTTTTTCTGCATTATTATAGCCATAGTGAATCATTTTCTATTTACATATGCTCCATTAAAAAATCTTAAAAAAAAAAAAAAAAATCAGTAAGTGGAAGAAAGATTTTTAGCATTTTATTTAGATCATAGGTTTCACTTTAATTTTGCTCAATAGTTTTCTCAAGCATTTCTTAAGAAATCCATTTATTTCTTGAAATTGTTATGTTATTTGCTTTCCTTTAAATTATTTCAAAAGTCCATTATTTTTGAATTGTTTTTATTAAAGCATTTACATTTCAGAAAACGCCTTTATTTTTTGCAATTTGGAAGCATCTTGTTTTTCAATTGTAATCAATCGCCCAAGCGAGGCAAATCATTTTCAGTTAAATAATCACACTTGCACCCAATCTGCCACATTTTTAATTAACTGAGCCTTAAAATCTACATTAACTCAACAAACTTTTTTAACCCCACTTGGGGAGCACTTAAAAGAATCTTGTAGTTAGGTAGGATTGAGAGGATAGGTGTTCCAGTAACACCCCTCAATTATTTACATTTGAGACATAATGGTTGTCCTTTAGGGTATCGAAAATCCCTTATAATTTTGACACGGTTATCAACCAATTTATCGGGAAGGCCTCTCCCTTAGGAGGTTTGATGTAGCCAGACTGGTTCTGGAAGCCTGAGTGGAATACCACAATCGATTCAGTAACCAAAGGATACCTTTCGAAGTTCTCAGTGTAAACCCGTATGGGGGTACATCGACAATAGAACCAAACTATAGATTCACCCAACCAAACGTGTCATGAACGGGGTATCTTAGTAGCCATACTTCTAGGATTGTCTACCCGGTGTCCCTCCTGGTAAGGGGATATCTAGTCGTTGATTCTACACTCTACATTGTCTGACTTGGATTTCATCACCTTGCAGAGAATATAGTTTGTTGACTCACAATACTTCTAGTTAGGCGTTTGCATGATACAATACCCACCTTTGGTCTAGTGAGCACCACTTTTTTCTAGGAGCTGTTTGACTTTTGGTATTCTGACCACTTTATTGGATCCCTCCACTTATTATAGCATAGCTATTATAATAGGTGCTTTTGAGGTTGGTTGTTGGCCAAAGAGCCATTATTTTTTCATACTCCCCTCTTGCACACATCGTGGCATTAGGGTCTTGAGTTTTTTATATCACCACCATCCACTAGCATTTTTATACATTTCTCACCATTGAGAATTTAAGACGATCCCGTCGTTTTTTAGGGTGAACCCCCTTAGTTTGGTACACTTGACTCTACATGTCATAGACAAAGAGAATTATCCCTTGACTCCACACATCATCGGCATAGAACACAGTCATTCGATTCTGACGCACCTCATTTCACATCTGATTTTGAGGCTGAATCCGAACACCCTACTAAGACACCACCAACCAACTTGATGGATGGATCACAATATGACCCCCTTTTCACCAGTGCTATTGGAGCTACATCAACAAAACCTACTACTACTGTGCCACCCACGGTAACCACAACCCCCTTAGGCATGCCTAATATAGGGGCCATTCCCCCTTTAGGTATGCCCAACACAAGACCACCACCTATTATGGGTATGCCCAACATAGGGGTCACACCCCCCTCATTACCACAATCCGGATCCCAGGAATTCCTGGCACCATTGCTAACGCCTCTGAAACCCATGTTGCACTTGGGAGCGCAGGCCCTTCCCACACCACATCAGTTGAAGGACACATCCCTTCCATACCTAGCATACCCTTAGGGGCCACTAGACCACTTCATAATACTACCATTAATAATTATGCCCTAGTGAACATGCCACACCCATCTGCCAGTCTACCATACATGGCTAGTCTGAACTTACCGACCTAGCAAGGTTAACCAACAACCCTATTAGACACAACCCTACGTGGCCACCCATGCCCACAAAGCTTCCATCAGATATCCCAAAATTTTAAGGCAAAGCTGGGGAAGATCCCCAAAACCACATCATGTCGTTTCACCTATGGTGTTCCTCTAACTCCATAGTGGATGATTCCATTAGACTGAGACTTTTACAAAGAACCTTCACTGGCTCTGCAGCCAAATGGTACATTGAGAAACCACATGGGACCCACAACACATTTACGTCCCTCGCCTCAACTTTCCTCCAGTTTTTCCAACTACCTGTACGCTATGATGCAAGAGTTGAAATACTTTTATCTTGTAGACAGAACACCGCTACACACATCACTGATCATATCCATGAGTGGCATAAGCGCCATAGCTTTTGCAAGATAAAACTTGACGACCGAATCTTTTTGGACTGGTTCCTCAAATCACTCCTCCCCCTCATAGCCAAAGATGTAGCTTCCGAATGAACTCAGTCAGAAGAAGAAGCTATCTTAAAAGCTCAACAATTCGACCTCATATATGCCCAGTCAAGATATCTATACACTATTTTACCTGATGCCCCACGCGGCGATGCATCCCACCATGACGCGTCGGGGGCATCCCATGCTGCCGACGGTATTACCGACCAGGTTACGGCCAAAAACAAACTTTTTACAATGACAAGTACAAACAACTCCCCAAACCTTTCTAGGGCTTCATCTAATTCTAGGGCTACAACTTCGTATGCTCCAGTAACACACACCCATCACATCCATGGACCTTCGTGTCCACCACAATGTTATGGGCATGCACCACCAGCTTATGCGCTAGCTCCATATTATAACCAACCAGTCCACCAGACTCCGGTCCAGCCACAAGTCCAAGTGGCTTATTATCCTCTACAGGCAGCGCCTCTTGCTCCAACACTTCCAGTAGCTCAAAGTTATCCACAATAGCAACCAGTAGGGCCACCTCCAAACCCTCCTATTTACTACCCACCACAACTTGCTCCAGAGTCGGCATGACCTCAAAACCCACCTACTGCCCAAGGGCATGTTTACTCATAGCAAAACCAACCTCCAAACCAGAACCATCAGCGTAATCAAGGAGGTCAACAAAATCGTGAAAGAGGGCGTAACCGCAGAAACAACCAACAACACAACCAAGGTGCACCACCACCTAATCCTCCAAACAACAATAATGCTGCTCGCCCCAACCAAAATCCTAACTTCCCACCGAAACAGGATAAAAATAATAACTTGAGAAAAAACCATTCGTGTTCCATATGTGGAGTCTAAGGCCATTACACAGATAATTGTCCCCATTTAGATCGTGCGCGTCAACTATGGACCGATAATGCCCAATGGCAAGGACATGCTGTACAGCCAACACCTCCTCCTCAGCAACAACCCACGATATTGCAAAACCCCTTACCAAACCAAGGCACGGTAAACACTCGTCTGAATGATCCCCCTCAAGGAACCGCTACACCACAGCAGCAAATTACCTATGCAGCCGCTGATTACCAGCATGCTATGTCCCCCGTTGCTATGTCCACTCTCAAAATTTTGAAAAAATGTCCTACACAGAGAAAATTGTTGTTATCTTCCATTGGTGCCATAGATCCCAACAACTCTAACATGATGGCTTTTGACTTAGAACAAGCTGAACCTTGCATGCCTGCATCTCTAGCTTTTCAAGTTTCAGTCTCCATTCGCAACCTCATTGTCCATCGATGCATAATCGATGAAGGGGCCTCTACCTGTGTCATGTCGACTTTTGTATGGCAGAAACTTGGATCCCCAACACTACAACCGTCCACTACCGCATTATGAGCATAAGATGGCCATGCAGCTCAACCTCAAGGTTTGCTAGTGAACGTACCCATACAACTTGGGATAAAATTGGTTCTTATAGATATAGAGGTCAATAATGCCCAACTTGATTACAATCTCCTTTTGGGATGAAGCTACATGTATAAGATGAAAGGTGTCGCTTCTTCAGTTTTCCGCATCATGATGTTCCCCCATGAAGGATGTGTAGTCAAAATCGACCAGATTACATACTATGACCCCAATGCCCCCGCAGCACCAAAAAATGTTCTTCCCATGATCGAACAACCCGTTCTTAGTCCGCCCACATCGTTCGTCTCCTCAGTCGGACCCAAGATATATTCGGATACCCCCATGACCGCCACTTTCCCTTCTATTCCACCTCCTCTCCAGGTAACTAAAGTATCTGATTTTTGCACCTTATCGCACAATGAAAAACAACATCCCCAACAACCTCAACCACCACCACTAGCACCCATCGTGCCTACTCATATCGGAACAACACTAATCCATACCATCCCATTCTTGTTTCCATTTTCCGGAGTTGTCAACTCGCCAGTAATGGCTACACTCAACCTCGCAGGTTTAACAATAGGGTTACCAGTATGGTACTTACCTGCACCAAACCCCCCACTGACTCCGACCGTTGTTTTACAACTGGTACAACCCATGAATATGTCAAACCATCCACCACCTGGCAAACCAAACCACCAAAATCATCCACCACCTAGTGTTTCGAACCCCCAAAACCGATCAATTCCAACAGGGCGCACTACATCGACATCTACTTATGTCCCCCCTCAATCACGCCACACTGGGGGTAGAGGTCCTCAAACCTACAACACTACACCCACAACTCGCACCCCCCCAGTGACTCCTAAATTAGCCAAGAATCCCCCAACCCGTGTACTCCCTAAGTGCTCCTTGTGCGACAATATTGGCCACGCTACACATCTATGTCCACAACTACCAGCACTTCAAGAACACATGAATATGTTGGATGATGACGTCAACATTCCAGTTGTCAAATTAGAATTACCATCTCAACCTCGTGATAAATCATTGCGCACAAACCACCCTTGTGCAATATCCGGAATCTACGGTCATTATTCACATCACTGCCCGGATCTCCCATATTACAGAGCATCCCTATATGAGATGAATAATGCCAACCTAGAGATATCCCCCCCACTTGTTGAGGAAATATTTCCTCCAGAATTGTGCCATTCAGAAGAAATCAATACCATTTACATGATTTCAACTACTTATAAACCCAAGCCAGTGAATTTATGGACCTACTACTTTCGCACTGATGAGGAGATTCAAGAAACACTCACGGAACCGGATTACCCTTGGGATGATATGCACCATCGATCATATTTCCTCCCTGAGGTGTCTACATGCACCACGCCAAACCAACTATCTGTTGAATCCAAATATTTTTTTCCAACCAAGGTCGATTGGTTCAAGGACCCAATCCCAGCTCCAGAAGGCTTTGAAGAAGGTAACATGGCTAACATTTCACCCATTATAAAAATCAATATCCCCACCACCCCCGAAAAGCCTGAGCTTATCTCTTTGGGCGCATCTTGCACTAAAAAAGAAACCCAAGCTTATAAGAAACTCTTCCAAGAATTTTGAGATGTCGTCACCTGGTCTTATACTGAGATGCCTGGTCTTGATCCTACCATCGTAGAACATGACATAGACACTTGGCCCAACGTATCACCGGTCCACCAGAAACAACGTCCCATTCACCCATCCAAGCTTCCTGCCGTCAAAGCATAAATCAAGAAGCTTCGAGCAGCAGGTTTCATATACCCGATTACATATACCACCTGGGTTTCGAATCCAGTACCTGTTAATAAGAAAGTAGGAACCATCCGTGTTTGTACTGACTTCTGTGACATTAACCTAGCTTGTCCCAAAGACAACTTCCCCACACCATTTATTGACCAACTAATCGATGAGTGTGCGGGGCATGAGGTCCTCTCTTTTATGGACGGTTTCTCCGGATACAACCAAATCAAAATCCATAAAGAAGATCAATACAAGATCGCTTTTACCACCCCATGGGGAACCTTCACATATCGCGTCATGCCTTTCGGTCTCAAAAATGCGGGAGCCACTTTCCAACGAGCCATGACTTATTGCTTTCATGATCTGCATAAAATCATTAAAGTTTATCTAGATGACCTCACCACCCGATCTAAGAAACGATCTAACCACTTAGAAGATCTTCGACAAGTTTTCTTGCATTGCCACAAATACAAAATCCGCTTGAACCCGCTTAAATGTGTATTTCGCATTACAGCAGGTTGCCTGCTGGGATTTGTCATTTCAGAAAAAGGGATCACCATTGACCCTCTAAAAGTTCAAGCCATAGTGGACCTCCCCTCACCACGTACACTAAGACAGCTGCAAAGCCTCCTGGGGAAATCCAACTTCCTTCGCCGTTTTGTCCCCGACTATGCCACCACAGTACATGGTTTCCTCCGATTGTTGCATCTCCATACCCGCTTTGTATGGGATGACCAAGCAGAAGGAGCTTTCACAGACCTTCAGAAAGCACTTACAAGTGCCCCTTTGATTTCTCCACCAGATTTCATGAAAGACTTTACCCTTTACATTTCGGCATCAGATCACGCCGTCTCTGGAGTTCTCGTCCAAGAAGACTTCGCTCGCCAAGAGCATGTCATTTATTATGTGAGCCAGACCTTGTCAGGCCCACCCCTCTGCTACCCACATGAAGAGAAGATGACCCTTGCTGTCGTCTTTTCAATACAAAAGCTGCGACATTACATTCTTCTCAGCCACACCACGGTTGTAGCCAATTCCAATCCAATGTTCTATCTCTTGAATCGCCGCCTTCTACAAGGCCATGTTGCCAAATGGGTGATCATCTTACAAGAATATGACCTCACTTTCAAAACCCCGAAGAGCACCAAAGCATTAGCACTCACTCAGCTCATTATGGATTTACCATCATTGTCATCATCACCAATTATCCAGACTGATCTAATCGACGAACATTTGTTCATTATATTGTCAGATGACCCTTGGTATGGCAACATTTTGATATACCTCCGCACACAGAAGTTTCGACCCAACATCGGCCGTGACGGACATCGACACATCCATCACCATGCCACTCGTTATCTCCTCTTACGTGATGTCCTCTATTGAAGTGGCGTCGACACAATCTTACGATGATGCCTTTCCCAAGACGAAGCAGAACAAGTTCTTAACGACTGTCATAGCGGCGCCTGCGACAACCATTTTTCAGGAATGGCCACCACCCAAAAGGTAATCCGTGCAGGATATTTTTGGCCATCATTATTCACTTATTGTATCACAACAGTCAAACACTGCCAAAACTGCCAGCTCTTTGCCCCAAAGGCAAGAACCCCACCCGCCCCCCTTCATCCAGTCGTCACCGCTGGACCATTTTGCAAATGGGCCATTGACTTCATGGACTGCAATCCCAAATCAACCGGTGGTCACATACACATTATTGTGGCTATTGATTACTTTACCAAATGGGCGGAAGCCATGCCTACTTACAATTGCAAAGCCGACACGGCAGCCCGTTTTTTCCTCAACCATGTTATTGCTCATTTCGGAGTACCCAAAAAACTCGTCTCAGACCACGATTCTCACTTCGAAGACTCCGTTTGGAGAGAATTGTCCACACTCCTTAAGTTTGAACACCATTTCTCCTCCTCCTACTACCCCCAAGGGAACGACCAAGTTGAAGCTGTTAACAAAATTTTGAAAACCATCCTCCAATGCACTGTTGACAAACATAGATCCAATTGGCATCACATGATTTTTCCCGCATTATGGGCTTATCGCACATCGACCAAGACCACCACCAGCTTTACCCCATTCCATTTAGTTCATGGCGTGGAATCTGTCCTCCCCATTGAATGCCAGATACCCACATTACAAATGTCCGTAGAACTTCTCCCCGATACATCAATGATTGAAGAATGCTTGCTTCTTTTAGAGCAGGCCGACAAAGATTTCCGCGCAGCTCTCCAAACAATTGAAGCCGCTAAGAACATATCTAAACTTCACTACAATAAACATGTTCAACCACGAGTATTTAGTGAAGGCGACCTCGTACTTGCCTATGATCAAGCTCATGACAAAATGGGAAAAGGAAAGTTTGTGTCCACGTGGCAAGGCCCATATATTGCACACACCTGCCTCGGATAGGGGGCATATATTATGACTGACTCAAAAGGAAACACCCTACGCAACCCATGTAATGGGTTGTACCTTAAACGATTTTACCCATAGAAAATCTGATGGACACCACAGTCCACAATTGTATAGTCTTATTTTCGTTTTTCACAAAAAATACAAAAACCCAAAAATTTGTTTTTCCTGCATGACCACAGACGGATCCTGTTCCACTTTGCTATGTTGGCTTCGCTGATGGTGCAAGCCATTGGTCTCCCAATCTCACTTCCGCAGCTTGGGTAATATATTCCCCTTCACATGAGTTGATGCACATCGACAGAGTGTGCATAGGTGCTGCCACAAACAACCAAGCCGAGTACGACGCCGTGACCGGTCTCCTGGCCACTGCTCTCCAAATGAACATAAGTCACCTTAGCATTTTCTTGGACTCCCAGCTCCTTGTTTCCCAGCTCAATAATGATTACCAGGTACGTGATCCCTGTCTATTCAGAAAATTCTTGCACACTAAACAAATGATTCGACAGTTTGAGTCCATTTCATTCACACATGTCCCAAGGAATCTCAACAGTGTAGCAAACCATATGTCAAACAACATTCATGATTGGCACACCAATCAAACCATGTAGACAAAACAAATATGTGCCTCCACGGGCGTATACAAAAAATTAAAATGTTGCATCTACATGCATACTATGTGCCTCCACAGGCAAACAAATGCACAAGATGTGCATCCACGTGCATACACGACTATATACCAAAACATATATATATATATAATCATATAGTCACAATGTCATAGGTGCCCTCAACACCCAATATTCAAAAACATATATCCGTACAAAAGGGAACATCCCCATATGCTCATCAGCATTTGGGGGCAAATATATAATCAACTAGTCATCACGATCCCTAGGATCCTCTGGCTCCTCCTCCACTGGCTCCTCCAGATCCTCTTGATCCCGAGCCCTCCTCTTGGCCATCACCACCGCTGCTCTAAGCAGGATAGAATGCCACTCATGAGGAGCATCGAAACAACACTCGATGATGTCCCGGTCCAAGTTCCTCCACCCCTCCTCTGGCGCTCCTGCTAGAATCATGTCCAGTGTCTCTTGTACGCCCTCAACTGCATCATCTCGAGGATGCACAACCCCTCAAGCACGTGGAGGCGGTACCACTATAGGTTGAGGAATGACCACCATTGCCCATCCCTTACGACCCACATGATCAGCTGGTGGTACCGGACCAACATCTGCACAATCACACAAGTGAACCAAGTCAATATCATATAAATATCTCTAACTATACTCATAAAAAAATCATCCAAACACATGATGTAGTAGAGAACAAAAAATAAAGGCATACCATCTAAACCCTAGGCGTGCCCTTGAGCTCGAGGCATCTCCGGATCTCCTCAATAATCCATGCTCGCATATGGATAGTCGTCAATCAGCAGGGGGATTTGCTCCCATTGCTCATACATGTCCTCTGAAAAGAACCCATGGATACCACCACCACCCTAGGGCATCATCTACCCCCACCGCACCATGCGCGGATCACTAACCAACCCATCTCGAACCGGCACATGCAGCCGCAAGGTCAGTACCCACTCAAAGAAAAAACAACAAAGGAAGGAGGCATAACAGAACTCTCCCCCCTCCCAACTGACCTTGTCCAGATCTCATCGGACACAAGACAAAAACATCTAACCCCACGCATAGTAGGTCCCTCTCAACACAGAATCTACCATCATGTTTATCCCCCAGACAAACGATGTGGCGCAGCGGCACCCAACACGTGCAGGACATAGGCCCCAACAGTCCACATCTCCCACTCCCTCAAAGATCTCAGGCTCAATGCACTGTTCTGCGTAATAGCACTGGGCACACAGAATCTCTCCAGAATATCCTCAATATCTAAACTAGTTAGGATCCTCGGCAGAAGATCCCCTACCTCCCCTAAGCGAGGCAACCCAATAAGAAAGTAAACGTCAGAAAGGGTGACCTCCAACCTCTCACCCCCCACTATGAAAGCAGCCTTTGCTGGAACCCAGAAGCCCACCAATTTGTTCAACAACTCTCTAACTGAACGCATGGGTGTAATCTGAGCGAACTTTAGGAGCCCGCCTGTAGCCAAAGCCTACCGAACACCCTGGTCAGTCCAAATCTGCACCATCAAATCCACATCCATCTCTTGCTCTCGCCATGAAACTAGCAGTCTCCTCAACATCCTGCCAAAAAACAAAGAAAATTTTTTAGAAACAGAAAGTTTTTTCAAAAAATTCCATCGCGGCTTTCAGGCCTTTAGCCATGATGATCATCGCGGCTTTTCCATCAAAAGCCGCGATGATCATCGCAGGTATCAGCCACGTACCCGCGATGAACATTGCGTGTATCGACCCCACAGTCGCAATGAACATCGCGACTGTCAACCAAATAGCCATGATGAACATAGCGACTGTCAACCCCAAACCCGCGATGAACATCACGGGTTTCGAGTTGAAACCCGCGATGTTCATCGTGAAAAATGATGCAAAACCCACGATATTCCACGTTGGAATGCCAAAGTGGAATTTTGCGGTTTTCGGGGGCCTGCCGCCAACCAGAAAGCAAATAAATTGAAAGGCTAAGGCGAATAGGATTACCTGAAACTCGCGGAATGAAAATCCAATGATCGAATCTCCCACAAATCAAGAAAGAGCTCTGACCTCACTCAATTGCTCTGTGAAACTCACACGTAACAATGACACATGTCACTTTGGGCCCACACCCTATTTATAGAGATTTGACCATTTTTCCAATAGCGATTTCGGTGTCATACGACGTCCGTTTTTCAAACCGTTGGTACCGTTGAAATCAGTACAGCGAGAAATTCATGATAGTCCTCTCCTTTTCCCGATTCCACCAGGTCCATTATTTGATCATTTTTTCCATGCCCCTCGTCGCCTCGGTTTGCGTGCCACCTCGGTTGTCGTCCATTTTTGGCAAGTCTTATATCATCGGATTCAGTTTTTCGCACTCGTGATGATGCTTGAGATCATTTCTCACTCTCACGCCCATATTTTTTCGGGCATCTTTTACATGCCCCCCTCGTCACCTCGGTTTGCGTGGCACATCGGTCGTCATCCATTTTTTACGAGTCTTATGTCGTCGTATTTAGTTTTTCGCGCTCGTGATGATGCTTGAGATCATTTCTCGCTCTCACGCCCATATTTATTCGGGCATCTTTTACATGCCCCCCTCATCGCCTCGGTTTGCATGCCACATCGATTGTCGTCCATCTTTTACGAGTCTTATATCGTCAGATTTAGTTTTCTGCACTCGTGATGATGCTTGAGATCATTACTCGCTCTCACGCCTAGATTTTTTTGGGCATTTTTTACATGCCCCCCTCGTCGCCTCAGTTTGTGTGCCACATCGACCATGGTCCATTTTTGATGAGTTTTATATTGTCGGATTCTGTTTTCCGCGCTCATGATGATGATTGAGACCATTTCTCACTCTCACACCCATAATTTTCAGGCATTTTTTCAAAATGCCACTTATTGCCTCGGTTTGTGTGCCACATTGGTCATTGCCCATTTTGCACGATATTTTTTTCGCTGGATTCAACTTTCCGTGCTCGTGACGATGCTCGAGATCATTCCTCGCTCTCACCAATAACCTTTTTGTTCGGTATAATTTTATCCCTTTTTCAGGTCGAGCAATTCTTTTACGAAAAAGGCACTTAGGGAGTTTCTGTTAAGCTCTTTTCTGACTCCTAAAACAATGAAAAGATCGTTAACAACCTTTCTTCCTTTCATGCTCGCTAAAAGTATTTGAAAGGGTGTCTACTTGGTATAAGTTTACGTCTTTTCCGGACCTTGTAGACTAATTACGAAAATGGAATACTCTAGTCAAATCGGCTAGAAGAGTTCTCCATTTGGATCATTTTATGCGTTTTCAGGCCTTGGAGACTAATTTACGAAAAAGAACACCAATAGAGTCTTCTTACTGCTTTCAGAATCTCAAAAAATGAAAGCAACCATGAGCAATCACCGTCTTGGGCTCGCATAAATCCCAGGATGGTACTCCTCCACCAATTCAGAGTCTTCTTATCATTTTCAGACTCCTTAAAAATGAAAGCACTAATGAGCACGAACAATCCTGGGCTCACAAAATCCACAGGATAGTACCATTTCAGAGCACGCTTTTATCCCTTCTTGGAGCTCATTAAAACTACGAAGAAGGACCCAATGGTGCTTCTTGGCGCCACAACAGATCACGTCTACTCATATGGCAGCTTCCCCATTTTTGTCGCCTTTGTTCAGAGCATTCTGCAATATGTCACCCTGAGAGTCCCTCTACAGCATCCATCAGCTTGTCCCTCCTAGAGTCACTCCAATCTACAATACATACCTTTCAGTCCTTAAAGCTATGATCCCCGCACCTACAAGTCAGTTTCCTATGCTGCCAGGTCAACCATGTCATCATGCTATGAACAAAGGAAGTTTGAGTCCACCCACTCTACGACCCCAGTTATTTCCCATCCCCACAGTATGTCAGTCCTACCATTAGTACTATCACACTTCAATTCTACACCTCGCACTCCTATCAAGGAAACATCATTGCCATGATAGTTGCTGGTCTCCATCTATTGATGCCAACAAAATTTATTCCAGAGGATAGAACTAGAGGTCCCTGTGCCTTGGACTCATCCCCATTTATGATGAGTTCCTACAAATCATTTCGAGAAGAGTCCTCAGTGCCTCTCCAAATGGTTGTTTCTCACATGCTCGACTTCAACACCTTGATCGCATCGTTGAGACTCGCATAGGGTATTGGTCATTTCAGTTATTTGTTGAAGACCCCAGATACCACCTGACTCTTCCACATTTGAGAGTCTACTTATGGAAGCAACCAGTTACATTTTCCTATAGATATCTGGGTTGCGCATGGCGAGAGTATTCAGATGTACCCCAGTTTTATACTCCCTCGAGTATCCAGTTACATATACTCCTCAAAGTTGACTCATAGTTGTTGAGTCCCTACAGATGTTGGACACCTTCAGTTTCAACAGTTCATCAACCCTTCTGAAACCTTATTCGGAACGGTTGTTGCATTTCTAGTGTATCAGTTATTGAGATCAGTCATGTTATGATCATGAGTACATCCCAGAATAGTGTCCCCTTTGGACCATTATGATGTACCAGCAGATTTTTTATTTATTATTCAGGTCCCCCTTCTTGGAACTAATTGTTATGTATATGTCTTGATACGAGCATGGGTATGCCCGCCTTGTCCATAGTCAGAGATTATTCCTGATTCATTTTGAGGCCATGTAATATTTTTTGCTTTTTGCAGCTTTCAAGGGGCTATTGTTCCAGTCTCCAACCAGTCTCTTCTCTTCTCCAAACCCCAGAAAAAAGACAAAAGAAATATGATGTCTATCGACCATACGATGAGCTCCTACCCTCACACATCAGAGGGCAATTTGTTAACACCCAAAAAGTGCTCACTAGCTCATTCCCTTATTCACATGACCCATTTGTCCACTTTTCCACCATTGCCTCTAAAGCCATCAAAAGGTCACCAAAAAGACCATAATACCCCTTTTCTCCCTCAATATATATATATATTCCTCAAAAAATACAAAAAACCCTCAAAAAAGGTCCAAAATTCCCAAAAAATATTAAAAGGGAATAAAAATATTCAAAATATTCAAAAAAGGAAAAAGGGAGGAAAAGAGACCTAAACCATGTTGGTCGATACCATTGGTTTCCTCAAAACCACAATGGTATTCCCCATCACCAAAAACTATAAAAAGGTGATAGGGGCTCCTCACTTTCCATCCATCCATCATCCTATCCTCATGCTGTCAAAATCCCTCTTGAGTTCTTTGACCATTGTAGCAATCTTGGAGAAGAGACCATTGGAGCTTGGAGCATATCAACCTTGGAGTTGCTCAACACCAAACATCCTCACCATTTGAGGTATTATAATACAAAAGTCATTTTTTATTTCGTTTCTTGTTCTTGTTCTTGTTCTTAAATCTTTTCAAGTTTATTGTTATATGCACATGTTACATTCAGATTAATTTATAATTGTTTTTGCTTTTATTTGAAGACTGCTATTACAAGTTAATAGGTGCATCCTTGCACATGCTTGGTTGAAAAACCAAGCAACAAATGGATTTATCAAAAATATTACCTTCCACTTCTATCATAAAAGGATTATAGCATGTTTGATGGTTATCCAATGTTGTGCTTAATATATTTGGAATATTTCGATCAACTTCTCCAACTATGGCAGCTTCTTTTACCGTGCGGATTTTTCAACCATCCATTTTATGAGGACAATATTGATAGAAGTGACCTTCCCCACAACCTCAACACTTCAAGGGTTCTCTTTTTACTTCTTCATTTTTCATATTAATGAAATTATCTTTAAAATCATATTTGATTAGCTGGCGTTTATCTCTAAAGGTGTTCTTTTGGTGACTCTTTTGTTTATTAAAGTCTTAAACTCTCTTATTTAAAGTTATACCCTTCTCTTTTCTTAAAGTTATTTGGGTTTTCATGGTTACTCTTAGTTTGATCATATGCAAATTTAGCTTTCCTCATTGATTGATAATGTGTTTTTGGATTATCAAATTCCAGTCTATATTTATAAAAACTTGGTAAACAACTTAAGAATCAAGTTGTACTTTTGGATTTTATTCAGTGAGGTAGGGCACATACCTTAATAATGATAGGAAATTGGTACAAAAGTTGTGCATTGAAATCAAACCTAGTCTTAATTCATAAAATTCTTTTACCTTCCCCTCATAATAATATTTTGAAAGATATTCTTTTTTAAATTCTTTCTTAAAAACATTTCCAACTTACTTTCCATTCGTTAATTCTTTTAGCTTTATTTAAATCCTTCCACCAAATCTCATCTTTTCCATCTATATTAAATATGTCCATTTTTGCTCTCATTCACTTAGAATAAATATACATTGTAAAATAGTTTTTCATTTATGATATCCAATACTGAACTTCCTCTCCATTGTTTACTTCACCGTCAAATATGGGAGGCTTAATTTTCTTAAATTCACCAGTTATGCCATCCTTATACTTTCTCTTCTTCCCTCGTTTACATTTAGTGCTACTACTGGAATCATCTGACTCACTATCAACAGAGCTATCATTAGAGGAAAGATGTGAATAAGAGTAATCAATTATTTTACATTTCTTTTTACTATATGCTTGACCTGTATCCTTATATATCTCAATTAATTTAAATAAAAGAGATTCATTCAAATCCTCTTGAGTTCTCATTACTCGTTCATGTTCAATTTTAAAAGTTTTGAGTTTTTCCTATAAATCCCTTACTGCTTGCAAAATATCGTCTTGGTTCTTATTAATGTTATTATTATTATGATGTTGTTCTTCATCATTAATTTCTACCCAGATAGGTGGGGTAGGGGGTCGTCCTTCAACCATTTTCCTGCACTTTTGATAACACAAATTTCTTCTATACAAATAAGAAGAACAAAATAACACACGTAGTCAGTTTTCTCATACTATAAATGGACTCCATAAGGTCAAGTGTTGTCACCTTCGCTCTAATACCATAGTGTAACGTACCCAAAAATTCATAACAACAAAGATTTATCCTTTTCATTTTTAATACCACTCAAACAATCATAAATAAGATATGAACCCATACTATGTTAGATTTTTAGGCTTGTTTATAACCAGCTACCAAAATGATTAAAATGCTTAACCTTTGAATTCATGTATATACTTGTTGTATAATGAGTTAGCACATGTACCCTAGCATTTGCAAAATGAGCTATTCATTATATTTGTCAAACCAATACCATGTCCTAAGGTCTTGCAACCTCTCTAAGAGCAAGGATTGTTAATGAAACAATTTAAAGGAAGGGACTTGATAACAATACGATACTCAAACATTATTTTAACAAACATTTAAATATGTACATACAATTCCCATGCATATTCAAATATATATAGCTATAATTCCAACACCAAAATGGATAAAATATAGTTTCCATACATTAATATAATTATAGCATTTTAAACACATATAAATAATTATGATGCAATTTATCATCTCCTAATGCATGTACTAAGCCTTCTCAATATATGTCAAGTATATAAAATGAAATATACATATATATGTTTTGAAACTAGACTAACTTCAATTCTATCACATATACTAAGCCCTTAAAATATCTCAATTGCAAATTCTAATATAATTGTAAAGTATATATATGCTGTCATTCTTACATAGACTTTTGGGTATAATGAACCCTGCGGATATTTATTGCAGGTAGTAAATTATATATATATATATATATATATATATATATATATATATAACAACATCATATATATATATATATATATATATATATATATGATGTTGTTTTCTGCACAAAAAAATTGGGATTTCGATCCTTATATGTTATTGTTATTTTATGTAGAAATTGTTATATATGCTGTCGTGGTGCGTGAATATTTCAGGTTATTAATCCCTTTATATATTCCACATGTGTGTGTGTGTGTGTGTGTTGTTAAGATTCAATATGCTAAGACAGAAAATATCAGCATTACATTCCATTTCATAACAATAGCATATACAGGATCACTGAAAGAACAACAAGCACGGCATAAACACAAGAGACACAGATTTATCCTGGGAAACCCTCATGGGGTAGAAAACCTAGCAAAGCTTCCTCAATATAGATGACCAGCAAATAAAAATATGTAAACCATAGACATGAGATCCTTCTCCTCGATATCAGATCTCTCCCTCACCTATGCGCCAATCACAAGTGAGTGTAATGTGTGTTAAATGAGGAAAACACCTCCTTTATTTATACACAACTCCGACTTGTCTTTTACACAAGCTAGGTTGGCCCCAACTTAACCACTTTACATAATCTGACAGGGCGGACCCCACTAGGGTGGTCTAATAACCCTTTAACCCACATAACACACAGGTCCAACCCCCACTAGGGAAGTCTAATAACCCAAGTTACCACATTATCCATGGAGGAATAAAACATCTCCGGATATACAATAAGGTCTTCACGGAGGAATGAAACATCTCTAGAATAATAAAGTACAAATATAATATTCTTAGAAGTTACAATATTTCAACACTCCCCCTTAACGAGAAGGATATTATAATAACATCTGCAGGAGTAAGGAGTAATCAACATCATACATGATACATCTATAAATCATTGGAATCTTTCTTTATACATCATCAGTAACTTAAGCAGTTACTGGAACATATTCAATACTAGAACATCAACATCTTTAGTACTGAATCTTCATCTTCTGCAGCACTCGAATAGCTACAGTAACATCATCATCATCTGGATCACTCGATCAACAGCCTCATCATCTAGATCTACTGATCAACATCATCATCTGGATCTCTCGATCAACAACATCATCATCTAGATCATCACGATCAGCAACATCATCATCTAGAACATCATGATCAACAACATCTTCATCTAGACCATCACAATTAGCAGCATCGTCATCTATACCATCACGATCAACAGCATCGCCATCTAGACCATCACGATCAACAGCATCATCATCTAGACCATCACAATCAACAACATCGTCATCTATACCATCACGATAAGTAGCATTGTCATCTAGACCATCACGATCAATAACATCGTCATCTAGACCATCACGATCAACAGCATCGTAGCAGCATACCCTGCAATACACATGATCCATTTAAGACACCATAACATGTCTAGGGACGATGCAGTCCAATCGTCAACTTAGACAGAGTCTAAGGACCTATTTTTCGAAGACATATGTCTATGGATCAATTCAGGGACCGAAGTCCAGGGATGATGCAATCCCCTCTCGTCCACTAGGGACCACTTCTCGGAGACATATGTCTACGGATCAATTCAGGGACTGAATTCTGGGGATTATGCAATCCCCTCTTGTCCACTAGGGACCACTACTCGGAGACATATGTCTACGGTGATTTAGGGACTGAAGTCTGGGGATGATGCAATCCCCATCACGTACATTTTGAACTAGTGGTTCCGGGATGATGCAATCCCCATCACGTACATTTTGAACTAGTGGTTCTGGGATGATGCAATCCCCATCACATACATTTTGAACCAAGCATTTAGGGATGATGCAATCCTGACCACAGTGCCAGTCCTTTTTCATACTGGATGTGACCTAGATTAAATCTAGGCTTTTATCACCTGTGAATGATCACCTGCTTCTTCACTGAGCAGTCCAGGAGCAAACATTACATCATTACAGGACCTGCGAACGATCACTTGTTGCTACACTGAGCAGTCCAAGAGAGAACATTACATCATTACATTCAACCAAAGATCCAATACTATTTCAACTGGGGTGTGACCTAGATTATATCTAGGATTTACAACCTGTGAATGATCACCTGCTAATCCAGGAGCGAACATTACATCATTATAGGTTTTGTGAATGATCACCTACTATTATCCTGAGCAGTCTAGGAGCGCACATTACATCATTCACCAACATCTTTCTCGAAGACAAGAGTCTATGGATCTGTTTAGGGACCTAAGTCTAGGGATTATACAATCCCTCCTTGTCCTCATATACAAAGTCTAAGGACGATGCATTGACCTCATCATCGTAACCAACAACCTCATCATCAACCTCATCATCGATACAAGTATCCACACCAATACAGTATCCACATCATCGATACAGTATCCTCCTCAATACCGTATCCACATCAACGATACAGTATCCTCATCATTGACCTTACCATCAATATAGGCAATCTCATCATCGATACAGGTATCCACATCGATACTAGTATCCAAATATTATCAGTGACAATATCACTCCCCCTTTTGAGGAGGGTCCTTCTGAACGACACCAAGCTTGTCTCAGAAATACTCAAACTCTTCTCGAGACAGAGGTTTGGTCAATACATCAGCAGCTTGTTCGTCAGTGCTCACATACTCGAGCTTGATAGCTCCTTTCTGCACCATATCTTGTATATAAAAATATCAGATCTCTATGTGCTTTGACTTATCATGGAACACTGGATTCTCTACCATCTTGATACAACTCTAGTTGTCACACAGGATTACAACGGGGTCCATCTCTAAGTCAACCAATCCTGATAACAACTTCCAAAGCCATATTGCTTCACAACTAGTAGAGCAAGCAGCTATATATTCCGCTTCAACTGTGCTGAGAGCCACACTAGACCGCTTCCTGCTAAACCACGAGATCATGGTAGATCCCAGACAATAACATCTTCCTGATGTGCTCTTCCTGTCTGATACACTTCCTTTCCAATCAGCATCTGTGTAGCCATACAATCTGAAGTAATGATCTCCAAGATAGCATAGACCAAAGTCTATCGTACCTTTTAGGTACCTCGTCACATGCTTTGCAACTATCAAGTGAACATGCCTAGGTTCCACTAGATACTGACTCAAGGTGTTCACACCAAAGCATATATCTGGCCTAGTGTTCGTCAGATACATCAGTGACCCAATAATCTGTCTGTACGGAGTTACATCCACTAAATTTGATGATTCATCAGCTAATAGCTTAAAGTCGTAACTCATGAGAGTGGCCATGGTTGTACATTCCAACATATCAAATCTTCTCAAGATTTCCACAGCATACTTTCCCTAGTTGAGAAAGATTCCTTCTAAACCTTTCCATACTTCCAGACCTAGGAGGTAATGCATCAATCCGAGATCAAATTATGTAGCTAACTTCTTCTTTCTTTCCATGATCTATTTCGCATTCCCTGTCAGAAAGAGATCATCCACATACAGTAATAGTATCATCCATAACCTTAAGGTAAAGGTTAGGATCAGCTTTACTTCTGGTAAAGCCCAAGCTTGTCAAGAAACTGTCAATTCTCCCTCTGTGACTGAACATCATTCCCACTCTGAGTGATCTTCTACATATATATCCGTACCATCTCTCGTCACATGGTTCTACAGGTATGAGACTCAAGATCATTCGAACTCTGTGATGAGTTCGTTCTTGCATCCATCAAATAGACGAATGTCATCAGTATATAGAAACCATCTTCAACCTTGTAACAACGGTTGAAATCCACATCACCCATGGTGATCATTAAGCTCATCAAATAACTATTGATCCTAGGTACTCGTACAGATCTTTCTTCAAATGAATCCTGGGATTTTTCTCGATTCACACTTCTTCTTCAACCACACCATTGAGAGAACAGTATTATCTAGCTACTTGTAGCAAACATCTCGTCATGATCCTCTTCCTCTTTCTAAGAGAATATTCTAGCCACGAGCCTTCTATAGTATGTTTGATTTGTAAGTTTTCTTGTTTGAACATCCATCACTTGTTTTTTGGAACAGGTGTTCATCATCCTTCATGGTCTTTCCTACAAATCAAAGTTAATTACATGATTAGTAATACTTCATAATCATCAAATCATGTTGACATGATAACCTATTATGCATACATATATGATTCACATAGTTATGCAACTATCTTGACCAATACTTTGGCACAACACTTTTCCATATCCCATATGCATACAGTGGCTATCTAGATGCCTTCCATCTCTACCAGAACATACTATCAAGAGCATGCACATCTCTCAGCATGTCAGCAAAGAGGTTTCATTCTAGAAAAGAAACAATGGAATGTTTGTCCAACTCCAATCATATGCATATTAGTGGTATATTGTTCAGTGTTATATGAATGCTTACACTATGCATGATATATTCTAGGAATACAAATATGCATACAAATATTACAAGCAATATCATTACTATTTCAAATATTCAAATAACAACTCAAATATTTATCTTTTATGTTTGTGTGGTTGCCTCCTGCTTTATCTCTATATGTCTTTTGAACCTCTATTCATTCTGTACCACTATGCATGCTTAAGTATGCACTAGTGTAATCCTCATGATCTCATACACATACATTCATTAGTATAATCTCAATATTATCAAAACATTATAATTCTAAATAATATTAAGTATGTATCGTCATGATCATTTCATACACAGGTATACTTAGCTAAGATCCTAACAAAGTAGGATTCTAACTTGATATAGGTAAACATACCTGGATTATCATGTTTGGTTATGTATTAACATACCCAAACAATATCTTCTTTGTTCTCTTCAATGATTTAGAGACCTTGTGCTAAAACCTGCATATCTCATAGGTTAAGCATAGTAGAACAAAGCCATACATACCTTGTAAGTAGAGCTTCTATGTGATCAAAGATTATGGATGAGTCTTTGTCTTCATGTCATCATGGTCATAGAACTTGATTTGTCTTTCTTGATGTACGTGTATCTTCTTAGTAGACAACATCATCCTCATACAACACCACAAGTGCATTAGCACAATCATAAATGTCATAACCCTAATTAATGAATGTCTTCTACCATTCACATGCATTCATTATTAAAGAATCATAATTGTACTAACCTCAATAACATGAAGACAAACATATCATAAACTTAACCATGAACAAATTTCAACACATACCTGTATCTCCCCAAGACATACCTATCAGGATTGTTTTTAACCCAATCCACTTAGATTTGCTAAAACTAGATCTGGAGCTGGATTAGGGTTTGTCAGAGAAGCCCTAGAAATTTAAACTTTGAATTTCAAACTTCTGAATGGATGGAAAGATGCGCCTTGCTGAGTTGATCAAGCTATCATACTTCAATTTTGAAATCTCCAAAATTTGACCCTTAAAACTTGCTTTTGAAACTTTTGGATCTTCTGGATAGGATCTCGAACTAGGGTTTGATGAAGCCCACCCTTCTGCCCAATCAAAAGGTTCGATCCAGAGCTCTAAACTTCAATTTTTCTAAGGAGCTTCCAGCCGTGGTCAAAAACTTAAAAAATTCCAACTTTTGCAGAAGCCCTAATTTTCCACCTTTCCGATCAAAATCCCGAACTAGGGTTTGATCAAGCTCGGCCTTCTTCCCAACCAAAAAATTTGATCTTGGTCTCTAAATTTCGATTTTGATGAGGAGCATTCAGCCATGGACTCCGATTCCAAAAATTCCAACTTTCTCTGAAGCCCTAAATTCTCGCAGCAATGATAAGCCAAGAATGAAGGTGCTCATAACACAATTATGTTTCGACAGAAATATGCACCTGATTGTTTCTGGTGCATATCTGAAATTGTGAATTCACAGGGTCTGAAACCTCGGCCTATGTTATCCTGACCTGTCATCTTTCCAACCCCATAGGTCTGACCTCAATTGGATTTTCTGAGAGAGAGAGTTATGCCAAGTGTCGTAATGTGACCTGTTAATGGGATAAAACAGGAGAGCGAACTTGTAAGGTGTGCCACGTGTCACTGGTTCAACTTCAGCCTCTGAAGATCGTACCTATGAAAGTACAGTCCATTCCCTACGTGTCACTTTTTAGGAAATTTCATTTGGAGCTTCCTAGCCCAAGTTGTGACCTTTTTTCGTAGGTCACCTGTTTATGACTGAGATCTGGAAGAGGAAAAAACCCTAACTTGTACTAATCATAAATCACAAAGTACAACGAATTAGAGGATTTTATTTGGACACAAGGTATACGGGGATGTTATCTACGACCTGTAAAGGTTTCATATCGTGAAACTTTTCCAAAACATATTTAAAGTGAATGTTCCACGATGACTAGTTTTTTCTATACAAAACGCTAACCTTAAAATTCTTGCGAGTGAAGCAAGTGTCGTAAGTGCCATACATTGCCTTCCTTCAGTCTAGCTCTGATACCATGTTAAGATTCAATATGATAAGACAGAAAATATCAGCATTACTGATGCAAGTCACCTTACTGGAATACTTTCTTGCTTAACAATACACACGACACAAACCACAATGTTTACACAAACATGTGTAAAATAGGATGCCAGAAGTGGCTTTATATTACTTCTCTGAATTCGGTTACAATGCGGAATAACTATAAAAAATAACTAACTACATTCGGCCTCAGCCATAAAAACTTAGAAGTAACTGTGGTGTGTCCTCTCCGTGTGTCGACCTCACCCTCTGCTAGTTCAACACTGAACGCCGAGCTATGGCTCGATCTCAACTCTCTTCTTCAGTCGGTGTGACTCTTCACAAATCCTCTCGACTCTACCCTCTGATACTGCTGATCCAAGACTGAAGATCCCCCCTCTGATTTCCTCTCCTACATCTTCTACCCTGCTGCTGTTATTCCGGAGACACACATTCTCCTGTCCACCGATCCTTCCAAATCCTACGAACCTGCACTGTCAGCTCCTAGCCGTGCTGCACAGCCTCTGTCCATGACGGAACCTATCATGTCTTTCACCAACTCACAATAAATGTAATAACTTCCTCAACAACCCTGAACAGCTACCGGGTATAGTTTCTTGAATTTCTGTCCTTGCGACCCTACTACAGTAGTTGGTCACATCTCAACCTTCCTGTCAGCTTGTTTCTTATCTTCTGCGGTTCTCCAGTCCTCCCCTTCCTCCGTGCTTGGATCCGCCAAAACCGGTCGCGTTGTAGTTCAACCACTCGTTGGCTACCCGACGTCTTACTCCTTTCACTTGTCATCTATCGACTAATTCCTATCGATTCTTGACCAATCGCGACATCTGTTGTGGTTCTCCAGTCAGTCCCACTCCAACGGTTTCTGCTCAATTTGTTGACTTCGACAAGTCAACCTGCTCTCCGCACCAGTGGTCATCGAAAACCCCACTGGTCGGCTCCCCCCTGTCAATCAACTTCAACTAACCTGCCTAGGCCCTGATGCTCCTGCATCAGACTCCCCAGGTGAAAAAGAATTCGACTGCTCCATCAATCTCCTGAAATCTTCTTCGAAAATCCATGTCGCTTCCTACAAGTCGTCATCCTTCCATCGCACCAAGTATTCCTTCTTTCGTGTGCTATGCATTCATCCCACCTCGTGCTCTTCGATGACTTCTATGATCTCTTCCTTGTGTCGATCTAGAATTTGGTCGGTCCAGTTGATGCTTATCACCTCCTCGCTTTCACTGCTTGACCTCTCTTCAAATTTCTACATATCTGAAACATTGAACGTTGCTGAAATGTTCAAGTCTTCTGGCAATTCCAACACATAAGCATTGTTTGAAATCTTCTTCATAATTCTGCATGGTCCTATCTTTTTTAGCTTCAACTTGTTGTATGTTCCTGTCGAAAATATCTCCTTCTGATAATATGCATAGAGTAAGTCCCCTTTGTGGAACGACTGTAGTCTCTTTTTCCAATTTCGACTGAGTGTTCAAATACCTCAGTGCTTGGTGATCTATGTACAACACAAATTGCTTGGGCAACAAATAATGCCTCCACTTCTTTAGCGCGTGAACAATAGCATAAAACTCTTGGTCATAGACCGAATACTTCTACTTCTCTCCATTCATATTTTCACTAAAGAATGCAATTGGTCGGACCTCCTAGCTCAACACTGCTCCAATTGTCGTTCCACTCGCATCACAATCGACCTGGAAAACTTTGTCAAAGTCTATGAGTGCTAAGACTGGGCTCTCAGTGACCTTTTCCTTCAACTTGTCGAAAGCTTTCTAGGCTTCGCCCGTCCACTTGAACTCACCCTTTCTCATGCATTTTGTCAGTGGTGCACAAATTCGACTGAATCCCCGAATGAACTTCTGGTAGAAACTAGCAAGTCCATGGAAAATTCTCACTCTAGTCGGACTTGTCGGTTTCAGGCAATCCACTATTGCCTTCACCTTATCTGGGTCCATCACCAACCCTTCACCCGAGATTACAAATCCCAGGTACACCAATTCCTTCTTCATGAAGAAACACTTTTGCAGGTTTACCATCAGCTTTTCTTCCTACAATTTCTGCAATATTTGTCGAACATGTTCCAAGTGTTCTGCCTTGGGTCGACTGAAAATCAGAATGTCATCTGAATAGACTACGACAAACTTTCGTAGAAATGGTTTCAACAATTCATTCATCAATCTCATTAATGTGTTGGGTGCATTAGTCAACCCAAATGGCATGACTAACCACTCGTACAACCCTTCTTTTGTTTTGAATGTTGTCTTCCATTCATCTCCTTCTTTGACCCTAATCTGGTGATATCCACTCTTCAGGTCTATTTTTGTGAAGTATGTCGCTCCACTCAGGAAATCCATCAAGTCATCCATCCTCGGCAATGGAAACTGATACTTGATCGTGATCCTGTTGATGGCTCTGGAGTCGGTACACATTCTCCATTCCCCACCCTTCTTTGGTGTCAATATTGCTGGTACTACACACTGGCTCATAATTTCTCCGATCAACCCTCTGTCCAACAACTCTTGGACCTGTCGGTTGAGCTCTTATCCCTCTGTCGGACTCATCCTATATGGTGCTTTGTTTGGTAGACTCGACCCTGGAATCAAGTCGATCTGATGGGATATGCTCCTGTCGACGGCAATCCCTTCACTTTCTCATTAGCCATTATGTCCCTGAATTCTTTGAGCAACTCCTCGATCTCGACCGGAATGTTCTCCTCCCTAGTTGTTCCTTCGACATATGGTCCTTTCGGAATGATTGCAAAACATTCTGACTACCTCTCCTCTTCTGCGAGGAATTCCTTTTCGATGCTCATCAACACTCGCTTTTCCCAAAGATTTCTCTCACTGTCCCTACCGTCAGTTGGCTCTTCTCACCTCGGCTTAAGAGTTCTATTCACGCCATTCTTCCACACTGTGACTGTGTTGGCTCGACCATCATAGATAATTTTCTGATCATATTGCCATGGTCTTCCTAAGAATAGATGGCATGCATCCATGGGAACTACATCACACAGTACATTGTCCTTTAACCCTTCAACTCTAAAGTTGATCAGGCACTATCTGGTCACCCTGACATGGTGTCCTTTCTACAACCATGAGATCTTTTAGGGGTGTGGGTGCTCTCGACACTTCAACTCGATCTTGTCGATGACTTCCGTCGACACAAGATTCTCCGTGCTTCCACCATCAACTATGGTTTTGCAACGCCATTCCCCGATCCGCACCTTCATTCGAAAGATCGCCTTCCGTTGTGCTGGTTCCATCGCGTCATGTTGATATTCCTGGATCAAGGCTCTCTGAACCGTCAAATTTAGGTTCTTCTTCTTTTCACCTCCATTGCTGTCGGATGCCGATTATTCCCTCTCGTCAACTTACTCGTCCTTTCGACGTCTAGGTTTCGACTCCTCTGCAGCATGTAAGTTTTCTGGGCACTCATATGCCTTGTGTCTCGTTCCTCGACACTTGTAACAGATTATGGCTGGTCTGTTAGCTCCTTTCTTATTGGATGGACCACTTCGACTATATGCACCTTGACCACGGTTCTCACAACCATTGCGTCGATTTTCTTGCACTTTCCCTGTCGATGTCCCTTCTGTGTGTCAGCTATCTTTGACACCTTCCCTCTTGTACCCATTACTTTGGCCTTTCGCGGAGATATTTTTTGCACCCCGACCAGTCATCCTTCCCCTAGTCGCTGTGGATTTTCTTGACAGCTTCTCTTCTACCTTCAGAGCTAACTGGTAGGCTTCACCGACTGCTCTGAATCTCGACATGCTAAGTTCAACCTAAATACCATATTTCAAGCCATTCACATATCTAGCGATAGCTTCTTCTCCTTCATTAGTTTGTCCTGACCGAATTGACAATTGGTAGAACTCCTCCGTGTACTCTTACACAATCGTTTCTTTCTGTTGAAAGTTCTGTAACTTCCTGAACAAGGAAATCACATAGTCATTTGGCAAGAACTTTCCCTTCAACTTTGCAACCATTCTATCCCAAGACTTGATTTTCTCCTTGCCTTTCTTGAGTCTGTCAGCCTGTACATTGTCCCACCACAACGAAGCATGACCCTTCAACCTTAGACATGCAGTCTTAACCCGTTTAGGATCCTCGATATGCTCTATGTCGAAGTATTTATCCATCTCTCTGAACTAGTCAATCAAATCTTCTGGGTCCAGGCTTCCTGAGTACGTATGCACATCTATCTTTGCCTGACCTCTCATATCCGTCAAGAGTTTGATTAGTTTTTCCTCTGGTTCCTTTGCGGCTTCGTCCCGAGCTGCCACCTCTTCGACTTCCTCATTGCTGTGGTCTAGTGCTTCAAGAATACAACCATGCCTATGGCTGTCTTTGATCATCGCGACTTCATTTGTCAAAGATCGCATCGTTCTGACGCATTCATCGAACATCTCATGATCCACTATGACGGCTATTGCCCCACATGTCCTTCGTCCTCGGACATTAACGCCTCTATGAGCCATTTCCAACCCCCGTTGTAACTCTCACACGTCCAATCGCAACTGGACTTAAACAAATCATGCACAACTCTACCTAACCGCAACTGGAGCTGTTCAACTCACTTGCAGGCTCACTATCATGAACTCGACAGATTCTTCCACTCTGATACCAACTAACGCAAGTCACCTTACTGTAATACTTTCTTGCTTAACAATACACATGACACAAACCACAATGTTTACACAAACAGGCGTAAAACAGGATGCCAGAAGTGGCTTTATATTACTTCTCTGAATTCGGTTACAATGCGGAATAACTGTAAACAAATAACTAACTACAATCAGCCTCAGCCGTTACAACTTAGAAGTAACTGTGGTGTGTCCTCCCTGTGTGTCAACCTCACCCTCTCCTGGTTCAACACTGAATGCTGAGCTATGGCTCGATCTCAACTCTCTTCTTCGGCTGGTGTGACTCTTCACAACTCCTCTCGACTCTGCCCTCTGATACTGCTAATCCAAGACTGAAGATCCCCCCTCTGATTTCCTCTCCTACGTCTTCTACCCTGCTGCTGCTATTCTCAAGACACGCATCCTCCTGTCCGTCGATCGTTCCAAATCCTGCAAACCTGCACTCTCAGCTCCTAGCCATGCTGCATAGCCTTTGTCCATGACAGCACCTGTCATGTCTCTCACCAACTCGCAATAATTGTAATAACTTCCTTAGAAACCCTGAACGGCTACCAGGTACAGTTTCTTGACTTTCTATCCTTCCGACCTTGCTACAGTAGTCGATCACATCTCGACCTTCCTATTGGCTTGTTTCTCATCTTGTGTGGTTCTCCATTCCTTCGCACTTGGCTCCGCCAAAACTTGTTGCGTCATAGTTCGACCACTCGTCGACTACCCAATGTCTTACTCCTTTCACTTGTCGTCTATCGACTAATTCCTATCGATTCTATACCAGTCGTGACATCCACTGTGTTGCTCTAGTCAGTCGCACTCCAACGGTTTCTGCTCGACTTGTTGACTTCGACAAGTCAACCTGCTCTCCGCTCCAGTGGTCATCGACAATCCCGTTAGTCGGCTCCCCCCTGTCTATCAACTTCGACAGATCTTCCTAGGCCCCAATGCTTCTACATCAATTACATTCCATTTCACAACAATAGCATATACAGGATTACTGGAAGAACAACAACCACAGCATAAACACAAGAGACACAGATTTATCCTGGGAAACCCTCATGGGGTAGAAAACCCAGCAAAGCTTCCTCAATATAGATGACCAGCAAATACAAAGATCTAAACCATAGACATGAGCTCCTTCTCCTCCATATCAGATCTCTCTCTCACCTATGTGCCAATCACAAGTGAGTGTAGTGTGTGTTAAATGAGGAACACACCTCCTCTATTTATAAACAACTCCAACTTGTCTTTTACACAAGCTAGGTAGGCCCCAACTTAACCACTTTACATAATGTGATAGGGCAGACCCCACTAGGGTGGTCTAATAACCCTTTAACCCACATAACACATACAAAGCCGACCACTAGGGATGTCTAATAACCTAAGTTACCACATTATCCACGGAGGAATAAAACATCTCCGGATATATAATAAGGTCTTCACAGAGGAATGAAACATCTCCGGAATAATAAAGTACAAATATAATATTCGTAGAAGTTACAATATTTCAACATGTGTGTGTGTGTGTGTGTGTGCGAGCTGGATTGTATGTAAACCTTTCTTTTATCCGTTGCACATAGGCAATTGGGAAAGGATGGCTCAGTAGAGGCCTGATCCCTGTATTTCATCTTATATTTTAATGAGCTATTGGTGGTCATGAGGGAGTCTCGGTAACTCTTCTGAGATAGATCGTTGAATATTTTGATAATACTCTCTAGGAGAAAGACATTGAGAAAAAGGAAATTGAATAAAGCAACATTGGTGTTGCAAATGTAAACCTCTATCTTTGATAAATAATATATGACGCAACTTTCTTTGTGGAAGTAGCCCATAGATTTTGGGTGAACCACATATATTGGTCTCTTCTATGTGTTTTATTGTTGTAAATTAGATGTATCTACCTTGAAGTTCCTTTCGATGTGCAAAGTTACTTTCATATGAATGGAGTAAATATTTCATGAAGAGTTAGAGATGATATTTAAAAGTTGTAAGAGAATTCATGGAATTTGTTGACTAAGGACCTTTTGCATAAGTAAGTAAGGTTTTGTAGGAATGATTAAAATAAGTGCTATGAATATCTTATTTATGAATAATTAATCCTCATTGGTTGATGCAAGGATGGCAGACCTTTGGTTGTTAATATAAATACATTCCGTTATAAGTTTTTCTTTTATGTCGTAGAGTTTCCATACAAAAACCTGCCTCGTGTTAATGCATGGATTTGTATACATTAAGTATATTCGGTTAGTATTCTTCTTACCTATATTAATGTTAGAGAGGTATGGATCTATGAAATAATTAAGTGGATGATGAAATAGACTATCTTGTGAAGTGTTTAACAATATAAATTATAAATTAAGTAGTCAATTTTGAAAATGCACAAAATATTAACTCGGATATTTGAGGTATGTTACAAAATATCCCACTAAATTTTTGTAAATCCCTTAATTCAGCCCATGGGCTAAATATAGCACCTAAATTTACCCATGGTTGTTGAACTCGACAAATCTTCTCATTGAGAGAACCATGCTTTTCATATCATTTTTTTGGAATCCCTCTCAAATGGAGAGCCATGCCTTTCTTATGTTGTAGTGATATAGTGTTTCTTGGTTGGTCTCCCATTAGAAATCCATGCCCTTTGCTTTTATGTGTGTGTGAGATAGGAAGAGGGTGCAACCCTAGGTTTGTTTTTGGTTGTTCTTTAATATTCATATTATGTATACGTGTATCTTGCATCTATTCGTAGACATAAAATGTTTATGTGAACTCTAATGAGGGCACAACCCTGGGTTTGTTTCTGGTTGTTCTTTAATATTCATATTATATATGTGTGTGTGTGTGTGTGTGCCCTGCATTTATTCATACACATAAGATGTTTATGAGAACTATGATGTAGCTGAAGCCTAGGTTTGTTTTCTAGTTGTTCTTTAATATATATAAATATATATATATATATATATATAGAGAGAGAGAGAGAGAGAGAGAGGGAGAGAGAGAGAGAGATTGATTCTAGGAATGAGTCCCCGGGGGTGCATCCCTAGGTTTGGTTCTTTGTGGTATGTTGATATCCTCTCTTTATAATTTGAAATAAATACATTTTCATTTCATATTCATGATTTAATAAGTTAAGAAGGGTGAAGCCCTTGACCTTGATTTTAGTCTTGATCTTTGACTATACTTTGATAGTATTGGATGGTGTACATTAAGTGTGGATTCGGTGGAGGAAGGGCTTGGTTCCAACATCTTTGTATCAAACAATATTAACTTATAAAATGCCTATTTAAGATATGTATACCAGGTATGTGATTAGGCGATCATTATTTAATCCGATATGATATAAGAGAGTGAGAAGGTTCTTAATGAAGAGATTCTCTACTCTAGTGGATTCGTTGCCTACCTAGGGGGTGGCCTCTTGGTGGAAGAGCATACGACGAGCAGAGAGATATAAGGTTGGGTGGAACATTGCAGTTGCACCTTCAGTCTCAATATTTTACATAATTCAGATAATTGTTCTACAATTACTTCTTATTATTTTTAAATTACATGTTTTTGCACCGAGTGAAACGAGGTGCTCTATAGCCCAGTATGGGGGAGATGTTGTAATGTGATATATCGTGATATAACGTTTGTAACAAAATAATTAAAAAAATGCATGTTGGCTCATAAAATAAAAAAATTATGGAAAGTACTTTAAAAAAAATCCATGTTGGTTCATAAAATAAAATATTATGAAAAATAATTAAAAAATAGATGTTCATTTATAAAATAAAAACTTAAAACTTGAACCCGGATCTATCAATCAAGAGAGATCAAATTCTTGACTTTAAATTTAAAAAAAGAAATACACCTCAAGGAATTGGATCCCTCTCCATACTTGATAGATATAGGTTTAAGATGTATCTATGCTGGTATAAAGATCCATTTATAATTGTGTCCTTCTAAACTTGTAAATTAATCCTCCTTGTAAATGAATTATTTATTCATATATAATTGTAAAATTTGTAAGTAATTGTTATTTTTATCCAATATCTTTGAGTAGTTATTAATTGATTAAATAAATATTCTTATCTTTCGTGAGATTATTCAACAGTCGCGTATCCTTATTGAGGTAACTTCAATATAAATGAAATATTAAAGTAATTTCTTACCCTCCTGGTAAGTATGATTTGTAAATTGAACGAAATATTATGTTAGTAATTAGTCTTATGCTAATATTCTAGTTTTCATTAGTATAAAATGCACATGTAAGTCATTAATTGAAATATACTAGAGGGTGTTGTTTCATATGATTGAATTAAGTATTAATTTTGCTTACCATGTTCTGGTAGTAAAAATGTAATCGTAAGGATCGTAGTATGTCTTGTATAGATCTTATTATGTGATGCAAAGTTATAAGTATTAAGTAGATGTGTCGAATTTAACTATTATAAATAAGATTCCTATGTGAAATGAATTGCGTTACTTTATAATTATACATTTAGAGAGTGGTTATTATTAAGTATTAAAATGATAATATGATATTCTAAGGAACATTATCACTCATATTTTAATACTTGAATGAGTAAGTAAAGATATAAAACAAAGACTTCATGTTACTCGCTTCGTTAAATGAATGCTAAATGGAGAGATCATTGAATGAGTAAGTAAAGATATAAAACAAAGACTTCATGTTACTGACTTCGTTAAATGAATGCTAAATGGAGAGATCAACTAAGCAGAGTTCAAATGTTATATTACAATGCAGGACTTAATTTGATTATAAAACTTAACACCGTTAAGTGATGAAAGGTTTAAGAATCAATTCATTTGTCTTCTATATGTAAGATTATAGGAATTTACTTTCGGTTTATAATGTCATATGAACAATGAAACTAACATATTGGTTATTTAATGAAGTTAAACATATTGGTTATTTAATGAAGTTAAAGGAAAAAAAAATTATACTCCAAATCCCAAATACAGTAAATGAGGATTTTGGGTATATTACAAGTTTGTACAGAAAGCTAGAAGATTAGATTGTGATGGCTAAAGTGCAATATTCCTGGAAAAGAACCCTACTTATAATTCTAAGAGAAATCATATTGATGTGCAATATCACTTTGTGTGAGATATTGTTAAAGACAAGAAGGTATTGCTGGAAAAGGTTGACACCTTGAAGAATGTTGCAAAGTCATTAACAAAGTATCTCAGTACTGAGGAGTTCTCTTGGTATAGATAATCTATGGGAATTGATGCACTGAACTTGTTACCCTATGAGTACATGACTCATTATACTCAAAGAAAACAACAAGTGGGAGAACGTTGGGTATGTGTTATATTCTTTGCATATGTGTGGGGAGTTGTGTCTGACGATGACGTGCTTGATGATACCAGTTAAGGGATTGAGGTCTATTTATAATACATGTTAATGGATTAGGGTTCTAGATTCCATGGAATACCTATATTTGTATTGTGACTGGTTAATAATCATGATGAGGAAACAAGAGGCGTGGCTCTAATTTTTATTGGTTTCCCTGGTTAAGGGTTTCTAGGGTAAATCTCAGTGTATTATGTGTGACTGCTGCAGTGTAATGTCTATTTTTCTTAAAAGAATATGTATGCTTTGCTTCTCTTCACATGTTTAAAACATACATAATTAACCACAATTTACTAATGTCAACCATGGTTAACTAAACTTAGCCATAGACACACATGGTTCAGGAAAATAAACCATGGGAAAAAAATAGTCAACTATGGTTACCTATGGTAAAAATTAGCCAATCATGTTCAAATGTAGTTAACCATGGTTAACTAAATTCAACTATGAAAACCATTGTTAAGCATAATCAACCATAGTCAACGAAATTCAATAATAGTTTCACATAATCAAATATGCACAGCCATGGTCAATGAAGTAATCCATATTCAAAAATGCTTAATCAACCATGGTGAAACAGATTCAATGTTACCTAAATAAACTAAACCATACACGACCAATTAGGTTAACTCGTGTAAACCATTACACTAAGTTAGTGTAAATTGATTTTGAATTGAAACTTGTGTCATGTGCCAGTTGTAATCACCTTAATACGAAATGAATTGCACCTTTCCAAACATGCCAAGATGTCAGAAATGTTGGGCACTAAGTGTGGATAAGGCTATAGTTACTTGAATATATGCCTCTATTGGAAGTTCCTGTATGAGGCTCCTTAGCCTCTTCCTCTCATATTTCAAGGATTCCTACATGTAACGACTGTGTTGGTGCTTCTCTAGGCTACTCCATTGTGGAAGGTTTCCACCATTATTTGTGTTGCCCTATACGGATGAGAGAGACTTATTCAACACCCATACAAATTAATTATTGATGGAGGTGTTCCCATCATTTGGTGAACTTGTATCACACTCATAAGTGTGCACATAAGTCAATGTGATCGAAATAAAGTGTGTATCAAATAATGCAAGTTTATAGCTCACGAGAAACTAAATCTCAAACCTTAGAAAACTAGATATATAAATTGACACATGAGATTGAAAGAGGTTGATGGGGCATCCCTGAAGAATGAAGTGCTGCAAAATTTATTATATGACATTGGATTGTTTTCAAGCTCACTTTTGCTAACGTAGAAGAATTAGGGTGAATGGCACGATGGGAAGAGTTCGAAAGCACATCCAACGAAACGGGAAAATTTTAGCGTGTGAAATTTAGCTTATTGACTATCTTTTGATCTTTTTCCAAAAAAAGATTTGTCAATTTCCCTTTTTTTTTAAATGATTTTTCCAAATTCCATGGGATAATATTTTTACTCTGAAAATTGCCCAAATTGTCAAAAAACTATATAAAATCCTTAGAAATTTGAATATTTGTACAAAAGATTCTCTAGACATTTCATGGTTGAAAATTTAAGAATTAGTAATTTTTACTAAGGTTTCTAGACATTGAGAAAATTATGGATCCTTAAAATTTTCCCTACCAAAAATATCATCGATATTTACAAGAAAATAAATACTTCCTTGATTCATAATATTGATTCATAGTAAGTCAATTATATCTCATGGGGTATGGTGTACTAGGAAGAAGGTATCATGAAGCCAGAGAACACGACCTTGGTATAATGTGAATATAGCATTGACTTGGGGATGATGTGTCCCTTAAAATTATTCCATATAATGCTTCCATGATTGTTAACGTGCTTGGAATGGATTGATATTGTCCCATTCATCACTTCGATTTAAGACCTTCTCACGTATGCTTTAACACACCATTGGATTTATTAAATAATTCCTCTCATATGTTTAAAAAAATGTTTACATGTATTATCTTGGGATTGGTGTATAAGTGGATGAATTATCTTGGGATTGGTGTATAAGTTGATGAAGGTGATTAAAATTTATATTTCCATAATGGTCAGGCGTGTTCTGAATGAAACCTACGTACAAGGGATTGATAAGTAATCCTTTAACTTAGATTAAATCTGTTCCCAAAATCCTATGTTGCTTCTAGCCTAGATACATTCAGCATTATATAAGCATTCATACGGTAGGCTCCATGGTAAGGTAGAGTTGCGTTAATACCAACATCCGTGATATATTTTTTTATTCACTACCAATCACAATATGGGGCCATGTTATAATGAGATGAGTTGGATTAAGGAAATGCGTAAAAGGCAAGACATCTCATTCCATTTCATTAACAATTTTAGAATTTGTCGTGTAGTATGCATCTTCAATACCAGAGACTTAAAATATTATTGGAGGCTTGAGTACAATTCCTTAGTAACTTGCTTCACGAAGGGAGGAGGGCTTTCTAGGCAATGCAAATTGACAATTAGGTTTGTCGAGAAATTGTTGGAGGAATTTTGGAACTTTCGAGACTTGAAATTGAAATCCGTGATTTGTGTTTGATTTGCAACAATGATCTCATAAAAGATGGTGAGGTTCACTGACCAAAACTCACTCTCATTGACCCCAAATATATGCATGAAATCATTTTTTAATGAAATTTGAGGCCTCGTTCTCATTGTTGACACACTCAAATTTAATTTCTTCAACTTTTGCATTACTTGCATTATATAGGATTTCATTCCGTTAGAAGGATCAACATCAACCATCGCTAGTGAAAAGTTTTTAATTCTTAAACTGGGCTAATGGATCACTTGGTGCACCTCACACTTGACAGCTATTGAAAGATCTAATTGCTCTTGAAATCAACTCTAAATTTACCAATGAATAATAAACATCATAAAAGGATGGTTTCAGCCGAGAGGGGGTATTAATACGAGTTAAAACCACTTACAACATGGGATACAAGGATAAATCTTATGTTTCACGAGACCTGCTAATCACAACTCGGATGAAGTTGCAATGTGCATTTATTTACTCATGGAAGGATTTGATGATCAGTGAAGCATCCTTTCCAAAGATGTAATTGATTCAAGAGGGAAAGCATTAGATCAACACATAGACAAAGATGTAATTGATTCAAGAGGGAAATCATTAGATCAACACATAGACGAGAGTAGAGCATCTTATTCTAGCTTGACTATTTCCATGTGGTTTTTCAAACTTGGCAGGAGAGGTCACAAACAAATATTGAGAGACAATGATTGGGAATTTTGTATAGGAGGATCAAGAGCACAATATAAGACCACATGAAACTAATATTTAGATCACTTATTTTGTTTCATCAAAAAAATCCTCCAGTAGAGGGTAAAACAACTAGACCCAATAGCTCAAATCACTCATTCAAGGATGACACCGACATTGAAGAAGATTATTGTAAGGGTATCAACAAACATTCAAGCAGCATGTCTTAATTTATATTAGTCATTATTCACATGTCAATTCACGTTGCACTCAAGAAAAAAAATAGCATGGGGGTTCTTTCTTTTGTTTCTGATGTAAAGAAAAGTAGGGGGATGCTATGGAAAGAACACAGAGGAGATCACAAAAGAACCATCATGAGAAATCCCAACAAAGCATTGGAATTTGTAGATCCTAAAAGAACCATCGAAACCAATACCGACAATGCATCCGAGGATATACCTAAAGAACAATAGGAAGTGATCCTAAGAGTGCATATGAGTAGATTTCGATAAAGCATTGCACATAATATCCGAGAGAAGCATCAAATGATGTTCTAACAAGAACATTGGACATCGAAAATAGGCATTTAATCTAAATTTAAAATAAAAATTAAGTTTGAAATACATGATGGTGCAATTAACACATAGAATTCGATAAGGCATCATTATTAATAGATCTAGCAAGGATGCAACTAGATTAAAAAATTGAGAAATTTGTGGTAAAAATATGGCTCCAAGCAACTAAGGTTTTTCTTGGATTCCCCCTCTAACCAAGAAAAATTATAAAATATGGTCAATTAAAATGATGACCTTATTGAATGCCTGAGATGTTTGGTATCAAGTATCTCGTGGGTATAGAGAGCCAATGGATGAGGAAACCAAATTGACCCTATTAAATAACCAACGAAATACACTAAAAGAGTACAGAATCAAGCATGCAAAGGCTTTGCAACTCATGTAGTCTGGCGTCAATGAAACCATCTTCCCCAAGAATTATCTTGTGAGGAACTCTAAAGCCACCTAGGAAACCTTGCAAAGAAACTATCAAGGCATCACCAAATTCAATACCGTGAAACTCCAAACCTTGAGAAGGCACTTGGAAAGCTTAGAAATTAAGGGGTCATAATCAATAGATCGGTACATGAACCGTGTATTACAAATGGTAAACTAGTTGAGTATGTATAGTGAAGATATGATGGATCAGAATGTAGTTGAAAAGATTATCAAAACCCTAGCCAACAAGTTTGAATCTGTGGTAGCGATGATTGAAGAAGTGAAAGAGTTTAGTCAGATTTCGGTAGAGGACCTAATGGGTTCACTTTTATCCCATGAATCAAGGATCAGCAGGAATGAAAATTCCTCATTTGAGAAAACATTTCAGACAAAGGAATTCATTAGTTAAGGAATAGGATGAGGTCATTGAACTATAAGAACACTCGGAAAGTGAGGCAAAAATCTTTCTCAAATAAGAGAGAGATCATCCCCAAATAAAGAACAAGACTAGGAAAACACGATATACTATAAAAAGACAACTCGATTGAGTTCTCCTTTTTTTGGAGGTCACATTTAGTAGTTGTTTTGAACCCCATTTCGAAATGTGGTGCTACCGGTAGCACCATTTTTTTCGGGGGGGGTAAATTTACAACTTTTTTGAAACCTCATCTAGTGCTTCTTGCAATCAAAACAGTGAATAAACCCTTGAATCGAAAAGTGGTGCTACTAGTGGCACCCTTTTTTTTATTTTGAAAGCATGTTTAAAAAAAATTAAACCGTCACTACAAAAACAGGAAACCATAAGACAATTTCAACGTAAAAAAAAATATATATATAGAAGAATAAATTATGACAAATTTGTAACAAATTCTGAATTTTTTTAAAGGACAAAATTATATATATATATATGTGTGTGTGTGTGGTTAAAAAACAAACACATAATACTCTAAATAATTAATGTTAAAAATAAAAATAAAAACAAGTCTAAATATATTTATTAGTATTTATTTTAAAAAAAATGATATAATACAAAAAAAACAAACAAGCAAACAAACAAAACATAATATGAAACAAAATAAAATGAAAAAATATATATACTATAATAAAAAAACATAACCATCACCCACACCATAAGGCCCTCTCCCATCTCCTCTTCCCCACGTTTCCCCCATCCCCTCTTCCCCACGTTTCCCCCATCCCTACTACCCCTCCCCACTCACCCACTACCCCTCGTTTCCCATCCTTACTACCCCTCCCCATTCACCCACTACCCCTCCCCATGTATCATATATTAAATATTGAGGGGGTGAAACGTGGGGAATGGGGGAGGGGCTTAGGTATTAAATATTAAGGAGGGGTGAAACGTGGGGGTGGATGGGTGGCAGAGACGATGGGTAAAGGGAGGTAGGGAGGGTGTCATGGTTTTAAGAATCCCCCTCCTCTCCCTACCTCCTTTCCCATGCCCCTTTTTCTATGTTTTGTTTTTATTTTTATTTTATATATATATATATATATATTCATGATATTTTGTTTTATATTATATTTTGTTTGCTTTGTTAATTTGTTTGTTTTGTTTTATATAATATCATTTATTTTAGTTTATCTTTTTATTAATTTTTTTAAAATAAGTGTTACATTTAAAAAAAATTAAAACATTGGTTATTTACCACATTTTGTGTTTGTTTTTAACCAATTTTCTAATCTTGTTCTTTAAAAAAAATCTGAATTTGTTACAAATTTGCCTTTTTTAATTTTTTAAAGGTTAAAAGTGACTTCTTGTTTCCTATTTTTTATAGTGATGCTTTAAAAAAATAAGATTTTTTTTTAAAACATGGTTTTGAAATAAAATTTTTGTTAGTAGTAGTACCACTATTCAATGACTGCAAGGGGCACCAGACAAGATTTTAAAAAAGTTGTAATCCCCCCCGAAAAGGGTGCTAGCGGTAGAACCACTTTTCGAAATGGGGTTTGTTTTTGGTGTTTTTTAAGCAAAAGTGTGAGTTTTTATGGTTATATTTATTCTTCTAAGTATATAGTTCTCATTTTATAGTATATCGAGTTGGGATAGTTTCAAAACCAAAGGGGGAGAGGCAAAAAATTCAAAGACAAGTCATAGATCCAATGTTTTTATTGCAAGAAGTTTGGCCACTATGACAGTGAATGCAGAAAGAAGCAAGAAGACATGAAAAAGGGAAAATCACATGTAAGCAATATTGATGAAGGAACAATAGAATCAATGTTCATTTCATGTAATATCACTAAAGAAACCATCGACAACAAGGATCTCTAATTGTTAAATACTAGCTGCAACAATCACATGGCATGTAAACAACATTTGTTTACTAACATAGATACTTCTTCCACATCAAAAATAATTCTTGTTCATGATTCTCAAGTACAAGGCAAAGAAAAAGGTATTGTTTCTGTCCTAAACAGACAAAATGAGAACAAATCCATTCATAATGTTTTCTATGTACCTCATCTTAAGCAAACCCTAATAAGTGTAGGATAGTTGAGTCAAAACGATTATGATGTTAGGTTTAAAGGCACCATATGTACAATTTCAAATAGGTCACCTAGTAGAAGACTCATAAAAAAATAGATATGACCAAAAACATAATGTTCCATTTGAATTTAAGAAGTCTAAACTAGTGATAGTCATATGCACATAAAGTCTCTAACACATATGAGACATGGTTGTGGCACTGTAGATATGGTCATTTATCTTTTAGGAGTCTTACTCACTTGCAAAAAATAGTCAATGGTTAGTGGATTTCATGTGATGAATGAAGAAAACACTTCTTATTAATGTTGTATCCTACAAAAGAATCAAAGGGACAACTTTCCAAGAGATTCCTACATAGAAAAATAACACCTTCATCTAGTACATATACACCTTTATGCTCCCATACGAAATAATTCCATAGATGGTAGTTATTATTTATTAACATTTATTGATGATTTCAGCATGAAAATATGTATATATTTCCTCAAGAAAAAATATGAAGCTTTGTCAAAGTTCATAGAATTCCAGGATAGGGTTGAAAAACAAAGTGGAAAATACATCAAAGTGATTAGGTCAGATGGAGGTGGAAAATATGATTCAAAAGTGTTTGCATATTTTTGTAGAAAATGGGGTATCAAGAGGCAGTTTACAACAAGATATATTCCACAACAAAATGGAGTGGCTAAAAGAAAGAACCATACCACCATGACCATGGAAAAAAGTATGATTAAAGTGAGGAATTTGTCCAATGAGTTTTGAGAAGAATATGTTGCATGTTCATTATACATACTCATCATATCTCCTATAAAGAGTGTGAAAAATAAAGTGCCACAGGAAGGATGGAGTGGCACAAACACAAGTGTCTCTCACTTCATATTTCTTAGTTGCATAACATATTCACATGTTCTAGATGAGTTGAAAAGAAAGCTAAACAACAAGAGTGAAAGTGTATTTTAATTGGATATAGTGAACAATCCAAAGACTTCAAAACGTTTAATCCAATTAGTATGCATTTTGTGGTCAGTAGAGATGTCAAATTTTTAGAGGATAAATATTGGAGTGACCAAGAAAATGAGATAGTGGACAGTCAAAGTACATCTCTTAAAATAGATGAAGAGCTAGAAAATATAGGATAATAGGACCTTATCCTGCAAATATTGCAAGTACAAAGACAAGAAGAACAACCAGCAAATAGTTCTTCTTCAAGTAATAATTAAATATTAACTAACAGAAATGACAGAGAAAAAATATTATAATATAAATTTATTGTTGATGGATAATTGGGTGAATGTGGACAAAGTCTAAACTCCTTAGTTTCAATGGTTCAAATCTAGAACAAAACATGACAGAATATAAAACTTTCCCTAGATCATACAATCAAAGTATTAACTAGAAAAGGGATATGATCTCATACCTTGTCATTGAAGGTTGTCCTTTCTAGTTGTGCATTCCAGCTCCTTTTTTTTTGTTATTTATTTGTAGATGAATACAACACAAAACAATACAAGTGAAAGAAACAATGTACTATTGATAATATCTCATAAAATAGTCAAGGATAAATGCTCTAAATATTGAAATAAAACAAGACAAATATTTATGGGAAAGGAAATATATTGTTGTGTTATAAAAAAAATAATGGAACGGACTTACAACCATTTTCCTTGACATTGTGAAGGTCATTTCCAATGATACATTTTCCTGAACTCACTTTCTTTGCTCCAAAAGACTGACTATCAAGGAATGGCCTCAACACTATAGAACTATTAGAAATTCTCTAGCATTTGGTTATCACATCAAAGATTCCACCTACCTACTCCATGATATTGGGATTGTATTTATAAGCTCAAAGGGGTTGTTTAGATATAAGAGAATGAGGGAGAAGGATAGGGAAAGGTACCAAAGGTTTAGGAATTCAGTTGAGATCCACCCAAATAGGAAGAGACAAGTGTCCATGAAGGATTGATTCTAGAATCTCCTCGAACCTTTTATATTTTCCTTTCGAAAAGACAGTGTCACACTTTGCATGAATGCAACATGAGACAATATCGGAGTCTGCAGTGATGCAACCTATGACATGAGGGATTGACGCAGGTTGTCATAGAGAAAGATGTGACATCCTATTGAATTAGGGTTTTCTAAAAAGGAAATATCCTCATAGGTTCCATCTTCCAAGCAGGGTACTGCATATTATTTAGTGATTGAGGCAAAGGAAAAAGGCACATTATCCATCATAATGATGACAACAAAAATTATGTGTAATGGATTTCCCCCCAAAATATGAAGTTAGAGAAGAATGATAGCTGAGGTACTTTGTTAAAGGAGTGTTGAGGCAAGGCACCCATTGATTAGAAACCTGGAAACAACAAACAAGGCATTACAGTACAATAATATTTAATCTCTAAGATATGTATCCCAAATGAATCATAGCATGGATGGCGATAAATACATTGTAGATCCATGTCAAATGATATAGGTCATCATTACCAAAATACATCGTATATCCATGCCAAATTACTCAAATACAGACATAGCTACTGAGATACATTGTATATCTATGTCATAATAACTCAAATTTGAGCATAGCCATCGAACATACATTATGGATATATGCAATAGTACATACACAAAATACTCCATCGCAACCGAGGGAATGAAAATAATACAAGTGGATTCCCACAGCAAAACCCAGATTCTTCATCCGGATCCCGAATGGTACGATTCTATCCATGTGAATAGGTGTTTTGATGTCGAACATGGTAGAAACCACTTGATTATCGGTCTTTCAGGTATATTGTTAACAAGTGTGAGGGTGATCACCATTGATGTCAATGATTCACAAGGTACCCTAGTACATCCCTTTGAATGTGAATTGATTAGCTGAAGTGAACACTCGGTTGAATGTTTCAATCAGAGGCTAATGATGTGATCCTACAGTTGAAAATGAGGAAACCTTCCATTGAGGCATGCAAGTCTAAGGTACTAACTGGTTTCTAAGTCTAATTCTTGGATAATGTGTTTAAGTAGAAAAGAATAGACATGTCAAAGGAGGGCCATGACGTTTCCCCCATCATCGACAGGAAACAGGAACAAAGGATTTGGAAGTGATTCTGAATACAGAGTGATTTTAGGAATGAATAAGGGATGGACGACACAAAAGAAGCCTCAAATACTACAAAATAGGCCGACAAAAAAGAGGGCTTATAGGTTGATTCTCTTTTGACAAAATGAGGCTCAACATAATGGAGAACTTCTCTTGAACATATTGACATGACAATTATCTGGGAAGCACTAACTCAACAAGGATCACAAACCAATGAATGGACTTATTGAAGATTATAATCAATGAGAGACAAGTGGATTTCCCAACATTGACCAAAAGGGTGAAAGGATGTCATGTTCAAGAGTGACTTCCTCTCATTAGTACAGGTTCAAACACATATCACTTCCCACATTTTCACCATAATGATTCATGAGTACCTCTTTTTTTTCGATGAGTTGAAAGAGGGTAACAGATGCTTGACGGGATTTTTAATTGCCTTCTAATTACTTAGAAAACAACTAAGAAGTGTACATTAATTGTCAACGCGGGGTTCGTTGAGAACTTGCAAGTTACCATGCACTGTATGTACAAACCACAATCTCCTCTTACATTGGTTTATCTACTTGAAATTGTAGTTCAATAACCTTAGTTACAAACAATAGTATGAGGAGTTACATTGTCTTGGCAAGGAACTAGCCATCTAAACAACTATTGAAACTAAATTGCAGGAAAGTAAATCACACGACATGAAAGTAAATGCTAAAACTAAATTCACACTTGAAAGTAAATGCTAAAACTAAATTCACACTTGAAAGTAAATTCTGAAACTACATTCACAATCTGCAGAAAAATAAATCATAGAACTATGTCACACTTTGCGGGAAAAGTAAATTGTAATACTACGTTCACACTGTGCAAGAAAGTAAATTCTAAATCTAAGTTCACAACACACTTGACAGAAAGATAAATTGTAGAAATAAAATCTAAAAGTTATCATTTCCAAATACAAGTTACTATTTATGATCCAATGGAGTAAATAACATTATCGCATTAAGCTCAATGATTGTAAAATAAACATTTAAATCTCTATCTATGCATTCAAATGAAATTGCAGAAATAAAATTCACACTTCATAAGAAATCACAACTAAGCAATGAAGTGCAACTACATCAACATAAAATAAATAAAATCATACTGCAAAAGAAATTATAAAACTAAGATCTAATTGAATCAAAATGAGAGTATAGCTTTATTCCATCATCAATTGGACTATTGCTCTAAGAGTCCTCCCATAGAATGGAGAAAGAACTCTTATTTATACATGATTTCTCCATAACAACTAATAAATGAGAATCCAAAATATCCTCAACAAATTCCTAAAAGTTTGGATCTCAAAACTAATCCAAGATCCTTACTAACTACATGCTATTTAGAATGCCTTTGAAGTCAAAGTCGAATTTAGGGATAGAGGCTACAATAAAATAGTCAAAACGCATCCCAAATGTCTCTTAACAACTTTTGACTTCTTAGGTCCATTATATATTTGATAGAGATCTTCAAATCTTTGTGAATAAGCCAAATATGCACTCATATCCACCTCCATTTACCAACTTTAATTTAACATCATGATTTGAGACATATAAGAATAATAGAAATAATAGATTTATAAGAAATCCATTACTCCTAATGAATATCTTTCTCCAAAGTTGGTGGTTGAAGGTAAAATTTGAATTATTGACTTTCTGTAATGCTGCAGATAGAGTTTCCGTAATGCTGCAAATACCTGTAGAGTTTCCGTAATGCTGCAGATAGAGTTTTTGAAATGTTGCAAATAGAGTTTTTGTAATGCTACAGATAGAGTTTCCGTAATGTTGCAGATAGAGTTTCTGTAATGCTGCAGATGGAGGTTTCGTAATGTTATAGATGGAGGTTCCGTAATGCTACAGATGGAGTTTATGTAATGCTGCAGATAGAGTTTATGTAATGTTGCAGATGGAGTTTTCGTAATGCTGCAACAAATGTTCTGTACTGCTACAAAACTCCCTCAAATATGTTGTAGTTGCTTCCAACAATTGATTCAATATTCAAAGCAAATACATAGTACACTAATTCTCTCAATGTTAGTCAAAAATAAAATGAAATACTAAGACATGTAATGGAAAAATTACTTGAGCATAAAAACCTGGATATGAGCGTAAGAAATGATTAATGCATGAATATGGATAGGCAAAAAGAATTATAAATACAGTGAAATGGTGGTAAAAATATGCTAAATTCAAGGCCCATCATCTCCCCCAAACTGAAAATGTTGCATGTCCTCATGCAACCCTGTGTCAACCAATCTTAATGATGTTCCTTTTTATGCATGACTCAAAATGCATCATCAACAAGCCACCACCAATGTATCTGATCATCAAAACGTATGAAATTTCATCTTGAACAATCCTCCATGCCAACTTAACATTTTTATTGCAAAAATGCAAGAAAAAATATATTTTGTAGCCAATGGACTGGCAATTTGCAGCTTTCACAAAAAATGTCATTTTTCCAAAAATATGAACCGGGTTTTTACCAAACTTTGCAGGGGTGTTAGGAATGTCATTATGCTTCTCCTAGCCAAAACTTGGAGAAACCCACATCACAGTTTTCGAGAAAATGAGAAAATGGTTGTAGGTGACTATGCTTGATTTCTCAAAAAATATCAACTGGGTTTTCACCAAACTTTGCAGGGGTGTAAGGAATACCATTATGCTTCTCCCAGCCAAAAATGGGAGAAACCCACATCACGATTTTCGAGAAAATGGTTGTAGGTAACTATTCTTGATTTCTCGAAAACTGTGCATCGGATCGGATTGAGCTGAAACTTGGTGTATTTATTCTTCTTACCCTGATTCTTATCTCCACCAAGTTTCGGGAAAACCCATTTGACCGTTTGAAAGATATCTGCATTTCAATTTCTGCACTCTAGGCTGCCATAAAAAATGCTCCATTGCTGTGCATGCATTTACCAAATGAACTGCGTGAAGACTTAAAATGAAAAAAATCAGGACAGATATCATGTTTTTGCAGTAAAAATATTTGTTCTTGTGCAAATCCCAATCTGTCAAGTGGAGTATGCAATTGCTCTGTTTCATATGCCTTTGCTGCTGCTTATAGAGATTGTAATCATTCAATTCTCTCCATACACAAAACTTGTATTCATATCAGACATATTCATAGCAGAATTATATATGGCTGTAGTGGCATATGTTTTGATGATTTTTAGGAAACCAATCAATAAATAACAAGGTAATTTGATCACCGAGAGATAAGCACTGATAAATAGAACTTGAGATGAAATTACCAGTTGTTTGGAGCAGTCATCGAATTATCTCATGCATGCCCATCTTTATGCAACTTTTTGGCAAATATTCAGTGAAAGTAATTTATTTCTTATATAGCATTCCAAGGCTGCCCTGTTGTGTTGAATGCTTCCCCCAAACTGAGAACACATCATGTCCTCATGTTGTCTTGAAAAACAAATGGATGATGTTGCTGCAATTAGAATGTAGAGCTGACAATGTTCTTGAGTAGATACCTCTGTTATGTAATACTGAAAATTGAAAGCAGAAAAACAGATTTTTCTTGTTGAAACTTGAATCTTGCAGCGAAAGGAAACCATTATTCTCAAGGATGGAACCACAATCTTATCTTAACGCTGCCTCCCCTCCAATGAAAATTTGTGTTCGATCTGTGCACCATGCATAGAAGCAGTAGTGATCAGCCTTACAAAAGAATTAGAATAGACCTCCACTTGTTCTAATTTTGTTGATCTGGAAGTTGGAACAATAAATGCAAGGGCGTAAAGTATTGTATCTAATTTTGGCATTTCATTTTGCTACAGAATTTTCTCTTTGACAGTGACATAAAATCCAAACACGAAATGCATTAATTGATTTCCCTAGTAGCACACAATCATCTTTATTTGTATTGACAGAAAATTTCATAATGGAATTCAAGGCAGCAATGTATTCCTCATTGAAAGGCTAGTGGATCCATTGTGTGGCAAATATTTGGAGCGAAGAAATATGGCTGGTATTGGCATTAGAAGTGTCTTGAAAGAAGACATGCAAATTACTATGAAAGATTGGAAAATGATAATTTCTGCTACAGGTATCACTGTTAATGCTATTTGCAAAAGAAAAATAATAATGAAAATGGGGTTTGCCCCTCTTTCCATAGAACCAATGCAACTACTACCATCTATATTTTTAGCAGATTTATTCATTTGAATATCTTCTTATGGAAGCTATATATAACTTGTCCAAAACTCCATATTTTCCTTCTCCAAATACTAACAATTGATTCATTTTCAAGATATTGCTCACCAACCCAACATCCGAGCAGCAACAACATACGACATTCAACAACCATTAACCATATCCATTATAGTAGCCTGCAAAAATTCTGTAGCAACCTGTAGATGATATGTAGCATATATTCCTGTGACTTTTTCAGAGATTGTAGACACCGCGTTCTAGCATCCAAACACTCCATGATGCTTATTATCTTTTAGAAAATAACCCTATTACTCTTCAAAATGGTGCCATGAACTGAAGGTATGATATTATCTATAAATTGCAACTTCAGAACACTAGCAATATTCATTTTCCATAAACAAAACCAGTGTCAATAAAAGCACAACTGACCTTACTTCTTCCCATGGGCTGTGGTCTCTTAGACTCATGTTCAAGTTTTGAACAATATGTAGCAACATGTTCCAATGATCCTTTGTTGATAGGAGTATCTCTATCTCAAGGTGCTCAATCTGACTATCCTTTGGTAAACCCCTGATGCTTTCCACCCTCTTATATAACAGTGGAGTTTTATGTAGGAATGGCTTCTACAACAGTTTATTTTGCTGTAGGTTCTTGTGGCCAGCATATTCCTTTCTTCTTGTAGTATCCTTGGCTTGTAGATGAGCTGCTTCCCATTTTCTTTCTGTTGGTTCTTGTGTGACAGCAGTAAGACTTCTTCTTCCAACAAATTCTTTGGCTTGTCCATGTGCATTGGTTGTCCATCTCTCCTTACAACGGGTTCTTGTGTGGCAGTAGTAGGGCTTCCTATTGTTGGTTCTTGTGTAACAACTATAGGGATTATGTAGCAACATACTTTTCATGCTTGGGTGTTTAGGAGATGTCAGGCTGGGCTCAGCTAGGGAAGTATAGATGAAGTAATGCTTAAATGGAAGGATGAAGGTTTGGGTTGAGCAAGGATGGTAGAGGATGGAAAAGAATGATGACGAGTAATGTAAGGATTATGATGTGTAATGGTGTGGTCACGATAGGTAATGGTGTAGTCATGGTAGGTAATGGTGTGCCCCTTCCCCCAAACTGAAATATTTTACTACCCTTAGAAATATAGGAGGAAGTAGTGAAAAAGGCTCAAGCGATTTCCCAAATACAAATCTATAGCGTTCAATGAACTTAACTAACAATAAAGAAAATAAGCATACCTTTACCTACCTATGAATATCGTGAAATGTGCAGTAGCATCCTGAGAAGCATGAGATCTGATGTGCTCCACAATGGTGTAGAAACTTACAAGAAAGAGCAATGCGGAATCCAGAGCTTGGATTTGGAGATGAAAATGATCTTCTGATGTAGTAGCAAATCTTGGAACTTTATTTAAAGAGCATGATGGAATACTTTATTTCTCACTTATTTGAAAACCTTGTCCGCCAGCAAGCTGGTTTTCAGACAAGATCTGTCTGACTGCGCCCATAGGGTTTTCACAATCAGAAAATTTTTATTCTCGAGGGATGCCCGCCAGCAAGCTGTTTTTCAAGCATTCCAAGGTCTGATGGCGCCTGAAACAGGTTTTCACCATCAAATTTTATTTGGAAAGGGGGTAGGGAGGTGAGGGAGCTTGACATTGTAAGTCAGCCAAGCTGCTTTATTGTGTGGGTCAGGGATGGGTGGAGCAGAAAGTCATGGGAGAAATGGAATGGTGGAGGATGAATGCAATCTGATGATAGTGGTGATAGAGATGATGTTCATGAGAAAATCTTATCAACCACATAAGGAAATGAAACATATATTAACTTTAGCAGGCATGCATATCAAAATGGGAAAATGGAATACATAAGCATACCATGGTGCTAGTGAATGAGCATGATGAATCTTAGGTCTTCTGAAAGAATTCTTTATAGAAATCAGTGATGTGGAAATGGGAATGTGGGAATGGCACTTGACCTCTAGAACATTGGTCTTCAGCTTCTTCATATCAATTCTTCATATGCCTCATTCTGGATCCATCTACCATCTTTGATAAAAAGTCTTCTGGTTGTTGTCTTTTGGTGAGACACTATTGGATTAGGCTTCTACGAACTTGAGCTTCAAAAGTAGCACATATCATGCTAATGAATCTTCATTTTTTTATTTCTAGAGAGAATTCCCATCAACATTAAATTTGGTCTTCATGAATCATTCATCCATAGATTAACCTTCTTTTAATCTTCCAAGGACCTGCAAAAAAATTGACACTTACCTGCAATAAAATGTGAGCTCATGGAAGAAGAGAGGTGATCGATCCCTCTTAATCCCAAACATATGGAAGATAAATACAGCAAATTCTTATAAAACAAATTCAAGGAAGATAAAACAAAAATTCACTTTTTACCTGTTGTAGAGCAGTGGCCACCTTAGACAACCCAATGGTAATTTGTGAATAACTTCTTAGTTTCAAAACTGATTTGAGTGATTCCAAAGCTAAATGAAATTGGATTCATAGGGGTAACTTCAGTAGAAATAGTTTTTGAAAATGCATTAATATGGTATTCTAAATCTGCTAAAGAACATCATGTAACACATACTGGTTGCAATTTTCAGCCTAGACCAATAGTCAGTGATTTGAGCATAACTTTTTCGTTTGTTGACGGATTGACTCGATTCCACTTGGAGGTTAAATTATATTCCCATATTTACCTCCAATGGAAATATTTTTTTAATTCAATAAGAATGGATTGGTCGAATATGCCAAAGTACATTTGATGAGGCAGAGTTCCGGGAGTGCTGATTTATGATAGGCAGTTAGTATTTTGGGCATAACTTCCTCGTATGATATCGGATTTGAGTGATTCAAATTGTGTTGTAAACTAGATTCATAGGATAATATTCCTTACAAACAGGTTTAAAAATTTCATCCATTTAGGCTCCCAAAAATTGACTGTCCCAACCGTGTTCTTGAGTTGTCTACCCTACACCCAGTCAGTATTTTGACCATAACGTTTTCGTTTGATATCCAAATTGAAAAATTTAAATTGATTTAGAAACTATATTCCAAGGGATACTATGGATAGAAACAGGTTTTAAAAATGTGTCCATATGGTCTCTCAAAACACGATTATCCTGACTGCGTTTTCAGTAAGCCCAACATGCCAAAATGCCCAAATAGCCATTTTTTCACTAAAATGACGATTTAGATGGAAGTGGACGTTTTTATGGATATAATTTCAATGTAATACATCAAATAAAAAATAAAATCAACAATCCATATATTTTTTAAGGTTCCGCAGTTGAGCTACAGATCCTCAAAAATTGTATTTTAGTGCTAAAGGATGTATTTTTATGAATTGAGTAACATATTACATACCCATTTGAAATTCTTGAGTCTTGTCTACTCCTTCATTGGCTTCCCCTCGATTCCTCTTGAATCCTTCAATAAAATATTCATTCACCAAGCCTCATTCCTCTTTCCAAGCTTTCTGCAAAAGACAAATTAGTAATATGTGTGGCTCTTACTGCACCACATAATCATCATCTCGAATCTTGATTTTATTCGTGAAAATAGAAGGCATAAATAAATCTACTTCTATTGCATAAATTATTAAAATGGTTCAAATTTGCAGAGACTTGTGGCTGGCTATTACACTATAGCAATGCTACAGTGAGGTCGTCTTTGCATCTTACATGTCTTTGCGCTTCCATCCTTAAAAAAATATATGCATGTATAATAAAAACAAATAGCTCACTACCAAAAGAAAAATTACTCAAGCAAAAAGACAATGGTTGTGGTAACTCCCCGGCAACAACACCAAAATGACGGGCTTTTTAATTGCCTTCTAATTACTTAGAAAACAACTAAGAAGTGTACATTAATTGTCAACCTGGGGTTCGTTGAGAACTTGCGAGTTACCATGCACTATATGTGCAAACCACAATCTCCTCTTACATTGGTTTATCTACTTGAAGTTGTAGTTCAATAACCTTACTTACAAACAATGGTATGAGCAGTTACATTGTCTTGGCAAGGAACTAGCCATCTAAAAAACTATTGAAACTAAATTGCAGGAAAGTAAATCACAAGACAAGAAAGTAAAACACACGACATGAAAGTAAATGCTAAAACTAAACTCACACTTGAAAGTAAATTCTGAAACTACATTCACAATCCGCAGAAAAGTAAATCCTAGAACTATGTCACACTTTGCGGGAAAAGTAAATTGTAATACTACGTTCACATTGTGCAAGAAAGTAAATTCTAAATCCAAGTTCACAACACACTTGACAGAAAGGTAAATTGCAGAAATAAAATCTAAAAGTTATCATTGCCAAATACAAGTTACTGTTTATGATCCAATGGAGTAAATAACATTATTGCATTAAGCTCAATGATTGTAAAATAAACATTTAAATATCTATCTATGCATTTAAATCAAATTGCAGAAATAAAATTCACACTTCATAAGAAATCACAACTAAGCAACGAAGTACAACTACATCAACATAAAATAAATAAAATCATATTGCAAAAGAAATTATAAAACTAAGATCTAATTGAATCAAAATGAGAGTATAGCTTTATTCCATCATCAATTGGACTATTGCTCTAAGAGTCCTCCCATAGAATGGATAAAGAACTCCTATTTATACATGATTTTTCCATAACTAATAAATGAGGATCCAAAATATCCTCAATAAATTCCTAAAAGTTTGGATCTCAAAACTAATCCAAGATCCTTACTAACTACATGCTATTTAGAATACCTTTGAAGGGAAATTCGAATTTAAGGATAGAGGCTACAATAAAATAGTCAATACTCATCCCAAATATCTCTTAACAACTTTTGACTTCTTAGGTTCATCATATATTTGATAGAGATCTTCAAATCTTTGTGACTAAGCCAAATATGCACTCATATCCACCTCCATTTACCAACTTTAATTTAACATCATGATTTGAGACATATAAGAATAATAGAAATAATGGATTTATAAAAATCCATTACTCCTAATGAATATCTTTCTCCAAAGTTGATGGTTGAAGGTAAAATTTGAATTATTGACTTTCTCTAATGCTACAGATAGAGTTTCCGTAATGCTGCAGATACTTGTAGAGTTTCCATAATGTTGCAGATACTTGTAGAGTTTTCATAATGCTGCAAATAGACTTTCTGAAATGCTGTAAATAGAGTTTATGTAATACTGCAGATAGAGTTTCCGTAATGCTGCAGATAGAGTTTCTGTAATGTTGCAAATAGAGTTTCTATAATACTGCAGATAGAGTTTCTGTAATGTTGCAAATGGAGGTTCTGTAATGCTGCAGATGGAGTTTCTGTAATGCTACAGATAGAGTTTCTGTAATGTTGCAGATGGAGTTTCTGTAATGCTGCAGATAGAGTTTTTGTAATGCTGCAACAAATGTTCTGTACTGCTACAAAACTCCCTCAAATATGTTGTAGTTGCTTCCAACAATTGAGTCAATATTCAAAGAAAATACATAGTACACTAATTCCCTCAATGTTAGTAAAAAATCAAATGAAATACTAAGACATGTGATGGAAAAATTACTTGAGCATAAAAACCCGGATATGAGCATAAGAAAGGATTAATGCATGAATATGGATAGGCAAAAAAAATTATAAATACGGTGAAATGGTGGTAAAAATATGCTAAATTCAAGGCCCGTCAATGCTCGTTATAGCTCATCCTTTGGATGAGTGTAGACTCATATGTTTTTTGAACCTAAGAAATGAGAGGTTTGGTCCCATATGGGTCCTTCGATGTTTTCTTTTAATGAGTCCAAAGAATGTAAATTCAATGATCTTTTCATATTTAGAGAGTCTAAAAAATATCAAAAGAAGACTCCAAATGGTCCATTTTCGTAAAAGTTAGTCTCCTCACCTGAAAAAGAATAAAATAATGCAAGAGAGAGCCCTTCTAGTCAATATTGACTAGAGTATACCATTTTCATAAATAGTTCAAATGGTCTGAAAAGGGGTAAACTATCACCAAACATATGTCCTTTCAAGTTCTTTTACGAGTGTGAAGAGACAAGATCACTTGGAAAACTTTTCACATTTAAGGAGTTTGAAAAGTGATTAAAGAAAACTCCAAAGAGTTCCTTTTTCATATAACTAGTCTCCCAAGGTCAAAAATGGGATAAACTATCACTCGAAAGAAAACTTTGGCATGGTTGATAACCGAGTACGACAAAGGTAAAAAGTAAACTCAGCAGAGTTCCTTTTCTGTAAATAGTCTAGTGAGTCCCAATAAAGAAATAAACTTGTACTCATTAGACACTTCCTCATTATTTTATGAGTACAAGAAAAACAAACTAAACTAGACACCTTTTTTTTAACTTTAACGAGCACGACTATGATATCAAAAGCACTCGAAATATTTTTCATGTTTTAACGAGAGAAAAAAAAAGAAGTAAAAATTAATCTCAACACCTCTTACTGTTTTTAACGAGCTCGAAGATGGGTGAAAATAATGATCGAACATCTGCTTCATTTTTTAACAAGCTTGCAATAGAAAATGAACTATGCTTGGGATTTTGTTTCATGGTTTAGAAATATCGAAACCAAAAATAAATTATGCTCGAAATGAGTCCCATTGGCAAGAGTTTTCCCAACATGATGTCCAATGGTTGGTACTTTTCCCCAGCATAAGTATGAAATGCTAATGGATCGACCCCAACATGATTCGTAGAGGTTGGAAAAGATATCGAGTTAACTTCAATATGATGTACATAGGTTGAATACATGCCCCCCAAACCTATTTGCATATTCCAACTCTACTTCTTCTTGCGATTAAACTCTTGGCTACCAGTATTGATAGGTTCACTAGAAATAGAGGAAGAAGGAGGATAAAGTGGCATAGGCAGATGAAAGGAAGTTTCACGAAGTAACTCTAGTGGAAGACTCGACTCAATGGATGGAGGATCTATTTCATTTTGTAATGAGCTTGACACAGATGAGGAACCATTATCGTAGTGATCTGCTCCATTTTTTAATGAGCTTGACACAGGAATAGAAATCTGCTCGTGGTCATTTGTTTCATTTTTTAACGAGCTTGACATGGGAATATAACTCTGCTCATGGTCATCTATTTCATTTTTTAACAAGCTTGACATAGGAATACAACTCTGCTTATAGTCCTTGTTCCTAGCTTCCAAGAGGTCTCCATCGGATGGGAGAACAATACTCTATAAAGAATGCATTCCAAGAGATGCAATAGGGGTAATATGGGGAATATCAAGCTCAGATGCCTCCATTGAAGGGTTCACCATTTCAACTATGGGATCTAAATTAAGAGAATTTGAGCAGATAGTGAGAGGCTCTTTCTTAGCAGCAATTGAAGACATGGGGGAGAATGCCACATAATTAACATGTGGTTGGGGGGTACCACTGAACGTAAGGAACATTCAGGGAAGTCGGATGGTCAATAGTCATACAATGATTGGGAATAACAAATTAAATTTGATCAATGGTCGCTATTCTCCCATCATGGGTAAAATGAATCACTCGAAAAGGTGTGGACACAACAACTTTCATAGCATAAACATAATCCTTCCCAAGGAGTAAATTAAAATCCAAGGGTCCTTGGACCACCATAACATCAATGCAAACATTTTTTCCTCCTAAGTTGATGGAAAACTCAAGGAGGATCCCTAAAGTCTCACTAGATCTTCTACTAAGATCCACTGGATGATTAGTGGTTGGAACAAGCATAGGAGAGCCTAAGGCTTGCAAAGCAGTTGAGGATGAAATACTTACGGAAGCCCCTTCATCTATGATAGTATGAAATATGAAGCTATCATAAGACCGCACAATGACTTGGAAATGAATGTGGGAAGGAAGAGGAGGATCTGTCATCTTATTCCAATAAAAGGAAATGACCTCACTACTTGGAGGGGGTTCCATCGAAATGGGTGAAATGCCCCCTTTTGTAGAGGAATATGAAGTGACAAGAAAAACCAGAGTGCTATATGTTTCACTCTTTGAAGGAAGAATAGGTCAACTGAATATGGGATCGGATCGACCACTTGGTCTTCACTCTTTAAACAAAGAGTGGGATTGATCGAGGACGGAGCTGGATCGACCACTTTATTGACCAATGGGGAGTCTGTTGGTTGTGGAGCTCGATCTTCCTTATTCAAAGATCTTGTTTCTTCCATGTCTGGATCCCATCCCATTACAGGGGGGTTTGGGGGTGATTTCCCACCCAAAATAGTCTCCATTGGGGGTACAGGGGGGACGACGACTAGTTTGGGAGCTGCTCTGGAAGGGGTTCAAGGGAAGATCCCCTGTAGCGAAAATTTTGGAAAAATGCCTTGTAAAATGTTGTAATTTCATAGTCATGACTTGGTCAATAATGTGTGATTTATGGGCCCATGGTTTGGGGTGTTCCATAGTATTTTCCCATGGTAATTGCTCTTTAAAAGGAAGGAATTGTAATATGGTTGTGTATTTTAGCATTATAAATATCTCTATGATTGTGTAAGAGACCCTGTGACAAAGTGAAGAGGAAATTGCAGAGGATGTGCTATGGGTTGTATCCCTTCATTTTGATGGATGGTATAATAATAAGGACTCGAAATTTATGTGTGGATGTATCCCATATTGGGTGAAACACGTTATATTGGTGTCTCTCTTTTATTGTGTTTATGTGATTTATATTTACATCTTGTTTATTGTTATTTCTCTGCGATCTTGTTTTTCTAACAGTGTCAAGGGACAATTTAGGATATCATGATGGAAGCTATTGTGAAGGTACAGTAATGTCTTCCAATAACTATGATGCCTCATCCATACAAGGACAAAGGTAAGTAAGGTGCATTTACCCACCTAATCGGCAAGGAAACCTGACTTTACTCTTTTTTCCTTTGACCTTACGATCACTTGTTGATGGGATATCACTAGCATGAACTATATAAGTTCATGACATGGGTTGTTTCAAATCTTTGGACCACTCTTTTAAAACCTCGGGAATACTAAGGACATGGGTGAGAAGGTGGTCACCCTTAGAAATCCTACAAGGGAATTTTGGCTTAGAACCGGTGTTGGTAGGCTTATCAAAACTCTCAACACTCCCAACATGATTGACAATAGTTGATTGATTTCCCCCTTGCTTATTATTCCCCATTTTTTTCTTCCCTTTCTTCTTCTTCTTAACCTCTCGGTTATTGGTATCTGGGATTTTACTAGGCGTGGAAGAAGATGTGATAGGTGAAGAAGGAAAAGGGTCAACATTAGGTTGGTTTTCACGAGGTGGAGGGCTTGCATTCGAGTCATCAGGAGAATTTGGGATCACTAGAGTGGAGAACAACCATACGGGTAACCCCGCAAAGAAACTAGGAAGATTCAATGTAGAAATGTAGGGAGTAACAACATTTCCAAAACAAGGAAAAGAAAAAGGTTTCCCATGAAAAGGGGTCCCTTCGTTGGTAACCTTTGGAACTGTTTCCATAGACACAGACTCAACCTAGGGTTTGCTAAATCAAAGAGCACACATTACCAAAGTCCCTATAAGATAAGAGAAAGAAAAAAAATCTCTTGTACCAGATACGTCTCTCTCTAAGGATTGTTAAATAAAACACAAAGCCAATGCTAGTCAATCTAAAGGAAACAAGCAAACATGTGAATAGGTAGGATAAATGGTTGCATCCTCACATGTGTGGCAATTTTTCACAACTCGCGATATACCGTAGGGTCTAACAGTACTACTTGGCCTAATATTTCAGAGAAATAATTAAGGAGGATTAGGATTGTACTCTTGACCGTATTACGCGACTACCTAACAGTATGTTCGTAGTAATCTCCCCAAGTGTTGTTCTCAATGTATTGCAACAACAAGATGGCCAAAAGGTTTACTCAGTTGGTTCTAAGATTCTATCGGGGTCTCCCGATATACTGAAGGTATGGGGGAGATCAAATATGTAGTAGTGTTGTCTAATGTGAAACCATTCGAAAGGGGCCTTCCGATATACTCTAAGTACGCGGAAGAACCACATAATCCCTGGGATGCAGCACTGGAAAATAATGACAACTCCTACATTTAACGATGTCAGAACATGTCTTATAGCCTATCACACAATGTTGCTAAATGTTTTAAATTAATGTGTGCTTTATTTTATCTTGAGGCGGTTAAGTGGAAAAAATGGAGTTTTGAATTGACTCAAAACCATGCACGGATTAGAATGAAGTGCAAGTATTTCCATTTCGATGAATGCTAGCTATAGTAAAGAAGAGAGTATTTTTATTTCTTGAATGCATATACCTAATGTAAGAAACATGAATCACTCTTTGATTGCAAAATATGATTTGATACATGATTTAAAGGGACTATATAATACACGATGCGGGGGAATTTTTTTTTAAATGCAATTCATTTCGCTTAAAATGCAAGCTAAAAATGCTCCACACACCAACTAGAATGCAATCACTTTTTGGTTTTCCAATGCTTACAAATGCAATGAAAATGATTTTAATGCAACTTCTTTTGTTTTATTCCTTTCAAATGAGATGAAAAGGACTAAATGCGAACACAAATGATCACACAACAAAAGAATGCAAACCAAAAAACACAATCAAGTAGGTCAACAAGCATTAAAAGAACTCTCTTGACATAAATATCTCAATACTTATCACTTGCAAACCAAGAAATCCAAATCAGATTTAATGAAAGAAAAATCTAATGAAAAAGAACACTCCAATCACTAAATGATTCAAAACCAAATCAAGTGGAATCGGTAGCCAAAAGCAAGTTTCAGATTGAACAAGCACTGCAAAAGGTAGTAATAAACAAGAAACAAAACAAACGATACTTCTTAGTAGAAAAAACTTTGAATTACCCACAGTGTCGCAGTATGCAAACAGACAGAGTTTGACAATCCACAGTGTTGAAGGAGTAACATAGCCTAGGTGTGACAATGTTGCACTGTATTCAAAAGGGATTTGCGACAGACACAATAAGATTTATAAAAAATAAAGGATCTCAACACAACTTAGAAAATGTAAGGTCTAAGAGTCAATCTGGATCACCCAGTGACCTAACAATCAACTTCACATAGAAGCAAAGCAAAGTAAACAAGATCTAAAGAGACAAAATTAAAACTAAGCTAAACAAAATCTAATGTTCTCTCCCCAATGGAGTTGCCAATTTTGTTGATGGATAATTCGGTAAATGTAGACAAAGACTAAAATCCCTAGTTTGAATGGTGCAAATATAGAACAAAACAGGACAAAATATAAAACTTTCCCTAGATTATACAATCAAAGTATTAACTAGCAAAGGGATCTCATCTCATACCTTGTGACTGAAGGTTGTTCTTTCTAGTTGTGCTTTCTATCTCCTTTGTTTTGGTTAGTGATTTGTAGATGAAGACAACACAAAACAATACAAGTGAAAGCAACAATGAACTATTGATAACATCTAAGTAAATAGTCAAGGAGAAAATATTCTCTAAAGATTTAAATCAAACAAGACAAATATTTATGGGAAAGGAAATATATTGATGTATTATAAACAAATAATGGAACATACTTACAACCATTTTCCTTAGTGTTTTGAAGGTCCCTTCCAATGATGCCTTTTCCTAAACTCGCTTTCTTTGCTCCAAAAGAGTGACTATCAAGGAATGGGCTCAACACTATGGAACTATAAAAAATTCTCCAGCATTTGGCTATCATATCAAAGATTCCACCTACATACTCCATGAGATTGGGCTTCAATTTCTAATCACAAAGGGATAGTTGGGAGATGAGAGAATAAGGGAGAAGGATAGGGAAAGATCCCAAATGTTCAGGAATTTGACTGAGATCCACCCAAATAGGAAGAGATGAGTGTCCATGAGGGCTTGATTCTAGAAGCTCCTCAAACCTTCTCTTTTTTTCCTTTCGAAAATACAGTGTTGAAATATGCATGAATGCAACATGAGACAATGTTGCAGTCTGCACTGATGTAACCTGCGACATGAGGAATTGCCACAGGTTGTGAGAGAGAAAGTTGTGTCATCCTCTTGAATTAGAGTTTTTTGAAAGGGAAATTTCCTCATAGGTCCCATCTTCCAAGTAGGCTACTGCATATTCTTTAGGGATTGACGAAAAGGAAAAGGCACATTATCCATCATCATCATGAAGCTGAGAATTACGTGTAACATTTATGACCACGAGGACAAAGTGAATCAACAAACTCACTTTCCATTATTATCCTATCAACTGACATACTTCGAAGAAGTAGTGAAGGAAGAACATTAGGTGCAGGGTATGAATGATGAAATAGAGGCCACTGAAAAGGACAGGACATGGGATCTTGTTGATATTCCATTAAACAAAATTAGCATAGTTGTCAAGTTGATTTATAAGACATAACTAAATGAAAAGGGAAAGATGGAGAAGCATAAGGAAACATTAGTTTCCAAAGGATTTACTCAACAAACATGAGTTGATTATGGTGGACCTTTTTCTCCATAAGCAATGTTAGATGCCATTATAGCTATGTTATCCATTGCATCCCAAAACAAGTGGCAAGTATACCAAAATGGATGTGAAGTTATCCTTCCTAAATGGAATATTGGATGAAGAGGTGTACATGGATCAATTACCAAGATTTGAAGTAAAAATCCAAGGGTGCAAAGTGTACAATTTAAAGAAGGTGTTATATGGTCTAAAGCAATCCCTAAGAGAAAGGTGCAAGAGAATTGACTCTTACTTTCTCAACAATGGATTCAACGGGAGGAGTAATGAGCCAACTCTATACACAAAAGCAAATAAAAAATCAAGAGTATTTTTCGGCATAGAAGTTGAGCAATATTCTCAAGGAATTTTTATATCTCATCATAATTATGCTACAAACCTTTTTAATAGGATTAGAATGGATAAATACAAATGCACAGATTATTACACCCATAGCGACAAGAAAAAAATTGAGCAAGCATGATGAATGACTAGTAGTAAATTTAACCTTGAATGAGAATATTGTAAGTATCCTAATGTATCTTATTGCAACAAGACCTAATTTAATGTATGCAATTGGTTTGATTTCCATATTTATGGAGTTCACCGAAGGATCTCAATGGAAATTTGGAAAAAGAAGACTAAGATATGTTCCAAGTACAATTGATTATGATTTTCGGTACACAATGTCTAAAAAAAACAACCTCATTGAATACATAGATAGTGACTTTGCAAGCATCATTGATGATAGGGAAAGAAATTCATGATATGATTTTCATTTGGACACAATTTTGATTTCATGGGAATCCAAGAAAGAGCTCATTGTCACCATTTCATCTGCAAAATTAGAATATGTAGTAGTAACTACAACAAATGTAATTTCCCTCAAAATACACCTTAAAAAAATATTTATATAAGGTCCTAAACAGTCGTAAAACATATAATTCTTTAAATTAACTTCAACACTGGTTAAATGCTGATATTCTTAGTATTTTTTGTTTCGTTCGGTTGGCTATTCGATTAATATTAATGCATTGTACTGGTTGGTTTTCTTTGCTTAAATTGGGAAGGTCTGCACCTAATTGTTATTTAATAACTTGATATATCATTAGCTCATTACTATAATATTTATCCTTGATGAATGGTTTTGGTTTTTAACCCTGATTTACATTGGGAATGTAATCATCTTTGATTGTGTTTGTTCAATGCTTATTTGTTCAATGCTTGTTTACGTTACTTATCATATGTGGGGAGATGTTATTATTGCCTTTGTAGATGGATCCTGGATCCATTGTTTCCTGAGTTTTACTTAGCTTATTATAAGCTAACAATGCATCTATATTTCTCTACAGATGGTTTTGGGATGACTCACACTGAGTCTTATGCCATGTCCTAAATTTTATACTTGTGCAAAGTAAAAGAAAAAGGGAACAAGTTCCCAATGCAAGACTATGCCATGGTAATGCCTAGCGAATCTTGGTGAAGTTTTTCCATGAACCCAGATGCTTTTGTTAAACCCCTTGCTCTCACCTTAAAACCAAACGAATACGATTCAAACATTAGTGGGAGTGGTTGGAATTTTGTATGTCCCACGTGATGGTAGGCACATGCCATGGGTGAAGGCTTCCATGCTGGCATCTGCATTCAAGTCTGGAAAGTGTAGGGTTTTACCATCTCAGTCACGATTTTTGGATGTATTGTTGGGTTTATTGCGACTTCTTGTAGGAGAGGGAAGCAGAGGCTTCCTCTCTACGTTGTTTCTAGAAGTGACTCGCACAAGACTAGAGCTGCGTTCTTGGTTTGTGGCATAATGCATTGGAAGAGGGAGACTATGTTGTGTCAAATTTTAACCAGGTATTATTCTGCCCTTTTAATTAATATTTTTTTAGTAAAAATATTTATGTGTGAGCTTTCCTTTTCTTATAGTAACTGATCTTTGGTTGTTTCTGTGTGCAAGGTGAGAGTCCATGGTGTTTATGACCTAAAGGCTACTAGATGAAGGGTTTGGTATACTGTGAAAAACTTCGGATAAGCTCATGGCCTCTTATGGACCACTTCCCTCTATGGGGATACATATGGATGTGTATATTTGTGGTTTGATGTTTGAATAAGCTGGTTGGGTGTGCTCTTGGATAGACAAGGAGACATTAGCAAACCCGTAATTTTTCTTAGCATGGAATTGCTCTATTTTCATGTCTGTAATTGTTTTCCCATTTTGGGGTTTTTTGTTGTACTTCAGGCTAGCGATATTATACTCAGCATTTGATCTAAGGGTTGTATTTTAATGTAATAATCCTTCTAGGTGTTTTTGCAAATTTTTTGTACAGTGTTTTTAGAAGCGAAATGCTTCATGGCTTCAAGTTTGTAAATCAAATGACATTTTGTGTGTTGTAAGGCGAGTTTTCTCTCAATGTTTGAAATTTCTCTGTAATGTATAATTAATATTTAGCATGATATGATGAGTAATAGTTTTGAGAATATACACTCTATCGTTTGGGAGTTTATACTCTATTGTTGGCATCTATATTTTGTTGTTGAGCCTATTCATGGTTACTCTTAAAAGTTTCATCATTATTTTTCATAATGTATAAGTGCCTGGAGTTTTGCTGCATCTTACATGTATGAAGGATAAATCTTAAGGAAGTTTTAATTTATGGTCAGCGCGTGAGTGTGACCCTATTTTAAGCCTGGGGTTTGGTTCTCTTTTACTTCACGGGATTTGTTCCTTGGTCATTTGATTGAAGCATGACCCTATTTTAGTCTGGGGTTTGACTCTTTTTACTTCACGGTATTTGATCCCTGGTCATTTGCTTTAGGCATGACCCTACCTGTGTGTTTGTACTGGAAAATGATCCTTACAGGAGTTGATCCCTAGTGAAACGCTGGAAGTGTGAACCTTTGAAATCATGTGAATTGAGGATAATGGGATTCGATCACTGATCAATGTTGAAAGCATGAACCTATCTTTAGCTTGTAATCGGGTTTGGTTATGGAGAGTTTCACTCTCGTCCTGTTTGGTGCTTGGGTGACAGGATGTTGGAAATTCTAATTAATAAATATGATATTAAAGAAAATTATTGTAAGATTTACTTAATTTATTATTTCGTATAGTTTTGATGTCTTATATAGGGTGAATGATGTTTGAAGGAGTTTTGTTTTAAAGTTTAATACTTATGTTTTTATTATATATAATTTATAAATATATATTAATAACCATGATCATATTTTAGGGACTTAGTCTCAGAATCCTGTTTCTAGGATTCTCTCTCTGTACAAGAAATAATATGAGTTTTCTCCTGAGATATGTTGAACATATATGTTATGAGATTTTGTTAAACACTAGTTTGGAAAAGGTAACCCAAATATCATGGCTAATTACTTCTGCCAATGATTCTATGTAAATCCTAAATTTAATTATAAAAGTCTATAAATCAAATCTACATGACCGATAACTGGAAATCACTATTTTTAACAACATTTAATTCATAAAAAAGGATCTAATGTGTTGGAGAATATCAGACTATTTTTTATGAATAGATTTAACATTACTTCATAGCATGCTGATGTTTAACCAGAATATCACATGGATAGAATATAAAGAGACGTAGTCCAGGTCTATAAAAAAAACATAATTTATGAATGCATATTAATTAAATATGAAGATACTTATCAATCCTTTATTGTTATCTGAATGACTTGGTAACTTCCATGTTCCACCCAACTGTAGACCTCAAACCGTTCTTGGCCTGCTCAACAAGTCACCCTTCAGTCGAACCGAGCATGACAAGAACTAGAAGGCCTAGGGTAAATTTGCTATCTTCTTTACTAATAGTAGAGTAGTCACAAGGTCTGTTTACAAGCCCTTTGTGTGGATCTTATAAAATAATTTCACCGAATATTCCCACAGTTCTCTTTCTAGGACACACCAAATATCATACAATTTGGTAATTTGAACGCTCTAGACCCATGGATGAACCCTCCAATGAAATTGGAAACACTTGCCCCTTGCAATGTTCTCTCTCTGCTACTTATAAGATTTTATGAGGAAATGATTCTAGGGTTTAGGTTTAAATCACTCAGTTTAGTTGTTAGACACACTGATGGTTCTGTTAATTTTTATCTTTAATTAATAATTTAGTTTATTCTAACTCTCACAATTTAGTTTATCTTTATTATTAAAATATGATTTTTACTCACCTAACATCTAGTTGATATTTAGTTATCAACTACTTGACCATTCTAAAATCTTGCATGCTCGGTCCCTCTTTGAGTCGCAATTCCAATTAGCTAAAAGGAATAAAGTACTAATAATAATTTAGTTTAATAATAATTTCAATGGGTTACTGATGCTCCAGAGCTCCCAACTCAACATGAGTTAATCATCATGAGTCTAAGTGATCCAGAGCATTACTACTCAACACTCACTCAACTAATAGTGCTCCAGATCTCACTCACTAAACACTATTAAGTCAATGGTTCTTGTTGTAACATCCCTCTTTTACCTTACTTGTTGTAATAAAAAATGTAAATTGTACACTTGTTTCTGGTGAGGAGCTCAAGGCCAAGTCCCTCCCAGTAAACTTTGTAGTATGATGGTTTATTTCCTAGTTGTAAGGATCGATTAATAGACGAGGAGACTGAAGGTTATGACGCAACTATAACGATGGGTAGAGAATCCACTAGGGCGGGAATAAGTGAAGGGCAGGAAGTCTTGATTTGATGACATGTTTTGTCTTGTTTCCATGAGTATTGGAAGGGAAGTGAGCAGTGAATGTTCACTTGTTGGTCTACAAATATTTTAGGTGTTGACCTAAAAGTTACGGTCAGTCCTAAGTAGAGAAATTATTTGCTGCAAGAACCCCTATTAACCTATATACTAGCGTAAAAAGACTAAGTATTTTTTCTAGATATGGTTAGTGATGATGACTGTCAGCCTTGTGAGTTGAGCTTTGACGCAATTGTTAATTGCTACCCTAAAACTTTTCTATGTCGTCATAAGTTGAGACCGACCTATTTGTTAGCATAAAGCTAAGTATTAGTAAGGATCTAAGGGATCATCCTAATTATTATTATTATGCTACTTCGAGCATGAGAATGCTAAGAATATATACTAAACCCCTAAATGAAAAGAATTTCAAAATTTCTACATTTTAATTGTTATCCTTGCCATCATGGATATGGTAAGTTAAGCCAGTAAATAAAGCATCATATTACAAGTGAGGTAATATGATAACCTTTGTATAAAAAGGAATACCGTTAAAATATTTTCAAAGTAGCTTTATGATAAAATATTTTATTAAAATCATCATATCGCAAGTATGGACACTATGCGAAGGAGTAAAAATGTTTATAAGTATTTTTTTCTTAATAATTACGATACTAGTTATGATTATTAACCATCGTATTTGGTTAAACCTCTGGGAAGAGGGAAAACCTCTCGTAACCATCGCTTCCTGGTGGGGAAGATCTCTGATCCATTTCTTTATGAAATGGAAGCATGCTAGTAAAGCTTACTCCAAACTCCACTCCATTTAGCAGTTGGACGTGAGAGTTCAAATCTTAGCAGATCGACGATGGTCTCTCGCAAACAGAACCACATCGAGCATTTAGTGGAATCCATACCGCTGAGTGTTAGCAACCTCGACACCTGTCATCAAATACCACTCCGTCGAGATGAGCTGGAGGGAGATGGAATCTCCTCACAGCCCATACGCTATTATTAATTGTTTGATTTTTGTGATCACGGGGGGAGGCACAAAGAAGGGTCTCAGGGAGGGAACTACTGGAAACGATTCTCTGCTTGAAACGATTCTATGTTGACGGGTTCACCGAGAGGAAATAGGAGAAATTCCTCATGGTCGATTTGAGCAACGAAATTAGAGGGGCATCATCAAGATCTGGAGAGGCGGCCTCTACACCGTAATTTCGGTTTGGAGTATCTCGGGTTAGATCTCTGGTAAGAACTCTGTAAATCGTTGTTTTAAAATTTTCCCTGTAATTTCCGTCGGGATTATCTTAGCATAGAAACTCTGGTAAGAGCTCGATAAATCCCCGTTTGAATTTTTATTACAATAGTTTACATTTTGATTACTCCAGTGTAGATCTCTGGCAAGAGTTCGGTAAATTTCCTTTTTGTGACTTTAATACAGTAATTTCAGTATGGAGTATCTCAGCGTAGATCTCTGATAAGAACTCGGTACATCTCATGTTTGTATTTTGATACAGTAGTTTATCGATTCGGATCATATCAGTGTAAATCCATATTCCCGTTTGGATTATCAGTGTTAAAAAAAAAAGGTTTGCATGTTAAAAAAAAAAATTAGTGTTATTTGACGAGGTTAATGCCAGGAAAATCTTTAAACAAGTTTGTTTTGTATAAAGATCCTAGGTGGCTCTCCTTAAGAATTCTGGTAAAGGGTTAGAATGTCTCAAGTTCGGTTGTCCTACCCTAGTGGATTTATTACCAGCTCGATGGTGGTTTCTTGGTGGCAGTAATATACATCGAACATAGTCTCAGATAGTTGGGAGGAAAGATGCAGTCAAACCTTCAGTCCCATCAGTCTACTTGCCTCAAAATTACATACGTATTGCATTGTTACTTGAAAATGTCAAATGTTAATGTGTATTGTCATAGGGTTTTCCTTTTCCACTTGATTGCTCTCATTATGTTGATGTTATATTACCTTGTGATTTATGTCCGTATCCTTTTGTTAGTGAGAATTGGCAATGATCATAATGAAGTCTATGTGATAGAATATGGATGTAGAAAACCCACATGGTCACCTATATGTGTAGTACTTTATGATTGGAAATACTTCTATATAAATTGTTGGTTTTGTATTATTATGTTTGAGATGATGATTTGACATAAGAATGAAATATGGAGGAAGGATCACATGTAAAATTAGTTAGTTATCGGGCTTGTATGGTGGATAGTATTCACTCTCGACAATTGCATTTTGCCATGAGTTAACTTTGCTAGTTATGGTATATAATTGGCTTGATTATATTTAGTTGGTTTGTGATATTTGTATAATGTTCATATTCGTGAAATTATGTACATATATAACTGTTGACTTAAGGATGATACGTGTTCGTTTATATATGTACTTGTTAAACTAATTGTCAAGAAACAATGTTTATAATTGGGAGCATTTGTGTATACGAATAGTTTGTAAGATACTTGCATAATTTTCATTATAGCTCTTTAATTCATAAAGGATGTGTAGTTATGTGATATCCATTGATATCATCGATGTGTTGGTGGTTCAAATCTTGAACATTATAGTTATATGAGAGTTGTAAATCATATAGAGGTAAATGAATGCATGGGGATCAGAAAAGTACTAGGAAGGTCGTGATGTAATTATTTTATATGTATAAATTATAGATGATGTTCTTATAGTTAGCAGAAGAATGGCTTTGGAAGTAATTACCATACTTCATCCAGAAATAGGAAAATAATGTGTTACAATTGATGTCCTTTCGCCTCTGCTTATTCCTTGGATATGAATAAAAGAGTTTTTGGGTTTCCTAAGACTAAGTTATGAATCTATTTAGAATATGAGGATTCATAGGCATGATAAGCAATGTTAACATTTAAACAAGTCCAAGTTAAACGAAGAACAATTATCTATGATGATTAAATGTTATGAAGACTAACATAGTTGTATGTCGAACAAATGATCTTGTTAGGAAATTTTTTTTTTACCCCACTTCCTAGTATCTCAAGGAAGAAAGCGAAGGTTCGTTACACTTGTGCTCTATAGATTATTCTCAACCCATTAAATCAGTATTCCTGGTGCTCCAAAGCTTATGCTCAACACCAGTTAACTAGTACCAATAGTCCAGATGCTCCAGAGCTCACTTGCTCAACATATTTTAATAAAAAATGTTTAAAATAATTTAGGTGCTATTCAGAGCTCACTTGCTAAACACCCAAATAAACAGTCTAGGTGCTCCAAAGTTCATTTTCTCAACACCTGTCAAAGAATACATTAGTTTTTTTTTTGAAAAATAAACATAAAACAAAAGTAATCTTTTCTTGGGATATTACAACAAATTTCCATGCAGTGTGGATAAGAAGAGTTTTGTGTGATCTTACATGGGTCTTGCACATGTGAAAAATGAGTCAATTCTTATTTCTGTGATAACAGTTCAACTATTAGTGAACTATTAAAAAATTATGTGTTCCACAGGAAAATCAAACACATTGACACTTACTACCACTTCATATGTGAGCTTGTCAACAATGGAGACATCACTCTACAGTTTTGTGGATCAAGGGTTCAAATGGCATATATATTCACCAAACCATTGGGAAAGATCATCTTTGAATTTCAAAGACATCACTTGGGTATTGTCAATGCTAAAGATTGTAACAGTTGAGATTAAAGGGGATTGCTGAAGTATGTAATCTCCCTTGTTCTAGTCAGCTAGAAATAGTGTTTTGCATTTATAAGTTAGTTAGAGAGTAGTGTTTGACTGAGTATGAATTGGTTAAGTCTTTTCTATATTTGGAAATTTCGTTAGAAATCCATTTCTGCTTGGATCCACTTAAATACAATTGTAATCGTTTATATTCTAAGATTAACGGAGAAGAGCAATGTGATAATGCTCCATAGATATGTTGTGTGTTTGAAATATTTCCTTTACTTCTGAAATTTAACACCATTTCCCAAGGTTTTCATTCCACATTTATGATAGAAATGAAGTGAGAAACCTGCATCACTTGTTTCTAATTTCTTATAGTAACATTAATGGTTGAATCATAATCTATGACTTCCATCAACATCATTAGGAAGCTTGTAACTACTACATTTTCATAAACAGTCATGCATGTGAAATATATAAAAGACATAACATGTATTTATAAATGATCATGCACATGTCATAATAAAGACATGACATATATGAAATGGCGACATGTACCACGAATTAAGAAAAGGATGGTAAGACATGTTATAATAGAAAGCAAGCAACATCAATACCTCTACCATGCCAACCATAAAACTACCACCATTAATACTTCCCAATCCCAACCATTGGTCATGATGCATGGTGAACAAAAATACATATACCTCATAAAGAAAAATACTCATTGATAATAGGAAATGATGGACCCAACACCCTTTGCTACGGTGGTTGGGACTCACTGAGTCAATGAAGAGAAGGTAGTAGATCATCATATGATATTTGAGCATGTCTTTGCAAGGGAAGGTGTTTCTAATGTACTCTACTATAACAATATTTCACCATAGAAATTTTGGAAATAGTTAGAAAACTTTGCAATTCTTGTACATTGACTATTGGTTACCAGTACTACAATAAAATGTTAGTAAGTAACCATTACAATAAAATGTATTTTAGAGAGGTGTTAAATCTACCAAGAAGATTTTGTTTGTAAAGTTTTTAAGAAATGACCAATTAGCAATTCCAAAGAGGGAAGCCAATAAATAATGAAATAGGATAAGGTAAACATCCACCACTACATCAATGGTATATAATTTCAAAGTAGGGTAGCACAAAGGTGATGTAAAATACATTTATATAGGTCCCAACATTCCTCGGGCTAAATAAGAAAGATAACAAGTGTAAGCTAAATTTGACAGATATGTAAAGAAGAAGACTCTTGTTATTTTCCTGCATTGGACATAAAACATATCAATATTAAGGTAGGGAAAATTTTAAGGATCCATAATTTTCATAAAATGTAGAAACCTTGGTGAATCTTAGTAATTTTTAAATTTGTAACATTCATAAAATGTTTGATTTTTTTTGTAAAAATATTAAATTTCTTATGATTTTATATAGTTTTGTACAAGATTGGTGATGTTTAGAGTAAAATATTTTATCATCTGGAATTTGGGTGAATTTTTATAGCATAAAATGTAAATTAATGAATCATTTTTCAAAGAAAAAAACATTGCAAATTAGCACATAGGAAAAATTTTACTCCTAAAATTTTATTTGACAAATATATTAAATACTTCAAAAGGGAGAAAAGAGGTGAGAAATTTTCCCAAACCAACACAAAGAACAAAAAAAAAAGAAATAAGGACTTGTTATAACTCCAAAAATGAAGAGAAAACATTGACATAAGAAGTGGTACAAAAATATTACATCTATTGCAATATCAGCAAGCATTATGATGAAAAGAGTTGGGAGCTTCGTCATAAGCTTTACTTAGGAAAAACAAATGTATTCCAACAAGGGTATGGATATCCAAGATGAAGGGAAGTGAAGTAGTTCCACTGAAAGTCAAAAGGGAAATAACAAACAAATCAAATCGAGATTTATATAGGTGCATGTCCACTATGATTCTTAAATAATAAGAATAAAATGTAATTGCTCAGAAAAGTTGTTATGTTCCCATTTACAAAATGCAAGCGATGAATGATTTTCAAAACTATTTCTTATCTTCAAAATATGATTCATGGACCAAATGGCTCTAATTGTGAGGTGATTAGAAGTTGAAATGGATGAGGAACCAATACATCTTAAATATCTAGGTTTAGATTTGCAAATTAGAGCTAGAGCTAGAGACAAGAGCTAGAGATAGACTTGAGATCCAAACCCATGAAGAGTTGTGAAATAGATCCAAAATCACGAGGTGAGATTCAAATTCCTTAGACTATTGAGATTTTGGGAACCAAAAGAATCCTAAATTGGAAGATATTACTTGAAATGGATAACTATATATCTTGTCATTATTTTGGGTGTCGTATAAGGTGAAAATAATAAGCAATTTACTTATCAACGTATTTTAGGAGTTGCTCCTAGTTTGGTGATTTGATGTCTTGAAACATTTAGAGCATATTTTGGGAATTAAATGGATGTTATTACCTCAATTCCTAGACCATTTTAGCTTCGTGATTTTTATGATGTATATTCAATTATGATGAGTTCCCTTATAGAATATATCAAAAATAGTGTAAAAAATAGAGATTATAGATCCCTAACAATGAGGAAAGTAATAATATAAATAATAGAATTGGGGTTTCTTGAGTTGAATAATGAGTGATTTCACTAATTATGGACAGGGTATTCTCTTTGGAAAATTCAATTTCAAGGGGAGTGATATATAAATACGTTTGGGATTTATTTAGAGGCATAACTTGTGGATGGATAATTTTCAAGGAAAACAACTTGTAAGTTTTTAAACTTTATATATCATGAGCAATAGAACCATTGATCCAGGTGCATATTGGTGGCAGCCCACCTCTTCCAACTGGCTCAAAACAGTCCTCTGGCAATTTTGGCAAATTACTATTTTTAGCAGTTTTTCGGGTCCTGAACTTCCGGAGCCATTTTGAGGCCCTAAATGACATTTTTTGGTGATTTGGGGGATTAAACGGTTGCCAACGGCACACATTTTTGCCTAGTCGAAAGTTGTAAATCTCGGTTAGACCTTTCCAACGGGCTACCGAGCGCCCTAAACGGAGATCGTATGCAAAAGTTATGACCCCGGGAAGTTGACTGTTCAACAAACCACCATGGGGCCGCAAACTTTATGACGGTTCATCTTCTAGGGTTAGGTTTTTGGATGATTGGGATTCTTTCCCTCATGCTTATGATAAATAGGCCTTTCGACCTCTATTTGTATTCATCTTGGCACGAATGAGCCTAGCAGCCACATCTCTTCTCACAGATAGCTACCACCATTCTAGCTATTGTATTTTACAGTCTGTTCTATTTCCGCTATTTAATAGAATATATGTGTTTACTGTATCACTGTGTTATTTGCAATATATCTATGTATATGATTTTGTATATGCTATCTTTTGTTTCGTTCCCACATAAATCCGGATCAGTGATATCAGAGCGGTCTGCTCTTTGATTGTTTCTTGGTGCATGTCCCTAACGAGGTCAGGATACAAAGAGTTGGGTCTCGAACTAGTTTCACTTGGGGAAGACCACTCTCGTTGCCCCAAACGGCCTCCCATGGCAGAAGAAAAGAGAGACGATGGAGCAGTAGATCCTATCAAGTTGTTGCTCGAGGAAGCCCTCGCGCGGCAGAGGAACGAGATGATGGATAATTACACCTAGATCCTTCAACGCATGCCAACAGCGGCAAATGCACCCTCAACGAGCAGCCATTTCAGAGATACGACTCCCTTCAAGGTACAAGTTAATTTTGATATCCCTTTATTTGAAGGCCAAATCGATGTCGATGCCCTAAATAAAAGGTTGAATCTACTAGAAGGGTATTTCTTTGTCCACCAATTTTCCGACAGGGAAAAGATCATCTTTGCGCTCCTTAAGGACGTCCCCCATGTCAAAAATTAGTGGGAAACTTATTGTGAGCAAAACTCATCAGACGAGTCTGGATTGTTTGAATATTCCAATCCCACTTGGGCCTCTTTTATATATGTTGTCAAGGAACAATATTACCCTGTTGGAAACTATGATGACCAGTACACAAAATGGACCATTCTGCATCAAGAGAGGGAACAAACGGTGTCGGAGTACACCAACAAATTTCATACCATGCACACAAAGATCGGTATCAAGGACTCCGAGCGGCACCTAGTATTGAAATATCGCAGTGGCCTACATCGGTACATCCGAACATACATCGATTTCCAAGAAATCTCTTCACTCGGATCCGCCTATCGATATGCTGTCAAAATTAAGCAGAAATTTCAGCAAAAGAACAAGCGTGACTTCGGACCTGCGCAGAAGCAGGGCAAAGGAAACTCTGGCTCGCAGAACACGGGGCATGAAAAGGACAACCAGTCCCGACCATAGGAGAAGAAGGGTAAAGAAAAGACAAAGAATGACACCGGGAAGTGGTGCGAGTTCCAAAAAAGTCCCTAACACAACACTGATGATTGTCGCTCAAAACAGTCATTGGTGGCTGATATCAAAGCTTCAGAATCAGATCCCAGTTTCGATTCTGACTCGGAACCTAATTTCACAGCCTCGCGAAAAGGGAAGCAGATCATTGATTCAGAACCCAGTGGCATTGTTTCCACCACACAGATTCAGCCAGAGGAGCCTGAAGAGACGGAGGCAGAGGAGCGCCTTTTCCACTCAGAGATGTGGGTGAAGGGAATTCCCGTACACTTTGTTGTGGACAGCGGCATCCAGAAGAACCTAATCTCAGAAGAAGTCATCAAGAGATTGGAGCTACCAATAACGCCACACCCACAACCATACACCATTGGATGGCTAAGACAAGGACGAAGGATCCATGTCAGTCACCAATGTCACCTACCATATGGCATCAAGCCCTTCAAAGATGAGGTATTATGTGATGTGGCCCCACTCGAAGTATGTGATGTTCTCTTAGGACAGCCATATATGTGGAAGCGTCATGCTGTATATGAATCCCGACCTCGCAGTGTCATTGTCACTTTGGGAGGACAACTCTATCGGATACCAGAGACAGTTTCACCTACCCCAACCAAGCAGGGCAGGAAGATAATATCCCACACTGGGAAGTTTTCCCTATTTGAAAATGCCACTAAAGGTGAAGATCAGATCGCAGAGACATCCACAACCTATGCAGATTATCCTTCTACTTAGCAGAAACAAGAAAAACACAAAGTTAGTGCAGCATCACCTATTCGGGTACCTCTACAGTGTAAGGCCACGCATTCAAGGTGCTCCTCGAAAAAGAAACCATCCACACCGGTGCATACCAAGGATACCACAACAACCAAAACTGTTGAACAGCTCCAGCGCATTCATCAACAACAATTACAACCCTCTGCAGATGTCAAAGTAAGGCAACCTTTCCACTTCAGCAAATGTCGCACCAAGAGCTCAATTCGACACACAGCTCGACATATGATAAGCGATTTAACGCAATGGAGACCATTGCTTCCTAAGGAGGGAGGATTGATCCAGGTGGATATCGGTGGCGGCCCACCTCTTCCAACTGGCTCAAAACAGTCCTCTGGCAATTTTGGCAAATTATTATTTTTAGCAGTTTTTCGGGTCCTGAGCTTCCGGAGCCATTTTGAGGCCCTAAACGACATTTTTTGCGATCTGGGGCACCAAATGGTTGCCAACAGCATGCGTTTGTGCCCATTCAAAAGTTGTAAATCTCGGTTAGACCTTTCCAACAAGCTACCGAGCGCCCTAAACGGAGATCGTATGCAAACGTTATGACCCCGGGAAGTTGACTGTTCAACTAACCACCTTAGGGCCGCAAACTTTATGACGGTTCATCTTCTAGGGTTAGGTTTTTGGATGATTGGGATTCTTTCCCTCATGCTTATGATAAATAGGCCTTTCGGCCTCTCTTTGTATTCATCTTGGCACGAATGAGTCTAGCGGCCACATCTCTTCTCAAAGATAGCTACCACCATTCTAGCTATTGTATTTTACAGTCTGTTCTATTTTCGTTATTTAATAGATTATGTGTTTACTGTATCACTGTGTTATTTGCAATATATCTCTATATATGATTCTGTATATGCTATCTTTTGTTTCGTTCCCACATAAATCCGGATCAGTGGTATCAGAGCGGTCTGCTCTTTGATTGTTTCTCGGTGAATGTCCCCGACGAGGTCAGGATACAAAGAGTTGTGTCTTGAACTAGTTTCACTTGGGGAAGACCACTCTCGCCGCCCCAAACGGCCTCCCATGGCGGAAGAAAAGAGAGACGACGGAGCAGTAGATCCTATCAAGTTGTTGCTCAAGGAAGCCCTCGCGCGACAGAGAAACGAGATGATGGATAATTTCACCCAGATCCTTCAACGCATGCCAACAGCGGCAAATGCACCCTCAACGAGTAGCCATTTCGGAGATACGACTCCCTTCAAGGTACAAGTTAATTTTGATATCCCTTTATTTGAAGGCCAAATCGATGCCGATGCCCTAGATAAATGGTTGAAACTACTAGAAGGGTATTTCTCTATCCACCAATTTTCCGACAGGGAAAAGATCATCTTTGCGCTCCTTAAGGCCGTCCCCCATGTCAAAAATTGGTGGGAAACTTATTGTGAGCAAAAGTCATCAGATGAGTCTGGATTGTTTGAATATTTCAATCCCACTTGGGCCTCTTTTCTAGATGTCATCAACGAACAATATTACCCTATTGGAAACTATGATGACCAGTACACAAAATGGACCATTCTTCATCAAGAGAGGGACCAAACGGTGTCGGAGTACACCAACAAATTTCATACCTTGCGCACAAACCTCGGTATCAAGGACTCCGAGCGGCACCTTGTACTGAAATATTCCAGTGGCCTGCACCGGTACATCCGAACAGAGATGGATTTCCTGGAAATCTCTTCACTTGGATCCGCCTATCGATATGCTGTAAAAATTGAGCAGAAATTTCAGCAAAAGAACAAGCGTGACTTCGGATATGCGCAGAAGCAAGGCAAGGGAAACTCTAGCTCGCAGAACACGGGGTAGGAAAAGGACAGCTAGTCCCAACCACAGGCGAAGAAGGGTAAAGAAAAGAAAAAGAAGGACACCGGGAAATGGTGCGAGTTCCACAAAAGTCCCTGGCACAACACTGATGATTGTCGCTCAAAACAGTCATTGGTAGCTGAGATCAAAGCTTCAGAATCAGATCCCAGTTCCGATTCTGACTCGGAACCTAATTTCACAGCCGCACGAAAAGGGAAGCAGATCATTGATGCAGAACCCAGTGCAATTGTTGCCACCACACAGATTTAGCGAGAGGATCCTGAAGAGTCGGAGGCAGAGGAGCGCCTTTTCCACTCACAGATGTGGGTGAAGGGAATTCCCCTAACTTTTGTTATGGACAACGACAGCCAGAAGAACTTAATCTCAGAAGAAGTCATCAAGAGATTGGAGCTACCAATAACATGACAACCACAACCATACACCATTGGATGGCTAATCCAAGGACGAAGGATCCATGTCAGTCACCAATCTCGCCTACCATATGGCATCAAGCCCTTCAAAGATGAGGTATTATGTGATGTGGCCCCACTCAAAGTATCTGATGTTCTCTTAGGACAGCCATATATGTGGAAGCGTCATGCTGTATATGAATCCCGACCTCGCAGTGTCATTGTCACTTTGGGAGCACAACTCTATCGGATCCCAGAGACAGTTTCACCTACCCCAACCAAGCAGGGCAGGAAGATAATCTCCCACACTGGGAAATTTTCCCTATTCGCAAATGCCACTAAAGGTGAAGATCAGATCGCAGAGGCATCCACAACCTCTGTAGATTATCCTTCTACTTAGCAAAAACAAGAAAAACACAAAGTTAGTGCAGCATCGCCTATTCGGGTACCTCTACAGTGTAAGGCCACGCATTCAAGGTGCTCCTCGAAAAAGAAACCATCCACATGGGTGCATACCAAGGATACCACAACAACCAAAACTGTTGAACAGCTCCAGCGCATCCATCAACAACAATTACAACCCTCTGAAGATGTCAAAGTAAGGAAACCTTTCCACTTCAGCAAATGTCGCACCAAGAGCTCAATTCGACACACAACTCGACATATGATAAGGGATTTAACGCAGTCGAGACCATTGCTTCGTAAGGAGGGAGGATTGATCCAGGTAGATATAGGTGGCGGCCCACCTCTTCCAACTGGCTCAAAACAGTCCTCTGGTAATTTTGGCAAATTACTATTTTTAGTAGTTTTTCGCGTCCTAAACTTCCGTAGCCATTTTGAGGCCCTAAACGACATTTTTTGGCGATTTGGGGGACCAAATGGTTACTATTGGCATGCATTCAGGCCCATGCGAAAGTTGTAAATCTCGGTTAGACCTTTTCAACGGGCTACCGAGCGCCCTAAACGGAGATCGTATGCAAAAGTTATGACCCCGGGAAATTGACTGTTTAACTAACCACCTTGGGGCCACAAACTTTATAATGGTTCATCTTCTAGGGTTAGGTTTTTGGATGATTGGGATTCTTTCCCTCATGCTTATGATAAATAGTCCTTTCGGCCACACTTTGTATTCATCTTGGCACGAATGAGCCTAGCGGCCACATCTCTTCTCAGAGATAGCTACCACCATTCTAGCTATTGTATTTTACAGTCTCTTCTTTTTCCGCTATTTAATAGAATATGTGTTTACTGTATCACTGTGTTATTTGCAATATATCTCTGTATATGATTCTGTATATGCTATCTTTTGTTTCGTTCCCACATAAATCCGGATCAGTGGTATCAGAGCGGTCTTCTCTTTGATTGTTTCTCGGTGCTTGTCCCCGACGAGGTCAAGATACAAAGACTTGGGTCTCGAACTAGTTTGACTTGGGGAAGACCACTCTCGCCGCCCCAAACAGCCTCCCATGGCGGAGGAAAAGAGAGACGACGGAGCAGTAGATCTTATCAAGTTGTTGCTCGAGGAAGCCCTCGCGCGACAGAGGAACGAGATGATGGATAATTTCACCCAGATCCTTCAACGCATGCCAACAGCGGCAAATGCACCCTCAACGAGCAGCCATTTCAGAGATACGACTCCCTTCAAGGTACAAGTTAATTTTGATATCCCTTTATTTGAAGGCCAAATCGATGTCGATGCCCTAGATAAATGGTTGAATCTACTAGAAGGGTATTTCTCTGTCCACCAATTTTCTGACAGGGAAAAGATCATCTTTGCGCTCCTTAAGGCCGTCCCCCATGTCAAAAATTGGTGGGAAACTTATTGTGATCAATACTCATCAGACAAGTCTGGATTGTTTGAATATTCCAATCCCACTTGGGCATCTTTTATAGATGCCTTCAAGGAACAATATTATCCTGTTGGAAACTATGAAGACCAGTACACAAAATGGACCATTCTGCATTAAGAGAGGGACCAAACGGTGTCGGAGTACACCAACAAATTTCATACCTTGCGCACAAAGCTCGGTATCAGGGACTCCGAGCGGAACCTAGTACTGAAATATCACAGTGGCCTACACCGGTACATCCGAACAGAGATGGATTTCCTGGAAATCTCTTCACTCGGATCCGCCTATCGATATGCTGTCAAAATTGAGCAGAAAATTCAGCAAAAGAACAAGCGTGACTTCGGACCTGCGCAGAAGCAGGGAAAGGGAAACTCTGGCTCGCAGAACACGGGGTAGGAAAAGGACAACTAGTCCCAACCACAGGCGAAGAAGGGTAAAGAAAAGACAAAGAAGGACACCGGGAAGTGGTGCGAGTTCCACAAAAGTCCCTGGCACAACACTGATGATTGTCGCTCAAAACAGTCATTGGTGGCTAAGATCAAAGCTTCAGAATCAGATCCCAGTTCCGATTCTGACTCGAAACCTAATTTCATAGCCGCATGAAAAGGGAAGCAGATCATTGATGCAGAACCCATTGCCATTGTTGCCACCACACAGATTCAGCCAGAGGAGCCTGAAGAGTCGGAGGTAGAGGAGCGCCTTTTCCACTCACAGATGTGGGTGAAGGGAATTCCCCTACACTTTGTTGTGGACAGCGGCAACCAGAAGAACCTAATCTCAGAAGAAGTCATCAAGAGATTGGAGCAACCAATAACACCACACCCACAACCATACACCATTGGATGGCTAAGCCAAGGACGAAGCATCCGTGTCAGTCACCAATGTCGCCTACCATATGGCATCAAGCCCTTCAAAGATGAGGTATTATGTGATGTGGCCCCACTCAAAGTATGTGATGTTCTCTTAGGACAGCCATATATGTGGAAGCGTCATGCTGTATATGAATCCCGACCTCGCAGTGTCATTTTCACTTTGGGAGGAAAACTCTCTTGGATACCAAAGACAGTTTCACCTACCCCAACCAAGCAGGGCAGGAAGATAATCTCCCACACTGGGAAATTTTTCCTATTCGCAAATGCCACTAAAGGTGAACATTAGATCATAGAGACATCCACAACCTCTGCAGATTATCCTTCTACTCAGCAGAAACAAGAAAAACACAAAGTTAGTGCAGCATCGCCTATTCGGGTACCTCTACAGTGTAAGGCCACACATTCAAGGTGTTCCTCAAAAAGGAAACCATCCACACCGGTCCATACCAACGATACCACAACAACCAAAACTGTTGAACAGCTCCAGCACATCCATCAACAACAATTACAACCCTCTGAAGATGTCAAATTAAGGCAACCTTTCCACTACAGCAAATGTCGCACCAAGAGCTCAATTCGACACACAGCTCGACATATGATAAGGGATTTAACGCAATGGAGACCATTGCTTCCTAAGGAGGAAGGATTGATCAAGGTGGATATCGGTGGCGGACCACCTCTTCCAACTGGCTCAAAATAGTCCTCTGGCAATTTTGGCAAATTACCATTTTTAGCAGTTTTTCGGGTCCTGAACTTCCGGAGCCATTTTGAGGCCCTAAACGACATTTTTGGCGATTTGGGGGACCAATTAATTGGCAACAGCATGCATTGGCGCCCATTCAAAAGTTGTAAATCTCAGTTAGACCTTTCCAACGGGCTACCGAGCGCCCTAAACGGAGATCGTATGCAACATTTATGACCTCGGAAAGTTGACTGTTCAACTAACCAACTTGGGGCCGCAAATTTTATGACAGTTCATCTTCTAGGGTTAGGTTTTTGGATGATTGGGATTCTTTCGCTCATGCTTATGATAAATAGGCCTTTCGGCCTCTCTTTGTATTCATCTTGGCACGAATGAGCCTAGCGGCCACATCTCTTCTCAGAGATAGCTACCACCATACTAGCTATTGTATTTTACAGTCTGTTCTATTTCCGCTATTTAATAGAATATGTGTTTACTGTATCACTGTGTTATTTGCAATATATCTCTGTATATGCTATCTTTTGTTTCGTTCCCACATAAATCCGGATCAGTGGTATCAAAGCGGTCTGCTCTTTGATTGTTTCTCGGTGCATGTCCCCGACGAGGTCAGGATACAAAGAGTTGGGTCTTGAACTCGTTTGACTTGGGGAAGACCACTCTCGCCGCCCCAAACGGCCTCCCATGGCGAAAGAAAAGAGAGACGACGGAGCAGTAGATCCTATCAAGTTGTTGCTCGAGGAAGCCCTCGTGCGACAGAGGAACGAGATGATGGATAATTTCACCCAGATCCTTCAACGCATGCCAACAGCGGAAAATGCACCCTCAACGAGAAGCCATTTCGGAGATACGACTCCCTTCAAGGTACAAGTTAATTTTGATATCCTTTTATTTGAAGGCCAAATCGATGCTGATGCCCTAAATAAATGGTTGAATCTACTAGAAGGGTATTTCTCTGTCCACCAATTTTTCGACAGGGAAAAGATCATCTTTGCGCTCCTTAAGGCCGTCCCCCATGTCAAAAATTGGTGGGAAACTTATTGTGAGCAAAACTCATCAGACGAGTCTGGATTGTTTGAATATTCCAATCCCACGTGGGCCTCTTTTATAGATGCCGTCAAGGAACAATATTACCCTATTGGAAAGTATGATGACCAGTACACAAAATGGACAATTCTGCATCAAGAGAGGGACCAAACGGTGTCGGAGTACACCAACAAATTTCATACCTTGCGCACAAAGCTCGGTATCAAGGACTCCGAGCGGCACCTAGTACATAAATATCGCAGTGGCCTACACCGGTACATCCGAACAGAGATGGATTTCCTGGAAATCTCTTCACTCGGATCCACCTATCGATATGCTGTCAAAATTGAGCAGAAATTTCAGCAAAAGAACAAGCGTGACTTCGGACCTGCACAGAAGCAGGGCAAGGGAAACTCTGGCTCGCAGAACACGGGGCAAAAAAAGTACAACCAGTCCCAACCACAGGCGAAGAAAGGTAAAGAAAAGACAAAGAAGGACACCGGGAAGTGGTTCGAGTTCCAAAAAAGTCCCTGGCACAACACTGATTATTGTCGCTCAAAACAGTAATTGGTGGCTGAGATCAAAGCTTCAAAATCAGATCCCAGTTTCGATTCTGACTCGGAACCTAATTTCACATCCGCGTGAAAAGGGAAGCAGATCATTGATGCAGAACCCAGTGCCGTTGTTTCCACCACACAGATTCAGCCAGAGGAGCCTGAAGAGTCGGAGGTAGAGGAGCACCTTTTCCACTCACAGATGTGGGTGAAGGGAATTCCCCTACACTTTGTTGTGGATAGCGGCAGCCAGAAGAACCTAATCTAAGAAGAAGTCATGAAGAGATTGGAGCTACCAATAACGCCACACCCACAACCATACACCATTGGATGGCTAAGCCAAGGACGAAGGATCCGTGTCAGTCACCAATGTCGCCTACCATATGGCATCAAGCCCTTCAAAGATGAGGTATTATGTGATGTGGCCCCACTCGAAGTATGTGATGTTCTCTTAGGACAGCCATATATGTGGAAGCGTCATGCTATATATGAATCCCGACCTTGCAGTGTCATTGTCACTTTGGGAGGACAACTCTATCGGATACCAAAGACAGTTTCACCTACACCAACCAAGCAGGGCGGGAAGATAATCTCCCACACTGGGAAATTTTCCCTATTCGCAAATGCCACTAAAGGTGAACATCAAATCGCAAATACATCCACAACCTCTGCAGATTATCCTTCTACTCAGCAGAAACAAGAAAAACACAAAGTTAGTGCAGCATCGCCTATTCGGGTACCTCTACAGTGTAAGGCCACGGATTCAAGGTGCTCCTTGAAAAAGAAACCATCCACACCGGTGCATACCAAGGATACCAAAACAACAGAAACTGGTTAACAGCTCCAGCGCATCCATCAACAACAATTACAACCCTCTGATGATGTCAAAGTAAGGCAACCTTTCCACTTCAGCAAATGTCGCACCAAGAGCTCAATTCGACACACAGCTCGACATATGATAAGGGATTTAACGCAATGGAGACCATTGCTTCCTAACGAGGGAGGATTGATCCAGGTGGATATCGGTGGCGGCCCACCTCTTCCGTCTAGCTCAAAATAGTCCTCTGGCAATTTTGGCAAATTACTATTTTTAGCAGTTTTTCGGGTCCTGAACTTCCGGAGCCATTTTGAGGCCCTAAACGACATTTTTTTGGCGATTTTGGGGACCAAATGGTTTCCTACGACATGCATTTGGGCCTAATTGAGAGTTGTAAATCTCTGTTAGGCCTTTCCAACGGGCTACCGAGCACCCTAAATGAAGATCGTATGCAAAAGTTATGACCCCGGGAAGTTGACTGTTCAACTAACCACCTTGGGGCCGCAAACTTTATGACGGTTCATCTTCTAGGGTTAGGTTTTTGGATGATTGGGATTCTTTCCATCATGCTTATGATAAATAGGCCTTTCGGCCTCTCTTTGTATTCATCTTGGCAGGAATGAGCCTAGCGGCCACATCTCTTCTTAGAGATAGCTACCACCATTCTAGCTATTGTATTTTACAGTCTGTTCTATTTCCGCTATTTAATAGAATATGTGTTTACTGTATCACTGTGTTATTTGCAATATATCTCTGTATATGCTATCTTTTGTTTCATTTCGACATAAATCCGGATCAGTGGTATCAGAGCGGTCTGCTCTTTGATTGTTTCTCAGTGCATGTCCCCGGCGAGGTTAGGATACAAAGACTTGGGTCTCGAACTAGTTTCACTTGGGGAAGACCACTCTCGCCGCCCCAAACGGCCGCCCATGGCGGAAGAAAAGAGAGACGACGGAGCAGTAGATCCTATCAAGTTGTTGCTCGAGGAAGCCCTCACGCGATAGGGGAACGAGATGATGGATAATTTCACCCAGATCCTTCAATGCATGCCAACAACGGCAAATGCACCCTCAGTGAGCAGCCATTTCGGAGATACGACTCCCTTCAAGGTACAAGTTAATTTTGATATCCCTTTATTTGAAGGCCAAATCGATGCTGATGCCCTAGATAAATGGTTGAATCTACTAGAAGGGTATTTCTCTGTCCACCAATTTTTCGACAGGGAAAAGATCATCTTTGCGCTCCTTAAGGCCGTTCCCCATGTCAAAAATTGGTGGGAAACTTATTGTGAGAAAAACTCATCAGACAAGTCTGGATTGTTTGAATATTCCAATCCCACGTGGGCCTCTTTTATAGATGTCGTCAAGGAACAATATTACCCTGTTGGAAACTATGATGACCAGTGCACAAAATGGACCATTCTGCATCAAGAGAGGGACCAAACGGTGTCGGAGTACACCAACAAATTTCATACCTTGTGCACAAAGCTCGGTATCAAGGACTCCGAGCGGCACCTAGTACTGAAATATCGCAGTGGCCTACACCGGTACATCCAAACAAAGATGGATTTCCTAGAAATCTCTTCACTCGGATCCGCCTATCGATATGCTATCAAAATTGAGCAGAAATTTCAGCAAAAGAACAAGCGTGACTTCGGACCTGCGCAGAAGCAGGGCAAGGGAAACTCTAGCTCGCAGAACACGGGGCAGGAAAAGGACAACCAGTCCCAACCATAGGAGAAGAAGGGTAAAGAAAAGACAAAGAAGGACACCGGGAAGTGGTGCGAGTTCCACAAAATTCCCTGGCACAACACTGATGATTATCGCTCAAAACAGTCATTGGTGGCTGAGATCAAAGCTTCAGAATCAGATCCCAGTTCTGATTCTGACTCGGAACCTAATTTCACAGCCGCACGAAAATGGAAGCAGATCATTGATGCAGAACCCAGTGCCGTTGTTGCCACCACACAGATTCAGCCAAAGGACCCTGAAGAGTTAGAGGCAGAGGAGCGCCTTTTCCACTCACAAATGTGGGTGAAGGGAATTCCCCTACACTTTGTTGTGGACAGCGACAACCAGAAGAAGTCATCAAGAGATTGGAGCTACCAATAACACCACACCCACAACCATACACCATTGGATGGCTAAGCCAAGGACGAAGGATCCGTGTCAGTCACCAATGTCGCCTACCATATGGCATCAAGGCCTTCAAAGATGAGGTATTATGTGATGTGGCCCCACTCGAAGTATGTGATGTTCTCTTAGGACAGCCATATATGTGGAAGCGTCATGCTGTATATGAATCCCGACCTCGCAGTGTCATTGTCACTTTGGGAGGACAACTCTATCGAATACCAGAGACAGTTTCACCTACCCCAACCAAGCAAGGCAGGAAGATAATCTCCCACACTGGGAAATTTTTCCTATTCGCAAATGCCACTAAAGGTGAACATCAAATTGTAGAGACATCCACAACCTCTGCAGATAATCCTTCTACTCAGCAGAAACAAGAAAAACACAAAGTTAGTGCAGCATCGCCTATTCTGGTACCTCTACAGTGTAAGGCCACGCATTCAAGGTGCTCCTCGAAAAATAAACCATCCACACCGGTGCATACCAAGGATACCACAGCAACCAAAATTGTTGAACAGCTCCAGCGCATCCATCAACAACAATTACAACCCTCTGAAGATGTCAAAGTAAGGCAACCTTTCCACTTCAGCAAATGTCGCACCAAGAGCTCAGTTCGACACACAGCTCGACAGATGATAAGGGATTTAACGCAATGGATACCATTGTTTCCTAAGGAGGGAGGATTGATCCAGGTGGATATCGGTGGCATCCCACCTCTTCCAACTGGCTCAAAATAGTCCTCTAGCAATTTTGGCAAATTACTATTTTTAGCAGTTTTTCGGGTCCTGAACTTCCGGAGCCATTTTGAGTCCCTAAACGACATTTTTTAGCGATTTGGGGGACCAAATGGTTTCCATCGGGATGCGTTTGGGCCCAATCGAAATTTGTAAATCTCGGTTAGACCTTTCCAACGAGCTACCGAGCACCCTAAACGAAGATCATATGCAAAGTTATGACCCCGAGAAGTTGACTGTTCAACTAACCACCTTGGGGCCGCAAACTTTATGACGGTTCATCTTCTAGGGTTAGGTTTTTGGATGATTGTGATTCTTTCCCTCATGCTTATGATAAATAGGCCTTTCAACCTCTCTTTGTATTCATCTTGGCACGAATGAGCATAGCAGCCACATCTCTTGTTAGAGATAGCTACCACCATTCTAGCTATTGTATTTTACAGTCTGTTCTATTTCCGCTATTTAATAGAATATGTGTTTACTGTATCACTGTGTTATTTGCAATATATCTCTATATATGATTCTCTATATGCTATCTTTTGTTTCGTTCCCACATAAATCTGGATCAACCATATTTGAGGTAACTTGTAAAAAATATATTTTTGTACTATAAGAAAATACAAATTACTATCCACAAGTGCAATATAGATAAATGATATCATTGTCTTTAACAAATTCCAAAACTTAAAAAGCCCCAAGAGGTAGCTCAATCGGTCGAGCACCCGTAGTTAGGCCTTCCAGCATGTGAGGTCGCGGGATCCATTCTCCTCGACACTCTTGGGGTTAGGTACGCAAAATGTGCCGAAGGTGTGAGGTCCCTTCGGGTGGATCCGCCAGCTATTATTCCGTGGATGTAGCGATGCCGGCCAGTGGGACCGGTACGTGAACCACATTGAAAAAAAAAAAAAATTCCAAAACTAAAAGCACTCAAATTCTATTAATGTTTTACCATGTAAAGACCTCAAAAATAATGCCCTAAAATATTAAGGACATTAAGGGACCCAAATAAGACTATTGAAGTAAGAAAGACCCCAACTAATGCAAAAGAACTTGGAAGAGAATCCAATTAGCGATGGAGTAGCATAAAAGTGTTGGCCAAAGTGTTTACCATAAACAAATATGTAACCAAGGATGGAAAATACCAAATTCTAACCCAAAGAAGACCTATTATGATATTTATGATATTAAACATCAAATAAGAAACTAAAATTAGAGGTCTAAATTGTAATTAGAAAACTAGATAGAAACTTCAATACCTACAAACCATGATGAAAAAATAATAATTTTTTTTAATAAATATCATTATCATATAAAATATATATAATTAATTCAAATTTAAATTTTCAGAAATGGATATATGTATACTCTATCTAAAGAGCAAAATGTATACTCTATCTACAGAGCAAAATCGAGATATATAACGTCATGATGCGAGCAAAACAGAAAAGAATGCATCATTGATTTCTATATAAATATTAGCATTGACTTTTTTTCATAGAATATTAGCATTGACTTATCAAAGGAACAACGAATTCTTAAAACGTACAACTTGTGCATACTAATTTGTATATAGAAATGTCATATACATAGTGATAGGCTTGTATCTTTCATGGCGAAGACATTTAATGGAAAATAAATAACTCTTTAAAATCACAAAAGGTTACTTTAACAATGGCGGGTCATACATCGACTTTGTTTACATCGATTGACTAAATGATTGCAAATAAATTGTTACATTGTGATTTAGATTTATTTATTTATTTAATGATAAATTGTTGCAATTCATGTTATTTAATTATTTTTTAAAATATTGATAAAATAAAGTTGATTATAATTAAATAAAAAATAATAATTTATGTTAATAGAAACTTAAAATTTAACTTATATAATTTAAATATTAATTTAAATTATATAATAATGAAAAAATAATTAATAAAAAATAAAAAACAATTTTGATGTAAAGAACAATTATAAAGCAACAAATTAATGGTCTTCACTAAAAAATAATTAGAAACTTTTTATTTATATGGTTTTAAATGTATGTGAAATTTAGGAGTGTAAGTATCTTTAGGCATGCATCTAATGGAGTATGGTATCTAATGTATAAATACAAGATAACTAATACGAAAGACAATCTAGGATTGTTTCAAACTCTAATTAAAGTGAGAAACAACATAAGAGGAATGACACAAAGCTTGTAATTTTTAGATAAATTATTGGAGGATAAAAGAGAAGGTCATATTATCAAAAATAAAAAATAAAAAGATTTGATCTCTACTATGTAGAGTGAGGTCAATTCTCGCTAGCTCATTCAACCAAGGTGTGGGTCAGCAAGTCACATAGATTTAGCAAATAAAAAAAATCTATATAGAGTCATCAGTAACATTCTCTTTACCCTCAAATGGTTTAGCTGAGAATTAAAATATTTGTGTCACCCCTCTTAAGTAAGTATGGATTGTCACAATATTTATATATAAATATCATATTTACACGCATTTATCTCTATATAATAATTTGTATTTTAGGTGTATAATATACTTTTTTTCATATATATATATAATTCTTTTTATTTCCATTTATATCGAAATATCTTGCTAACATTTATTATTATTATTATTATTATTATTTTTAAAGTATTTTTTGGAAATCAATGTATAATTACTTAAACAACGCTTAGCTACCCTACATCATATTCATATCATTAAAAATATCAGCATATTTAAATTTTGAGGGAAAACTATGGTGCAAATAAGAAATATAAAATTAGAGAAAGTTAAGGTATTTATAAAAGATCATCAAACACTATTGAAAAGATGAAAAGTATATTTTTGCTTTAACTAACTTAAAGACAACTAAAATTGCTCACAAAGTGGACGATAGAAAACACATTAATTTAGAATGTTTTACAAATAATTAGTTTAGGCTTTAATTTTAAAATATTGTTATTTTCGCAAAGTTTGGAATTTGTTAATTTATAGCTAATTAAAAAAATGTTTTATAGAACTGATCATAATTTTATTATTTATCTTATGATTATTTATATGGATCAATTTCATTATTAATTGATTTTAGTTTAAACGGTTAAAAGTGTATTTTTATTTGTGTCATTTTTAAATATCTAAATATTTAAAAGAAATATCCTTAAAAAAATACTATTTTTTAAATATATTTATATGATATTTAGAACTGATAAGGTTATGATTAATTTTTTTAAAACTACATTATTTTCATATTATTATTTTCATTTATCATTTTTTTATTATTTAATTTTAAATAAATAAATAAAAATATATTTTTATATGTGCAATTTGTAAGTATCTAAGCATCTAAAAGACATATCCATAAAATGATATAAAAAATTTGTAAAACATATTTAAAATCCATATCTATATGATATTTAAATATGTAATAAATATCCATAATATAAAATAAATTTAATAAAATGTTTTTATTTTATAAATTTAGAGTTATAATTTTTTTAATGTCATTCACTTTAGAGAATAAAATTCCTTAAAATAAAAACCAATTCTTATAAATTTTTATAGTAAAAGAAATCTTTTATCATTTTTATGATATTAAGAAAATGGAAGAAAAAAAACACTTTATCTAAAAATGTCTTACAAATAATTAATTTCAATTTCAATTTTAAAATATTATTATCACCCACATCACAAAAATGTAAATTTTTTTCAATCTCTTCAATTAAAAAAATCAAAATTTGACATAAACCATTTTTTATTTGTTTCTTCAAAATCTAAAAAAATAAAACTGTTTTAAATGGATAATATCATTGATTATTATCATCATCTTATCATCTTAATACTATTGAAATTTGTCAATTTATATTTAATTAAAAAAACTCATATTAATGTTTTATAGAATTTGTTATAATTTTATCTTATTATTATTGGCATGCATCAATTTCATTATTAATTGATTTTACTCTAATTAAATAAAAATATATTTTTATGTGTCATTCTTAAGTATCTAAATATTTTTTAAAAGATATTATTTTTTTTAAATATATTTAAAATATATATTTATATGATATTTAGAATTTAAGATATTATTATTAATTTAAAAAATTACATTATCTTTTTATTATTATTTTCATTTATTTTTTAAATATAAATTAATTTTAATTAAATAGATAAAAATAATATTCTATATTTACAATTTTTAAGAATCTAAGTATCTAAAAGAAATATTCATAAAATCATATAAACAATTTGTAAAACATATTTAAAATACATATTTATATAATATTTAAATATATAAAGATATTATACTATAAAAAAAATTTAATAAAACACATTTAAAATATGTTTTCATTATACAAATTTAATCTTATAATTTTTCAAAAGCTATTGACTTTAGTTATATATAACTTATAGTTATCCCAATTAAATCTAAAATTTAGATTTTGTATAAAACTAACATATTTTTCTTTAATATCATTGACTCTTTAGTTATACATAACTTATACTTATCACATTTAAATCTAAAATTAATATTTTGTATTCAACCTAACATATTTTTATGTAATATCATTGACTTTGAATGTATGAAAGTTATCACATTTAGATTTAAATTTTAGATCATCTTTCTTATATATACTATATCTTATTTCTCTTAAATATTAATTTTGAGGATATCAATGAGACTAATGCCTCTTTTATTGTGGAAGAATAAATCTCACATCTCATTCAAAATCATATATATATTCATTAAATTTTTATTTATATAGTAATTTTAAAAATATGTTTAAAAATTAAAATTTATAAAAATTCTAATCATTTTATCAAAATAAAAAAAATCTTTAAACATTAAAATCTAGGTTATCAATTAAAAATGATTTATTCATATGTATATGATTTATTCATATGTATATGATTTATTAATTATATATATATATATATATATATATATATATATATATATGATTTATTAATTTTATATATTCTCTATCTATATATATATGAATTTGATCATGATTATGATGACGATGTTTATTAATATTTACTAAAATTAATATCGGTCCATTAAACTTTAAAACAGTAAGGATTCACATTGTTTTCATTTTAAAAGCTTATATATGTAGTTAAAAAGATTTAAGAAAAGAATTCCTAAACCACTATAAGTGTGATGACTTAAAAGGTTACAAGGTCGGTATTGTAACAAATATCTTGAAGTTGAGCTTTAGTATAGGTGTACACAAGATGAGAAAGTGACTTTCCTCTTCAAACCCTCTTTCGTTTTTCTTTTTTACACTATATAAAACATAGATATATTTTTTATCTTCTAGATTAGGGTTGATCACCTCCTTATAGTATCCTAATTTTCTCTTATCCCATTTCCTTGACTCCCCAATGATTGGGCCAAGACATGCCATCTTTATGTCAACCTAGCTTAAGTGGTTTTGAGAGTATAAAGCAATATTAGGAAGTCTTTTGTCTTCCATTTGTTTATCTTGTTCGTGTACATTAGGTATCTAATCATAGCTAAAATATAATAGATTGTGCTACCTTTAATTTCAAGATTATATGTTATAAAACTTTTTTGGATTTGCTTTATCTTTCTTTACTATTCTCTACAAATTTAGTAACCCTAAAATTTACATCTATATAAAAAAAAAAAATTATCCCAAAACCAAAACATATTAATTTATAAATGTCTTCAAAATACTAATTCCTTTTAAAATATATATATATATATATATATATATATATAAAATAATTAATTTCAACAACATTTGTTAACTGATGGTTAGTTAAGTTTATGAAAATAAAGAACTCATATGTGGTACCACTCATTCTCATCCTAAAATTAAAGCCAAATTTATCACCATAAACCAACATGTTTGATTGTGAAATACAAATGTACATATTCTGTAATCCTCTTTTAATTTGTTATATAAATTCATTAACTTTTATGAATTAAAAAATAAATGAATTTGTTGCATTTTATTTTACAAACCTCATGCTTTAACATCTTTAATAAAGTTATAAAATAAAAAATATAATGTAGTTTTACAAACCTCATACTTTAACATCTTTAATAAAGTTATAAAATCCCCACTGCGGGTGCCTACAGAGGTGATCGGTTCGGGCTGCGCCACGTGCACACCAACAGCAGCCCTTAGTTTCCTACTAGCCAGCCCTACCACGAGCCCGCAACCCTATCTGCCTGCATTAGCTTCGATCACTTGCCAGCTAGTTCGCCTCCCGAGACCAGCCACGTGACGACCGTCTCCTGCCATGCGCCCCATGCTCCATCTTAATTACACATGCTCCCTTTTCATCCGAAGCCCCTTCACTTGGCCTCTCAGCTTTCTCTCCCACATGTGCGAAGTCCTCTCGACCACTCCCGCTCTGTTATGTGCTCTCGCAATTATGGGCCCCGTTCATTATGGTAAGAGGGATTGTCACTTCATCTGCATTGGGTTAACTGGTAGTTTCAATAATTGTCTCTCACCGGCTATGATCATCATTCGGTTTAATGGAGGCACAGATGAGGCTCGTCGATAGGTTTCAAAAGACATAAGCTCATCCGAGCTCCGACATTTGGATCTCTCTTGCTGTAGCTCGGCTCTGAACACACAGTTTATTTTTTACGCCCACACTGATAACACGCTTCTAGCTATCACTGATGCTCCTGCTCTCTCGGCCCTTTCATCTGCTGATTGCGCTCGCAGCAATCCTCTCTCTGCAGCCATGCCTCCTCACACTCACAGCTCGGCGTAGCCTGGCAGCTCAACGCAATATGGAAACCCCTCTGCCACCCCACCTATGCGTTGCATGCGAGGTGTTGTTGATAAAGCTCGGCACGTTCAGCACGGCATTCCCATGGGGGCCCAAGCCGAGATTCTAGATGCCAAGGAAGACGCCTGGGTGTCGCGCAAGTGCACCACGGATGAGGACATTAGAAATGAGTCCGGGACCCTTGTCCTAGATCCTGGACACTCTAGGGGGCGTACCACCCTTTATCAGAAGGTGTTAGATTTTTTCTGGACGCACAAGCTTGTGTTGGGTAAGGCCCTCACGGACAGGAACGAAACCCAGGCAGAAATTCTCATGCAACTGGATGAGATGATGGACTGCATGAAATAGATCCTGTTCAATCAACAATAGTTTGCTCGTCGATTTGAGATCATCCTCGCCAAGGACTCGACTACTCAGCCCGCTCAGGAGGGGCAACAAGATCATACCAGTACCTAATTTTGTCTGCCTCTTGCTTTGTTTTTTGTTATGGTCTATGTGCCCTTTTTAGCTACAATAGCTCTGTTTATTTCTTTCTAGCTCTACTTTGCTTTCTGCAAAACTTTAGTTCACTCGGTAAAATTACAACTCTGGTGTCTCCTTATTTTTGGAGGTCTGTTTCCTCATCTAGTTTCTCCCTTTTTTGGAGGTTTGTTTTTTGGTTTACAAAAGGGCCTGATAACAATATGTACATTTTACTAATGGCAATATAAGGTTCTATATCTAATTTACAAAAAAAAACAAAATAAAATTATAAAATAAAAAATATAATGTCCTTTCAATATGAAAATTAAATTAGTAAAGTACAAAGGAATTTAGCATATGGAATATACCTGTACATCTAACCTATCTAAAATTTCCAAAATCCTATCCGACAACATATAAGATACTATAGCAGACGTCCATCCCGGTCGCTGCTCGGCTCTCCGTTCTATTTAATCCCTCCTTCCTTAGAATCATCCCGTCCTTACTTCGCTCTCTGCTTTCTCTATAAGTTTGCAATGGAGAATTCTGGAACCTTTGCACCAACTGTGGGGCGATGGGTTTACCCCATTCTCCTTTTTACAAACAATGTAGGGCTTAGCTATTTCTTACAATATACTGACCATATTTCTGCGTGGGGACAGTGGCCTGTCTATATTGCACTGCTTATAGCTGCGGTTTTTACCTTTGTGGTCTCCTCGTTGAGCCCCGGAGGCTGTGCATGGGCCGGAAGATGCAAGAAAGGCGTACCGATTCCAGGCCCTAAAGGATGGCCAATAATCGGAAGTATGATGGACATGAGCGTTGGTCTTGCTCACCGCAACCTTCAATATCTGGCTCATATTCATGGCGGCAAGAAGCTCATGGCGTTTAGCTTGGGCTCAACACCGGTCGTGATCACATCGGATCCGGAGGTTGCTCGAGAATTGCTGAACTCACCTCACTTTGCTGACCGACCCCACAAACAAGCCGCGCAAGACTTGATGTTTGGGAGGGCGATGGGATTTGCTCCTAACGGCGTCTATTGGCGACTGATACGGAGAATTTCTGCTGCACATCTCTTCGCTCCGCGGCGAATTGCAGCGCAGGAAGCCGGCCGTCAGGCGGACTGCGCGACAATGATTTCCGACATACGACATGAATCTAATATTAACGGTGGTGCCGTCGTGCTCCGACGACACCTTCAGAAAGCGGCCCTTAATAATATAATGGGATGCGTATTCGGTCGACTGTCCGTCGATTCCGAGACCGAGAAGAATATTCGCGGGATGGTGGATGAGGGATTCGAGCTCCTGGGAGTATTCAACTGGGCTGATCATCTGCCATGGCTACGAGCTGTTGACCCACTCAGAATTCACAGCCGCTGCTCTCGGCTAGTCCCGCGTGTCAGATCGTTGGTTGCCGGCATCATCGATGAGCACCGACAGAGGGACAACACGGCCGACTCAGACTTTGTCGACGCACTCCTTTCGCTTCAAGGGGAAGACAAGCTTGACGATAACGATATGATCGCAGTTCTATGGGTATAATAATCGTATTCCGATTCTTGGGATATATTTCAATTTTGTCTTAAGAGTTCAAAAGAATCGTCGTTTATTTGTTTATGTTCTATTTTTGATATCGATGCAGGAATTGATCTTCCGCAGCACCGACACAACAGCTCTGCTTACAGAATGGACCATGGCGGAGTTAGTGCTCAACCCGCGAGTGCAAAGGAAAGTTCAGGCAGAGCTGGACGCCACTGTCGGGCGCAACATAAGCCTAACTGAGGACTGCATCGAAAATCTCCCATATCTCCAAGCGGTGGTAAAAGAGTCTCTGAGAATGCATCCACCGGGGCCTCTCCTATCATGGGCTCGTCTTTGCACGGAGGATTGGCATATGGCCAACGGGATGTACGTTCCGGCGGGCACGACGGCCATGGTGAACATGTGGTCCATTACCCACGACCCGGATATCTGGGAACGGCCTCATCAATTTCGCCCAGAGAGGTTTCTTCCCTCTGAAGGCGGTCAGATTGTGGACGTCAGAGGAAACGACCTGCGTCTTGCGCCTTTCGGTGCCGGTCGGCGAGTGTGCCCGGGCAAGGCTCTCGGCCTCCGCACCGTTCACCTCTGGGTGGCTAAATTGATTCGTTATTTCACATGGCTCCCTTCTCCTAACCATCCAGTGGAACTCACAGAGATCCTTAAACTATCATGCGAAATGGCCACACCACTTACTGCCATACCCCAAAGTAGGATCCCGGTTCCTTCCACTTAACAACCACCCAAAACTCGGCTTGCTTCATTCGACCTACTGTTCTTGGTTGACATTTGCTGTCTGTTTAAGTCGCTCATTATTGCAAACATTGCAAGGACTGTTGTCAATACAGCCGCCGGCATACCACCTTGTCTATGATTTTCTTCCCCGCCAGCTTTTTTTAAACGTTACGTAATAAAGTCCAGAAACTCAAGGCCCGCGATGGACATGTCAAATAACGTAATTGCTTTTAGATTATGAACAGATTTTAGATTATGTAGACATGATTATATGTAACAGCAATGTAATTGATTTTCAATTATGTAGAAATGATTATATATATGTGTGGTATTATATATATGTGTTTGTTTGGGGCTTCGACCATCCTGGCTTGGTTTTCGCCTTTGCTTAGTTTTATTTTCTTTGCATGGTATTCGCCCTTGTGTGCAAGTTTGTGCGTATGCTAGTGGCTAGTATGGATGCTCTATACAGAGCACAAATCCTTTCCAAACGGGACTGGAATGTGCCTAGTGTAGTTGATCGTCTGAGCATTGCTTGTTATTATTATGTTACAGTGATTCCCCTTTGGCTCGTTGAGCTCGTTGGGAGTGTAGACTGATTGAAAACTTTTATATATGAATGTAACATTTATACAACCACATTCTGTGCTATTATCTTGACTGTTAGAGCAGAGCAGTGCTTTCATCGATCTTATCAAAGTTTTTCAAACCTATCAAAGCTTTTCAAACCTGCTTGCTGGGGTCAGCTTTCCTGGGGTACAGTTTTATAAAGGAACTTACAAGATCTCAAAGATGGGTACAGTCACCATAGTCATCATGGTAGTCTTACGAGCTTTTAGTGGGATACAGTTTTATAAAAAAACTTACACCTACCACACCTCCTAAACTAAACTTCGAACAGAACCACCAATGCCCCTCCACCAATGCCCCTGCACCCCACCCTATGAATCCTATCAAAATTATATGATTAGGTTTTTAATGTACCTATTGTAATTTGAATCGTATTCATCCTTCGAGGTCGTTACTTTACTTGATAATCTACATTCTTTTTATATTCCTTGGTTTCACATAGAGTCTTTGAGGTTAGGTCGACCATACCCTCGTACTTTTCATCGATTGTTCTTACTGCTACTTTCTCATTTGTCCATGGTTGTATGGATTGCTAGGTTTTGTCTCTGTTCCTAGGTTCGTGATCCAGACCTCAATTATGCGTTTGGTGGTCCTACTTATGTTCCAAAGGCCCTGTACGTGTAGCTGTAGGATACATACATTCATAATTAATATAATGCAAGGCAACCTATCTTTGAAATCCTTATGAGCACCTAGGCTCGAGCTCCCATGGTAGTAACTTTTAATGAAAACCGAATTCAAAGTTAGATACTACTTGAGAAGAAAACCTTGAAGAAAGGATTAGAATTTTAGGAATTTTTTTGGCATATTAAGATGCTTTAATCCCTTATACAAAATAGTTTTATGAACTTTGTACCATGACGGCCAAGATTAGGATCACTTGCACTCTGTTTATAGAGAATGAGAGAAAATGGGACATAAAGCATGATAATCTCATAATTGTAGGTTGTCCACATCATGTGTTGTTTGTGAGCTATGGATGCTTGTATTCCTTGTGAATTCGATTACAATTGTGACATTTTTTAAGTGGAATTTGATTGTGGTAGTGAGGATAATTCTTTTACTTTTATTAGTTTTGAGTTTAATTCCATTTGTTGAAATTTACATTCTACACCAATTGAGTTGTCTGACTTTAGCAACCTGAAACAAGGGAATTGTGTTCGTCCTTGTATGGCGTACTCGTTGTCCCACAATGGTGTCACAAGGAAGAGGCTCCTGAACATCTGGATGGATGTATTCGGGTTTTGTTGTCGGTAACTTATTCTATTCCAACAATGGTGCATGGTATGGTCGAAGTAGATCCACATTGAATACTGGATGCAGAACCAAGCATGTAGGAATGTCGAGATGGAAAGTGTTTTCTCCAATCTGTCAAAGAATTGTATGGACCATATCGCATAGGTTTGAGTTTCTTGTATGGACCAGTGAAGCGCTCCTTCTTGATATGTAACCAAACCTTATCCCCAATTTGGAATGAATGAGGAATACGATGCTTGTCGTGTCGGGCCTTAGCTTTTTTGTTTGCTCGTTGCAACATTTCCTATGCTTTCTTTTGGATGTTGTAAATCTGATCTCGAAACTTCAAGGCTTTATCAACTTCCCGTTGGCCATATTTGGTGTCAGAGTTCGAATGTGTCGAGGATTTGATCAAGTCGATAGGCACTGAGGGTTGAAATCCATAATAGATCTCAAATGGACTCTTTCTTGTAGAGTTGTGTTGAGCACGATTGTAACTGTGTTGTATGTATGGAAGACTTTCATCCCATGTCCTTCGATGTTTTTGGTTGTACATGCGAAGAAGTTGTACTACCAAGTGATTCACAACTTCCTTATGTCCGTCAGTCTAAGGATGGAAAGTTGTCGACAATGAGAGTCGTGTGTCCAGTTGTTGCCAGAGAGTCTTCCAAAAGATGCTGACGAATCTGGCATCTTGGTCGGGAGTAATGGTTGTGGGTAAACCAAAGTGTTTCCAAACATGTGTAAAGAAAAGCTTAGCAGTATGTTGCGGTGTCGTGGTCTTCTTACATGGAATGAGAATGGCCATCTTGGAAAATCTGTCGACTACTACTAATATCGTGTCATGTTGATGTTTGGTAGTAGGATATCCCATCAAGTAGTCCATAGAAATATATTCCCATGGTCGACTAGGAACTAGCAAAGGTGTGTACAATCCCTGTCGTCGATTAGGTGGTTTAGCAATGGCACAAACCACGCATGATCGAATGTACTTGTTGACGTTAGTTTTAAGTGTAGGCCAAAAGAAATACTTCTGAAGGATAGAAAGTGTCTTTGCTACTCCAAAGTGTCCTACAGTCTTGTTGTAGTGCGTGTCTCAAATGAGCTGTTGTCGATGCTCACCGGTTGGTACACAAAGTTGTCCAAGCTTGTATAGCAATGTGTCTTTCAGGAAATAGTCAGGGGTCGGCGACTTGTCAATCTGTAGTTGTCAATAAACTGTTGAAAAGTCGTTTTCGTCCTGATACAATTGAGGCCAAGCGGTCGTGTCATATCCCTGCATACTCATCACTATGAAAAGGAGAGTAATGGGTGGTCAAATTAGACAATCGGCGGCGGTGTTAGCTTTACCTTTCCAATACTTAATCACCAAATGGAATTGTTGTAGGTAATTAATCCACTTGAGTTGTCGATTTGTTTGTAGTTTTGACTGGATCGAATCGAACTGTAGAGGATTATGGTCAATGAGGATGATCGTTTCCTTTCCAATGATGTAATGCCTCCATTGCTTGAGAGCTTACACAATGGCGTACAATTGTTTTTCATACATCAAATATATTCTAACTGTGTCGTTAAAATTTTCGGAATGAAAAGCAACTAGGTAACTAGATTGAGTGATCATTGCGCCCAAGGCATAGTCTGATGCATCTGTCTCAATCTCAAAGGCCTGATGCAAATTAGATAACACAAGTATTGGTGCAGTCCAAAGCTTGTGCTTGAGTTGTTCAAAAGCTTCTTGTTATGTCGGTGTCCATTTAAAGAGAGTTTTTCCATTTCCCTTTGTCAACGGATTCAAGGGCCAGGTTATGTGACTGAAGATGAGTATGAATCGTCGATAGAAATTTTCCAAACCAAGAAAAATTCTTTGTTCTTGAATGCTTTGAGGAATTGGCCAATCTTTGAGGATTTGTACTTGTTTCTGGATCAACATGAATGCCTGCATATTCAATAACATACCCCAAATATTTGATGTTGGTCATCGTAAAGGTACACTTTTCCATGTTCAATTGGAGTCGGTGGTGCTGAAGAGTGTCGATGCACATGCGCCAAGTCCCATATTTCTTCGGAACTAGGATGACTGGAGTCCCACAAGGAGAAAAGCTTGTTCAGATATGAATTTTGTCGATCAATTCTTGGATTTATCTGTGAATCTCTTCATTTTCGAGAATGGATCTTTTGTAAACAGATGCGTTAGGAAAAGAAGAGCCAGGAGCAAGTTCAATGGAATGTTTTACCTGGAAATCTAGAGGTACTCTGTACGGCTCTTGGAATAAACTCTGATACTCATCGAGAACATTGTCGATCACCTCCTTCGGTTGGGAGCTGCGCTGGTCAGTGAGTCGACTTGTCGCTGCAATCTTCCTAGAATGTTGTGGTTTGATCATGATTAATGCAAACTTCTAAGCATGATTGATGAGCTTCTTTATCTGTTTAGTAGATATCATTGAGACCATTTGTGTAGGTCATCGCTCTGGTATGTCATACCATCGATTTCGGATTTTGACAATCACCTTCTGAGGCCGTGACTGATAACTTCCATGGAAATCCCATAAGTAAGGTTTCTCAAACAAACTGTCGGCTACGGAGAGTGGTTCCACGTTGCAGAGTACTTCATCTTCAAAAGGATTTATGAAGTAGGCGAGTTTGCATTTTCGGGTGATCCGTAGTTCCTGTCCATCCTTCATCCAATCGATGTTGTAAGGAGGAGGATGCGGAGTGGTGACAAGACCTATTTTCTTCACGAGATCTTCAGAAACAAAGTTTTTCTGGCTACCGTTATCCACAATCAGATGTAATGAGTTGTTCTAAACACATATCCGTGTATGTAACAGACGCTCTCGTTCCTCCTTGACGACGATAGTCGAGGCTGCTGGAGTGGTCGATGTCGATGTCAAAATGGTCATTGCATCTGGATCAGATTCTTCCATTGTCTTGTTGAATGCGTTGTATGTCGATACTTTTGCCGAAAAATGTATTCCAAGCTTTGCATGCAAATGTATCATGCCAAGCTGAGTGATGGTAATCACACCATTTCTCATTAGGCGATTGTTTTATACATTCCATTTTATGAAAAGGCTTTTTGTCGTGATCTGGATTTGGCTGTGTCAGCTCATAAGATTCTGACTTGTCGAAGTTGGCTGGTGACTTCTTGTCAAGTGGTTGTTCTGATGTCGACTTTGTCATGAAGCATTCTTTTTGTTTCTGCTTGGTTTCCAATTTGCTAGCATAGTGGAAAGCATTCGCAAGCGTATTGACAGTTAGAAATTCCATCTCTTGTTGAATGTAGTGGGATAATCCATTGATGTACTTCAGAACAAGCAATTTCTCTTCTTCTTGGACACCAAGTCTAGCCATGAGTCGATAGAACTCGTCGGTGTAACTCTGTATTGATTGGTCTTTCCATTTCCTTAGCTGATGCCACTTCTTATACTGATGCTTGAGATATATGGGTGGGTAAAATTATTTTCGGATGTGTTAGAGGAATTTATCCCATGTGTCGATGGGGTCTCCACTTTTCTCCATATTTGTGGAGAGGTTATCCCACCAGCAGTGCACACATGTTGACATCTTTAAGGATGTAATGGTGATCTTGTCTGCTTCCGATAGTTTATTCACAAAGTAATAGGATTCGAATTGTTGTACCCAATTGTCGACGGATTCTGCGTCAATCTTTCCTTCAAGATTCGGTATGTCGAAATCCATTTACACTTTGAAGGGGCTGATTTTATCGAAGCAAGTTCTCGTCGAAAATCCTCCGGATGTCGAAGCAAATCGCATGATAATTTCATTGAACTGGCCGAACATTTCAGTCCATTGTCGAGTCAGCGCTTGCTCAATAATTTGTTTTGTCTCGTCAGCTACATGTCTATCGTCTATTTCTTCTACCATTTTTGGAGGTAGTGTCTGCTTGGATTGCTGAGATTGCGAGCGTGTTTGAACCGGCATAAGTCAAGTAACCTCGTTGGAAGTGTCTACGCAAAAATTAAGCACGAACAAAACTGATTGCTATGATACCAATGATCCGCACATGGCTAGGAAGAACGAGGGGGAAAATAGTTCGATTGAATGAGTCGGCTCTGTTATGGCGGAAGCAGTAGGAGATAGAATAATCAAAGTAGGAATAGATTGTGCAGATAAACACAAAGACATACAAACAATATGAAGGAATGCGAACTGATCTTCTCTATTACTAGATGAGTCAAAAATAAGATAAGATGTATGTTACAATATGATAAATTATTATATAGAATGCTGAGACGCTTGGGTTCTTGCCTGTTACGTTCAGTTATAAGAGAAGTTAGAGCGGTTTCGGAAGTTCAACCGTTACAGTCAACTAGAAGACAGAGAGACAATCTATCATGGTTTGACAGTCACAAGTCGCAGGTCGACGCTGCATGCTGATGTCGCAAAACTATTTGGTCACTGAACTTGTCGAATTTGATGAGGTTGTCGAAGTCGTGTCAAATTCGGAAATTGTCGAAGTTGTGTCAAATTCGATGACTTGTCGATGTCGAAGTTAGAATTCGACAACAATTCCAACTGTTGAGTGGATCAGATAGCAACTTCTTCCCTAGATCAATAACACAAATCTCTCGTGAGTTTCCAACCTCCACCTCGGAGTTCTCCCCCTCCTCCAATCCTTGATTTCCCAACCTCCTCAAAATAATTCACGTCCAAAATCCAATTCATCACAGTTCATTCCAAAAGATCCCCCACCCCCTTCTAACCCATAATTTCTTACCTATATACCATTTCCTCCTCCATAATCCTTCTGACTTACTCCACCACCCCTCTCCAATCCCTTGAAACCCCCAGAACATTTACTCCTTTCCTTGGTTATTCTTACAAGTTACAATAAAATATTATTTTATTAATTGTCTTTTTCCCTAACCAATCCAGTCTTCTTCAGGTTAATAAATTTTGTTAGGTGGGTTGACTGCACATTTATTATTAATTTCTTGGTAGGTTGAATCAGTTCCTTATGAGGCGGTGGGTTAGTTACCCATCCACCCAACATCTACAATATTAAACAAGTTAACTAAAATAATAATTTAATATTTATGTTATTTACCTTTCAAAATTCGAAGTGGTGGTTTGTTTTAGATTATATAATCCAAATTCGGTTCTTGTAATGTCCCTAAAAATATACCCTAGAATTATTTTTTTTGTATGGATATTTGTTTGTTCATAACTGCACAAATGATTCTTTGAATTAACTTCAGTACTGAGAAGTGATTTGGTGAATTCTACTGGTTTGCGATCTGCCTATCATGGATTTTTTTCTTGTTAGAAGTAATCTAGTCCGTTGTATTTCCTTTCCTATTATTGTAAAAAATCTGATCCTATTTCGGTTTTAGTAGTTATTTGGTGATTTCATGACTAGTTGTTTCTTTAATTAAGAAGTGTTGAGTTTGTATACATTTTTATTTACAGTGAGATACTTTTCTCTATGATTGAAAACCTAATATTTGGATGAGCCTAGCTTACTTAGCTATAAAAGCTAACACATGGTATTTTTAACTCTTTGCAAGCGTTTGTTTTCTTGACTCATACTTATAGCAGCTTAACATGCAAGTCCTAAGTGCTAGGCAATGGCATGACAGGGGTTGAGTTTCTTATGAAATAAAAGGGGTCCTAAAGGGAATCTTGTAAGCGATTACTACCAAGTTCCTTAAATGTGCTAAACTCTATAACAATACGACACCTAAGTTTTAAATATACTACACTCTATGCTAAGTGACGGTTTGATAATTGGGGCGCTAGTTTGGAGGTTTGGTGGAGCATTTAATGGAAACCCATGTGATGGGCGTCTGGGCATGAATAGATGGTCCACATGAGCTAGGGGGTTTAATCACTTTTATTTTGGTAGGTTCTTTCCTTGTGGAGCCATTTCTAGTCGTAGTGTTTTTCTTGGAGGAGTGGAAAGCCAAGGGTTTCCCCTTTGCACTTCCTCTGCGGGACATTTGTGCAAAGGTATGGTTGGGAAGAGCTTTCCTGTTGTGGATGGAAATCATTTTCACTTGTTGTAGGTGCCATCATTTTACTTAGGTGATGTTTGATTAAAACGTGAGCCATGTCTTCTACATTTTCTTTATTCTAATTATTTCGCTGGTATCTTATGGTTTTCCTTACTGGTGGTCTGTGCAGGTCCATGGGGGGCCTGATAACTTGAAGCTGTACTACGTGTTCCAAGCATGGCTATTTTCCACAGTAAGCTCATGTTGTCTAAGGTCTTTGTTTTCTCTGGTGGAGGAGTGGATATACAGTGCCTTGGTTTGGTTTATGGGAAGTTGGAGTTTCGATTTTCACCTCTGGTGGAGAGACAAGGGTTTGGAAATTTTGTTAGTATTTTTACAGAGTCTTCCTTGCCCTCTGGAAGGAATCTCTTTGTTGAAACATAATTTAATCATTATCTCATGTTTTTGTTGCCCCTTTTTATATTACGGCTATAAGAACCCTTAAGCCCGTTGAGGTGATTTTTGTAATTTAAGTTGTTTTGTTGTGTAAGGTTGTAATGAAAGTGAAAGAGAAGATACTCTATTTTCTTTCCCTTGGGGTCTAAATAAACATTTGGTTCTGTGTTTTTATATTGTAGTTTGAACATTGGATTTCTGGTGAACTGTAGATTTCTCGGTGTGAATGGATGTTTTTGTTATTACTCTATTGAAATGTATTACTTTGTTTGCATAGGCATCATTTTTTTATGATTTCTCCTGTTGTAAAAGTAGTATGGGTACTATGTTCTTTAAATAATTTTTCCAAAGGTTTTGGGTTCGAACCTGTAGGCGTTTTACCAAATGTAACTTCTTCCCTATCATTTTGTTTGTCAGAGCGTAGCTGAACTATGGTAGAGAAATGACTTGCCAATTGCGAATCCTTCATCGGATTCAATCCCTAGTCAGATGAAATGTAAACCTTGGGAGATTTTCTATGTGAAATAATGTTTTCGCTTCCCAAGAAAATCCCTGAGTCACTACGACTTCTGTAAAACGTTGTATCTGTTGAGTGCTAAAGGGTTGGTAACATTTGGCTTTTCTTTGGAAGAATCAAACAGAGGTTTACTTAGGTTCTGGTTTCCCAGTCATGAAAATCATGATCATTCTTGTCATATCCCCTCCCTTCATCCCGGCCCATAGAGGGAGCATGAATGCAACATGGGGTGTCTAATTCTCCCCCACAGCCATATGACAGAATTCACAATTAAAAATCAGTGCATAATTAAATTATATAGCAGAATAATTAAAACATTTTAACACACAGATGAAGTAGAATACATCAGCATGTTTCTCCCAGCTTGAAGGGTGAAACAACATGTAGATAATAAATCCCCTTCTCATGCTATGCATAGGATTTATGCTGATTAACTTAAGATGATCATTTCATTCAATTAACAAAACAGTCACCAATTAGCACATTACAGAATATATAATGAACATAATTCAAACCACAGAGAATATTTATATTTAATATGAAGTTGTCCAAACAATTGGCTATGTGAGAGAAACGTTCCACCCAATCGTAGGTCCATGTCCAACCTATATTCTTTCAGCTGAGAGACCACCCCCTAGCTGGGATGTGTATCCACTAAGGAGGAACTAAACAGTCTCACTCACGACCATGGTTTCACACAATAGTCATGTTAATCCAACACATAGTTGGGTTTATCAAGCATTTCCAACCTCTTCTATCTTCTTCTCTATTATCCATGCTTGGATTTTCTCAATTCTGTCACCAAATCACTATGTCTCGTAATTGGATTTTTGGGCTATAAAATCGGGGTTTTCCTATGGATTTATGGGCATCTAACACTCTCAAATTTGCCCCAAGGTTCAAGTATATGGATCACCCATTGGATTTCATTGTCTACACAAGTTTCTGGGCGTTTTTGGCACTTCAAAACGTGGGTTAATGCATAGTTTCTATTTGTAGGTTTTTTCACTACTGGCCCTGTGTAATGGATGAAAATTGAAGCTTAGATGTTCAACAATGGAATGAGAATGAGGAAGAACTAATTCCCATGAGCTAGAGTGACTTGTGGGTCAAGGAAACAGAGCCCATACTCTGCCATACGAATTTATGAGCTTCCCATGCTCCATTAAGCCATGGACTGATTTCTTCAACTACTTCCTTACAACATAATTAAATGTCAGCAAGAAAGTCAAATGGGTTCTCAAGATGACATTTGGAAGCATATGGTTCAACCCCACAATCCCCCTCACCACTCCCTAGTGACGTCAATACACATGGCCCCCTCTTATTAGTTGCTTCCATAGCCAATTTGTTTGGTATTTTATTGCAATATTAATATTTACATCATTTTACAATGTTCCATGGCTTAATAGCACATGGGTAATGAAATATCAGATACTTTCCTTTTAAATGAAATCCGAGCATACATTAGCGGGGCCTTGGCCTTGATCTCCATGGTAGGAAAACATACATCACATGTATACAACATTTACATTAAAATCCAATATGTCCTAAGGGTCAAAATGGGGGTATTGCAGTTCTCTTCCTAGGGTATCTTCATGACTGTCGTTTTTGAGCTTTGAACCGAAAGTCTAGCTGAGTTTTCATTGGGAATGGCAGTATTTAAATTCTAAATGGGCTAAATATGTTTGGCATAATAGAATTCTGTTATGGTAATTTTGATATGCCTTTTATGTTTAAATTTTATTAGATTTTGTATATATATAATTTATATCGTAATTAAGCTAGTTTAGGTTTGAAGAGAGGGTTTGTGATAAACCTAGATTTTTAAAGCAGGATGAAATTTTATTTTATACAACCCCATATGTCATGACTAACAATTTTGTCGATGATTATATCCGGAATAAAAGAAATATTTCGTACGTCATGACAATAAAAACTACAATACGAGATCATGCATGAATTCTACAATAATCATTCTTATCCTAGATTTTTAACACAGATTCTTCATAAATAATAAGGAAAAACACTACATACATATTTTCCATGAAATTGAAGTATAGACGAGACCAAATTAGAACACAACACTAGTTTATCATTTAATAAACATAATAAAAGTACTTATCAGTCCTTTCTTTATTTTTCCGACTGACTTGGGAATTGCCACGTTCCTCCCAATCGTAGATCTTGAACTGTTCATGTTTCATTTAATATATCACCCCTGAGCAGAATCGATCATTCCAAAAGACTAGAAGGCCTAGGAAAAACTTTGTTATCTTTCTTACTAAGGACTCAATTCGTACATAAGGATGTATGACTTGGATCCTTCCAATCATCTTTTTTTTCCACTCCTTTGCTTTGTACTGTCCTCCTATTTATAAGTATTTCAATGAGGAGAAGGATCCTAGGGCTTTGAATTTTTAGATCACTTAGTTCAGTTACTAGATAGTCTTGACAGTTTTTTTTCTTTATCTTATCTCTATTTAACTATTTAAAAACTCTAAGTGTATTTATTTTATCTTTTAATTTTATATATATATATATATATATATATATATATTTAAACTCTTAGTGTTTTATTTATCTTTTAATAAAATTTATTCTCTTAAACTCTCAATGTTTTTATTTTATCTTTTAATAATGAAATATATATATATTTAAACTCTTGGTGTTTTAACATAGGATTTCTTTTACTTATCATAGCATCTAATTGATTTAGTTTGTCAACTATTCAGTCATTATAATCCCTTAGGTGCTCGATCCCTCTTTGAGTGGCAGTACGAGTCAGTCTTAAAAATAAAGAAAATGTAATTCATTTAAAAAATAGGAAAATATGATCACTAAAGCTCTAGAGTTTTTAGCTCAACATCAGTAATATGACGAGTTTTAGTCCTATTCATAGATTTATGCTCAACACTTTAAGTGAAGTAACTCTAGTGCTATTCAGAGCTTATTCTCAACACTTTTCAAGTAGAGTCACTCTAGTGCTATTCCATATCTTATGCTCAACACTAGGCTAGGTGTCATAAAAGCCACACCTAGAGACAATGATCAAAGTCTAGGTGCTCCAAATCTTATGCTCAACATCCATATAACAGTCCATGTGCTCCAGGGGTTATGCCCAACACATATAAAAATTCATCCATGTGCTCCAGAGCTTATGCTCAACACATAATAAAGTAATCCATGTGCTCCAGAGCTTATGCCCAACACATAATAAAATTCATCCATGTGCTCCAGAGCTTACGCTCATACACATAATAAAGTGATCCATGTGCTCCAAGGCTTATTCCCAACACATAATAAAAACTCATTCATGTGCTCCAGATCTTATGCTCAACACATAATAAAGTATTCCATGTCTTGGGATATTACATCCCTCACCGCTTAGAACAACATCGTCCTGGTGTTAGGGACTCTAAATGAAACCCTGAAATAAGGAGGGGTAAGCATATTTCATCGTGGTTTCATTTTCCCATGTGGCCTCATCAGGCCTGAAATACTTCCATGGCACTTTCAGTTGGAAAGTGGTTCGCTTTCTGAGTTGATCCTCTCTCTGCTCTAGTGTATGAAGGGGTTCTGGCATAAATTCCCCTTCGGTTTCTACCTGTAACAATGACCAATCAATCACATGTTTAGTATCATAAACATATTTATTCAATAAAGATGCGTGGAAAACATTGTGAACTTTCATATGGGAAGGTAATGCTAATTCATAGGCCACCAACTCCTTTTTGGCCAATATTTCGAAAGGCCCACAAAATATGGGGGCTAGATTTCTGCATCTCCCCAAACTCAATGAGATCCTTTTTGCTTTTACTTTTAAGAAAGCATGTTCACCGATTTGATATTATTTATCCTTCCTCTTTCTATCAACATAACTTTTATGTCGGTCTTGTGCTTCTTTTCGGTTTTTTTATACCTTGGTAACCAATTGTCCCAAATATTTTAGCAAATATGTCCCCAACATGAGCCTATCTACCGGGCTATCCCAAGTTACTGGTGTTGTACATTTCCTGCCATAGAGTACCTCAAAAGGACTCATCTTGGCGGAAGTCTGGTAACCATTGTTATATGCAAACTCTGCAAGGTGTAAGTAGTCTTCCCATTTTGTGGGATTATTCATTACATACATTCTAAGCATATATTCTAAGATTTGATTCACCCGTTCTATTCATCCATCCGCCTTCGGATGATAGGTTGTATTAAAATCCAATTGTGTTTCCAAACCGGAAAATAATGATATCCAAAATTTACTGGTGAACTTTGTGTCTCTATCTGAGATAATTGCTTTGGGTATTCCGTGTAACCGAGATATTATCTCTTTTAAGAAGATATCTGCAATGTGAACAACTTTATAAGTATATTTCACTGGGATGAAGTGTGCAGCTTTGGATAGTTTGTATACCACTACAAAAATAGAGTCATTTTGTTTCTTGCTTTTAGGTAAACCCATGATGAAGTCCATACTAATCACCTCCCACTTCCATTATGGAATGGGTAGAGGTTGAAGTAGTCCTGAAGGATGTTGATTCCCAGCTTTAACTAGATGACATTCCTGGCATTTGGAAAAAAATAGTTCTATGTTTGTTTTTAATTTAGGCCAGAAGAAGTGTTCTTTACCGTCGATATCATTTTTGGATACCCTGGGTGTTCGGAAAAGGGTGTTTGGTGGAACTCAATTAAAATTCTAGGTCTAATTTCCCCACTATCTGGAACATAGAGTCTCTTTTTAGACCATAACAACCCTGATTCGTCAATCTTATACTCCTTCCGTTGTTGAAACAACCTATTCTCTTGTATTTTCTTAATAATTTCAACATAGAAACGGTCATATTTACTTGTTGTTCTAATTTTGGTATGTAAATGGGAGTTTGTTTGACTTACTATCACCTCATACAGCACATGAACTCTATGACCTAAAGCATCAGCAATTTTGTTCTCCTTACATTTTATGTGTTTTAACTCGAAGTGATACTCACTGAGGAAATCCAACAATATGGCATGCCTAGCATTCAGGTCTGGCTGATCAAAAAGGTATTTTAGGCTCATGTTGTCTGTCTTTAGGAGAAATTTATTTCCCATGAGGTGGTGCCTCCACATTTTGAAGGTGTGGATGATGGCAGCTAACTCAAGATCATGCATTGGATAATTTTTCTCATGTTATTTCAACTTCCATGATTCATAATAGATCACAAAATCATTATGCATAAGGACTCCCCCAAGCTCTTCCTTGCTTGCATCCATGCAAACAACAAAATCCCCGCCAGGATCCGTGATCCTTAGTATTGGTGCACTGGTTAATAATTGTTTTAGCTTTTGAAAGATTTCTTCGCATTTGGTTGTCCATAGGAATTTGATTTTCTTTTTTTGCAAGGAGGTCATGGGGCAAGCAATCTAGGAGAATTTCTCAATAAACTTACTATAATATCCTGTTAATCCTAAAAATGATCTTATGTTTGTGACACAAGTGGGTGTAGGCCATTCTCAAATTTCCTTGATCTTTTCTAGGTCGATGGCTATTCCTTTTTCTGAGATAATGTGACCTAGATATTGTATTTGAGGTTTATAGAAGTCACACTTACTGAACTTAGCATATAGATGATGTCCCCATAAGACTTGTAATACGATGCTAATATGTTCTTCATGTTCCTTCTCACTCTTAGAATACATTAATATATCGTCTATGAATACTAGTACGAATTTATCCAAGTATTTACTGAAAATGTTGTTCATCATGCACATGAAATTTTTTGGTGCATTGGTTATCCCAAATGGAATTACCACAAACTCATAGTGACCATACTGGGTCCTAAAGGAAGTTTTGTTTATGTCTTCATCTTGTGTCACGAACCCAATTTTCAGAGTTAGAAATTTTGGAACAAATTTTTCTAACTTTTAACAATGAATCTTTAATAATAGATAGAGATACCCAAAATTCTCTTAATCTTAATGTTGTCAAAATTAAGGAGCAGGCACAACCATTACTCTGAATAATAATTACTTTACTTATCCTACATAATGAATTTATTCAAGTAGAAATGTCAGTCCGCTCCCTTATCAATGTAATTTATAATGGCGCCAATTTACCTGTGAACATCTTCATATAGTTTTTACAAAATAATAACATAAATATAATCAAATAAATATATTTACATGACTAAATTACTATCATCATAAATCAACAATCAATTATCCTTTTTGCTAAAGCAAATGCTTTATTTTGACATGCATGACAAGCCACCGTAAGATCAAGAAGATTATATTCATTTTTTCTTAATTACATACGTAATCATACTTTAAAATCTTTTCCTTCAAAACACCTTACCTTATCTCCCTATCCATTGGGGATAACCAAGATATTGACTACTACTCCATGAAACAATGTGAAAACTATCATTGAGTTATATTTTATCTAAGAACATTAATGAAGTAAGAAATTATACATTGATAAAATCACAAGGTACACGTATGAACGAAATGCAGTAAAGAAACATTCAAACAAATCTTATTTATACATATGAACAAGCCAAAATAGTCATAATCATTTTAATAGAGTCGAGTGTACACAAAAGAGACACAATTTATAGTTTAACATAAAATAACAAGGAACTATCATTCATCAATGCATACATTTGCACAAGGATATAAACAATAAGCCAACAAAGTTAGTAACACATAATCAAGGCAACCAAACTGAATAATACTGAAACACAATATCAAGAGGATGCACAAAAGAGACACGAAAAACAGAGACCATTTTTAACGTGGTTCACCCACTCCTTGGGCTACGTCCACAAAAGGTTGTGTTTTATTAATTTGATAAAAAAGGTTACATCCAACAACAAGGTTGTTTCCAACCACCTTCCTACTTTTCCCTAGCTTCTCTCATAGAGAGATTTATCAATGCTAACTTTACAATCAGAAATGTATAATCATTTGACCACAACTCATACTAAATAACCATAATAACGTAATTCTCCGTCAACTATCAAAACTGAAAAGACTTAAAACTACCAAGTAGATCAGTGTTAGATACCCGAGCTTAGCATACATGCATTAATTAAACCACCATATGCACTTGTTAACTCTCGACTCTTTAAAGTGTATAAATGATATATATGTATTTATTTAATCTATATGAATTACACCAACTTAAGCGTTAGTAATTACAAAGTTTATCCCTGGTGCCCCTATATAGATATATTCGCATACATTATAAAGATTTTACCGAGAATAAGAAAAATAAAATATTGAACCTGTGTTATTCGGCCGTCCCACTTGCTTTACCCAAGTAGGGTCATATAGTAAACAATTATTAAATAAATAAATTTAATCAATTGGATATCAAGTATCCTCAGTCACATCGCTTATGGATAACGATCTAGCTTATAACATTCCCAAAATCAATACTTAATGTATAATATGTATATATGGTCAACAAGCAAGCTGAGGACTAATTACATACGAAAAAATTGCACAAGAGACATAATAAATCCTGACGTTGACCCAGAACGAGATAGAGTTAGCATATCTTGTGTGGGATCCCTCCAATCGGTTTCCAGGATGGAGACAGAGCTAATAAAAAGAATGGTTACGGCTGCGCAACCCAAAGTAACAAGAAAAAGATACTCATGCGAATTTCCAGGCAGTGTTCCTACACATCTTGATGGAGATTAATGCCATTCTGGAAAAATAACAAAAGACGAAGACTCTCACAAAGATCGTTCGCACAACCGGTAATATGCATTTAACCTGAGATTTTATGTGAGCATTTACCATACATGTTATAGGTTACATAAGCAAACAAACAGATATGGGATCGCAGAAGCATAACTAACAAAAAATAACGCCATGTTTACTTCACAGGGTTTTGCCATAGGGTTACTATCAAATACTTAGTTTATACTTCAGTCGCTTACCGAGTTCTAGCCCTATGATAAATTTAACCTGAGTGTACACATTATGAAAAACCTAAAACCTACAGGCGTCTGTGTCTATCGGAGGAAACATTCTGGGTAAAGGAATATTCAACGTTATGAGCAGGGATATAGCTTCTTGAAGAGCTCTTCCTTTTCCCATGGATAAATATTGTACCCCAACTACGTTTAAACCAAGGCATTCCCTTCACTAAGGGTTCATTATCGCAGGGTTCATGGTTACAAATAGATATAATGTAAAATAACCCAGACAAGTAATAATATAATACTGCGTTGTGATCTCAATAATTGGGGCCGCCTACGGGTTCTTAAATCGTTGTTGAAATCTTTAAAAAAAGGTACATTTAAGAGCAAATAAAAATACAGTTGATCAATTATTCTTAATCGTGAACAAGGTGAATACGAATAGGGCAAGCTGTAGATGGCATCGTTTAGGTGATCTTACCGAATACACCCAGATTGAAGAGACTGAGAAAACGAATCTATATTTCTGATTGAACTTCCCAAAGTGTTGCAGCGGCGGTTACAGATCATGCTCCTTGCTTCGCCTCCTTATCAATACATTATTGCGGAGCTAAATCCGATTGGGATTCTTGCATCAAAACCCACAGGGGATTTATACCTTCGTAGCCAGCAGAGCCACGAATGCAATGTGTAATATCGGTCATAGATTTCTTTTTTGCCAAATTGCAGCAATGAGATTTCCATGCCAAACAATGGAGGAAATAATAAAGGTGTTAAATGGAAGATCTCACAGTCAGCATACGCAAGGGTCATAAGGTTACATATGGAGAGGTTCCTCCCCCCCGATGAGAGCATATTCCTCCGATATATATCTCCCCCTCCTTATCGATGGCAAGGTAATTAAAACTCACTCCTTCGTAAGAATGGCAGCATATCAAATTAACTCCCCCACTCTCACAAGGTGTAACTTAAGCCCAGCTGTCAACTCCCTTATACCCACGATGTAGTAGATAATAATGACAGATTTCTCCATCACTTATGCTCGGATGCGACCTCCTCCTCAACCACAAACAAGTTCCTCTACAATAGAGTGCGATGGCACCTACTCCCTCCTTCCATGACGAGTAAGGCCTGCCAAGTGTGGAGAAGGATCCTACCACGAGGAAGAAAACAATCTGCCAAGTGTCTTCTCTTAAAACCTAAATCTGGATCATCTTTTGGGTAATAAAATTCACTCCATTCCATGCTGGGAGTGGAACTTGGCTTTGTTTATAACTACTTCCACTTTCTCCACTTCCTATATGTGAGTCGATCATATAGTTATGCAGTACTATCTCAATGACGTGGTTTATTTTCATAATAATACCTCCAAAATAATAATACATGTTAATTATATTATCATTTTAATACTTCCTTATATGTATATCTTAGTGATATCTTAAGGATGTATGAAATCATATTTATTAACTTGTACTTTATAAATATAATTGTATTTTTAAGATCACAACATAATACGTTATAAATATAAATGATTTTAATAATAACTTCATATATTATTTATAACCAAGTATGTGAATACTTCTATAGTTTATCTATTGCATGGTATAACTCATAGCCACGCATACTAAGTATACAATTCATCAATTATTTTGATAAATACTTAATAATAAAATATCTTATATATTTCCTCATATAGAATTTTATGGAATATATATATATATATATATATATATATATATATATAAAAGATAGATTACTAGGTTATCCTAACTTATTTAAATAAGTTCATCCTTTATATCATTAGCTTGGTAATGTATGAAGTAAATCTCTTAAAACCATTTGGACACCATAACATAAACATATAACATAAACATATTTTGGCACATATATATATATATATAATATCCACAACTATGTATATATATAAATATATATAATAGTTTATCATAACTATATATATAGTATCCACCTAGTTGCTTAGTTTATGTTCGACTTCACTTAGGTGGCGTTCTTAGTATTTGTGTTTTAGTGAGTGGTTGTCAATAGACCACTTTACCCAAATTTACCTATGGGCACCATGGTAACATAGGTCCTTGTCGACATCTCTAACCTAGTGCATTTCATTTTCCCATCATGTAGTTGCATCACAACTTTCAGTGACCTAGGTCTACAACTTTAGGAAATAAATACATGTACATACAACGTTTATTGGTGGGGCCTTGGCCTTGAGATCCTCACCAGAAACGATTACAATAATATTTACATTTGTAAACTTTATTAGGTAAAAAAGGAGGGATGTTACATCTCGGATCCTCACTTGATGGTATTCAGATTGTAAGTCGATTTTTGAAAATATTTTTGCTCCCCCAACCTAATCAAATAGGTCATCTATTCTGGGGAGTGGATATCTGTTCTTTATTGTGAGTTTGTTGAGTTGTCAGTAGTCAATGCACATCCGGGTCAGTGCAAGCTAATGAGGGTCACTTTTGGCACGTTAGATGCAATAGAAAACTGAAAAAGCAGGCATCCCTCAACTTACTTGGATTTTTTGATTTACTTACGGAAAATATCTTGCATTGAGTAAAAAAGATGAAATGTAGGAAATTGAATCACGTTTCTGAATATATAACTTTTATGTATTGAAAATTTGCATAGCTATGTCAAGTTTCAGTTTTCCTAACAGACACTTTTTATTTTTCAGGCAAATGATAAGGTATATGTTTTTGTGGGTAGAGCCTTTGAGGGCCTAAATGATGGAATCAAGCTACAAAAATCGGCATGCATGTAGAGAACACATAGCACTTGTGCGCCATTATTTTTCGAAAATTAAATTAGTAATTTTATAATTTTTTTATAATTGTCTAAGTGATCAAACCTCAAAAATAGTACATCTTTTGTGGGTAGAGCCTTTGAAGGTCTTAATGCAAAAATATTGAAATGGGTTTTTCATAGAACGTGGAGGTTAGTGTCCTCTTGTGCACCATACAATTTTTTTTTGAAATGATTGAGAATTGAAAAAGTTATGGAAGAAACACTAACAATGTGTTTCACGAGTTAAGGAGGTAGGACAGAAAAGAAATTGAAAGAAAATAGGAAAAATTAATATTTCAAAATAAAAGTTACATATTTGGAATCTGCAGAAAAAATGCTATTTGTGTCTAAGATTTCGTCAAAAATAACTCTGTGTAGCATATTGTAACGAGTGGCTAAGCACAGGCTTCTCCAGAAACTGGAAGAAATACCCAATTAGCTTTGGTTTTTCATTAACATAGCACAGGTTTGGAATTACCGAAGCAAACTCCAAAGCATACACATAGGATTATTGTTGACATGTGAGCATGTGACTCGGCCTGTTTAAATTCAAAAATATTGCCGCGCTTTTAGATTTAAATAACGCGTACGCGTTATATAACTAAATAACGCGTGCGCGTTATATCAATAATTAACGCGTACGCGTTATATAACTACATAACACGTACGCGTTATATAGTTACAAAACGCGCTCGCGTTATTCAAATCATAAAATATATGTTTAATACTTGAGAAAGAGGGGGTGTAGAAGTCAAGGGAAATTTTGTTTAATATTTGAGAAGGGGTGGGGAAGGGTCAAGGGAATCTATGGTTAATATTTAATAGGGGTGGGAAAGGGTCAAGGGCTTAGAAGGATGTTGGAAGCTTGAGTGGGGAGAGATGAAGGGAATGAGAACATGATGGGCTACAGGGGGTGAAGGGAAGTGGAGCTTGAGAGCACTATTAGGAGTAGAATAGGTTCTGAAGAGGTATAGGGTTAGAAGTTGAAAGTGAGACTTGAGTGACAAGGGGGATGTGAGAGAGAAATAAAGAATACAAGGGGGGGAGAGACATAGAGCGAGGGAGGGAGAGGGACAATGGGGAGGAATGGATTTGGAGGGAGTGAGAGATAGATGGGGATAGAACGAAATAAGAGATAGGAAGGGAGGGACAGAAAGTGTTGGTGGGAGACATGCAGAGAGTGGTGGCGATGGAGAGAGAGGGAGTGATGGAGAGATTGGGATAGGTTGAGGGAAAGATGAGGGAGGGATAGAAGGTGAGAGACAGGCGATGAGAGAGGGAGGGAGAGAAGGTAGGGTGAGGGATGGAGGGAGAAAGTTGGAGATAGATATGGATGGAGGGGGTATGGGTTTGAGAATGGAAAGTGACATAATGTGTGTGTATGTGTGTGTGTTTGAGAGAGAGAGAGAGACAGAGAGAGAGACAGAGAGAGAGAGAGAGAGAGAGAGAGATTGATGGTTGGGGAGAGAGAGAGTAGAGGGAGTTGTGAGCATCATATTCTCCATCAGCATCATATTCTTCATCATCATCATCTTCATGACCATCATCGTCATCATCAACATCTTCATCATCATCACCATCATCATCATCATCATCATATTCCTCATCAAATCAAAATCTCCATCATCATTATCATCATCATGATCATCATCTAAACATCACCATCACCATCATCATCAACATCTTCATCATCATCACCATCACCATCATCATCAAAATCTTCATCGTCATCACCATCACCATCACCATCACCATATTCATCATCATTGTCATCTCTAGGTTCCCCATCAACATCAACATCTCCATCATCATCATCTTCTTCATCATCATCATCTTCATCACCATCATCATCATCATCAACATCTTCATCATCATCACCATCATCATCATCATCATTATCTTCCTTGAATCAGATCAACATATCCATCATGTCACCATCATCTTCTGAACATCATCATCTAAACATCACCATCACCATCACCATCATCATCATCATCTTCATCATCATTACCATCACCATCATCATCAACATCTTCATTGTCATCACCATCATCATCATCATCATCATTGGCATTTGTAGGTTCCTCATCAACATCTCCATCATTATCATCTTCTCCATCATCATCATCTTCATCACCATCATCATCAGCATCAACATCTTCATCATCATCACCATAATCATCATCTTCATCGTCATCAGGTCAACATCTCCATCATCATCATCTTCTTCATCATCTTCACCATCATCATCATCATCATCATCTTCATCGCCATCTCCATCATCTCCATCATCTCCATCATCATCACCATCACCATCATCATCATCTTCATGACCATAAACATCTTCATCATCATTGTCATCTCCCCCTTCCTCATCAACATCTCCATCATCATCATCATCATCATCATCATCATCATCACCATCTGAACATCACCATCATCGTCAACATCTTCATCATGATCATCATCATCATCAGCATCATCATCAGCATCAGCATCATCATCAAAATCTTCATCGTCATCACCATCACCATCTTCATCATCATTGTCATCTCTAGGTTCCCCATCAACACATCTCCATCATCGTCATCTTCTTCATCATCATCATCTTCATCACCATCATCATCGTCATCTTCTTCATCATCATCATCTTCATCACCATCATCATCGTCATCAACATCTTCATCATCATCACCACCATCATCATCATCATCTTCCTCATCAGATCAACATCTCCATCATGTCACCATCATCTTCATCTTCATCATCATCATCATCATCATCATCATCATTACCAACACCATCATCATCAACATCTTCATCGTCATCACCATCATCATTGGCATCTGTAGGTTCCTCATCAACATCTCCATCATCGTCATCATTGGCATCTGCAGGTTCCTCATCAACATATCCATCATCGTCATTTTCTCCATCATCATCACCATCATCACCATCATGATCTTCTGAACATCATCATGATCATCATCTAAACATCACCATCACCATCATCGTCAACATCTTCATCATCATCGCCATCAGCATCATCATCAAAATCTTCATCGTCATCACCGTCACCATCTTCATCATCATTGTCATCTCTAGGTTCCCCATCAACACATCTCCATCATCATCATCTTCTTCATCATCATCATCTTCATCACCATCATCATCGTCATCAACATCTTCATCATCATCACCATCATCATCATCATCATCTTCCTCATCAGATCAACATCTCCATCATGTCACCATCATCTTCGTCATCATCATCATCATCATCATTACCAGCACCATCATCATCAACATCTTCATCGTCATCACCATCATCATTGGCATCTGTAGGTTCCTCATCAACATCTCCATCATCATCATCATTGGCATCTGCAGGTTCCTCATCAACATATCCATCATTGTCATTTTCTCCATCATCATCACCATCATCACCATCATGATCTTCTGAACATCATCATGATCATCATCTCAACATCACCATCACCATCATCGTCAACATCTTCATCATCATCGCCATCAGCATCATCATCAAAATCTTCATCGTCATCACCATCACCATCACCATCACCATCACCATCTTCATCATCATTGTCATCTCTAGGTTCCCCATCAACACAACATCTCCATCATCATCATCTTCTTCATCATCATCATCTTCATCTCCATCATCGTCCTCATCAACATGATCTTCATCATCATCACCATCATCACCATCATCATCATCATCTTCCTCATCAGATCAACATCTCCATCATGTCACCATCATCTTCATCACCATCATCATCACCATCATCATCAACATCAACATCTTCATCATCATCACCATCATCTTCATCAACATTATCATCTTTATCATCTTCATCTGCATCATGATCATCTTCATTGTCATCACCCTCCTCCTCCTCATCATCTTTATCATCTTCATCTACATCATGATCATCTTCATTGTCATCACCCTCCTCCTCCTCATCATCTTGTGCACTTATGCACTTAGGGATTAATATTTAGAAGAGGGTCTAAAGGCCTTTATGGGGGAGGGGCTCTAGGAACAAGGTAAGACAGAGAGGGCAGGGGGGAGGGATAAAGGCGTAGAGGGTTAGTGATTAAGGGAGAAGAAGGGAGAGAGTGCTATAGGGAGGGATAATGACGAAGATAAAGAGAAGGTGGAGAGATGGAGAGTGGGGTGGTAGAGACATGGCTGAAGGGAGAGAAAGAAACATGAAAGAAACATGTAGGGAGAATGAGGGACACATATTTAGAAAGAGATAGGGGGTATCTAGGGATTATTGGGAGAGAGCTAGGGGGTATTAAACCATACAAAACATTTGTTTTGTATGCAATCATATAAATTATTAGTTTTCTTTGATTTTGATCGTTGCCCTAGCCGTGCACCTAACCTATTTATTGTGCTTGACTATATCGCGTTCGCGTTTTTTAACTACATATCGCGCACGCGTTTTATATTTATAAAACGCGTACGCGTTTTGTAACTCCAGAAATAATGGACTGTTGCTGTCCGAGAGCAGCTTCACTCTGTCCGAACGAAAGCAACAATCCCGCGATTTTTCAAACAGCACGAGCCCGCGTCTGAAAATTTTCACATTCTACACCAACTCCATCATTTTTTTTTATGCAGGTGCAGCATTGAGGACATCTTTCATGGTTGCTCACTGTGGTGTTGGGTTATATGGCCATATTTGAAGAAAATAATTAGCAAGCTTGAAGAATCTCCAATTGAAGAACACCAAAGATAAGGCCTTTGAAAGATTCATTTTGCCTATATTTGAGGAGCACACAAGGTAAGATATCAAGCTTCAAGACCAACAAGGAAGAACTTCCATTTGCTTATTATTGAAGAGCTTGTAATTGAGGAGCAACAAAAACAAACTATATTGAATTGATCATTGTGGTGATGGGGAATGCACGTAACCGAGTAAACAAATCCACAAGGAAGAAGAGACCTCAAGAAGTCATTGAAGAAGAGAAAGAAAAGAAAAGAATATACATGATGAATCGGAGGCTTTCTTTGGAAACTAATCCAAATCCAATTGTAGAGGATACCATGGTTCATCCTATTAATCCACGACAAGAGGGACCTTCAATTTCCACAATAGTTGTTGAACAAGCACCCCATGGAAGTAATCAAGAAGCAAAACGTAGGTGCTCATTAGGGGATGTTTCAATTCCCACTTCAAGTCAAAGTGATAAGTTACCATCTCAAGATGAAGCTCACGAAGAAACACACAATTTGCTATCCGGATGTGGTTATACAAGCGATGAAGTCAGAGAGGCGTTGGACATTTTGCCTACTGTTGAAGAAGAGAATGTTATCCACACCATCGATGAGGATGTTGGACTTCCACAAGGGGATGTTGGACTTCCACAGACCATGGATGAGGATGTTGGACTTCCACCATCCAACTACCAGGAAGAGAATGAAGGACACCAAGCTACTACTGAAACGCCAGAGCGTCTTGGTGATGCGCTACATGGTACAATTCCAACCCCCTTACCTCCATTAGCAAGCACACGTCGAAGAACTCCGAAGCGTATACAAGTTGATGAAAGACTTATGAATTCCATTGAAGGTACGCTATCTAAACGTAGTATTGCTTATCAAACTCAACAGATACTTGATAAATATTTTGTTTCTAAATGTGATGGAGATAAATGTAGATTATTTTTATCATTGTTAAAATCTAGGAGCATGAATGTTGTTAGGAAAAAGTTAGGGATAAAGATGATAAAGAATTCTGAACCAAGTTCTCATATAGTTAAAAGCCTAGTAGATGCATTTGGTAAAATTGGTAAGAACACACGTTCAAAGGACCGCAATGCTGCTCGTCGTGTGTTGTCACAATCAATTGCAGATAAGAACACCAGGGCCCTTCGTATTCTCAGGCCTACATCGAAACTAGTTAATTTGAATGTAAAAACCCTCCGTAGGTATTCTATTAGAAGAGAACATCTTGACACAACCGATCAGACAGATTTTTGGGCCTTTGTTGGTCGGTTGCCACGTCGTGACATGAAGCTAGTTGATGCAGTAAAGGGACTAGTGCATAGTTTTTGGCATGATCACACAAGGCCTTCTTCAAACCGAAAGGATGTACTAAAACTAAGAAGGGGTTCAAAGGATCGTGAGCCACATACTAAGCATCTTCTTGATATAACACAGACAGAGCTTTACGAAAAATTTAAGATTGAGCATAGACAATTGAACTTGGGGCAAAGATCTTTTGAGAAATGTAAGCCATGGTATGTTAGAATAAATACTCTTCGTAACACTTGTTGTTGTAGATACCATGTAGAATATGAATATTACTATGAAACATTTTTGTACATTCGTCGTGTGTTGCATACTAACATTGTGCAGGATTGCTCCATGACAATACCACCGACTTCATCAAGAGAATTCATTCATAGCATCATGTGCAATAGGCCCGAGGGGCAAACATACTATGCAAAATCTTGTTTGGATGGAACATGCTCCAACTGTGCTGGAATGGCATTATTGAGCCAATGTATGCACGAGAATGGAGACAGTGAATTTGGGAAAATGGTTACAGACATGAAAAGTTTCAAATATATCAACTATGAAATAGTCCCAGGGAAAGAAAGCAAAAAAATACAATTGGTGACATCTCAGGTATGCATTTATATCTATAAAATTATGTTGTAACGGTTACATTTCAATCCTTACTTACAACAAAAAACTGACATTGAGATCATTTTGTGTCACCAGGTACAAGTTAGTGACTTCATCAAGGAATTTATTGAAAAGACACATCAATATGTTCAGCATGTCCACGTGGCACGATGGCAGGATGAGAAGTTTAGAATATGCAGAGATACATTTCCCCTTGGTACTATACTTTCAGTTGTTGATTTTGCCGAGAACTACACTCTGCAACCTCAAAATGAGATCCAAAGTCAGTATTATCACTCTGAGCAGGTTTCCTTGATGGTCCATATCACATACAGGCATGGCCCAAATAGCACTGAAGAGCAAAGAGAAATTCTGAAGGAATATCACTTCTACATAAGTGATGATAGGTGCCACGACTTCCACTATGTACGTCATTGCTTCATCATGTTCTATGATCACTTGAAGGGAAGGAACATACAGATGGACCGACACTGGATTTGGTCTGATGGGTGTGCTGGTCAGTTCAAAAATGCACGCATATTTCAGTGGTTGTGTTCATTGCATAAAAACTACAAAGTGCCACATATGTGGAACTATTTTGAGACTGGGCATGGTAAAGGAGAGCATGATGGAGCCGGAGCATGTGTCAAAACAGCCCTACGAAGAGAGGAATTGAAAGTATCTACAGAATCTACTATTCTAAATGCTCAATCTATAGTCAGGTGGTGCACGTCAGTAATGGGAGAGGAATCAACTATGCGAGTAGAATCCACAAGAAAGAGACATGTGGAGAGATTTTTTTGGGAGGTGGTAGACATAGATCGTTCACATGCATGGGAATGCAAGACTGTGCCTGGGACTCGTGGCTTTCATTCGGTTCGAAGCTCTGATAACCCAGTATTTGAAATTTGGACCAGAAAACTTGCTTGTTTTTGCCCGCCTTGTTGTGATGGTGACTGGGATGGGTGTGAATCATTGGATTGGGTTGATGGATGGGATCGCATATCACTTCCACTTGATCAGCGTGCAATTGTTGAGTTAACTCCGTTGGAAGAAGACCAATCATCTATTTCTGCAGATTTTGATCATGTATCAGACCTTGTACAACCCGGTATGATGCATTTCCTTAACATTTTTTGTTTGTTTACGTAGTCTTCAAATGCACATTAATGGACTTGTATCGCACTCTAAATATTTTGATCATATACCTACAATCATATAATGCAGGGCACATATACGCAGTGGTTGCCTCAAAAGATACTGAATGGGGTGATGAATACTGGTTGGCACGCTGTATAGATGGAAAGCAAACCCTCATTGTGTCCATGACTGACGATGAAAACAACCACTTTCCAACTGGTTCTATGGTTGTTAAAGGTGAATACTTGACACGGGACAACAATGGAAGAAAGAAGGGTGGATATGTTTACAGGGATTACAAACCAGGTGCAAGTGTATATCACTTTACCAACTTAATCATTGGCACAAACCTTCAGGTACGAACAATGCCTAGTCGAAATACATCGAAGGTACGCTACTTCTTACCGGATACAGAGCACGAGAGACTAATGGAGACCATCAGTATAAGAGATGATCCGGAGGGCTTGGTTGTATGATAATAGGTGGGATCTAGCATGATGAGGTACGTTACATACTTTTAATACTATACTATTTTCACTATTTGTAATTGAATATTGATATATGTTCAATTTTCACATGTATGTTTCATATGAATATGTCAATTTTGCGTTCTTGATATGCCAAATTTACAAGAGATGGATTAAAATTATATTATGTTCATATGATCAGTAAACCATATATTAATCATGTTTGAGAGGTTGCTTAGCTAACTTTAAGGGCATTTAAGCTCTATGTTAAGCCCAACTAAATCCTTATGAATCACTAGACAATCGAATTGGTTCCTTGAGTAATTCAACTATGAAAGTCTCTCTTAATCTAGCGACAACCACCTTTTACCCATTTCTATAGAATTTATCTTCTTTAATAATTTTCTAATCCAAATTTTAATAGCTATTACATTTTCACTATACAACTATGAAAGTCTCTAGTGACAACCACCTTTTACCCATTTTTATTATACATCTCTAAGTTATCCACACAAAAACACACACATATATATATAATAATTATTGTGTATTCATAGTCAAAACTAAAAAATATATGGATTAAAGTGGATAAACATTAAACTAAACTAAAATTAAACTAAAATTAAACTAAATTAAATTAAACTAAAAAATATATGGATTAAAGTGGATAAACATTAAACTAAAATTATAATAATTGTGTTTTTTAATCCATTTTTTACATATGATCAGTAAACCCTAAAATTATATTATGTTCATCATGTTGGTTATTGGCTTCACCCAACAAAATTAATTCAATTCATGCTCACTATATTAAACAATACACTTATATTAAATTTAATTCATGTCTTGTTAAATATTTCATAATGAATTAGCTAGTTGAGAGCACCACCTTAGACCAAGCCATCATCATCATGGACCTGCAAAACCCTAGTTTCCAAAGTGTCTAGGCAGGTTTGGGCTAGGAACACTAGCCATACCCGCCCGGTGGATGATTTTCCAAAGTTGACCCCCGTGTGCAAAAATTGCACACTCCCACACTGAGCAAAACCCTAGTTTCCAAGATGGACCTGCAAGGTGACACATGGGCCACCGGGTAGGAGGGGAGGGGCATCCCTGGCACTATCCCGGTGTGCTGAATCCAACGGAGTCGACGGTTCGTCGATCCGAGCCACGGTCTTCATTCTATGGCTCGTCCCGTCTCACTACCAGAAGGCCTTCAGGGACACCTGCTGGATACCTACCGGGGGCATAGAACTCCAACCATGCAACAAAACCGGGTTCTGGGGAGTCCTGCAGGTGTGTCTAGACAGGTTCGGGCTAGGAACACTAGCCATACTTGCCCGGTGGATGATTTTCCAAAGTTGACCCCCGTGTGCAAAAATTGCACACTCCCACACTGAGCAAAACCCTAGTTTACGAAATGAATGCACAATGAAGCCACTGGGCCATGGGGAGACGAGGGAGAGGGCCCCCTAGAGGTAATCGCACGCCAGGAGACCAACGGAGTCGACGGTTCGTCGGTCCGACGTCCGGTTTCCGAGTTATGTCGAGTTGCAAGTCGCATGAAAATGCCGTTCAGGGACACTTGGTGAATTTCCGTCCGGGAGCCAAAAAGCAAACGGAGCAAGAAGATTGCGTGCCGTTGGCTCCCGCAAGTGTGTGTGGGCAATGCCGACGTGGGAACACTGCCAACACTGGCTCGGGGGAGGTTTTTGCAGAGTTGACCCACCAATGCGAGATTGCATGCAATTACACTGAGCAAAACCCTAGTTTACGAAATGAATGCACAATGAAGCCACTGGGCCATGGGGAGACGAGGGAGAGGGTCCCCTAGAGGTAATCGCACGCCAGGAGACCAACGGAGTCGACGGTTCGTCGGTCCGACGTCCGGTTTCCGAGTTATGTCGAGTTGCAAGTCGCATGAAAATGCCGTTCAGGGACACTTGGTGAATTTCCGTCCGGGAGCCAAAAAGCAAACGGAGCAAGAAGATTGCGTGCCGTTGGCTCCCGCAAGTGTGTGTGGGCAATGCCGACGTGGGAACACTGCCAACACTGGCTCGGGGGAGGTTTTTGCAGAGTTGACCCACCAATGCGAGATTGCATGCAATTACACTGAGCAAAACCCTAGTTTACGAAATGAATGCACAATGAAGCCACTGGGCCATGGGGAGACGAGGGAGAGGGTCCCCTAGAGGTAATCGCACGCCAGGAGACCAACGGAGTCGACGGTTCGTCGGTCCGACGTCCGGTTTCCGAGTTATGTCGAGTTGCAAGTCGCATGAAAATGCCGTTCAGGGACACTTGGTGAATTTCCGTCCGGGAGCCAAAAAGCAAACGGAGCAAGAAGATTGCGTGCCGTTGGCTCCCGCAAGTGTGTGTGGGAAATGCCGACGTGGGAACACTGCCAACACTGGCTCGGGGGAGGTTTTTGCAGAGTTGACCCACCAATGCGAGATTGCATGCAATTACACTGAGCAAAACCCTAGTTTACGAAATGAATGCACAATGAAGCCACTGGGCCATGGGGAGACGAGGGAGAGGGTCCCCTAGAGGTAATCGCACGCCAGGAGACCAACGGAGTCGACGGTTCGTCGGTCCGACGTCCGGTTTCCGAGTTATGTCGAGTTGCAAGTCGCATGAAAATGCCGTTCAGGGACACTTGGTGAATTTCCGTCCGGGAGCCAAAAAGCAAACGGAGCAAGAAGATTGCGTGCCGTTGGCTCCCGCAAGTGTGTGTGGGCAATGCCGACGTGGGAACACTGCCAACACTAGCTCGGGGGAGGTTTTTGCAGAGTTGACCCACCAATGCGAGATTGCATGCAATTACACTGAGCAAAACCCTAGTTTACGAAATGAATGCACAATGAAGCCACTGGGCCATGGGGAGACGAGGGAGAGGGTCCCCTAGAGGTAATCGCACGCCAGGAGACCAACGGAGTCGACGGTTCGTCGGTCCGACGTCCGGTTTCCGAGTTATGTCGAGTTGCAAGTCGCATGAAAATGCCGTTCAGGGACACTTGGTGAATTTCCGTCCGGGAGCCAAAAAGCAAACGGAGCAAGAAGATTGCGTGCCGTTGGCTCCCGCAAGTGTGTGTGGGCAATGCCGACGTGGGAACACTGCCAACACTGGCTCGGGGGAGGTTTTTGCAGAGTTGACCCACCAATGCGAGATTGCATGCAATTACACTGAGCAAAACCCTAGTTTACGAAATGAATGCACAATGAAGCCACTGGGCCATGGGGAGACGAGGGAGAGGGTCCCCTAGAGGTAATCGCACGCCAGGAGACCAACGGAGTCGACGGTTCGTCGGTCCGACGTCCGGTTTCCGAGTTATGTCGAGTTGCAAGTCGCATGAAAATGCCGTTCAGGGACACTTGGTGAATTTCCGTCCGGGAGCCAAAAAGCAAACGGAGCAAGAAGATTGCGTGCCGTTGGCTCCCGCAAGTGTGTGTGGGCAATGCCGACGTGGGAACACTGCCAACACTAGCTCGGGGGAGGTTTTTGCAGAGTTGACCCACTAATGCGAGATTGCATGCAATTACACTGAGCAAAACCCTAGTTTACGAAATGAATGCACAATGAAGCCACTGGGCCATGGGGAGACGAGGGAGAGGGTCCCCTAGAGGTAATCGCACGCCAGGAGACCAACGGAGTCGACGGTTCGTCGGTCCGACGTCCGGTTTCCGAGTTATGTCGAGTTGCAAGTCGCATGAAAATGCCGTTCAGGGACACTTGGTGAATTTCCGCCCATTTTATAATTTAAGCCACTTTTAAATATTTGAACTTCCATATTATTTTTGAAAGAGTATAATATTTCAAAACTCCTAAAGAGACAAAAACACATGATCAAAACTCCTAAGGCTGTAATTTAGAGTAGTAATAATGGGGGGTGATGGAGTTGAATTTGATCCTATGGAAGATAATGATACTAATATTATTGAGAATAAAGGGATAATAGGTTGATCCATGACACCTTTGTTTGCATGGATGAGGATGCACCTATGTATGAGACCTATGATAATATTCATGATGTACATCTTATTGATAAGGCACACAAAGGCCTATACAAGAGATCAAAGATGGGTCACTTTGTCTACTAATTTGATGTTGATAAAATTGAAGGTATTGAATGACATTTCAAACAATGGTATGACAAAGATCCTAATGTATACACAAGGTTAATATATAAGGTGCCCCATAAGGTTCTTTGTCATATCCCTATAATTCTAGGTTTTTGATGATTGTTTAGGTTAAAAAACATAGCACATTATATGGATTATCATGTACAAAGATAAGTGAAGATGGTATTATATGAGTGGCTACAAATGGTTCTCAATTTACGATCATCAAGGAAATATTACCCATTTTTTAAGAAGAACCTCATAATGTTAGACTTTCATTGGTAGTTGATGGCAATGGGTGTGCATGAGTGAGTTCATTGAAACCTTGAAAACATTGTATTGCATTTAGTTTGATTAAATTACACGAGCAAGAACTTTGACATAACTTGTAATGATCATCCAAAATCACAAATTTTAATTAGATACCAATTAGTGCATGCATGTAGTGAATTCGTTGAAACCTTTGAATATAATAGTTTGTTCTTTTGACATAGTGCATTCATGAGTAAAAGATAATCCACACAAATCAACACATTAGAATGACACAAGTACATGTATCCAAAAGTACATATATATCCAAAAGTGCATGTCTCCAAAAGTACATGTATATCCAAAAGTCTCCAAAAGTGCATGTCTCCAAAAGTACATGTATATCCAAAAGTATCGAAAAGTACATGTATCCAATGAAGTCAATGTACATGTCTCCAAAAGTACATGCACAATAAAGTCAATGTACATGTCTCCAAAACTGAATGTATCGAAAAGTACATATATATACAAAAGTATCCAAAAGCACATGTGTCCAAAACTATCCAAAAGTATCAAAACTCAAGCTTTCTCTTGTTCTTTCCCGACGTTGATCCTCTAGGCACATCCCTAGGATCAATGTGCATCCCTGGATCCTGCAAATTAAATATCAATTGTTAAATTCAACTAACTATGTACACTAATACATTATCTCAACAATTATCAACTGGTGCATGGAAAGTGCATGAAACACTTGGTCACTGAAGGACATCTCACCTCAACTGACAAAGGAGATTGTGTTGCTTGTGTAGCAGATGGAGCCGTCGGTTGAACATCCAGGATGGTTGAACCAGGGGGGCCAGGCACTGCTCCTGCTGGTGGTGGCTACAATGAAAAAATGTTGAAATAGTTAGAAATGCATGAATAAACAATAGGTCCAACAATAATAAACTATGTAAAGATAATGTTGAAATAGTTACATACCTGTGTGTGATCAGTCGCCACTGCAGATGCGGCACTAACTGCTGCATCAACCATCGATGCAAGGTTCTCAGCAGACAACTCGGGTTCCTGTTGCAGTAAACATGCAATTCAAACATTAACAAAAACGATTTATGCACTGGATTTCAAGTTAAACAACAAATATCATCGAAGGATATACATTACCGTGGTGTGAGTAAGCCCATGGTCGTGGGCAGCTGGAGTCTTTCTCGGAGTAGAACGCCTCACATACACACGACCCTTGTTCACGAATGGCCTGGAGGGAGATGCAAATACAGGCAATGGGCCAGATGTGTCGGATGGTGCCTACAGTCAGCAAGTGTTCATGTAGTTAGACATGCATGATTCAACAAACAAACATGTATTTAAAAAATGTCATTTTTAATTGTTTACCTGGAGCCCAGACGTTTCAGGGGACGGTATGACCATGGGCACTACCTCCACATTACCTTGCCCCTGTGAAGGATCTGCCATCTGCAAGTTTAATAATTGTAAATATTAGACCGTATATAGCATTAATGAACTAAAATGTAAAGTATGTGGAAATTAACAAATTAACAAGTATTAAAAAACTGAAATTTTAAAATGTTTACCTCGGTGTGAGATACGGCAATAGGTGGTATATAAGATGGGCCTGCCGAATGGGTAGCATCATGCCCCCCTGTCGAGTCTGGAACATCCGGCTCTGGGGCGTCACTGCCGGTAATCATCATCAACTGCAAGTTCACAAAATTAATATATTAGCTCAAACTATATATATGTGTACAAAGACGAAAATAAATGAAGAATTTATTACAATTAACCATCAAGATACCTCTCTCAAAAAGCCAGTGAAGACAACATCTGATGCAATACCATAGCAGGGACGACCACATGACGTGCACTCGTGAGGATCAGTAGTAGGATGGGGAATAGCTGATGGTCCTCCACTAGTGGATGGTCCTGATGGTCCTGCAGAAGTGGATGGTCCTGATGGTCCTGCAGTAGCTGATGGTCCTGCATGGTGACGAGCTGGTGTATGTACCACACCAGGGACAGATGTCCCTTCCTCACCCATATGTTGAACCATCCTGCCATGGCGAAGAACCGTCCGTGCCAAACTCAAAAAAGCATCCCGTGTCTGCGGAATAATGCGATGTGCTGGTGGGACATCTGGCCCAGGCAACTGCCTGCGAGGTGCAGGGATAGGGCGATCCTGGTCTCGAAGCCTGGCATTGGGTCGGTTTTGGGGCATCCCCCCACCGATCCCCTGGAACTGTAAGATGTCAAAATAGTTAACGTGTTTATGCAACACGAACTCTGCATACATCTTTCGAAGGAAATATAAGGGAATTTCCCTGTTGTTGTGTGGTGGCATATCAAAAACCATGTACCATCTGTCCATCCAGTTATCAACAAATGGTTGAAACGTGCACCACTCAATGGAGATATGCGGCTTGCTTGCATTAGGGATTTCCCCCGTCCGAGGGTCCCTAAACAATGCAAATACAACCTCTTTGGATATTTTTAGCTTTTTTACTGCATTGTAATCTAGTCCATCAGCATATTGTTGTCTTTTTCTTTCTCTGTAAGATGCAATATCATACAGGACATTCGTAGATTGTGTAATTGTGTCCACAATTGCATCCAAGGTTGATGCAAGTGAACGGCGAATCCTGTCGCCACCACTAAAAGCTTCACTTATGCCCCTCAATTGGGCAAGCTCAATCAATATTTCGGCATTGGCATCCATAGCCGCAACTGCAATAAAGACATTAATACGAAAATCATTAGAAACATATACATGGTATATAATGACGTCTCTTCAAAATTGAACATGTATTAAATCAAACTCACATAAGCAATTTAATGGCATTTACTTACATACATTTAAAACTTAAAATTAAACATTTGACAATTAAAAAGTAAGTTAGTCAGATTGGCAGAGACGAGGAGGAGGAGGATCAAGGCAGTGATGAGTTTGTTGATTCAGGCATGGAGGAGGAGGATCAAGGCAGTGATGAGTTTGCATCTATGTGTCTCAATGTCTCATTGTGTTTTGTGATTGTGAATGACAAATGTGTTGTGATTTGTGAATGATCTAATTTCTATTGAATATTTCATATTTGTAATTGTAAATGTAATTTCTATTGAATATTTGTAATTGTAAATGTTAAATTTTATTGGATGATCTATATGTCTATATTTTTAAATTTTAATATATTTTAAAAATATATTAATTCCGGGGGTCACCGTGTCCTACGTGTCATAATTCCGGGGGTCACCGTGTCTAGTGGGGACCAGGGATCAAATTTGAAGGGTGGGGTCCCATTTCACTATGAAGGGCTATGAGATATTGAACACTATTGAAGGGCTATGAGAAATTTATTAATATTTATTCTATGTGTATATATGGATGTGTTCATGTTGTATGGATTGGATTCTAGGTTAACCGAGGCCTTTTTAGAGCAAAGAATGGGGTAATTACTATTTGGGAACAAGTTTTTTATCAAATGTAAATTGCGGTGATGGAAGATATTGAGGGTGCCACATGTTGTGGAGAAAGTAGTATTGATTCCTATGACGTAATAGGGAGTTCAAAAAGTCTGGTTTCAAGTATTGTCATGCGTAGCTCGATTGATTTTTCTCGCGCTAGGGTTGTAGCAACTGTTATGGCCATTACTGTTAAAAGGATTGATGGGGTGGAATCCCGTGAAACGATGAGTTCTTTTGTTAAGACGTAGATTCAGTGAAATTTGGTGGGAGTCTTATGTTCATTTTATGCACAAAATTCGATTACTTGATTTTGTTGCATTGTTAACTCTCCTCCTAGTCATAGCTACAATCTCTTATATAATTGTGAAGGTTATCAATCCACTCAATATATTAAAGTTGTAGTAGGCCAAAATCATCCACATATTTATTGTACTCACAAATGTTGACATTCCAATTTCTATGTAGAGTGCCCATTAACATTAGATTTTAATAATTTTGTTGATGCCATTAAATGTGTTAAACACGTAAGCGCTCGCTACAAACACGAGAACTTCGAAGCGTTCAAGCCATGGGCTACTCAGTGTAAGCCCGTCCACGTAAGTTCCTCAATGATATTATTAGAGGCCCAATGGTCCATGATCCATGGATGATCGAACACGTGGATATTGGAGAGTAAGCGAGTCCCACTCCCAAGTCACCTAGCTAGTAGCCGCATTCCCAATTTCCCACTAAAAATTGTTGATGGGTGAAATTTGAAGCTACCCTTCTGTTGCAATTTTAAACAGTAGTGGTTAATTTAATTATTGAAGGGCTTACCATGAAATTAAATTTTTTTTGCATGGTAAAATTTGAAGTGGCCTTCTATGACGTGTGGGTAAAATTTGAAGTGGCCTGAAGGCTTCAAATTTGAAGCCTGGTGGGGACACTCGTGTCCCGTGTCCTCGTGTCGGGTGACTTAGAAAGGGGGGAGTTTTAATTTTTTCAATTTTTGGTTTGATTATGAAGTTTTGAGTTTTGTGAAAAGGGTTTCATTTTGAGGTGTGAATTTAATTACAAATTGGGTTATTCCCAATTTGATCAATATTACAAAACTAGGTTAAACAATCAAAAAAATAGTAATTTGGATTAAAAAATCACAAAAAAATGATTTGGGTGAATAAATTACCTGACTAGATGAGAATGCACCGGTGAATTTGTCTCCTCTCCAGCTGAATCGAGCAACACGGATGGTTGAGTGGGCCACAAAGCGTCCTCGTCTAGGGTCAATTTCGCCTCTATTCGCGTTTCTGATGCGTGAGTGTCGCGGGTGGTCGGCAATCGGCCGACTGTGTTTTTAAATTCATTTTTAGTTTTACATATCGCGTACGCGATTTGTAAATACATAACGCGTACGCGTTTTTGAACTACATAACGCGTACGCGATATTGTTACCTAGCCTACATGTCCAATGACATGTTAGGCTCGGGTCTTACCATGGCAGGGGGTAAATATCATAAACGCGTTATGTTTTAGGTATCAGGAACGAGATTTGAAAAAAGTAGCATTGCATCTAAAGTGACCCTCATCTTCTTGCACACACCCATCCACATTGTACTATCTTTCTTCTTCACAAAAAGTATAGGTGCTCTCCATGGAGACACACTGGGTCTGATGTATCCCTTCTCTATCAGTTCTTTCAATTGTAGTTTTAGTTCCACTAACTCCGGGGCACTCATGCGGTAAGGGGATTTTGAAGCTGGTACTGATCCTGGTATTAATTCTATGGAAAATTCCATATCCCTCTTTGGTGGTAACCCTGGTATTTCCTCTGGGAATACATCCTTAAAATCTACTAGAACCGAAAAATCCTCAATTTTTTGTTCCTTCTCTTGTTCCAAATTGTGAATGTTAACTTCATAAAGTTTGCAACCTTTTCTTACACACTTCTTTTCCTGTAACGATGACATTTGTCTGACAGAGACCTTCTTAGGTATCCCTTGTATCTTTCTTTGATTTCCTTGATTATTCAGGCATATGAAATAATTTTTCAAATAGTCAAGCATGGCATGGTGTTGTTCTAGCCAATCCATGCCTATCAGCAAGTCATATGATCTTAAATGTAGCATATCTAAATCTTCTTATTTTTTAAAACCGTTCATATCTATCTTGCAATCCTTAACAAGTTCAAAAATATTTCTCTTTGTGTTGGTGGCTAACTGTACAAGCCACAGTTTATGATGCTTCTCTTTGTTCAATTTACAAATGTCAATAATTTTGTGGGAAACATAGCCACGACAAGCTCCTAGATCAACCAAAATTGAAATTGGTGTGTTTGAGATTTTACCTTCTATCTCAACCATGGTAGATTGATGGTGTTCATGTCGGCCTTCAAGAGCAGCATAAATCCTGGGTGTCCTTGCCATATCCTCCATAGTTGCTTCTTCTTGTAAGTTGTTCAAGACTCCATCCATTTTGTTTGGACAATCTTTGTAGTAGTGAGATCCCTGACATTTCCAACACTTAATTGGTAGCGGAGTAGGCTTGGCTCCTCTATCCATCATTGGTTTGTTGCCTCTTGGTGTTGGAATATTTGGTTGTGTTCCGGACCTACTAAAATTTCGGTTAGGCGGAAAACTATTATTTTGCTTTCTATAAGGAGGTGGTCTAAATCCTCTCCTCCTGCTATATGAAAAGGTCCTGAACTTTTCTCTATTGATGTTCATGCTCTCAGTCCTATATTGACCATGTTCGTAGCATAGCCTTGCCTTGTATAAGGTTATATCCAAATTTTTGGGCATATTAAATTCAATTCTCTCTCGAAAAGTGGGAGGAAGACAGCCCAAAAACGGTTGTATCTTTACCTTCTCGTTCTTAATATAAGGCACATAGTATAATAGTTCTAAGAATATGTTGATGAAAGTATCCATGGTTAGGGAACCCATTTTTAGCTCGTGGAACTCTTTTATCTTCTTATCAAAAAATCTCTCGGACATATACTTTTCTTGAAACAGTCTTCTAAAGGTACTCCATCCGATATTCTTCACCTTATGTTTCTTAGTGTGTTTCAGATCTTGCCACCATCTGGCTGCTTTTCCATTTAAATTATAGATGTCCGGATGGGCTTACATCTCGTCGGAATAGTTATGTACCTGGAAGTACTTAGTCATCCCTAAAATCCATTCTTCATCTTTCTCTCCCATGTCCATCTCTCCCTTATACGTTGTGACTTTGATCTTTCTGAATTCTCCTTGTAAGCTATCATCACCTTTATGTTTCTTTCCGCAAGGAGACGGTGAATAGTCATTGGAAGATCTCCCATACTCATCTGCTATGGTATCGAGTGATTGTTATTATTGTTGATGTATTTGTAACTTTGGAAGATATTCACTTTTATATTACATTTGTACTTTATTGTATATCCAACAGAGATGTATTATTCCTCTGATTGGAAGTGTCGTCATTTGTATTTGTAAGTGTCACAAGTTACATTGTAAGTGTCTTCATTTGTATTGATGGGTTATTAGACCACCAGTGTGGAGTCGACCCTATTTAGGTCATGTGGTTGGGCTATTAGGCTTCTTTAGGAAGTTGGCCATGTTGGTTTATTGGCAGGTCAAGTCAATGTATAAATAGAGGGTCTACCTCTCTCATTCTATTCATTCACTCACTTCTCAAGCTCACATAGCTAAGAGAGAAAGTAGTGCACAAGTGGAGGAGGAGGAGTATCTGCTAGAGACACCTCTTTGGGTTTGATCATTGTGATCTTGGTTTGTGGCTTATTCTATCTCTGAGGAAGTTGCGAGGTTTTTCACCTTTTTGGTTTTCCCGAGGAAACTCTATGTCTATTGTCTCTTGTGTTTTATGATTGATATGCTGCACATGTTATTCTCTTAGTGATCCTAGATAATATTGAATGAAATTATCGAAAAATTAACATGGTATCAGAGCTGACCTAAGAAGAAGGCACGGTGCTGCTGCGGAAGCTATGGCTTCTTAATATTTGGGTTTTTATCCACTGATCATCAAAGGAAGGAGGCTAGATTGACTCTCCTTGTAAGGGCGCATCTTTCTGTCGAGACATAATTAGATTCTAAGCTTTTTCAGTTTTGACCTAATCTCTGCTGCGGGAAATTAGGGTTTTGTAGAAAGTTGGAATTTCTGAAATCTAAGACCACGGCTGGAAGCTCCTCTGAAAAATCAAAGTTTATAGATTTGGATAGAACTTTTTGGTTGGGTGAAGCTCTGGGAAAATCAAACCCTAGTTCAGGGTCTTGTCTAGTGAATTCGGAAGTTTCAAAGGAAATTTTGAGGGGTCAAATTTTGCAGTTTTCAAATTTGGATCACACCATCTTGACTAGCTCAGCAAGGTGCATCTTTCTATCCTTTCAAAAGTTTGAAATTCAAATTTTTAATTTTTACGGTTTCTATGACAAACCCTAATCTAGCTCCAGATCCAGTTTTTCAGCAAATCAAGTGGTAAGACCTAAAACTTTCTATTTCCATTTGAAGTACTCTTTAAGATGTCTCACCACACCAAGATTGAGGATAAGCTTGAAGGAGCTGATAACTTCCGAGCATGGAAGTATAGAATTGGGTTAATCCTAGAAGAGAATGAGTTGGACACTTACATAAGTGAAGAGGTTCTAGTCCCAAAGGGAGATGAGGCTAAGGCCTTACACAAGAAGAATATGGTCAAGGCTAAGAGAATGATTGTTGATTCTACTAAGGACCATCTCATACCCCATGTGTCTTCCCTAGAGACACCTAAAGAGATGTTTGACTCCTTGACCAAGTTGTTTGAAGGAAAGAACATAAATCGGAAGATGACTCTGTGGAACCAATTGAAAGGGGTAAAGATCCAAAATGGAGAGACCATCCAATCCTACTTCTCTTACGTCTCTCAAATCAAGGAACAACTTGAAGCTGTGGATGAATTGGTGGAGAATGGACAAATTATAATGACCACATTGAATGGCCTACCTAGGTCATGGGACTCCTTCATCCAAGGAATTTGTGCAAGAAATAAATTGATCTCTTTCAGTAGACTATGGGAGGAATGTTCATGAGAAGAATATATGCTTGTGGCCTAAGAATAAAATATGGGAAGTGAAGATCAAGCTCTCACAGCTCACGCCAAGAAAAGCAAGTGCAAGAGGGAGCCATCTCATCACAAGAAATATTCTCACCCCTATCACAGAGAGAAGAAAGATCTGAGGTGCTTCAATTGTAATGTGAAAGGACACTTTGCCTCAGAATGTCCCAAGAAGAGAAAAGAAGGTACCAACAACTACAAGAAGAAGAACATCAAGAAGAGGCATCATGTTCATGTTGCTGAGGATGACGAACCTCCCAAGAAGAAGATGTTGATGTATATGTAACTTCGGAATGTATTTCACATATATGTATATTGTATTCCTATAGATATGTTATTATTCCTCTATACGAAAGTGTCGTCATTTATATTGAAAGTGTCGTAACTTATATTTGATGGGTTATTAGACCACCTTGTTGAGGTCGGCCCTATATAAGTCATGTGGGTCAAAGGGTTATTAGACCACCCACCCTATTGGGGGTCGGCCATGTGGGTCAAAGGGTTATTAGACCACCCTAGTGGGGGTCGGCCCAGTCAGCATTATGTTAAGTGGTTAAGTTGAGGCCGACCTAGTTGAGTAAAGGTCAAGTCAAGTTAGTGTATAAATAGAGAGTGTGTCTCTCTCATTTTACACATTCTATTCTCTCACTCACACTTGGGAGAGTGGCTCACTTGTGGAGGAGGAGGCTCTGCTGCTAGGAAAAGACTATCTCTTGTATTCTGGTTGTATCATTGCTCTATCTATCTCTGAGGAAGTTATTGGGGTTTTTCACCTTTATGGTTTTCCCCAAGTAAGCTCTGTGTCTCTTGTGTGCTTGCATTATTGTGTCCATGATTGATATGCTATAGATTTGTTGTACATTTTGTTCTCTCAGTTAAGATCCTAGATAATATTGAAGTAAATTCTGAAAATTCAACATGGTATCAGAGCTAGCCTGAAAGAAGGCATGATATGGCATGTATGACACTTGTTACACTTACGATGCTAGGGCTTGATATAATAAAAACTAGTCATCATAGAACTTTCGCTATAAATCCATTTTGGCAAAGGTTTAGGATCTGAAACGTTTATAGGTTGCATATCAGATCCCCATGTACCTTTTGTACAAAGGACAACATCTAATTGGTTGTACTTTGTGATTTATGATCTGTACAATATAGGGTTTATGCCTCTTCTAGATCTGAGTCAAAAACAGGTGACCTTGGAAAAAAGGTCATAACTTGGGCTAGGAAGCTCCAAATAAAATTTTGTAAAATGTGACAGGTAGTACACAGACTGTAATATTTCAAAAAAAAAAAAATTAGAGGCTGAAGTTGAACCAGTGACACGTGGCATGCCGTACAAGTTCGATCTCCTATATTATCCCATAAACAGGTCATGTTGCGACACTTGGCATAACTCTCTCTCAGAGAATCCAATTGAGGTCAGACCTATCAGGATGAAAATATAACAGGTCGAGCTATCTCAAGAAAAAATTTCAAACCCTGTGGATTGAAAAGTACAGAGTTACACCAGAAACAATAAGGTACATATTTCTGTCAAATCAGAATTATTTTTGAGCACCTTCATTCATGGCTTCCGGAATTTAGGGCTTCGGAGAAAGTTGGAATTTTTGTAATCGGAGACCACAGCTGAATGCTACTAATCAAAATCGAAATTTAGAGACCAATATCATATTTTTTTGTTGGGAAGAAGGCCGGGTTTGATCAGACCCTAGATTCAAGACTTTGATCAAAAAAGTGGAAAATTAAGGCTTCTGCAAAAATAGGACTTTTTGAAATCTGTGACCACGGCTGGAAGCTCCTCATAAAAATAGAAGCTTAGAGCTTTGGATCAAACCTTTTGATTGGGAAGAAGAGTGGGCTTCACAAAACCCTAGCTCGAGGTCATGTCCAGTGAATCCGAAAGTTTCAAAGGCAAAATTGAGGAGTGAAACTTTGCAGTTTTCAAATTCTGAATATACCAGCTTGATCAGCTCATCAAGGCTCATATTTCTATCCTTCGAAAGTTTGAAATTTAAAGTTTGAATTTTTGTGGTTTTTCTGACAAACCCTATTACAGCTCCAGATTCAGTTCCTGCAAATCAAGTGGATTGGGTTAATCCTAGAAGAGGATGGATTGGTCACCTGCATAAGTGAAGAAGTTCCTGTTTCAAAGGGAGATGAGGCTAAGGCCTTCCATAAGAAGATTACAAGCAATCTTGACAGGTATGACTCATCGAGGTATGTTTCGATATTTGTTCATGATTAAGTTTATGGTATGTTTGTCTTCATGTTATTACGGTTAGTACAATCTTTATTTTAGATTTGTTGTATCACCTTAACAAAATTATGAATGCATGATAGAAGATATTCATTGGTTAGGGTGTTGACACTTATGATTGTACTAATGCATTATGGTGTTGTATGAAGTTTATGTTGTCTGCTAACATAAAAGGTACACCAAGAAAGACAAATCATGTTCTACTTCAAGAACATATGATCATGGTGACATGAAGACAAAGATTCATCCATTGTCATGGATCACATAGAAGATCTACTTTTGAGGTATGTATAACTTGGCTCTAAAATGGTTAACCTATGAGACATGCAGGTTACTAGCACAAGTCACTGAAGAGAACCAGAAGACATTATGCAGGTATGTTAGACATAACTAGCTAGCATGCTAATCCAGGTATGTTTTTTTTACTATATCAAGCTAGAATATTACCTTGTGTTAGGATCTTATACTCTTGTGTTGTTGATAGTGATTATTCATGAAGTCATAGGTTTGAATAGTCATGTTTGTATGCATATTATGTTTCTTACCATAATTGATGATATGACTAACCAGAAGAATCATGAAGGTATAGGTTTGAGTAATCACAAGTTTATGCATTGATGATTTAACTAATCAGAAGAGACCTATGATCAAATAAGAATATGCATGAGTAAAAGAAGACTTCCCTGAAACCTTGAATACTAATGTCTATTATCTGTGTTTGAAATGATCCTAACTATACATGCTTGAGATTATTGTGTTTTGATAGTATTAAGATTATACTAATAAATGTGTATGAGACCTCAAGGATAACACAATGATGATACTAATAAGCATGCATAGTGATTAAGGATGGATGTAAGTTCAAGGACAGGTAATCCAGGAAGCAAAGTTCAAGAGGGAGCACACTCCAGTTGTTCCTGCAAGAAAGCAAAGGAGCTCACTCCAGTAGTTTCTACAAGGATGCAGATATTCAGAGGGAGTTGACCATTTTTCTACATTCCACAACAGAAAGGTGTAGAAGAAGCTACTTCAGCAGCTCCTGCAAAGAAGCAAAGACTCAGAGGTAGTCCACCCAACAACCAAACAAAGATAAGTATTTTTAATTATCATTTCTTGCATATTTGTTTGTTTAAATAAAATTGTTCAATGATGTATATGCTCATGTTCCTAGACTTAGGATATGTATTGTGCATATTAGAATGATTGCATTAATGAACAGTATACTACTAATATGCATGTGATGGGTAAGTGGCCTATGGCACTGTACAACATTCCATTGCTACTTATCTCGAATGAAACCTCTTTGCTGACATGTTAGGAGTTGTGCACACTCTTAACAATGTTCTGGTAGAGATTGGAAGGCATCTAGAAAGTCACGAAAATGGATAAATGTTGTATTGGCTAAGATAATCGCATGACTGTATGACATATTTCTTTATGTGTAAGAATTTGTTCTGAAAACTATGAAATGTTTTCTAATCATGCAATTTAACTTGTTGTGTAGGAAAGATCGTATACCATCACCTACAAAAGAAGAACTACAACATTTGTTCAACAACAAAATTATCTATTGAAGATATTGAGGTTCCCAGGATATGGGAAGAATGCCATGATCCATCGATCATGAAGAATGATGCTTGGGATGTGGTCCCAAGACTTGAAGGAAAGTTTGTTATGACTTCCAAATGGAACTATCAGATCAAGCATGTTGCAGATGGAAGCATAGAGAAATATAAAAGTGATGAAATAGAAGATACACCAGATGGATTTCAAGACAGCCTTCTTGAATGGTGTAGTCATATATGTGTGCAGAACTTGGTAGGATAGACAGCTTTCTATCCAGTTTGGGATTTACCAAGAGTGAAGCGGATTCCAACCTTGACTACAAGGTTGAGGAAGGGAATCATGTGATTCTACTCTTGTATGCGGATAACCTGTTTGTAACAGGTGAGGATAGATTGATTGCCGACACGCAGCGGAAGCTTGCAGCTGAGTTCGAGATGAAGGACTTGGGGATGATGCACTATTTGTTTTTGGCATGGAGGTGTGGAAGACTGCAGATGGAATCTTCCTTAGACAAGGGAAGTATGCAGTAGAGATCCTGAAGAGGTTCGGGATGATGGACTGCAAGGCTATGGCCACATCTATGGCATCGAACCTAAAGCTTCTGTGTGATACTTCATCTGATCCAGTCGATGTCATGATGTATCGTCAGATGATTGGGTCCTCTATGTACCTGACAAACAAGAGACCAGATATTTTCTTTGCGGTGAACACATTGAGCCAGTTCCTAATGAATCCGACGAGTGTTCACCTGGTTGATGTAAAGCATGTTCTGAGGTACCTGAAGGGTACAGTGGATTATGGTCTAAAGTATGAAGCGAATCAAAAGTTTAACCTGCAAGGATATGTTGATTCAGATTGGGATGGCAATGCTGATGATAGGAAGAACACATCTGGATGTTGCTTCAGTATGGGATCAAGTGTGATCTCTTGGTTCAGGAGGAAGCAGTCCTGCATAGCGCTGCGTATAGCCAAAGCAGAGCATGTTGCGATGGATGAGCAGGTTGCAGATGTATTGAATAATCCATTGGCCAGAGTTGAGTTTGAGTACTTTAGAGAGAAGCTTTGTGCACTTCAGATCGAGGTTTCTTCCATAGGGAAGTGATGAGTCCAGAAGATGCAGATGCACATGAGCTTTTTTGACATGGTTGATGTGTTCTCCCATGGTCATGATGTAATTGCTGAGCCATTTTTCACATGGTGGTAGATGTGTTCTCCCATGGTGAAAAAGTAAGGGTTGGAGCCTTCCCCGAATGGTGGCAGATGTGTTCTCCCATGTCGGTGGTGTAAGTGTTGGATGATGTGCATCTGGGCGGTGCTTCGTGGACGATGAGATGATCTAAAGAGGACGATGCTATGATGATCAGGAGGATCATGGAGAATGAGCATCAGGATGATGCTCCAGTTACTACTCTGTATATATGCATCATGTTGGATGTTGGATATGATTAGTTGGATCATTTATGTATGTATGCATCATGTTGGATGCTGGATATGATCAGTTGGATCATTTGTATGTATTTTGTATATGCATCATGTTGGATGCTTGGACCATGTATATCTATATATATCAGGTGGATACATTGAATGATTAGGTAGATCATGTATGTTGATATGTATTAGGTATGATTAGGTGGATCATGTATTTGTATTTGTATCAGGTGGATACATTGTATGATCAGGTGGATCATGTATGTTAATATGTATCAGGTATGATCAGGTGGATCATGTATTTGTATTTGTATCAGGTGGATACACTGTATGATCAGGTGGATCATGTATGATGATATGTATCAGGTAGATACTTGGTATGCATCAGGTGGATGCATTGTATGATCAGGATGATCATGATGACGAGCTTCAGGATGTTGCTCCAGATGATGTGTACTAGGATGGTACAGTGATGATGATCAGTATGATCATGAGCATCAGATGATGCTTCGTGCGATGATGATCCGTTGGATCATGAGTATCAGGTTGATACTTGGAGGTCAGAGATGATATGTGGCAGGTTGTGCAAATAGCATGTAATCAGTCCTAGGAGATCTTGCTGGTCGTGCTGCGGCACATAAATATTCCTAGGATACTCTTTCCGGTATTGCTATGTAGTATGTAATCAGTCCTCATATATCCTATAGGTTGAGCTATGTGCTCGTAATCAGTCCTGGGATGAGGTATTACTACGGATACATGTAATCAGTCCTAGAGATCCAAGAGGTTGAGTTGTGTGCTCGTAATTAGTCCTGGGATGCTCTTTAGAGATCTTGTCGATCGTGCTGCGGCACATAAATGTTCCTGGGATGCTCTTTAAAGGTTTTGTCTATCCACATGTAATCAGTCCTGGAGATCCGATAGGTTCAGCTGTGTGCTCGTAATAAGTCCTAGGATGCTCTTTAGAGATCTTGCCGGTCGTGCTGCGGCACATAAATGTTCCTGGGATGCTCTTTAAAGGTATTATGGAGGAGATGCATGTAATCAGTCCTGGTAGATCTTGCCGGTCATGCTTAGGCACATAAATGTTCCTAGGATACTCTTTCCGGTATTGCATCCGCACATAAAATTAGTCCTGAGAGGCCACCTCTATCAGACCGTTCGCACAGATGATGAAGACCTGCAGGTGGTGGGCCTACATCCAGTATGAAAAAGGACTGGCTCTGTAGAACTTCCTATGACAAGTAGATTCAGAGATTGATTGAGATAGCAGCAGCAGTGATGATGATGATGATTCGAGGATGATGATTCACTGATGATGATCCAGAAAAGAAGACTTGTACTAGAATACCTGTGTCGAGAAATACCTTCCTAGTTAAGAGGGAGTGTTGATGTATATGTAACTTCGAAATGTATTTCACATATGTGTATATTGTATTCCTATAGAGATGTTATTATTCCTCTATACGAAAGTGTCGTCATTTATATTGTAAGTGTCGTAACTTATACTTGATGGGTTATTAGACCACCTTGTTGGGGTCGGCCCTGTATAAGTCATGTGGGTCAAAGAGTTATTAGACCACCCTATTGGGGGTCGACCATGTGGGTCAAAGGGTTATTAGACCACCCTAGTGGGGGTTGGCCTAGTCAGCATTATGTTAAGTGGTTAAGTTGAGGCCGACCTAGTTGAGTAAAGGTCAAGTCAAGTTAGTGTATAAATAGAAAGTGTGTCTCTCTCATTTTACACATTCTATTTTCTCACTCACACTTGGGAGAGTGGTGCATTTGTGGAGGAGGAGGCTCTGCTGCTAGGAGAAGACTATCTCTTGTATTCTAGTTGTATCATTGCTCTATCTATCTCTGAGGAAGTTATTGGGGTTTTTCACCTTTATGGTTTTCCCCAAGTAAACTCTGTGTCTCTTGTGTGCTTGCATTATTGTTTCCATGATTGATATGCTGTAGATTTGCTGTACATGTTGTTCTCTCAGTTAAGATCCTAGATCAGATTGAATTAAATTCTGAAAATTCAACAGAAGAATAGGGCAGAAAGTGAAGACTCTTCAAGTGAGAAAGAATATGTGTTGATCTCTACTCTCATAGGTACTATCTCACATGGATGTGATGATTGGCGTGTTGATAATGGGGCTTCCATACACATGAAGGGATTTAAGGAATCCTTTGTAGATATATTTGAACATGAGTCACCCCATAAGGTGAAACTTGCGGATGACTATCAATATCCTATAAAAGGAAGTGGTGAAGCCTCCTACAAGCTAGACTCTAGGAAGTCTATAAAGATGCAAGATGTTCTATATGTACCTGGAGTCAAGAAGAATCTTCTCTCCATATCATATTTGGATGCAAAGGGAATGAGAGTTTCATTTATAGATGGCCAAGTACTCATGTGGCCAAAGGGTAAGACAATAGATGATGTAGTGGTGATTGGAGAGCAAGAGGGAGGATTGTACAAATTGAAGGGACAACCTGAACATGCCATGGTACATGAATCCATGGATCCAAGTGAAATTGGGCATAGAAGGCTTGCTCATGTGCACTATAGGGCACTACCAATTGCAAGCAAAGCAGTAGAAGGTCTTCCTGAAATCCAGTCAAAGCATGAAGGTATTTGCAAAAGGAAAGAACAGAAAGAAAGCATTTCCAAGTAGTGAAAGCAAGGCATAAGGAATCTTGGAAATTATCCACTCCGGTGTATGTAGTCCGATGTCATCCAGTTCTTTCAGTGGTGATTCAGGGATTAAGAGGGAGTTGAACACTCCTTACAATTCACAACAGAAAGGAGTAGAAGAAGCTACTTCAGAGTTAGACTCCAACAGCTCCTGCAAGAAAGCAAAGATTGAGAGGGAGTCCACCCAACAAACAACAAAAATAAGTATTTGAATTGTCATTTCTTGTATATCTGATTGCTTAAATAATATTGTTCAATGATGTATTTACTTATGTTCCTAGACTTAGGTTGTGTAGTATGCATATTAGAATAATTGCATTAATGAATAGTATACTACTGATATGCATGTAATGGGTAAGTGGCCTATGGCACTGTACAACATTCCATTGCTACTTATCTAAAATGAAACCTCTTTGCTGACATGTTGGGAGTAGTGCAAACTCTTAACAATGTTCTGGTAGAGATGGAAGGCATCTAGAAAGTTACGGGATATGGATAAATGTTGTATTAAAGCATTGGCTAATTGCATGACTATATGACATATATTCTTATGTGTAAGATTTTGTTCTGAAAACTATGAGAAGTTTCTAATCATGCAATTGAATTTGACTTGTAGGAAAGATCGTGTACAATCACCTACAAAAGAAGGACAACAACATTTGTTCCAGCAACAAATTTCAAAGAAAATTATCTATTGAAGATATTGAAGAATCTGAAGTTCCCGGGATCTGGGATACAGTAATGGAAGAATGCCATGATCGAGGAATGCCAGTCGATCATGAAGAATGATGTTTGGGATGTGGTCCCAAGACATGAAGGGAAGTCTGTTGTGACTTCCAAGTGGATCTATCAAATCAAGCATGCTGCAGATGGTAGTGTAGAGAAATACAAGGCGAGGTTTGTAACTTGTGGCTTCTCCCAGAAAGAGGGAATAGATTATGAAGAGACTTTTTCTCCTGTAGCCAGGTATACTTCCATCAGAACAATACTTTCTCTGGCTGCAATGATGAAGTGGAATATACACCAGATGGATGTCAAGATAGCTTTCTTGAATGGTGTAGTCAAAGAGGAACTGTATGTGGAGCAGCCACTCGATTTTGAGACACATGACAGGGAGTCATATGTGTGTAGGTTGAAGAAAGCCTTGTATGGATTGAAGCAAGCTCCTAGGACTTGGTATGGTAGGATAGACATCTTTCTATCCAGTTTGAGATTTACCAAGAGTAAGGAGGATTCCAACCTTTACTACAAGGTTAAGGAAATCCAGTGATACTATTGTTGTATGTGGATGACTTGTTTGTTACAGGTGAGGATAGATTGATTGCCGACACAAAGAGGAAGCTTGTTTCCGAGTTTGAGATGAAGGACTTGGGGATGATGCATTACTTTCTAGGTATGGAGATGTGGCAGAGTGCAGATGGGATCTTCCTTGAACAAGGGAAGTATGCAGTGGAGATCCTGAAGCGGTTCGGGATGATGGACTGCAAGGCCATGGCCACACCTATGGCATCGAACCTGAAGCTTCTGTGTGATGCTTCATCTAAGATAGTTGATGTAACGGTGTATCGTCAGATGATTGGGTCCTTGATGTACCTGGCGAACACAAGACTAGATATTTGCTTTGTAGTGAACACCTTGAGCCAGTTTCTGACAGATCCTAGACATGTTCACCTAATTGTTGTAAAGCATATTCTGAGGTACCTGAAGGGTACGGTTGACTATGGGCTCAAGTAGGATGTGAATCAAAGGTTTAACCTGGAGGGTTATGTTGATTCAGATTGGGTAGGCAGTGCTGCAGATAGGAAGAGCACTTCTGGGTGGTGCTTCAATATGGGATCAGGTGTGATCTCTTGGTTTAGCAGGAAGCAATCCTGGGTAGCACTGAGTACAGCTGAAGTAGAGTATGTTGTAGCTTGTTCGGCCAGTTGTGAGGCAGTATGGATGAGGAAGCTACTATTTGAGTTAGTTTATCTCTCATTGGATGCTACCTGTATCTTCTGTGACAACCAGAGTTGTGTGAAGCTGTCTGAGAACCCGGTGTTCCAGGACAGGTCGAAGCACATCGAGATCAAATATCACTATATTAGGGATATGGTGCAGAAAGGAGCAGTGAAGCTCCTGTATGTTGCGACGAATGAGTAGATTGCAGATGTGTTGAGTAAACCACTAGTCAGAGTGAAGTTTGAGTACTTCATAGAGAGGATTTGTATTCTTCGGTTAGAAGATACTTCGAGGAAGAAGTGATGGACACATTTGCAGGAGCCATTCCAATCATGGTGGTAGGAGGATCCTTCCCATGGATTTGGATGTAAGCATTGTGTGATGAGCATCAGGACGATGCTCCAGTTACTACTATGTATGATGATCAGGATGATCATATGTGATGATATGCATCAAGTGGATGCTTTACATGATCAGTTGGATCATATGTGATGATATGCATCATGTGGATGCTTTGCATGATCAGTTGGATCATGTGTGATGATATGCATCAGGTAGATGCTTTGTATGATCAGTTTGATTATACGATGATGATGAGTATCAGGATGATACTCTAGATGATGTACATTAGGATGATGTACAGTATGATGATGATCAGGTTGATCATTAGCATCAGGATGATGCTCTGTCCAAGGATGATTAGGTGGATCATGAGTTTCAGGATGATACTCAAAGGTCAAGGATATGTGGCAGGTTGTGTAGGTAGCATGTAAAAGATCCTGGGAGATCCAATAGGTTGAGCTGTGTGCTCCTAATCAGTCCTGGGATGCTCTTTCGAGGTTTTGCTAGAGAGGCATGTAATCAGTCCTGGAGATCCGATAGGTTGAGTTATGTGCTCGTAATAAGTCCTGGGATGCTCTTTAGACATCTTGTCAGTCATGCTTAGGCACATAAACTGTTCCTGGGATATTCTTTTAAGGTTTTTCCTAATCACATGTAATCAGTCCTGAAGATCCGATAGGTTGAGCTATGTGCTCGTAATAAGTCTTGGGATGCTCTTTAGAGAATCTTATCAGTCGTGTTGAGGCACGTAAATTGATCCTAGGATACTCTTTAAAGGTTTTGTGCAGGGATGCTTATAAGCCTTGGGAGATCTTACCAATCGTGCTTAGGCACGTAAACTATTCCTGGGATACTCTTGTCAGGATTTGCATATGCATGTAATGGGTCCTAATATACCACCTCTATCAGACCACTCGTAGAGATGATGAAGACCTACAGGAGGCTAGGCCTACATCCAGCATGAAAAAAGGGTTGGATCTGTAGAAATTCCTATGATGAGAAGAATTCAGAGATAGCTCAGTGATCGAGATGTCGAGTGCAGCAGCAGTGATGATGATGATGCTCCGTGATCCAGTGATGATGATCCAACTCCAGAATTGAAGACTTGCACCAATATGTATTAATGACCTGTGTCTAGAGAATACCTTCATAGTTAAGGGGGAGTGTTGATGTATTTGTAACTTCGGAAGATATTCACTTGTATATTACATTTGTACTTTATTGTATATCCAACATAGATGTATTATTCCTCTGATTAGAAGTGTCGTCATTTGTATTTGCAAGTGTTGCAAGTTACATTGTAAGTGTCGTCATTTGTATTGATGGGTTATTAGACCACCAATGTGGGGTCGGCCCTAGTTAGGTCATGTGGTTGGGTTATTAGGCTTCTTTAGGAAGTCGGCCTTATTGGTTTATTTGCAGGTCAAGTCAATGTATAAATAGAGGGTGTGCCTCTCTCATTCTATTCATTCACTCACTTCTCAAGCTCGCATATCTAGGAGAGAAAGTGGCGCACAAGTGGAGGAGGAGGAGTATCTGCTAGAGACATCTCTTTGGGTTTAATCATTGTGATCTTGGTTTGTGGCTTATTCTATCTCTGAGGAAGTTGCGAGGTTTTTCACCTTCTTGGTTTTCCCCGAGGAAACTCTGTGTCTATTGTCTCTTGTGTTTTATGATTGATATGCTGCACATGTTATTCTCTTAGTGATCCTAGATAATATTGAATGAAATTATCGAAAAATTAACAATTTTTCTTCTTAAGTCTCAGACTACTGGTCCTTCTTTTGTGGTGATAGTCATCCTTAAATTTGTTTGTTGAGTGAGTAATCTTTCCTTGGGGTTTTTCTCCCGTCAAATTATGGAGTAGTGCCTCATTTAATGCATGTTGATCCTATCTTTCATTAAGGTTGTAATCTTTAAAACTCTGAAATTATGCTTGTGGGATCTATACTATTTTCATTAGTTTAGACGACTTGGTTGTCCCAAGGATGTCATTTAATTTTACCACCAACTCTTCTTCTCGGGGCAGTGAATCTAAGTTTCCATGTCGACTGCTATTTATTTTAGTGTTCATGATTCTTTTATCTTTTAGTCCTAGATTTAGGAAATGTGAAATAAACAAGATCTTATTAGTTTTATAAAATAAGGATAAAATTTGGAAAAATATTTTTCTGCAGCAGATTTCTTTTAAGTAGTAAGCTCAAAAGGTCTCGAGTGTTTGAATCTAGGCTCTGATACCACTTTTAATGTCCCTAAAAATATACCCTAAACATTCTTTTTGTATGGATCTCTGTTTGTTCATAATTGTACAAATGATTCTTTAAATTAACTTCAATACTAACAAGTGAGTCGGTGAATTCTACTGGTTTGCAATCTTCCTATCATGGATTCTTTTCTTGTCAGAAGTAATATGGTCATTTGTATTTCCTTGTCTGATGTTATGTAATGTCCCTAAAAATGAACTCTTAAAAAAAATTATGTATGGGTCATGGTCCATTCTTAATGGTTACAATGGTTTCTTCAAATTAACTTCAGTACTGAAAAGTGATTCAGGTAATTCTATTAGTTTACTAGTTTCCTATCATGGATTCCTTTGTTGTCAGAAGGACTCTGGTCCTTTGTATTTCCTTGTTGGTTGTTCGTAGTAATTCTAAACCTATCTTGATTTTGGGGTGTATTGATGACTTATGACTGATTTAATTAAGATGTGTTTGGATATCGCATGCATCTCTTCTTTTTATTCTTATGGTGAGATGTAAAACTTGATCTTGAATGAGCCGAGCTTACTTAGCTGTGAAAGCTAATGCATTGTTTGTTATTAATTCTGTGTAGGTCCTAAATTCTTGTCTCATCCTAAGATGCGTAAATCCTAAGTGCTAAGCAAAAGGGATAAGATTGGGGTGGTTTATTTTACATGTTTGCAAGGGTCCTAAGAGGGCTGATGAATAACTACCATCATGGTAAACCCTATATGTTCCTATGTGATAAACCCTATGTGATGAAATCTACATGTTCTATGATCTTCCTAAGTCATAAACCCTATACTTCTACGCTAATGGACTATATCCTATCTTATGCTAAGCGAAGGTTTGAGTGGAGAACTGGATTTGGAGTTTGGTGAAACATTAATGGCTTCCATGTGATGGGCATGATTTACTTGGGTCCACGTAGGCTAGGCATATTCCTCGGTCACTTTAGTATGGTAAGGATTCATTTGTGAGGTTATTCCAGTCGTAGTGCTTCTGGTTTGGAGGAGTGGGAAGCCTAGGGCTTCTCCTCTATGCTTTCTTGGAACAAGGCAACATTGGTGGTATGAGGGAGGTCGTTTAACACTAGTTGAAGGTGCCATTGCTTATACACAAGTGATGTATTGCGAAAAAAGTTGCTATATCTTTTGCGTTTGCTTTTCCCTATTTGTTCTGTTGGCGAATTATGTATTTTGAAATGTGGTTGATGTAGGTGCAGGGAGCTGAGTGCTTGGATCTATGCTACATATCCCAGGTGTGGCTCTGTTCCACAGTAAGCTCTTACTTCCTCAGGCTCTCGTCATCTCTGATGGAATAATGGCTCTACTGTGTTTTAGTTTTGTATGGAAGATGGGATTTATGGTTTTCGCCTCTGTGGAGTGACAAGGGTTTTGGCATCTATGTTGGGGTTTTCCACAGAGTCTTCCTTTTCTCTCTGGAAGGACTCTTCTTGATCAGAAACTACAATGTTTGTTTATCTCAAGGTTCGTTTGGCCCTTTCCTAAGTTACGGCTGTAAATAAAATCTAAGCATGTGAAGGCAATTTTTGTGTTTATAATGTTTATTGTATGAGGCCAGTGACTCTCTTCTTGCCTTTGAGTTTATATAAATATTTGGATTCTGTGTTTCTATACTGCATTTGGAGTTTTTCGTGTAATGGATGTTTTAATTTTATTCTTAGCTGAAATGTATTGCTCTGTTCTCTCACCATACGATGGGTTCTCTGTTGATTTACATTTTTGTATGGATGGTATGTTTCTAAAAATGATATTTTCAGTTGGGGATACTATAGTTCTGGGGATTGGTTTTAATTGGGCATTTTGCTTTCCTATGGTCAATCGCTTTCCTATTGAATTCTCCTATCAGGGAAGGGCTGAGCTATGGAAATAAAAAAGCTCTGCTAGAAACGAATCCCTTACCAGATTCAATCCTTGGTTGGATGAATTATAAATTTTGGGAATTAATGCTAAATACTTAGATATTTTCATTTTCTAGAAAACCCTAAGTCAATCGTGACCTATGTAGTTTATTTGTTTTAAATGTGATGGTTGGAAATGGTTTATGTTAGGAAAATACTCAAACCTTCGGTCTGTAGTAGCATTAATGACTTTGAAAATTTAAACTGAGACTTGGTTATAGCTTAGACATGAAATAATATTTTTCTTGGAGTTTTTTGATGATTGGGCCTGTTGAGATATGAACCGAGGGTTCTGTTTGGATTTCGTTGGGAGGATAGTGTTTAAGGTTTTAAACGTGCTAATCTAGGTTGTGGTAGAAATAACAGAGTTCTATTATGGTAATTTTAATGTCCTTTTTCTATGTAGACATTTATTAGTTCAATGCATAATTTGATTTATGAAATGAATAAGCGTAATTTAGTTTATGAAATGAGTAATTTAGTGTGGGGTTTTGAAAGGAGGGTTTGTGATAAACCTAGATTTCTAAAGTAGAATGATATTCTTTTTTCTGAAACCCCATATCTCATGCCTATCGATTCTTCCAATGACCATATACATAATAAAAGAAATATTTTATGCATCCTGCTAATAAAATTTACATAATAATTCTATCTAGATTTCTACAACATTTTTCTTCATAATATAATAATGGAAAATACTACCTATGTATTCCTGATGATATGGAAAGTATAGATGAGATAAATGCATAATATAAAACTAATGAAAAAACCTAAAGAAATACTTATCAGTCCTCTTTCGATTTATCCAGCTAAATTGAGAACTTCCACGTTCCTACCAACCGTATATCTCGAACTGTTCTTGGTTCATTTGACATATCACCCCCAGGCCGAATCGAGCATGCAACGAGACTAGAAGGCCTAGGAAAAATTGTTATTATCTTTCTTACTAAGGACTCAATCCGTACTCCAAGATGTAAGACTTGGATGCTTCCAATCTTATTTTCGACACCCCATCTCTTGTTATTTCCTTCTATTTATAAGTGCTTCAATGAGGAGAGGATCCTAGGGTTTGAAATTTTAGATTGCTCAGTTCAGTTACTTGACATTTTGTTTTCTTCATCTTATCTCTATTTAACTATTAACACTCTCAGAGTCTTTATTTTATCTTTTAATAAAACATATACTTTTAACTCTCATTTAATTAAGTAATTGTAATACACCAAAGGACCCTCTGTTCGCAAAGGCTGTAAAGTGTATGTTGTTCATATAATTGACGATAGAGATAAAAACAATGAAATTAAAATAGATGATATTCCATTATTCAAAGACTATAAAGATGTATTTCAGGAAGAAATTCCCGGATTACCTCCAAAACGAGAAATAGATTTTACCATTGACTTGGTACTAGGGGCAGTACCAGCGGTGAAATCTCCATATCGTATGAATATTTTGGAACTTAACGAATTAAAATCTCAAATACAAGAACTAATTGATAAAAAGTACATTCAACCAAGTGTTTGCCCTTGGGGAGCACCGATCTTATTTGTAAAGAAAAAGGATGGAACGATGGAATACATATTTCATTAAATTTGGAAGTATTATATTACAAAGACTTCATCCACATTGAGTTTTTTTGTAAATATTTAAATATATATTCTATTAAATCTAGAAATTAACTCAAAGAACCATACCATTAAATTTGGAAAAATTAATCCACTGAACTATTTCCTCAATTAATATTTTTTAACTAGTTCAAATAAAACTTTAGTATTCAAACATTAAAAGGAAATATTAAATCTCAATTAGAAGCAGATGGGTAGGACAAAAATCATGATGAATCTATGAGTATCACTATTTTTCTAAATGTTAAGATCTTTGAGATATTGAGATATATTATATAGGAATAATCCAATGAAATTGCACACATAATTGCATACTATAATACTCCAAGATGTTCTTCATCTATAGTTGAGGTGACCGGAGTAGTAGAAAGAGTTATACTATCAAAATATGTTTTATGAGAAAATTAGATAGCACAAATGGAAAGTGAAACATTAGGAATTCATCAACATTGAGTTATTTGTAAATGACCATATTAAGTTAAGATAAGATAAGTCTAAGTTGAAAAAAGTATACGAGAAGTTTAGTAATATGTTTTTTGTGTTAAATTTCCTACCTCTTAGTGCCTTAAATAGGAATCACAAGGGAGGAAATGATCATTCAATAGTGGTGTTCGGTGGTGGAAGTGGTCTGAGAAAGAAAGATATGATCCTAACTCCTAAATCCTTCGTGTATATTAATGTTAGGCATCATTACTTTGGGTATTTAAAGAAGGTTGTGTTCCATTAATCTATCTCCACTCAAATCCAAGTTCATCAACTAAGAGTGCTTAAATGATGATTCAAGTCGATCCATTACAATGGGAAATGTCACAAACTGAAATAAACAAGTGGCCTCTAAGAACCAACTAACCTAGACAAGTGAGCATTGGAGGCAACTAGGTCTTCAAAGACCGGTACATAAAGAACTGTCAATCTCTCATTGTCAACATTGTTGATTTTGCAAAACCAATAACTTGATGTAATGGTGTCATCCAAGCATAGCAAAAACCATGTTTGAGCATTACTTTCACCAAGAGGAGAAAATGATTATGAATTTTAAATGTATTGGATAAGAGATAGATGTTGAAACACATTTTTCATGTATTTTAGTTGAACTTTGTATATGTCCTCATGTTCTTTGATTATTAATGATTTAAAGTAACTAAAAATAAACTATCAATTAAAATATTGATATTCAAGATTAAGAGTGTATTAAAATTCATTCATCTATGACACATGATTCTCCCGTGTATCATGATTAATCCAAGGAACTATTTCCTCAAATTGAATTTTTGTATTACTTCTAGTTAAAATTTAGTATTCAAGGATTCGGGAGAAAATATTGTCTCAATTAGAACTAGATGGGTAGGCCATAAATAATGATGCATGTATGAATATTATCCCTAATTTTTTAAATGTTAAGAGTGGTGAGACATTGAGATATATTATATAGAAATAATCCAATGAAATTGCAAACATATTAATTTCATGCTATGTTGCAAGAGGTTCTGCATCTACTATATTCGAGGCAACGAAAGAGTTTGAAATCATTCATCTATGACCCATCTCCCAAATTTAGCATGAATAATCAACTTACCACTCATTATTAAGAAATTCTAAGATTTTTTTTAGAAAAAAAACTCATAATACTAGTTTATATGTAGTTTTATTTTAGAATTTGTGTATCACATTTATATTCTCATATTCATGCATATAATTAATTAAAAGTCAATAAAATAGCTCCATTCCTTGTTGGCATATTTGGGATGATTTCAATTTATTTAAAAATACAACTTTAAAAAACGTTATTATTGGACAATGAAATCAAATGCCTTATAATTCAAAAAGTTAAAAAACATAATCCATCTATGGCACATCTCGAATGACTTCAAATAGTCCACTTAGCACTCATTATGAATTAAAGTTCATATTAATGCATATTTTTGGCAATTAAAAGTCATTAAGTGATTCTTCCTTATTGGTTTACAATATGATATGATTGCGGTTACAAATATTAATTAATTTAAGTATACAAATTTATGAAAAGTTTTCGATTTAGAAAAAAAATATCTTAAATCGTTCAAATAATTCAATTGAATCACCTATGACCCATTTCGTATTAATTTAGCATGAATAGTTTGCTTAGCATTTATTTTCAAGTACTATTTTTTTAGTAAGAATTGCATCGTTATTTCAAAATTAAATCACTTTTATACACGAACATAAATGCATATAAGTAAATAAAAATCAACAAATAACTGTGTGCCTTGATTGCTTAAATGACATTATTTTAATTACAAATAATTCATTTAGTAATATAAAAATAATTGAAGTATACAATAGAAAAAAAAATAATAAAGATGTATATTAATATAACTATCAATTCCCATATATTTCAAAAAAATATAAAATCATACAAATTGATTCACCAAAAAGTATGTCCATGCCATATTGAAAAATTGGAATGTACTTGTGATCAAATTTCTGGAAAAAACAATCTACTACAATGAAGTTGATGTTCTATTGAACATACTAATGTACTCATGCTTCTCTTTGATACACTGAAGTGTCTTAAAGAAGGAGAATAAAAATTGCATACGTCAGGTATCTTGCTCTTCTCCTGTATAGGTCTTTATCAAGATATGGTTTGACCAATATCCAACAAATTGACAAGTAGGATTGATGTATCTATTAACAATACATTTGATTCTCCATATTTATCTCCATACTAGGACCACACATTTCTCGACCTTTTCTCATAAAATTGTATTGTACTCCATGCTTTGAATTTTGTTTGTAAATAAAAATGGGACCTATCCCATGTGAATCCAAAGTCCCTTTTATCAATATTTTATTTTTCAAGTACATGTCAGATTTACTCGTCACCAACGTCCCTATTTGATTTTCTTTGATTATGACAATTCGGTTCATCTCTAGTGTATGACGAGAAGAACACTCCTTTCATTTCAAATATCAACAACATCTTTCGATTGATTTCCCATATGTACTACAACCATATATATGATATTAACATAGCTCCACTTCATTACTTAAGGACATCAAAACATAATATTTAGAAACATTTTAAAAATTCATGTACAACTCCTATCTATTATCATTTTTTCCATTTGTATACAAATGGAACTCTACAAGGAGTTAAATGGCAATTAAAAAATATAACTACAGTGGCCCCATTTTAGTGAACAAACTAATGATATGTTAACATATACATCAATCTAATACATTTATTCTATTTTTATGGAATAAGTTTTACATGCACACATTGAACCATCATTCAAATCATTTATTTTATTTTTATAATAATTAGTGAAACTACAATTGTAAAATATAATTACAATATCTACCTTCACTCCATGTTGCAGAAGATCTACCTTGTCTCCAATACAAAATGCAGAAGAGACATTTGCACCTGTACACCAAATTAAAGAAACTTAGTATTTGCTCTAAAAAAAAATATTCAATGTACCATCAATAACGCTTAACACATGCTTCAAGATTTTGATTTATCTATGGTATGCCTCAAATCCATGATCTTCCATGTATGTATGCCCCCTTCATCAACATCTTCCACAATCAAATGTGGTTCAATGACATCAATTATCAAAACCATAACATATCCTACATTAAGGCTTTCTCCGCCATAATAAGTTTTAGTCTGTATAGATTCAACCCTTCCTAGCCCAATAACTTGACCATTACTTAGGAGATCAACATAGTCCACTCTTGTCAAAATTATATTTTCCATTGTAACTCCTCCCAATTTCTATAACACAATTGAATTGTAGTTTGTAATTAAGGTTAAACCATGTAAAGTGTGCTCCAATATTTTAGCAAAATCCAACCTTCAAAAAAGCAATATACTTGCAATAATTCAAAACAATATGGCAGTCATTTTATACACATTGTAACATTGTTCCTCGCCATCTTGTGTCTACTACCAAAAGGGAATTTACATATAAATTACACTAAAAATATATATGAAGAGAATACAATTATAGATCCGAGTTGTATCAAAGAATGAAAAATATCAACTCAGATAAAACCACCAAGTTCCTATTTAAATTTGGGCATGGCACTTATATTATTGATGTATGTGTATGACTCGTGCTTGTAAGAAATTTGCAAAAGTTGAGAACCACAACAAAGTCCTTTGTAAAATCTAAGAAAGTACAAAATGGATGCTATGTTAAATGTAAGAAATGTCCCATACAAGGGATCAATTATATTTATAGCTCACTTAGTGAAGATGTTTGATGTTTGAACTTGATAAGTTTGAAGCCAAACTAGATATTTTCTTCCACATACAAGTTCAATTAACATAAATAGGAGTGATCAATCCTATACTGATCATGGAGAAGTTTGAACTCATTGTGACTCTTCTCTAACCACCAGTACACTTTTAGATTGGTTCTTTTGATCCCATTGATGAATGGGAATTGTTAATGGCATGTAGAACCAAATTTCATGGTTGCTTGGTTTTCTAGTACTACAAAGAACACAATATCTTATGTACTTAACAAAAATTTCTTGCATATTTGGCCAATCAACACTTCTCTATAGATTCTCCATAGTATTTCTCACTTTTGAATTTCCATCGATTTTGGAATTATGAACTTCTTCAATAAACTAAATCCTTCTCTCATGTGGTATGCACAACTTGTCTAATTTGTCAAGTTGTCCACCTTGAAGATGGTATTCTTATTCTTAATAAACAACTTATCCCTACGTCAGTTGATAAAAAAATCTTCAAAGCATGCATCCTTTATATATTAGTCTCCCAAAACATCATGGTTGTGGGGTACAATCTTCATTATCATCCCTACAACTACAATTTGATGTGGGGGTGGTCCAGATAACAAATCTGTCATTTTGTTTGTAATTCATTTCTTGTACTTGATTACTAGAGGGAACTGTTGTATAAATCTAATCCACGTAGAATTCCTTTCATACTATAGTTTTAGTACATCTCTACAAATACTAAAGTGGTTGGTGTCCAGTGTGGATCACAAAATCCTTCCCCAAAAGAGAGTGTTCCCGTTTATTCATTGCTTGTACAAGGGAGGATGGTTTTGGCCCCACCCTCATTGGATTCTCATACATTATTAGTCCTCAATATCTTAACGGCATTGGTTGGCTAACTCTCCTTACTTGTTGAGTTTCTTTAACTCTTGTAATCTTCCTCTATTTCTTCCTTGATTGATGACCTCCCTCTGCAACTGCTCACTCTTCTCCTTAACTACACACATACAATTAAGCCAACGTCGATCTATAAACTATGCCTTTCTTAGAACATGTTCAAACCCTCTCATTATTTCTTTCTTCCCCCGTGATATTGTCTCTTCTATGCCCTCAACATTCTCAAAACCACTCCAGCAACCCCCATGGTGCAAGGTTCTGAAATTCCCATATTAATGGGTTCAAAAGGTCACATACCCTCCTTTACCAATAGTATTTTGATCCAGGTTGATATTTGCGTCACTAGTCTTGTCCTCACGCCCCACTTCAACTCTTCCTCCACCTTTGAATATCATTAGTATGCTTCTACAATGAATTCATCTACCATTGTTTTCACCCCAAAATCCATTGCTTGGGTTATCAAGCGGTCTACTTGCCACAGCATAACTAGGTTCTAGATATTCCACTCTACTATCCTCTCCACCTTCTACATGTATTACAGTTCCTCCTCAATAGGTTGTAACCATTGATATTGACTCATTGGGATGTCCACTTAGAAAATGTTGTACTCATATCTAGTAGCATTGCCATACAAAACTATCTATGTACAGTAAATATCCTACCCTCACAACTCAGCTTCTTATTTAATGAAAAATCTAAAATGTGTTTCAAACCACTCATCTAACAATGATTTCAAAAACCGCTATCTCATCTTGCAACAACTCCTCCCTACTGAAAGTGAAAGCCAAGGAAACGTGGAACTAAATGATGCTAAAAAGCATTATCACCCATCTACCTAGTGATGGTGTATGGTTCATCGCAAGTGGTTTGATCAGCCTATTCATTCTTGTAAGTTGCTCATTTTGCAAGTGAAATAACACCTTGTTACCAACCTTCTGATGTTGAACCTAATAGTGATAATGTCATTTATTGTGCTTACCACAATTTTGATAGAGGATGTCATCTACCTGTCATTAAATGTGCTAGATTCATTTCAAAACGAATTTGTTTGTTTGCTTCTCTATGAGCATGGGAAGATACTTGTGTTGATGTAATGCGAAAAGCTACATTAACTAGGGCCAATCATTAGAGCCCTAATCACACCTAGAAAGGGATATGCCTAGGAGAATTATGAAGAGTTATATTATAGATATGCGAAACATAAATCACACTATCATCCTATGTAAATGGATGTTTTGAGTTGTACATTGTCAAGATATGTACGATCATCCTAAAGACTACCTTGGCATGTACATTGTTCTATCATGTCCATCATGGAACAAAGGAAAGGCCAAAAGAGAACCTATTGTGGCTATCATGTACTATGGTCTTTGGTAATCCATAGTCAACCCACACATTCTTTAAGAAAATCTTACCAAGACCTTCTACTGTAATGCTTTTTTGAAAGGGGTGCCAAAATTACCACCTTGAATAACTTGTAAAAAAAACAAACACACCCTCGTGACCATGCTTGGTTGAGAACAAACTAGTAAAGAATTCCATGGAGATTAGCTCCCAAGGTTTATCAGTAGCAGGCAATGAATGAACATTATTTTCTTCTTAATCATTGGCTTGGCAATGGCATAGCCTTAATACATGATATGATGTATGTATTAATATTTGTGGAGCTTGGGCGAATAGAAGTACTTTGACAAGTCCAGAACTGTTTGAAAATTCCTTGCCACCAAACTAGAATGTCCTTCCCAAATAATCTTCTCATGTTCCATTGAAGGAATTCAAAGATGGACTAGAGGACATGGAATTCCATCCTATAAGTGAAATTCAGAAAATATTTTCTTACAACCGTTTCTTTATATATATCAACATAGTGAATATCCATGCCATACAATTGGGTCCAATCTAAAGTATCATGTCCATAAATGTTTAGAAATTGGTCAATGCAACAATTGATGATGGTCCACTTTTGGTCGTGTTCATTCCACAATTTTCCATGTGTCTACATAAATTTGATAGCTTGTGGTCAATGTGTATAATTGTCAACTAGCCCATAATGCAATGCTTAGATTATCACAAGCATTTAGTAATGGACTATATCTCCTTGATATATGCGGGGTATTTAATGCAAACTATGTTTTGCTATGGTATGCAACCATATGTCAATGATAGGAAAGGACACCATCAATTCATACTTTCAGTTGTCTATCTCAATCTCAAATTATTACTACAGATTAATGTTTAATGTTGAATATCATAAGGTAGAATGGTAAAATCTTATTCCACAAACTATCTCCCTACCTTTAGTCTTGGCATCATGCTTTGGGTGATAGCTTTATTTTTACAGGGATTGAATATGCCACCACTAGACTACTCTAGACCTTTCTTAACACGTAAGATGACCTTGATCTGCCAAATAGAGCCAACAAATTGTTAGGATATCAGGTACTTTTCATATGGTAGTTTTCTATCTAACACTCAAGTTTACTTTCCTTCTAACAACATTGCACGATGAATGAAAGATAACACAGGTTAGCTTTCATATGGTGGTTTTCCTTCTAACACAAACACATTGCCATCAAATACATTGCACCATGAAAGAAATCTAACTTGGGTTAGATTTCTTTCTAACAATATTGCACAGTGAATGAAAGCTAATGCGTGTTATCTTTCATGTGGTAGTTTTCCATCTAACATGATCACATTCTATTTCTCATCAAATACATTGCACCATGAAGGAAATATAACTTAGGTAAGTTTTCATTCTAACAATATTACATAGTGAATGAAAGCTAATTCATATTAGCTTTCAAGTGGTAGTTTTCCATCTAACACAACCACATTGTCATCAAATACATTGCACCATGAAGAAAATCTAACACGGGTTAACTTTCCTTCTAACAACATTGCACAGTGAATGAAAGCTAATGCGTGTTAGCTTTCATGTGGTAGTTTCCCATCTAACACAACCACATTCTCATCAAATACATTGCACCATGAAGGAAATAAAACTCAAGTTAGATTTCCTTCTAACAATATTGCACAGTGAATGAAAGCTAATGCATGTTAGCTTTCAAGTGGTAGTTTTCCATCTAACACAACCACATTCTCATCAAATACATTGCACCATGAAGGAAATAAAACTCAAGTTAGATTTCCTTCTAACAATATTGCACAGTGAATGAAAGCTAATGCATGTTAGCTTTCAAGTGGTAGTTTTCCATTTAACACAACCACATTGTCATCAAGTACATTGCACCATGAAGAAAATCTAACACGGGTTAACTTTCCTTTTAACAACATTGCATAGTGAATGAAAGCTAATGCGTGTTAGCTTTCATGTGATAGTTTTCCATCTAACACAACCACATTCTCATCAAATACATTGCACCATGAAGAAAATATAACTCAGGTTAGCTTTCCTTCAAACAATATTGCATAGTGAATGAAAGCTAATGCATGTTAGCTTTCAAGTGGTAGTTTTCCATCTAACACAACCATATTGTCATCAAATACATTGCACCATGAAGGAAATCTAGCTTGAGTTAGCTTTCCTTCTAACTGCATTGCACGGTGAACGAAAGCTAATGCACCATGACAATGTGTTACACTGTCATCAAATACATTGCACCATGAAGGAAATCTAACTCAAGTTAACATTCCTTCTAACAACATTGCACGGTGAATGAAAGCTAACGCAGGTTAGCTTTCGTATAGTAGTTTTCCATCTAACACAACCACATTGTCATCAAATACATTGCACCATGAAGGAAATCTAACTCGGGTTAGCTTTCCTTCTAACAATATTGCATGGTGAATGAAAGCTAATGTGTGTTATGTTTCATGTGGTAGTTTTCCATCTAACACAACCACATTGTCATCAAATACGTTGTACCATGAAGGAAATCTAACTCGAGTTAGCTTTCCTTATAACAACATTGCACGATGAATGAAAGCTAACGAACCATGACAATGTATTACATTGTCATCAAATACATTGCAGCATGAAGGAAATCCAATTCGGGTTAGCTTTCTTTCTAACAACATTACATAGTTAATGAAAGCTAACGTGGGTTAGCTTTCATGTGGTAGTTTTCCATCTAACACAACCGCATTGTCATCAAATACATTGCACCATGTACGAAATTTAACTCGGGTTAGCTTTCCTTCTAAAAACATTGCACGATGAATGAAAGCTAATGCATGTTAGCTTTCATACAATAGTTTTCCATCTAATACAACCACATTGTCATCAAATACATTGCACCATGAAAGAAATCTAGCTCAGGATATATTTCCTGCTAACAACATTACAGGGTGAATGAAAGTTGACGTGAGTTAGCTCTCATATGGTAGTTTTCCATATAACACAACCACATTGTGATCAAATGCATTGCACCATGAAGGAAATCTAACTCGAGTTAGCTTTCTTTTAGTAACATTGCACGGTGAATTAAACCTAATGCGTGTGAGCTTACATGTGGCAGTTTTCCATCTAATGCAACCAAATTGTCATCAAATACATTGCAAAAAGAAGGAAATCTAACTCAAGTTAGATTTCCTTCTAACAACATTGCACAATGAACGAAAGCTAATGCACCATGACAATGTATTACACTGTCATCAAATATATTGCACCATGAAGGAAATCTAACTCAAGTTAGCTTTCCTTCTAACAACATTGCACAGTGAATGAAAGCTAACACAGGTTAGCTTTCATATGGTAATTTTCCATCTAACACAACCACATTGTCATCAAATACATTACACCATGAAAGAAATGTAACTCGGGTTAGCTTTCCTTCTAACAATATTACACGGTGAATGAAAGTTAACGTGTGTTATGTTTCATGTGGTAATTTTTCATCTAACAAAACCACATTGTCATCAAATACAATGTACCATGAAGGAAATCTAACTCAGGTTAGCTTTCCTTCTAAGAAAATTGCACAATGAATTGAAGCTAATGCACCATGACAATGTATTACATTGTAATAAAATACATTGCAGCATGAAGGAAATCCAACTTGGGTTAGCTTTGTTTCTAACAACATTGCACATTAATGAAAGCTAACATGGGTTAGCTTTCATGTAGTAGTTTTCCATCTAACACAACCACACTGTCAACAAATACATTGCACCATGAAGGAAATCTAACTCGGGTTACCTTTCCTACTAACAACATTGACGGTGAATGAAATCTAATGTGTGTTAGCTTTCATGTGGTAGTTTTCCATCTTACAACCACATTGTCATCAAATGTATTACACCATGAAAGAAATCTAACTCAACTTAGCTTTCCTCCTAACAACATTGCACTGTGAATGAAAGCTAACGCAAGTTTGCTTTCATATGACAGTTTTCCATATAACACAACCACATTGTGATCAAATACATTGCACCATGAAGGAAATCTAACTCCGGTTAGCTTTCCTTCTATTAACATTGCACGGTGAATGAAAGCTAATGGTAAATTTCCATCTAAAACAACCACATTGTCATCAAATACATTGCACCAAGAAGGAAATCTAAGTCAGGTTAGCTTTCCTTCTAACAACATTGCACGGTGAACGAATGCTAATGCACCATGACAATGTATTACACTGTCATCAAATACCTTGCACCATGAAGGAAATCTAACTCATGTTAACTTTCCTTCTAACAACATTGCACGGTGACTGAAAGCTAACGCATGTTAGCTTTCATATGGTATATTTCCATCTAACACAATCGCATTGTCATCAAATGCATTGCACCATGAAGGAAATCTAACTCGGGTTAAATTTTCTTCTAACAATATTCCACAGTGAATGCAAGCTAATGTGTGTTATGTTTCATGTGGTAGTTTTCTATCTAACACAACCACACTATCATCAAATATGATGTACCATGAAGAAAATCTAACTCAAATTAGCTTTCTTTCTAACAACATTGCACGATGAATGAACATTAACGCACCATGACAATGTAACACATTGTCATTAAATACATTGCAGCATGAAGGAAATCCAACTCGAGTTAGTTTTCTTTCTAACAACATTGCACAGTGAATGAAAGTTAACATGGGTTAGTGTTCATGTGGTAGTTTTTCATCTAACATAACCACATTGTCATCAAATACATTGCACCATGAAGCAAATCTAACTGGGGTTAGCTTTCCTTCTAACAACATTGCACGGTGAATGAAAGCATCTAACAACATTCCACGATGAATAAAAGCATCTAACAGCATTGCACGGTGAATGAAATCTAATGCATGTTAGCTTTCATGTGGTAGATTTCCATCTAATACAACCACACTGTCATCAAATACATTGCACCATCAAGGAAATCTAACTCAGGTTAGCTTTCCTTCTAACAACATTGCACACTGAACGAAAGCTAATGCACCATGACAATGTATTACACTGTCATCAAATACATTGCACCATGAAGGAAATATAACTCAGATTAGCTTTCATTCTAATAGCATTGCATGGTGAATGGAATCTAATGCAAGTTAAATTGCATATGGTAGTTTTCCATCTAACACAACCACATTGTCATCAAATACATTTTGCCATGAAGGAAATCTAACTCGGGTTAACTTTCCTTCTAACAATATTGCACGGTGAATGCAAGCTAATGTGTGTTATGTTTCATGTGGTGGTTTTCCATCTAACACAACCACACGATCATCAAATATGATGTACCATGAAGGAAATCTAACTCATGTTAGCTTTCATTCTAACAACATTGCATAATGAATGAACGCTAATGCACCATGACAATGTATTACATTGTCAACAAATACATTGCATCATGAAGGAAATCCAACTCGGGTTAGCTTTGCTTCTAACAACATTGCATAGTGAATGAAAGCTAACGTGGGTTAGCTTTCATGTGGTAGTTTTCCATCTAACACAACCACATTGTCATCATATACATTGCACCATGAACGAAATCTAACATGGGTTAGATTTCCTTCTAACAACATTGCATGGTGAATGAAAGCATCTAACAACATTGCACGGTGAATGAAAGCTAATGTGTGTTAGCTTTCATATGGCAGTGTTCCATCTAATACAACCACATTGTCATCAAATATATTGCACCATGAAATAAATCTAACTTGGGTTAGCTTTCCTCATAACAACATTGCATTGTAAATGAACGCTAACGCGAGTTAGCTTTAATATGGTAGTTTTTCATATAACAAAACCACATTGTGATCAAATACATTGCACCATGAAGGAAATCCAACTCATGTTAGCTTTCTTTCTAACAACAATGCATGGTGAATGAAAGCTAACTTGGGTTAGCTTTCATGTGGTAGTTTCCCTTCTAACACAACCAAATTGTCATCAAATACATTGCACCAAGAAGGAAATCTAACTTGGGTTAGCTTTCCTTCTAACAACATTGCACGATGAATTAAAGCTAACATGTGTTAGCTTTCATATGGTAGATTTCCATCTAGCACAACCACATTGTCATGAAATGCATTGCACCATGAAGGAAATCTAACTCGGGTTATCTTTCCTTCTAACAACATTGCATAACGAATGAAAGTTAACGTGTGTTAGATTTCATATGGTAGTTTTCCATCTAACACAACCACATTGTCATCAAATGAATTGCACCATGAAGGAAATCTAACTCGGGTTAGGTTTCCTTCCAACAACATGTATGGTGAAAGAAAGCTAACACTCCTCGATTTGTGTGCCATTGTACGAAAAAAAACATACTATACAAATGTTGTATGGATTCATATAGTCTATATGGGCTATCCGACTACAGGAAAACAATGCCTCAATTTTCTTGTTGTTGTGCGGTCCCCTTTCACCTTGAAATCTATGCAATTTTTGGGCAACAAATGTTGTATGGTCTTGGAAAATGTGGCCACTCTCCTACTGTATGGTCTTGGGAAATTTGTCTCTCTCCCTCAAATTTATGTGCTCCTATTCTTTTGTTGCAAGTCTCTCTTCCACTCTTCTCCTTAAGCTCTTACACTCTCTCAACTCAAAAGTGTCCAATTCCTCTTTAGATCTCCTTTTGTCTCTTCAATATGGGAAAATGAAAAGTCACATGATCCAAAGGTCAAGATTAGATCTTGAGATCATAATATCAATGGTTGTGATATATTCTCACTTTATCGCAACTTAATTCATTTAATTCTCACCCTAAAGCAAAAGTCACTTATCTTTTATAAAGTAAATGTCTAAAAAGTCATGTTATGTCCCCCCACATGCTAAGACAACAAGCCTATGTAGAATACCATCCAATCTAAAAATAACTCAATGCTCCCTCTAAGTGAGGAAGGTGTCTTGCACCACCCCAAACTTATCTATGAATTTGACAAACTTTCCCTTCATCAAAGCCTCTTGTGAGGATGTCCGCAACCTGCTCATTTGTAGAAATATATTGTAGTTGTATCACCCCTCTTTGAACATAATATCAGATGAAGTGGTACCTAATCTCAAAGTGTTTCGACTGGTCATGAAACACTGGATTCTTCGAAAGTTTGATGCAACTCTGATGATCACAGTGAATCACGATCAGGTGCAACTCCTAACCAAATAACCCAGCAAGCAACTTGAGAAGCCAAATGGATTCACAACTTGTCAAATTGGTGGCCATATACTCTGCTTCGTCGAAATGAAATGAAACCGACTTATGCTTCCTACTGAACCACAACACTACTGTCGAGCCCAAACTGAAACAATACCTTGAAGTGCTCTTTCTGTCAATTGCACTTCCTGCCCAATCTGAGTCATTGAAACCATTAGAGAAATTTTGAGGTAAAAAATGAGCCTCAAAACAATAATATTGTACAAAAAAAATAACTAATAGGATTCAAGATGATGATTTCAACCATGGGGGATGAATCACCATTTTTTTGGGTAAAAGATAAAAAGGTGAAAAAACTAGTTTTTCATCATCGCGTTTTTTCATGAATTTCTTGTTTTTTGAGGAGCGAGGTCCATCAAAATTATGTTGTGTGGGTACTCGTTGGATAGAGAATTGAATTCCCCATCCAATGAGTGCTCTTGCTCGAAATTTGAGTGAATATATGGGGAGTTAAGTTGAAAAGGTAGTTTTCTTCTTTTCTTCTCCAAAATTTGATGAGGTATGCTATTATTATTTTATTATTTCCACTATTATTTTATAATTTTCCTTAGGAGGCCCATTTTAGACCTCAAAATTTCTCTAATGCCAACCAGTTTGACTCCATTTCCCAAGACATAACTCAACCAAAAATCTAGGCCCCTAGACCAATTGTCCACGTGTCCATGAATAACACTTTGATGCAAGATTCAACTCGCCATAACTTACAATCTGGGGTTCGGATCGATGAACTTTCAACTCTGTTGGGTCCAGGACATGGGGATCCAACTAGGATACCCCTCTCCTTCCAACACATTAACCCCAAGACTGCCTTACCTTGCAATCTCAAAAACTATGGTTTTGGTTAGTAAGGCCCAATGCAATTTTTTCATTGCAGGGTCAAATTCATGAAACCCCTCCCAAATAACTTGTGGATAGCTCCATCACATTTGCTACCCCTAGAAACACATTTTGGATCTCACAGAAATCTATTATGCAGCTTAGTTTGCAATCTAGGCCCCTGGAATAATTGTCCATGTGTCCTTGAATGATACTTTGATGTGAGCTTTAACTCTCCATAACTTGCAATATGGGGTTCGGATCGATGAACTACTAGCTCGCTAGGTCCAAAACATGGGTATTTGGATAGGATACCCCTTTCCCTCCAACACAATGGCCCCAAGGCTGCCTTACCTTGCGATCTCAAAAACTAGGGTTTTTGTTAGTGGGGCTCAATGTAATTTTTGCATTGCGGGGTCAAATTCATGAAATGCCTCCCTAAGAATTTGTGGATAGATCCATCACATCTACTACCCCTGGAAACACATGTTGGAGCTCGCAAAACTCGATTATCCAACTCAGTTTTCAATCTAGGCTCTTCCACCAATTGTCCATGTGACCGTGAATGGCACTTTGATGTGAGCATTAACTCGCCATAACTTGCAATCTGAGGCTCAGATTGACAAGCTGTTGGATCTGTTGGGTTCGGGACATGGAGATTCAACTAGGATACCCCTCTCCCTCCAATGTAATGGTCCCAATACTTCCTTACCTGGCAATCTTAGAAACTAGGGTTTTGGTCAATGAGGCCTAATGTAATTTTAGCACTTGGGGTAAAATTCACAAAACCACTCCCCTAGAACTTGTGGATTGTTCCATCACATCCGCTACCCCTAGACACATGTGTTGGAGCTCGCAAAACTCAATTATGCAACTCAGTTTTCAATATAGGCCCCTAGACCAATCGTCCATGTGTCCCTGAATGGCACTTTGATGCAAGCTTTAACTTGCCATAACTTGCAATCTTGGGCTCAAATCGACAAACCGTCAGCTACGTTGGGTCCAAGATGTGGGGATTTAGCAAGGTTACCCATCTCCCTCCAACGAAATGGTGCAAAGGCTAACTTACCTTGCAATCTCAGAAACTAGGGTTTTGGTCAATGAGGCCCAATACAATTTTTGCTCTAAGGGGTCAAATTCATGAATCCTCTCCCCGAGAACTTGTGGATAGCTCCATCACATCCACTAACCCTATAAACACGTGTGCAGGCTCACAGGACTTAATTATGCAACTCAATTTGCAATCTAGACCCCTGGACCAATTATCCATGTGTCCCTGAATGACACTTTGAAGCATGCTTCAACTCGCCATAACTTGCAATCTATGGCTTGGATCAACAAATCATCGGCTCCATTGGGTCCAAGACACGAGGATTCAGTTAGGATACCCCTCGCCTTCCAATGCAATGGCCCTAAGGCTGCCTTACCTTGTGATCTCATAAAGTAGGGATTTTGTTAGTGAGTCCCAATGCAAGTTTTTCACTTGGGGGTCACATTCACGAAACCCATCCCTGAGAACTTGTGGAAAACTACAATGCATATGCTACCCCTAGAAGCACATTTTGGATCACGCATAACTCGATTATGCAGTTGAGTCTACAATCTACCTCACTCGACCAACTGTCCATGTGTCCCTGAATGACACTTTGATGCGAGCTTCAACTCACCATAACTTGCAATCCAGGGATCAGATCAACAAATCATCGGCTATGTTGGGTATGAGACATGGGGATTCAACTAGGATACCCCTGGACCTCCAACTCAATGGCCCCAAGGTTTCCTTTCTTTGCAACCTCCAAAACTAGGGTTTTGGTTAGTGAGTCCCAACGCAATTTTTGCACTACGACTCAAATTCATGAAACCCCTTCCCGAGAATTCGTGGATAGATCCATTACATCTACTACCCCTAGACACATGTGTTGGAGCTCATAGAACTTGATTATGTAGCTTAGTTTGCAATCTAGGCCCCTAGACCAATTTTCAATGTGTCCCTGAATGACACTTTGATGCGAGCTTCAACTCACCAGAACTTGCAATTTGTGACTTGGATCAATGAACCGTGAGCTCCATTGGGTCCAAGAGATAGAGATTAAGCTAGGATATTCCTCACCCTCGAATGCAATGGCTCTAAGACTGCCTTACCTTGTGATCTCAAAAACTACAATTTTGGTCGGTCATGCCTAATGCGATTTTTGCAATGTGAGGTCAAATTCATGAAACCACTCACCGAGAACTTATGGATGGCTCCATCACATATGCTACCCTCAGACACACATGTTGGAGCTCGTAGAACTTGATTATGTAGCTTAGTTTGCAAACTAGGCCCCTAGACCAATTGTCCATGTGTCCCTGAATGACACTTTGATGCGAGAATCAACTCACCATAGAGGCTTGGATCGATGAACTATCAGCTCCGTTGGGTTCAGGACATGGGAATTCAGCTATGATACCCCTTTCCCTCCAACAAAATAGTACCAAGACTCCCTTACCTTGCAATCTCAAAACCTAGGGTTTTGGTGAGTGAGGCCCAATGCAATTTTGCATTAGGGGGTCAAATAAACGAAACCCCTCCCAAAGAGCTTATAGATAGCTCCAACGCATTTGGTACCCCTACAGAGATGTGTTGGAGATCGCATAACTTGATTATGCAACTTAGTTTGCAATCTAGGCCCTTCGACTAATTGTCCATGTGTCCCTAAATGACAATTTGATGCCATCATCAACCTGCCATAACTTGCAATCCAGGGCTTGAATTAACAAACCGCCAACTTTATTAGGTCTGAGACATGGGGATTTAGCTAGGATACCCCTCTCCCTCCAATGAAATGGCCCCAAGTCTGCCTTACTTTGAGATCTCGAAAACTAGGGTTTTGGTCAATAAGGCCCAATGCAATTTTAGCACTTGGGTTAAAATTCACAAAACCCCTCCCCTATAACTCGTGGATAGCTCCATCACATCAGCTACCCCTAGACACATGTGTTGAAGCTCACAAAACTCGATTATGCAGCTAAGAATGCAATCTAGGCCCTTGGACAAATTGTCCATGTGTCCCTGAATGGCACTTTGATGCAAGGTTCAACTTGCCATAACTTGCAATCATAGGCTCGAATCGACAAATCGATGACTCCGTTGGGTCCAAGACATGGGGATTTAGCAAAGATACCCCTCTCCCTTCAATGCAATGGCCCCAAGACTACCTTACCTTGCAATCTCAGAAACTAGGGTTTTGGTCAAGAGGCCCAATGCAATTTTTGCACTAAGGGGTCAAATTCACGAATCCCCTCCCCAAGAACTCGTGAATAGCTCCATCACATCCAATAACCCTAGAAACATATGTTCGAGCTCATGGAACTTAATTATGCATCTCAATTTGTAATCTAGGCCCCTAGACCAATTGGCCATGTGTCCCTGGATGACACTTTAATGCGAGCTTCAACTCGCCATAATTTGCAATATGAGGCTTGGATCAATGAATCGTCAACTTTGTTGGGTCCAGGACATGCGGATTCAGTTAGGATACCCCTCACCCTCCAATGCAATGGCCCCAAGGCATCCTTGCTTTGCAATCTCAGAAACTAGGGTTTTGGTCAGTGAGGCCCAATGCAAGTTTTGCACTAGGGGTCACATTCACGAAAACCCTCCTTGAAAACTCATGGATGAATCCAACGCATCCACTACCCCTAGAGATAGTGACACATGTCAGATCTCGTACAACTTGATTATGCAGTTGAGTTTGCAATCTACGTCACTCGACCAACTGTCCATGTGTCCCTGAATGACACTTTGATGCTAGCTTCAACTCGCCATAACTTGCAATCTGAGGCTTAGATCAACAAATTGTTGGCTCCATTGAGTTTGGGACATAGGGATTCAACTAGGATACCCATGTCCCTCCAACGCAATGTCCCCAAGGTTTCCTTACCTTACAACCTCAAAAACCATGGTTTTGGTCAGTGAGGCCCAATGCAGTTTTTGCACTGGGGCTCAAATTCATGAAACCCTTCCTCGAGAACTTATGGATATCTCTGTTGCACCTGCTACCCCTAGACACATCTGTTGGAGCTCAGAAAACACAATTATGTAGCTTAGTTTGCAATCTAGGCCCCTGGACCAATTGTCAATGTGTCCCTGAATGGCACTTTGATGCGAGCTTCAACTCACCATGACTTGCAATTCGCGGCTTGGATCAACGAACCGTCGACTCTGTTGGGTCTGGACACAAGGATTCAGCTAGGATATTCCTCTCCCTCCAATTCAATGTCCCTAAGACTACCTTACCTTGAGATCTCAAAATCTACAGTTTTGGTTGGTGAATATTCCTCTCCCTCCAATGCAATGGCCCTAAGACTACCTTACCTTGCGATATAAAAAAATGCAGTTTTGGTCGGTGCGACCCAATGCAATTTTTGCAATGTGGGGTCAAATTCATGAAACCACTCCCCAAGAACTTGTGGATAGCTCCATCACATCCGCTACCACAAGACACGGGTGTTGGATCTCGCAGAACTAGATTATGCAGTTTAGTTTGTAATCTAGGCCTCTGTACCAATTGCCCATGTGTCCCTAAATAACACTTTGATGTGACATTCAAATTGCCATAACTTGCAATCCAAGGCTCAGATCAATGAACTATCATCTTCATTGGGTCCAATACATGGGGATTCAGCTATGATACCCCTTTCCCTCCAACACAATAGCCCCAACACTGCCTTACCTTGCAATCTCAGAATCTAGGGTTTTGGTCAATGAGGCCAATGCAATTTTTGCATCGAGGGTTCAAATTCATGAAAACCTTTCCAAAGAACTTGAAGATAGCTCCATCACATCTGCTACCCCTAGGCACACGTGTTGGACCTCGCAGAACTTGATTATGCAGCTTAGTTTGCAATCTAGGCCCTTGTACCAATTGTCCATGTGTCCTTGAATGACACTTTGATGCAAGCATCAAATTGCCACAACTTGAAATCTGGGGCTTGGATTGACAAACCATTGGATTCGTTGGCTACGGGACATGGGGATTCAGCTAGGATACCCCTCTTCCTCCATTGCAATGGCCCCAAGGCTACCTCACCTTGAGATCTTGAAAGTTAGGGTTTTAGTTAGTGAGGCCCAATGCAATTTCTGCATTGGGAGCTAAAATTCATGAAACCCCTCCCCGAGAACTTGTGGATATCTCCATCGCATGTGCTACACTTGGACACATGTGTTGGATCTCACATAAATCGATTATGTAGCTCAATTTGAAATCTAGGCTCCTAGACCAATTGTCCATGTGTCCTTGAATGACACTTTGATGAGAGATTCAACTCGTGATAACTTGAAATCGACAAATCATCATCTTTGTTGAGCCCCTCACCCTTCAATGCAATCACCCCAATATTGCGTTACCTTGCGATCTCAAAATCTAGGGTTTTGATCAGTGAGGCCCAATGCAATTTTTGCACTAGGGGGTAAAATTCACGAAACCCCTCCCCAAGAACTTGTGGATATCTCCATCACATCCACTACCCCTAGACACGTGTTGGATCTCATAGAACTTGATTATGTCGCTCAATTTGCAATCTAGGCCCCTGGTTCAATTGTCCATATGTCCCTAAATGGCACTTTGATGTGAGCTTCAACTCACCATAACTTGCAATCGAAGGCTCGAATCGACAAATTGTCAGCTCTTTTCGTTCCAAGACATGGGGATTCAACTAGGATACCCCTCTCCCTCCAACACAATGGCCCAAGAATGCCTTACCTTGTGATCTCAAAAACTAGGGTTTTGGTCAGTGAGGCCCAATGCAATTTTTGCACTATGGTTTCAAATTCATGAAATCCCTCCCTGAGAACTTGTGGATAACTCCATCACATTCGCTACCCCTAGACACACATGTTGGAGCTCACAGAACTTGATTATGAAGCTCAATTTGCAATCTAGGCCCTTGGAACAATTGTCCATGTGTCCTTGAATGACACTTCGATGCAAGCTTCGACATACCATAACTTGCAATCTGGGGCTCAAATTGATGAATCGTTAGCTTGATTAGGTCTGAGACATGAGGATTCAAGTAGGACACCCCTTTCCCTCTCCCTCCAACACAATTTCCCCAAGGCTGCCTTACCTTGTGATCTCAGAAACTAGAGTTTTCGTTAGTGAGGCCCAATACAATTTTTGCATTGGGGGGTCAAATTCACAAAACCACTCCTTGATAAATTGTGTATAGCTCCATCGCATTCTCTACCCCTAAACACAGATTTTGGTGCTCAGAAAATTCGATTATGCAGCTCAGTTTGCAATCTAGGCCCTTGGACCAATTGTCCATGTGTCCCTTACTGAAACTTTGATGTGAGCATCAACTCACCATAACTTGCATTCTAGGGCTCGGATTGACAAACCGTTAGCTCCATCGGGTCTGGGACATGGGGATTTAGCTAGGATACCCCTCCCCCTCCAACACAATGTCCCCAAGATTTCCTTACCTTGCGATCTCGAAAACCAGGGTTTTGGTTAGTTAGACCCGATGCAATTTTAGCACTAGGGGGTAAAATTCATGAAACCCATCCCCGAGAACTTGTGGATTGCTCCATCACATCGGATACCCCTAGATACATGTGTTGGATATCGCAAAACTCGAGTATGCAGCTCAGTTTGCAATCTATGCCACTAGAACAATTGATAATGTGTCCCTGAATGACAGTTTGATGTGAGCTTCGACTCGCCATAAATTGCAATTTGGGGCTTGAATTGACAAACCATCAGCTCTATTGGGTTTGGCACACGAGGATTTAGAAAGGATACCCCTCATCCTCCAACGCAACGGCCTCAAGGCTGCCTTACCTTGCAATCTTAGAAACTAGGGTTTTGGTCAATGAAGCTCAATGCAATTTTGCATTAGGGGGTCAAATTCATGAATACCCTCCTCGAGAACTTGTGGATAGCTCCATCACATCCGCTACCCCTAAACACACATGTTCGATCTCGCTGAACTTGATTATGCAGCTTAGTTTGCAATCTAGGCCCCTAGAACAATTGTCCATGTGTCCATGAATAACACTTTGATGCAAGATTCAACTTGCCATAACTTGCAATCTCGGGCTCGGATTGACGAACTGTCAATTCTGTTGGGTCTGAGACATAGGGATTTAGATATGATACCCCTCTTCCTCCAATGCAATGGCCCCAAGACTTCCTTACGTTGTGATCTCATAAACTAGGGTTTTGGTCAGTGAGGCCCAATGCAATTCTTCCACTCGGGGTCAAATAAAGCACTATTTTCCAATTATGGTATTTACAAAGGTTGAGAGAGTGATTATGGGTTCTTAATTGAGATTTAGGTTTATGATTAGTTTCCATCCTACACTCAAGGCGAAACATTGGGCCAACAAAAAATCCCATCACCATCGATCTCTCTCTCTTTCATTAAATGTCATGTTATTGCAAATACCAAAACCCATCTCGCATGGACAAAAATACATATTTTGTGATATGATAATTCCAAGCTATAGTTTTCTAGATGGATATATGGGGTTAATGTTGGTGGAAGCAATTAGCAACAAGGGACTTATACCCTACAATGAAATCCATTATTCATGTTGTGAGCTTGGGTTTTGTGTAGTCATTACATGAACTTGCAATAGCATGTTGTGATCCTACTTCCATAATAACTGTAATCATATCGATGGTTATACAAAACACAAAGCATATTGTAGGCAAAGTAGTAGACTAATGATAGAGAACCAAGGGAATCCAATGGATTGCCTATAAGTTTTCAATGAGAGCAAGCTGCTTCATACCAACCACTGAACCACATCTATGGATTAATGGACATCTTTAATATTTTCTTGCTTATTTCACCTTTTTCTCTTTTACAAATTGTAGAATGACATTCATGGGATTCAAATAATCATATCTAACTACCATTTACACCAAAGAAAATAGAAGCAAGAAAGGAAATGAATTCACTCATGAAAATGAAGTGGGGGACAATGAGTTTGCAAAACAAGTAGTCCAGGCAGTAGAAGAAAATGAAGAAGGGAAAACCATAAGCCATACCACATGAAGCAAAATATAAACAAAAATTATTAGTGTCGAAACATATAAACATGCAAGGATATGTGGGATGACTATTGATCACTAGCAATAGAGGCATTTCAAAAGGAGACTAAATATCTAAGTAGCATGGGTACCTATACCTGAGGGTCGAGGACACGTACCAGTACCGGGTACCCGTACCGTCGTACCCGATATAGGAACGAGTACTCCTGAAAGTACCCAAGAGGTACCCGGTACCTTGCCCAAGTACCCGGTACTTTCCACTGTCCAGTCAGGTACTGGTACTCCAAAAAAGGAAAAGTAACCTGATTTTTGGTACTTCAGGGGTACTTTCGGCCCAAAAATATTAGCCTGTGGACTTCAAAATCCAATTTTTTTTAAAGTTTTGAAGTGAAGAGGGGGTAGGGTATGCTGGGGTCCTCTCCCAAAGATGTCCAAGTCTGTAGCCATTTGCTCCAATGACTCCCACAACACAAATAAACACATTATCTCAATCTATTGTTACACAATTTTGAACAACAACAGACATACTTATGCAGCTACGTTGTTATAAAATAATAAACATGTAATTTCAAGTTAGTGCAATAAGTTTCTTACACAAGCCAAACTATTCTTCTTACAAATAAATTTCAATCTTTGAGCCATATCAAGGCATATGTATCATGATTCATGTCTCACAGTTCTTACATTATATATTCAAATCAGATATATATAGTGATGTTGCAGATGCTATTGACCTAGCATAGATGGCTTGAGGAAGCCAAATCAGCTGTGATGTTTAGTATTTTACTATTTTCAATTTTGTATTTCATGTTCGGTCGGAAATGTGGCAAATGCCAATTGTCAAATTTTGGATGTAGTATGACAATGGACATATATCATGATGATGATTCATATAAATATCAATATGCAATTTGAATTTCACGCAATGTGCAATGCCAACGCGTGTTGCAGTTTAGTTTTTACTTATTGAACAATGAAAACTTAATAATAAATATTAATATATAATATAATTTATAAACTTGAAAATATATATATATATATATATATATATATATTATACAGTACCTCGAAGTACCAAAGTACCCTGTTTCAAAAAGTGGCATACACGTACCACACCCGTACCAGTACCCAAGTACCCTAGAAACTTAGCTAAATATGCATTTATTCTAGTCCAATAGTGTTGCAAAAATCAATGATTAATTAGGCAATTTTGTGATTTTTTACCAAGTTAATGAAAAAACAATAAATCATAGGGTAAAGCTCACAATTTTCCATGACATTGGAAACAGTTGCAAAAAAATGCCCCAACACCAAAAAACGTCGATAAATCCTAAAAGGGTCACTCTTTCTGCGCATTTCAACTTCTTGTTTGTGCACTTGGGAGAGAGAACAGTGTTCTAGTGTGGTTCAAGAGGGAAAACTTTGTGTTTAATTATCTAATGTTGTTGTTAGTTTATATTTAAATTTAAACCAAAAAAGGAAATATTTTGCATTTTTAATGCTTGTCGATATTTTGCGAGTCATTATGACTTTTTGCCTAGACTTTCACCAAGTCCAATTTTTTTCACTACCACTGAATTATTCCTAAGTCTGATTTTTGCAGCATTGAGATCCCACAAGACCACTAGATGAAAACCACCACTTGAGAGGACAAAAGCAACCATACATGGCTCACCTAACACACAGTGGATGGGCACAAAAATTATCAGAAGCAGGAATTTTGAAGAAAAATGTTCGGAATTCAGAATAAACCATTTCAATATGAGTCTAGATCAACATGAAACACCTAAGAACCCCAAGACATAATTGATGCAAACACAACTAAAGGAGTGATGGAAGGCAAAGAACAGAGCAAAGACCGACAACAAAGATGATGGCAGAAATTATAAATAAAGATTGATCTGCAATCCAACAATAAGAGAATCCAATTAAGCAGAAATGAAAGACACATGAATTAAAAGATTACCACAGTAGCCTAAATAAGAAGGGACATGATAATCAGGGTAAGGAGCAACTTTCTTGCAAAATATCATGCTCAGAACTTCAGTGCACCTTAGAAGAGTATGCCATCGATCTATTTCATGGAATAATTTGATAGGATTCTTTTGGAGAGTAGTAATGCACCATGTGCTAGCAACCACTCTCAGCAAAATATCTAACCTGTACTTGTTACAAGATGGATTAAAAAGGATATTGGTTCAAACTTCAAGGATGCATAATCCAAAAGACATTACTTAAATCACATCTAGGCTCGTCTTAGCAAATAGAAACAACAAATTTGAGGGCTTATTAAAGACAATACAAATTCACAAGGTGCTGAAGCACGGCCTAGCCAGAAGTAAATATGCAAGACAAATGGACAAGGATAAGCGCATTAAACGACCAGCTGAATACAAAATGGGGTAAATTTTATAAGGACCAAAACAAATGGCAATCCTTATAGCAGGCACTAATAAGGACTATTTTGTACATATGATCCTGACTATGATATTTATATCTGGGGTTATTATAATTTATTATATTACTAGTTGCTTATATAGTACTTATTCTTCCATGGCACAATATGTTATTCCTGGGCATTGATCCCAATTTGAAATAGATTCAATCTCAGCAAAACTTGGATTTCTCAATTATTCATTTAAAAAACTAATCTAAAGGTTCCATTAAGCTTAAAGAACATAGTCTCTCTCTATAGAAACTTCAGAGAATATTCAGATATAGAAACCAAAGTGGCAAACACCAAGTAACTTTTGATATGCTCCATTTAATATATATGTTCCTCCATACTCTTCTTCTTGTCATGCTATGACAAATTTCAGAGTCAACGAGAATGAAAACTTGCACAGAATGTCAGTCCAAGGGAATTTACGACATAAAAAATGAGGGTAAGAATGAAGAGAACTCAGATACATTCTTACCTCGTCTTTTTTTTCCCTTGGTGATGGCTTTTGTGTGATCACCCATTGTGTTTACAATTCGAGAAAACATTGTATACATTATTTTTTTTCAATTTGTTGTTTTCTACATGATTTCCATCCATACGGATTTGAAGGTCTAATTTTATTTATGCATGTGTTATGATTTCTATACAATCGTTCAAGGATTAGGATTTGCTTGGCAGGGCCAACCCTCACAGGCAGTTCTGAAACAGTAGTTCTAGTGTTGATTATTTTTATTGGAGACTACTGGCATATAATTTTTTTTTCAAGCTATGTTGTGCCTAGGCTGGGGCCAGCCTCAGCGTTGGAAGGAAGAACGATCTTCTCATAAGTAGGATTCCGCCACCAGGATTGTACAAGGATCATTTATATTTACGATGCATAGACACCCCTTGGGGAAGTGAAATCCCCCACAAGTGGTTCCCACCCTTAACCCCTCTTCATCAAATTTGAACCCAAGATCTGATAAGGACTAAACCCCACACAAACCAAATGAGCTAAACCTCATGGGTACTGTCATACACATTTATTTATGTCAGTACTCTGTTTTCCCTTTTTTTTGTTCCCACCTTTTAGTTTCAAATACATTTCTTAATTTGCTATGCTGTGAAACTTTGAATTTGGACCGGGGTTGGGATTTCATGTCTCTCATCTCCATTAAATCCTTTTCATAGAAGGACATCTTGGATATGAAGTCGCAAGGTGGATCAATCCAAGTGACATGTATGGTTGTATGTAAATGTCCTCCCTCAACTCCTTTTTGTTCAATAGGAGATGGCCAGGAGCATGCAGGGAGTACCTAAACAAGGGGACCTTTCCCATTGAGATTCCCAATGAATGTAATAGACATTTAACCATAACAAACCAACAATAGACTTGTCGGGACTCGGGAGAACCCAGTCAATCCAATGACCTTTGAAGAGCAGTAGGCAAGGTAAGGGTAACAATCTCTGTCAGCAACTGAATTATTGAAGTTCCAGACTCAGTGAGCTAATGAAACTGGTGCAAAAATAGCCTCAACCCAGAATTCTTGTGACTTGTGAATCTTCATAACTAGGTTAAGTAATGTTGAGTATATTTGTTACTTATGCCAATGCCAATAACTTGAACCAATTCAAAGGCTACTAGGAGGAAGTTCTTAAATAGCACCATAGAATCATCCTCCAAATTGAAATACAATCAGCAGTTAAAAATTTATAAGAAAATTGACAAGATCTGCTCCAGCCACTATACCAAATGAGTGTTGTCCAAGTTTCTGAAACTGAAGCTGATCTTCCCTCAATATCATTTTAGGATTTGAAAATGAAACCTCCATCTATTGCCCCACGGAGGAATGAAGAGACATTAATTTTTATTTCTATGATATTTTGGAGTTTTTCCGAACTTTTTTAAATGTTCACCATTTGTGGGCCGCTATGCGAATCATAGACCCACATGGAATCTTTTCAAGGCCAGAAATGGTCCAAAAACCAGGCCGATCCTAAGAAACGGCTTGGAAATTATTCTAGATACAACAACAGTTTAGAGAACAACTCTGGAAATTTCCTGGGCATTTACAGGAGATTTCCGTTTTATAAAGGATACAAAATTGTTTCCTGCTGTTTAGTCCATAGTACGATCATGCACCACACGATCTGTCAATTATCTAATATGAAATATCATATCTAAAGTCTATGATCTGATGTTGGCATCATATAATCTGTTGATTACTTAATTTGAAATATTACAAGTCATCTTGGGGTTGTATGTTCTAACGAATTAGTTAAGTAAATTTTTCAGTCCTCGTGGCATGAGTAATAGGTTTATTAGACAAAACATTTATGACTCTGACTAAGTTAGATAGTATATATAAATTTTAAACACACAGCTACCCATGTGAAGAAACTTCCTCCAAACTTCTAATCAGAATGAATTTCACAGGCTGAACCTACCACTTTGTGTCTCTATCACGATCTCTATATGAAAATTTGCAAGCAATTGTTCTGACATACCCAACCACGTGCAATCGGGTTGGCCATGAAATTCACAAACATGACCCAACCCAATCCATCACTGCGTTAGTCAGAATTTTGATGCTATTATTTATGTTTGTAAGCTCATACAACCAGCTTACAAATCTTCAGAAATCTTTTTGTAGTTTGTGCACAGAGAAATATCTCCATGAAAAATTGCAATCTTCATTAATTTCAGAAACTATTTAGGCATGATTCAAAATTTCGTTTAGACATTACTTCAAATACATGTCATGCAGTCTTAACAAAGATTACCTGATTAGCAGAACACGACCACCAACGATTTAGGGAAACATACCAATGATCTACCAATGAGCTCACTTCCCAGGTGGATTCAATACCCTGTAACCTTGTATGGATTTACCGCAAAGATGTGCTACATCTAAACCAATCTCACTCCTTTCCTTCAATACGCTTCGACGATGACTATGTTCTCATTTTCCACATTTTTCAAAATGCCCAGATTACAGCATAATACTCAGTAACAATGATCTGGATTTAACAGTCACTAGGTTACATTTTGACGCTTCTCCTTACCAATGCTCACCAAAAATATTTCAACCTGATTAATGGTACCAAATTCCATTGAATGGGTTTCTGTTGCTACCACATAAACACCCACTTCAGTTTTCACCATAACCAATTCATGTTTTAGTTCTTTAGCCCTGCTCATCGCCTCAGCCAAGGTTTTCATCTCCATCAGGGATGTTGGGGTAGGTGAAAACCATCTATATGCACCAAAACTCAAAATGAGCACGTTGACAAAAACTCAAAATTGCAGCCTATCTTTTGCTCACATGCCAAATATTCCGTTCATACCCCAAAATTTGTACAATATCTTTTCCTCACATGCCAAATATTTAGTTCATAGAGCGGATGTGTGGCCTAGAGCCCAATAAATGGTCTATGATCCCCAATGACAAACCCCATGGTCTAAAAATTTAGGTTTTCACATTGAAACTTGAATTGGACGTCAAGAACTATCTGTAATGTTCTAAACCTCAAAATAGGCATCATATCTCACTCTTTGGCCAAATATTCCTTGATATATCTGGAGCCAAGGAAATAAGGATTCGTTCTCCTGGTAACCGCCACTCGTCATAGTTGTTTATGCATGGAAATTTTTATTGGGCATGAGAGTTTGTTATGGGTTTTATGAGTTGGAAATAAAGCCAATATCTAGAGTTAGAAATAAGGTCAGTCTCTAATTAGCCTTATCTTAAGTTAGCGTTAACCAAAGTTAGTGTTAGCCTTATCTTAAGTATCCATTTTTTCATAGGGAATAGTATCGCAAGCAATAAAGCTTTTCCCTTCTAAATCCAGAGAATTTCACCCTCATGAACTGTACTTTATAAAATAAAATGACTATCAAAATAATGACTAACTAAAGAAAATTCATGGATAAGAAGGAACAACTTTTATAATAAGTAATAAAATTACCTATTATTATTAATGTATATTTTTATTTTGATCGATTGCAATACTCAATAAGGCTCTATTCCATAGATCGGGTTGGCAGGAGAGTATAGATGAGTGGCTATCCCTTGGCGGACACAATGGGGATGTGGACAAATGGTAGGCCTGCCTCAAGGGTCGTATCCCCTATACTCCATTCCTCGCCCTCTTGGATAACCCCATAGCCATCAATAATTGTCTCCCCTTCTATAGCAGTTTCCACCCTACCTATATAATTGGGAATTATCTTATCCCCTGAAGAGTGATGAGACCATACCCCCCTACCTATATAACCAGCATGCCCCTACCTTCGTATAGCATGCCTTCCCCCACCCCACTTTATAATAGTTGTTAATAGCTATATATAGGCTTTAGAGGACAGGGGGCTTAACTACTATCCTTTATACAATAGGGGATACCTCCCCTAGCCCAGAGATATAGATAGGGGGTGGCACTATAGTAAGGGAGGCCATCATCCATCTATTATAAGGAAACATGGTACAATTAGTCATTAGTTATCGGTCATATCACAAATAGATGGATGATGACCAGGCGAGGAGCAGAATTGAGTGGCCTTCGATCGGAGGCTTGAGGTGGAGGATCGAGAATGAAAATAAAAACTAGTCATGATAGTTCAAGGTCCAATGATGGACTATGAGATCTAAAGGAAAATAATATGGCCTAAGACATGACTAGCTTTGTGCTTATATCTTTGTGAGATGCAAGAGAGAATATCCTTTCTCTCAATATTGAGAATGGGTAAGTAATTGACTAAGAATTGATTGATAATGTCATTATTGCATGGGAAGGCATGGAATGGACTCAAACCTTAGGGATTGGATCAACCCTTTTCATTAATATTGACTTTGAAAAGGCCCATGGCTATGTTGAGTGGCCATTTATTCTTGAAATATGAAGCCATCTAGAAAACCGAACTTTCCAGCAAAGGTATTTTGGGGTGCCCATTTAGACTCATTTCGTGAGTGGCTTGTTGTTAAAAGATCCATGGTATCTTTACGCTAGGTTTTGATCATATCTCGTTCCCATTTTGAGGCATGTTTACATGAGGATCCACCTCTGAGAAAGACAATTGCCAAACTTTCTAAGTGAACTCTAGGACATCCTTGCGTGATCCTTCAAGCATACCTATAGCAAGGGAGAGACCAAGCAAAATAGTAATGTGGAGACCAAAGTGACCAAGCAAAATAGTAAGGTAGCACATGGTAAAAATACAAAGGACTACAAATAGTTGGACTAACACAAGATTGCAAATAGTTTGACTAATCACATGAAAGCCACAAAAGTGTGTCCTTAACAAAATTGTATAATTAGCAAGCCACCCATTGTGAATTCACCTACTAGTTGATTTTCATGTGAACTATAGACAAAACAAAATTATTCAGAAAGTAATTTAATTCCATATCATAACATTCTTATATCAATATCTAGAAGTATAAGTGCAAGAGATGAAGATCAATTTTTCCATTAGAGTTCATCCAAGAATATGCAGGGTTGTGTGTCAAAATCTATTACTATTCTTATTTGCATTAGGGCCTAATCCCTAGTGTTCCACCCCAATCCATGGTTTAGGTCTCAATACTAATCCCTCATACATTAATCATGAACTTCTTTGAATATCTTTGATTTGATTTTTTGCCTTATATCTCCAGAGAGGGAAAGTCCTTTGGTCTATGAGCTCACTCAGTCTTTCTTTAATTTATATTATAGATATAACAATGCCAACGTTGATAATAGGGTTGCGGAGATGGTTTTGGCAGGGCTTCATGAATTTTATAGTACACGTGACACAAATGTCATTGAAGGGTATGCCTCACCTGTTCTTAGAGCATGCTAGGAAATATTGGAAGATGAGAGAAACTCCTTGACTCTCCTTCGATCGCTTTTGATCCTTCCCACAGTTCTTTCAGTGAAATTTACATGATGTTTCCAATCTCATTTAATTTTGCAGATATTGTGGATTTGTTTCTTGATTGGGCTCTTGTACCTAATATTTCTGATACAGTTTCGTAGTGTGGGATTCCCTGATTGTAGCTTATGCACATAATGGTTTTTTCAGGATGCATTAGAGGTTTTTTGACAAATGCAAGGAACAAGTATTAATCAAAGCTCTGTTATGTTTTCCTTTGTTCTTTTTGCATGTGCAAATTTGGTTTCTCTTGAACATTGCAAGGAGGTCCATGGATACATAATTAGAAGTGAGGTTCAATGCAATGCTTCTATGGGAAATGCCCTCAATGTAGATATGCATGCTAAATGTGGATATGTAAAGAATGCATGCCAAGTGTTTGACAAAATGTTGTATGAGATGTGATCTCTTGGAATGCTATTGTGGGAGGTTATGCACTGAATGAGCATAGTGATGAGTCCCTAGAGCTCTTTCAATAAATTCCTGGGAGGAATTTGGTCTCATGGAATGGACTTATTGCGGGGTTATTCCATATTGGATATGTCGATTATGCTCTAAATATCTTTTCTGAAACGCCCAAGTAAAACGTTGTTTCGTGGAATACAATGTTAGTCGGATTTGGGTAGAATGGTTACAACGATGATGCCTTGATTATTTTTCAGCAAATGTGACAAAGAGGTCTAAAGGAATATTTTGTTATGTTTACCCAGACTTCATTTTGGATTTAGACCAAAAGGGTTGATCCAATCCCTAAGGTTTGATTCCATTCCATGCCTTCCCATGCAATAATGACATTATCAATCGATTCTTAGTGAATTCTTAATCCATATTTTGTTATGGATCAACCGTTGGAAGACTTCATTTTGGATTTACGTTTCGATATTAATAATCCCCATATCAATGACGATCTTTAGGTTGAACATTTGTTCACCATTTCTTTGGATGAATCTTGGTATGGGGATATCCTCATCTACCTCCACACTAAGAAGTTCATTCCTTGTCGCTCTTGTGACTATTGCCATCAAATTCGTCACAAATCCCCATGGTACCTTCTTATTAGCAATGTTTTATATCGATGAGGAGTCAACACTATCTTACAACAGTGCCTCACTTTCAATGAGGTTGAAGAGGTCTTGAATGACTACCATAGTAGTGGTTTTGGTGGCCACCTCTTCGGAATGGATACTTCCCAAAGGATCATTTGTGTCAATTATTTATTGCCTACCTTATTTTTTGTTTGCATAGAGGCAGTGAAGCATTCCCAGAACTTCTAGCTCTTCCTCACAAAGCAACAACGTTTTTGGTGGGTTAGTTTATCTCTATCATCTTTGTCATTTCTTCATCACTCCAATTCATCAATATTCGTCACACCAATGTTTTCATGTGATGGTGTGCTTGTGACAATGTCATGTCATGGGTGGGTAGACTCATCATTTTGAACCATACTTTGGGTTAGGTTATGCATGCAAGGGATAATATATGGTTAAGGCACAAGTTTGTCTTCTTTGTGTTTTGGACAATTCCACATACATAATCTAGTGTCATTGATAGCTTTGCTCACTAGTAGCATGCACTAAATTTGCGAACCAAGAAAGAAGTTTCTCTTACTTGGATGAGAGAGAGTTGATCTAAGTGCTTTGAAGATATTAGGGAAATGTTGGTATCTTTCCATGTACTCATTTCACCAATGATGACTTTCCATTCATCTTTTAAAACTTTGATGATCAAATCCTTGATAGGGATTCTCAATGAAAAAGATGAAAATATAATCAAACCCACCATCTACTAGATTAATAATTTGTACTATAGTCATTTCGATGGTCACACCATCTCCCAAAATATCATTTGTGTGGGCTATTATTGATCGACCTTGATGCATGATTATTTCTCTTCATTTGTAGATTCCTTTGATGTCAAATGCATGAAATTGAGATCCATGTCCCCATTATCTCTTGGCACCTTGTATATCCAGTTTATTCATTTGTGACATGGGGTCTCAATCTCATTTGAAATATTAAACTTGCATCATTGAAACAACCGTTAATTTTTATTTTTTAATGGACTAATAATTATTATGTAGAAATTGCCAATCAAACATACATTGTAAATAAAGGAAATGTAATGATATATTTAATAATAGTGATATACTTTCCCCTTTTTCAACGGAATTTGCTTTCCCATTTTTCAATGGAATTTTCCTTCTTTATCCACATTTAGACTGAATTGCATCTTAAATTGTTATTTATAGGATCTTTTCCACATGGAAATCACATCTTTAGTTGTTAGTCAAGCAAACAATGTCTTTGTATTCATCTTCTCTCTAAGTATCATCATTTCCTCTAACAATGTTTCGAGGGCATATTCACTTGGATCAAGCATATACTTAGAAATGAAAATAAATACCTCCGAATTCAGTTGCAATAACACTTAAATGTGGGAAATGGAGACAAATTTAAGCTTGGGGATATGCTCATTTTTTAGAACAGGATTTTTGTGTCAGAAGTTGCAAAAATATTTCTACCTTACATGAACGATTCCAACTGGAGGAAAGAATCAAAGGGTTGAGGCACTTCAGAAGGATTTATAGCTATTAGGAAGCCATGTTCTCAACATGGCTTGGGAGATCCACATTGCCTCTACATGCTCTAAAGAAAGAGCAGACCACCCATATGAGAAACAAATATTTTTGAACTCGGTATGCTTGTTCGTACCTTTACTTATGAAAGTAATGTGACTGATCAAGAGTCAAACCCTGCAATAATAGCTATACATTTTGGCCTAATCTAAAAATATAAATACTTGAACTATGAACATCTTGTTTTGTATGATCAATGGTGGGATGCATCTCAAAGCGACCTACTAACCTTCATAAATCTTACAAATTATCTTGATGGGAACATTTTAACTATTTATATATGAAACTAATAAGTAAATTTTGTTGAAACGAGGATTCGGTCACTAGGCTCAAGGCTTGTGTTGCTCTAACTAGTGAACTTAGAACCCTAAAATGTTATTTTCTCCTTCTGCACATCACCATTGTATCCCTTAAATGGATATAGTTTCTTCTCTCGATAAAAACATTGAAGGTCCCTAAATTGATTTGTAGAGTTATAAATGGACCTTGCTTCTTTCGAGGGAGTCTAAGTGCACTTGAACACCGAGAGTGCTAGAGTAGAAACAAAGAAGTCAAGCAACAACATTCCACACTACCTGTAGAATCAGGATAAAATTGTCGGCATAGCCATCATCATCATTGTCATCATCTTCATCATCACCATCCTAATCATCATCATCATATTAAATACATTCACACATATAAAACATCATTTCCATAATCATCATATTAAATAAATTCACATATATAAAACATTATTGCCACCATCATCATCATCAATTCAAAATTACAATTTTGGTCACTAAATTCCAGTGATGAAAAATTAAGAAAATGGAAAATGTAAAATGTTTAATCTTCTAAAAAATACTTATAAAAAACACAATAGAAAACAAATATTAAAAGAAGATTAAATAAAGAAATATAAAAAATAAATCAAAATCATAAAAAGGGAACAAAATCAAAATGCAAAAACAACAAAGAACAAAACCTTGGCCCGAATATGCAGGCCCAACTTCCTTGATCCCTCCCTGACTGCCTTGATCCATCCAGGAGGGGATCGATGCAAGGATTCCCAACCAGTCTTTGAAGAGAGAAGGAAGATACTAAGGGATGAAATGGTCTTGTTTTCGATTGTGGAGATTCTCGAGTTAGATCGTAGGTGTAGCATTTGAAGAATGCTCAAATTAGAACTGTGATCCAGTATCACAACCTGAGGAGAACACCAAATTATTGATGACTGAGGAATGGCATTTCAAAATCTAACTGAGAAAGAGCATCGTTCATCTCAGCACTTGAAAATCATTGGTAGATCTGGACATTGAATCAATCTATCGAATTTATCCAGATTAGGGTTGAAGTTACACATAATCACCATGGTGGTGCGATCTAGCCATAGTTTTGTTGATTAGGGATTCTTTTGAAGGTTGTTGTTCCAGAACAACGTGTGCATTTATCAACCTGGGTATTTTCATACTAAAGATTCAGGAAAATGAGGTTGCGCCATCAAATTCCTTTCAATATAAATTACAGTAATGCTTGATGAATTCATGTAATACTTCATGGTTTCTAGTAAGTTAGATTCATTATATTAATTTGCAATTTGATATCAATTATTTGTTTGAGGATGCAAGTGTGCTCCAGATTTGGGGTTTTTCCACACAACCCTGTTACATATGCCAACAATTAAAGTCTTATATATGTCAGCATTTAGTAATTCTATTGTTGGTATTTTTTTTTGTAAGTAAGGAAAGATTGTATTAATAAGAAGCGAAATTACATATCAGCAGTAACAAGCATCCAACCATGGGCTATCATAGACAAAAAATCCCATATCCTCCCAAAACATACTGTCTTTACATAACATATAACCATTTTTCCCCACTGCATACCCCACAAACACATTACAAGTAAGGAAAAATCAGTCTATACTACTATAATGCTCCCCATAACCAGCATATCCCCGACACTTAATCCCATAATTCGACGGAAACATAGGAAGCTGCATAATCAAAATTTGAACTATGAAAGGAAGACCCCAGAATCAGAATCCACGTGGGTGAACATAATAATCTTGAAAGGTGCTAGGAGAAACATGTGTAGTCTCAACATTCAGCCCAACAGGAGGAACTAGAACCTAGATCCCCAAGGCCTTCATGATAGCATCCATCTTGTCGTGCATCGCTCAGGATTCCACATGATGCTCCTTCCAATTCTAGAATGGAACCTCCTCACCCTCCTCCTTTTTCTAACACTCCTACATAACCTGCCCCATCAAGTTCTTCATCACCCAATACAGGCCCATAGTCCGTTCGTATAACCACAGTCGAGCTACATTGTTTCCTAGGTCCATGACCTAATCCTCCAGCATATTTCTCTCCTACTTCAACTGCTCATCATCAAGCTCAACCCATAATCCCACCTCCATTTGCTCGAGCTCAGCCTGGATTTCCAAAGGAAGGCCCAACTTGAAGACACGGGATTCCATGGTGGCTTGTTTATGAGCCCTCGTGATATTAGGACCTCTTGTCTGGGCATTCCTTTTGAGCATCCTTCACCGAGGAGGATTGCTTTCCCCTAAACCCTCCTCTGTGGTTTGAATGTGGCCAAATCGTGAGCGCTCCTTCTCTTTAGCAAGATAGACATAGTCTGCATGCAAAGAAGAAGGCAGATATGTCAAGGAAAATAGCCACCTTTTTGGGACTTAAATAGTATGTTGTCATTATCCCTCATGATGGTCATCAAGACTTGTTGATGCCCAAAAAATCCTGGCATTGGTAGTAGGGATTATCCCCAATGAATAATCCCAATTAGATCATTCATTGTTTGGTGTGGGGAATCCGTTCGGGTAATGGTATGACTACCTTACGTATGTTTATTGAATATTTTTACCGATTGCGGCCCGTCCAAGCTTTCATATTTTATATTTAAAGTATGAGTATGCAAGTGCTTCTAATCTAACTAATGCATTTAACCTATAATTGATAGGAATAAAGCTCACAAGTGATGCGTAGGTTCTTACCTCCCGCCTTATCACTCCTACCTAATCAATTAGCTAATCCTACTCTAAACTAACTAATCTATCCTTGCAAGGAGTGGGTTTAAATAAGAGTAATAATATGAGAATGCTTATACAAATCTAACAGATAGCTATTAAGATACAGTATGCACACTCATAGCAGAAAATTACAAAGATAGCTTTGATCAAAATTAAATCAATTTATTACTCAGTTATCACATAGACATTTGCATAGACAAGTAAAATCATTCATCGCCATTGAAATAGTTCAACAAAGTTAGAAAGATCTCACAACATGAGTACAAATATAAGAGGAAATAATTATGATCTGTCATTCAACACATTCCACACAAAAAATATGTGCAAGTTTTTCCCAGCGAATAGGCCCTTCTCATTAGCAGAGAAATAATTCTCTTACAAAATGTCTCCAGTCTCTGTTCCATTGGAAAAAGTCCCTCCATCTAGTACCCTTCCCCTCTATTTATATTACAAGATAATTGTCTTTACGTGACTAATCACTTCACCTACCCCTGACCTTTGGATTTCCAAAATTTGTCTTATGCGTTTGCACATAAAAAATAGACAATTAATTACAATTTAAATTTTAACTTTCTGGTGGGACCTCTAGGATGGAAATATAGTTGTCCCATAAGTCCGTTTCATGAAATATCCTATTACATTGTACAGGCTCTTGTAATTTTAAATATACTTCATGAACAGATAATTCTATTTCCACGCTTATCACTCCTTGAGTGGTTGCTTCATAGCTTTCTTTCGGGAAATAAGCATTTATAGATGCTTGTCCAATGCGTTGCTTTGGTGTCTTCAAATAATGCCTCCATTGGGGTTTCTGGAATAACTTTAATGTTTGAATCTGATTCTACTACCTTGGTCTTATGCTTAGCAGCTCTCTTTTGCATCTTTGAGTCCTAAGGAAACAACATAGTCAATGTATAAGAATAATAACAATATTTAAGCATAATGCAGACATATAATTTTTCAATATCATTTATAAGAAAATAAAATAAGAAATGCATACTTCCATGATGTCAGCTATAAATTGTCACGAGGATTTCCTAATGCACTGTCACATACATTTCTTCATTGTTTCACGATTTATCTACTCAAAACTTAAAATTTTATTTCTTTTAGGACTAGATATGTGTGAATTTTGAGTGTATTTCGAGCAATTCTCCTTCGGCACCGATATGTTTCGGAAATGCGGAAATGCAATCCGCAATCCACATTGCGATGTGGAATGCGAGAATGTGGAAACAATTTTAGAAAGTCAGAAATACAGAAATGCAATCCACAATCCACAATCCGTAATCCGCAATCCGAAATGCGATGCAGAAATGTGGAATTGCGGGAATGATTTTTTGGAAAATAATCAATTTCAACCTCTCGCAATCTTCAATGCAATGCAGAAATGCGGGAATGTGGAAATGCGGAGTGTGGAATTGCAGGATGTGGAAATGATTTTCGAAAAATAACCAATTTCATCCACCCGCAATCTGCAATGCGATGCAGAAATGCGGGAATGAGGAACGTGGAACACGGAATTGCGAGATGCGGAAATGATTTTCAACAGATAACCAATTTCATCCTCCCACAATCTGCAATGCGATGCAGAAATGCAGGAATGCGGAACGCAGAATGCAAAATTACGGAAATCCGTTAATGCGAGACTGCGGGAATGATTTTGTAGGAACTCGGAAATGCAATCCGCAATTGGAATCCGTTAACATAAACCCCCTCCAACCATTTCGGCAGAACATCTATAGTCCTCCTGATTTAGAAAATTCCTTTTCTTTTGTCTTTCAAGAAAAAAAAAATTCTAAGTGTCAAAAGTAAGTACATCAAAGATGAAACAAAACTCTGTGTAAATTAAAAAAATAAAGGAGGGGCCATACAATTTTATGAAAAAATTTGGGGATCAGGTTGCAACTACAACAGGACTCTGCTTATGTTAGCTTCCTATACCGTATCTCATAACTCTTGCTATGGACATCCTTCTCTAGCATAATGTGAAAAGGTTGACAATAATTACCTTTAAATCCTTCTGAACTGTCCATGTGCCGACCCACCTTTCACGCCTTCCAAGTAGCGTTCCATCCATACGGTCAAAAGGCCACCTATTAATTGTTTTCTTGAACATGCATGTCAGCCTCTCCTTGACGTGACACATCCATGTTGTGCATGGCCTTGCATTTCCCTTTAAACATCTCGTCACTTAAATCCGCTAGAGTACCTCCCATGAATGGCCTTCGATCTTGGGAACCTTTGTTCGCCAGTAGGTCTACCACTCCATTCACTTTCCTCAAAATGTGGCAGAAAGAGTAGTTTTGCGTGTCCAGAAGGAGTCCCTCTAGGAATTCAATCCTATGACCAAACCTCCAGTTGAAAGACACCTTGGAGTAGCGGGTTCCATTTTGCATGCGTTTCACCATCTCCAAGATTACCTTTGCATCTCCCTCCACAACAATAGGAAACCAATTCATTCTATGGGCAGTGTAGAGGCCATGGATCACTCCCTCAAGTTCTGCAGCATTATTGGTCTCGAACCCGATATGCCTCAAGTATATGCTTAGAATGTTCCCATCATGGTCTCTGAAAATACCACCAAACCCCTCCTTCCCAGGATTTCCTTTAGAGGCTCCGTTGAAATTATGTTTGAGAAGACCCCCAGGAAGATCCATCCATCTCTTTGGTCTAGATACCTCCTTGCTCAAATTTAGTTGAATTCCATAACACTGCAGGGAGATTGAAATCCCCCACAGCTACAATATCAGGGCCTCATCCCCCTACGCCTTTCAATCCTCCTCCATCCAAGGCTTCAAGCAAATCATTTCCAACATCCTTTCTTTTATAATGGTCGAGACGTGGTCAGTAGTGTCAGAATTTCCCTGGAATGTTCTAGCATTATGTTCTCTCTAGACTTCCCAAACAACAAATCCAAGAAATATTTTCCACAAGTGGTTGGTAATGGGATTCTGAAATGGATTTTCCTGCCATTCACTAATGGTTAAATGAGGGTTACCCCGACTCAAGCTTGAACTGTGGTAGGAAACAACACCATTATCCCAAAGCTCCGAGGAGAAAGAGTGCTTATCCAGAAGGTGATCCATGTCTTCTTTAGATTTCTCACACAAGCAACAATGTTATGGTCCTCGAAAACCCATTTTCATGAGATTATCACTTGTTAAAATGCAACGTTTAATCATAAGCCATAGAAAGGTTGAGATATTTGGACATAATTGGGATTTCCAAAGTGTTTTCCACACCACTTCTTGAGTAGGTTGATTAAAACTAGTCCATATTTTATACACTTATTTCATAGTGAATACCCCTATTGGGGAATAACCCCACCTCAGCTCATCCTCCCTGTCATGAATTTGAATATGCTTGTCTTGAAGAAATTCCCTAATGAGGGAAGACTCTACTTGGGTTCCCATCCTATCCTACCATTCCTGGTTATCCCATTTGTAGATTTCATCTATGGCAGCTCCCTCCTTATAGAAGTCTTTAACTTTTTGTTTATTCTGGGCCTCACAAGCTTGTTGGAGCATGGGAATATCCATAGCTTCCAACAATTTTGGCATTTTTTCCCAAGAGTCTCCCTATAAATATGTCGACTCGCCACTTCTGATCTCCCAAAAGATATGATCTTGAACAAGAATTTTAATTGTAAACCCATCTGGCCTCGGAGCTTTGCCATCCTCCATTTGCTTGACCGCTTTCTCCACTTCCGTCATAACAAACAATTTCATCAGAATATCGTTTTGAGCATCTGCGACTAGAGAAAGGATAAATTGGGTGATCCAATCAATATCCTTTTGTCTGTCCTGTCGGGGCTCCTCCATGATATCCTGGAAAAAATGAATGAGCTCCCCTTCGATTTCCTCCCTAGTCTCCAACCGTTCACCATCATCATTTTTCAAGTGGATTTTGTTTAGGAAGTGGTGCTGAATCGTTGATCGATGAAATTTTTTTGAGTTCCTCTCTCCTTCTTTAAGCCAAGTAATCCTGGATTTCTACTTCTACAAAATTTCATCCTGTCTTTCTCTTTCCAATAGTTGAACCATTGTGCAAGATTCTTCCTCACAAAGGTCTGATGAATACCGTTCCCTCATTCCCTGCATTTGGATCTCTTCTAACCTTCATTCCAAATTCTTCTTATCAGTGAAAATGTTTCCAAATTCCTCTTTATTCCATTTCTTGATTCTAGCTTTGAGAGACTTAAGTTTTTGTTGGAACTGATACATGCATTGTCCTTCCCCTTTATTCGATTCAACTCACCATTAGCGTACCTTTTTCTTTGAATTCTGGATGGTTGATACAAAACTATTCAAAACGAAAAAAGTTTTTTTAACTGGGATACCAACCCGCTCCACATTAGACTAATAGGACAATGATCTGATTAGGTGGAGGGAAAGACCAGAGCAAAGAGATCACTGCCTAGATCCAAGATCCACTTAGATACAAGGAATTGGTCCAGACGGGAAGCAATATGCTGGTCTCCATTTCTTTTATTGTTCCAGGTGAAAATACTATTCCTAGTGGGGATGTCTACCAGTTTCAAATCCTCAATAGCTTCTATAAAAGGGACATTCTCCCCTTCTAGTCTCCTTCGTCCCCATTTCTTCTCATCTAGGGATATGATGATATTGAATCCCTCGTAGAACCCAATGTATATCTGTAACCCAACCATGCAACCAACGCAAGGATTCGACAAACCCCGCTTTCTACACGACCAAATGGGGGCCATAAACATTCGTGAGAAATCCACTTATTGGAAATCCTATCACCTGGAATTCAGCGGATAAAGATCAGGATTTAACCAGAAACCCCGTCAAAGAGACCCGATCTGGGTCCCAGAGAATTTCCATCCCTCCCATGAGTCCTTCTTCAGATTTTGAAATTTTGGGGGGTTGTTCATACCCCTTATATTCCAGGTTAAAATATTCATTGGAAACCAAAAAAATCCCAAGATAAAGTCCTAGGGAGTCCCTTATAGTTGGGTACTGAACTCATTCTACTAACCATAGTCCCATTGCAACAATTTGTTGACGATTCAATTTCCTTCATGGCTTCTTTCCCAACTCCTCATGCTTCCTCTTGTTTTCCTTTTGTTGGCCATACTCTATCGATAGGGGATTCATGGATCAAGCCTTCAAGATAGCCGCTCAAAGGAGGGAAAATTTCTCTTGGGGTACGTACCCCTGCTCGTCATCACAGGCATGCTCGATGCATGTTGCTTCCAGAAAACACACTTGGGGTAAGTGTGGCAGAAATATTCAAGCCACAAAGTGTGTCCTTGGGGGGAAGCCTTCGAGTCAAGTATTGTCACTTGAATCTTGACTCATTTGTTTAGGAAAAATCCTAATGAAGCCAAGGGGGGTGGACCCTAAAGTTGCTAAGGATGGTTAAGCTAAGCTAGTTAAGTGGATGAATTAGTTTTTTAGGAGTTTTTCAATAATGATAAAATTGGCATAAGAGATTTGCAATATAACTTAAAGTATAACAACATAAAGATCTAAACAATATATAAATTGAACACGATTAACAAATCATTCAACACTTGATAATAATTAAAAATAATCTACAATGATAATAAAGAGACCTGTGATGAAGAAATGGAGTTGAAATTGTAATGCTGGAATAGAAAATATTGTGCAAATTCTCTTGGTCAATTTTAAAATAAATGTGGTAATGAGTTTTTTTATTATGGATGAGGGGATCTCCAATATACCCTAAGGTACTGGAAATGTGTCCGGATTCTAGCAAGGTGGCTTCTCACTCAGACATGTGGGTTGGATCAGAGTCTCTGGGAGGTGTTCAACAATACACCAAACGAGGGTGTAGTCTAATGGTATCATGAGGTCGCTACCCAGTAGTTCCCGTGTCCTTTGAGAAATTTTCCCACACTATGCCAAAAAAATCGATACGCCATATTTTCGTATATAGGTGATTTATTAGGGAATGTTAATCCTATTACTGGTCACTTATTCCCTTTCTGATGTGATCAACATGTTCAGACTGAGTTGCAGTCACCATAGAGCATACGGGGAAAAGCCTTGTTTATTTTAAAATATTTTTTGAACACAAAGTTTACTTTTTTATGCCCCAAGAGTCTCTTTTTGGGCCCGTACTCATGCAAGACCTTATCCTGAAACCTTACTTCGGGAAAGCAAGGGGGTGTTTTGCAAAGTAAATAACTGAAAAATAAATGTTTTCTAATTACTACACAACCGAGGTAGTGGGTTAGTATCCGAATTAATTTATTGCAAAAGATAAACAATATTGTAGCGAAAAAAGTATATGGTTTGCAAAAATAAAACAAAATGTTCCTATGTCCTGAGTGTGTCAATGGCCCAATATTTGGATTGGACGAAGACATTAGATTTTAATCTACTTGGTTAATTTTAAGTTAATATAATCTAATGTGAAAATTTGTATAAGTTTTTAAAAAATGACAACAATCACAAAAAATTTCGAACCGACACCAATCCCCCCTAGGGGGATGAAAGCAAGCTCTGTGAGCTTACTTCAAAAATAAATTTTATTACCAAATTACAATGCTCAACTGGAAATAAAGAACTCCTCTTTCTCCTCACAGATCTAGAGAAAAGAGGTTACAATGATAGAAGCAAAGTAATGGGGGAGAAGTGAGGTTCAAAGGAAGTTTTGGATCATCCTAAATGGTTGAAAATTGTGCTTAAGAACCCTTGACCTGCTGTCACAGTACAAAAACCAGCAAACCTTATCAGTCCAAAAAGTGCCCAAAATCACTTTAAAAGTGTTTTGGGCAACAGTTAAAAATACTAAAAAAAAACAAAGTTAAAAAAAAGACTAGTTATATGCAAAATTGAACTAAGATGGAATGGCTAAAAAGCCGCCCTCTTAGGGTCTTGGATAGCCTTTAAAAGGCAACCAATGAAGCACTGAGATGCTTGATGTAAAATTTAAAAAAATTTAAGAAAATAAATCATTAAACAATCCTAATAATTTAGCTTGCAAATATTATTTAATGATTCTTTTCAAGCAAGACCAAAACTATGAAATGAAAATTTGAAATATATTGGATCTATGCATATAATTTTCAGATCTGATTTTTGATAAGAAAGTCAAGTAGATCAAATCTTAAAGTTATCCAAAACAAAGTAACCAAGAAGAAGTTTTTTTATATAAGAGAGAAAGAGCAAGGATAAGGAAATTTGTTGCCAAAATATCAACCAAGGAACTCTTCTGTGGGGTACCGAGGGACAATTTCTTAAGATTTTTTTGGAAATGTGGTGGAGTCAAACTTGATCCACAACTTCTCCAAGCCTAGTAACATGGAATCAATCAATCAACTTGCAAAAAACCACGAGATCTGATAATAGCATGTGAATACAGACAAAAACAACATGCACATAAATTTATGAAACAAGTTAGATCTGGATCTCTAAAAATATTTATCAAAAGTAGAACAAGCAAGTAAGCTTACTTACATTAATCTACCTCAAACAATTAAGGAATCCAAATACATCAAGTAGATAGCAATAAATTGAAATGACATAAGTTACCTCAGTTGCTCATGACAATGTTGATCCACACATAGAAGTACCACATAGCTAGCCTCCAAAGCTTCTTTATTAGCAAAATGAACAGATAGAGCGATTACAATATGGAAAACCTCCTCTAAATACAACTCTAACTAGTTTGGAATGAGAGAGGTGCCTCATACTTATAAAAAAGGCAAGGAGGGAGGGAGCACTAGTTGAGGGAGAGTGGAGTGAGTGATGGAGAAATAGGTGCACCAAATAGGGCTTCCAACTCCCACCTATTTGGCTACCCAAACAGCCCAAAATCAGCCACAAAACTCGGCTATAAATCAGCTGTGATATTCCTTAAGTCATGGGCCACTCCTCCTTGCGAAATGCGCCCAACACATGGGGGAATGCACCCACCTTCATAGGAGTCAATCCCACTTATTTAGATTCACCAAAAAGTTACTAAATGCCTTCTTACATCCCCAAAAAAATACCTGGTCCAAAATCCCATCAATTTTGGAATTTTTTAATTTTCTTATTTTTTGTTTTTTTGCATTTTTTTTGCATTTTTTTGCATTGTTTTTTGGATTTTTGCAAAAAGATGAAAAATAAAGTGTCTAAAGACTATGGAAAGTGGGTTTAGGGGTAATGTGGGTTCTCTAGGTTAGAAAACGAGCACCCCCATGGCCAAACCAACCCTTAGACCATGATTTTATCACTTTTTTAATTGTTTTGACCAAACCATTAAAAAATGGCTTGTTTTTACGGAAAAATAAAATTTTCACAGAACTTAAAAAAAAAACCTAGGGGGACCTAATACATGTTCATAAGACTCAAAAAATATGCCTAACATGGTTTAATACATCGAGACATAGACTCTAATAACTTCCTAAGGCTTAAAAATTACGCCGAACACCCCAATTTTGGAGGATTTGAGTGAAAAACTCAAAAATTATTACTTGTTTATTCAACAACCAATAATTTCCAAGGAAAAAAAACACTTTGGGCTAGTCGAAATAACGTTTAAGTCCTAGAAGTCGAATCTGTTACAAAAATGGTACCATACTAGTACATTATTGTTGATATATTGTAACTTCAAAGAATATTATATTTGTACTTTATTATTCCGGAGATGTTTCATTCCTCCGTGAAGATCTTATTGTATATCCGGAGATGTTTATTCCTCCGTTGGAATGTGGTAACTAGGGTTATTAGACCACCCTAGAGGGGTCGGCCCAGTCAGTTGTAGTGGGGTATTTAACCCATTGGTTAAATACGAGCCTACATGTTCTGTGTAAAAGACAAGTCAGAGTAGTGTATAAATAGAGGAGGTGTATTCCTCATTAGACACACACTCACTCACTTGAGAGTGGCACACTAGTGGAGGAGAGGTCTGCTATGGAGAAGGAGGAGCTTATGCTCAGGGTTTGCATCTTTGTATATTGCTGGTCATCTATATTGAGGAAGCTTTGCTGGGTTTTCTACCCCATGAGGGTTTCCCAGGATAAATCTGTGTCTCTTGTGTCTATGTTGTGCTTGTTGTTTCTTCAGTGATCCTTTATATGCTATTATTGTGAAATGGAATGTAATGCTGTTATTTTCTGTCTTAGAATATTAAATCTTAACATGGTATCAGAGCTAACCTGAAGGAAGGAAAGGTAAGGCACTTACGACACTTGCTTTACTTACAACAATTTGAAGGTTAGGGTTTTATATAGCAAAAACCAGTCATCGTGGAACTTTTGCCATAAATCCATTTTGGCGAAGGTTCAGGATCTGAAATATTTACAGGTCGTAGATAACATCTCCAGGTATCTTGTGTCCAAAGGGCACCCTCAGATTCGTTTTACTTTGTAAGTTATGATCAGTACAAGTTAGGGTTTCTGCCTCTTCCAGATCTCAGTCAAAATCAGGTGACCTAGGAAAAAAGGTCATAACTTGGGCTAGGAAGCTCCAAATGAAATTTAGTAAAAAGTGACAGGTAGTACACAGATTGTACTATCTCAAGAGACTTTTTCAGAGGCCGAAGTTGAACCAGTGACACGTGGCATGCCGTACAAGTTCGCTCTCCTGTTTTATCCCATAAACAGGTCACGTTGCGACACTTGGCATAACTCTCTCTCAGAAAATCCAATTGAGGTCAGACCTATCGGGATGGAAAGATGATAGGTCAGGCTACCACAGAAAAAATTTTCAAACCCTGTGGAGCGAAAATTTCAGAGTTACAGTAGAAACAATCAGGTACATATTTCTGTCAAAACAGAATTATTTTTGGAGCACCTTCATTCATGGATTCCGGAATTTAGGGTTTCGGAGAAAGTTAGAATTTTTGGAATCGGAATCCATGGTTGAATGCTACTCAGGAAAATTGAAATTTAGAGACCAAGATCGAATTTTTTGGTTGGGTAGAAGACTGGGCTTGATCAAACCCCAGTTCGGGATTTTGATCGGAAAGATGGAAAATTAGGGCTTCAGCAAAAGTTGGAATTTTTGAAGTCTGTAACCACGGTTGGAAGCTCCTTAGAAAAATAAGAGTTTAGAGCTTTGGATCAAACCTTTTGATTGGGCAGAAGGGTGGGCTTCATCAAACCCTATTTCGGTTTCCTGTCCAGAAGATCCAGAAGTTTCAAAGGCAACTTTGGAGATTTTAAAATTGAAGTATGCTAGTTTGATCAACTTAGCAAGACACATCCTTCCATCCATTCAGAAGTGTGAAAGTTAAAGATTGAATTTTTAGGGTTTCTCTAGCAAACCCTAATCAAGCTCCAGATCAAGTTTCAGGGGGAGTTAAGGCTAAGGCTTTACATAAGAAGACTACAAGAAGTCTCAACAGGTATGACTTAAGGAGGTTCAGGTATGTCTTGAAATATGATTCTTGATTAAGTTCATAATGTGTTTGTCCTCATATTATTTATTAGTACAATCTTGACTAATGTTAGAATTGTCTTATCACCCTAGTAACAGTATGAATGCATGTGAATGATCGAAGACATTCATTGATTAGGGCTATATGATTGTACTAATGCATTATGGTGTTGTGTAAGGTTGATGTTGTCTGCTAACAAGATACAGGTACATCACAAAAGACAAATCAAGTTCCATGACCATGACAACATGAAGACAAAGACTCATCCATAATCTTTGTTCTACTTACGAGGTATGTATGACTCTGTTATATTATGCTTAACCTATGAGACATGCAGGTTCTAGCTCAGGATCTCTAAATCATTGAAGAGATTGTTTAGGTATGTTGTACATAACTAAGCAGGTATACTAATCCAGGTATGTTTTCCTATGTCAAGTTAGAATCTTACCTTGTGTTAGGATCCCTTATATAAGTATACTTGGTATGATTGGTTATGCTTATTCATAAAGTTAGTAATCAAGGGTTTATTGATATTATGTCTCTTATCTTGATGATTTAATTAACCAGAAGAGTACTATGATCAAACAAGAATATGCATGAGTAAAAGAAGACTTCCTTGAAACCCTGAATACTAATGATCATGACTATACATATTCAAGATTATTTAGAATTAGAATGTTTTGATAATATTGAGAATATACTAATGAATGTATGTTTGTGTATGAGATCATGAGGATGACACTAGTGCACACTTGAGCATGCACAGTGGTTCAGAATGAATAGAAGTTCAAAAGACATATAGAAGATCAAGCGGGAGGCAACCACACAAACATAAAAGATAAGTATTTGAGTTGTTATTTGAAATAGTAAATGATATTGCTTGTATGCATATTTGTATTCCTAGAATATATCATGCTGAGTGTAAACATTCATAGAGCATTGAACAGTATACTACTAATATGCATATGATTGGTAAGTTGGACAAACATTCCATTGTTGCTTGTCTAGAATGAAACCTCTTTGCTGACATGCTGAGAGCTGTGCACACTCTCGACAGTATGTTCTGGTAGAGATGGAAGGCATCTAGATAGCCACTGTATGCATACAGGATATGGGAAAGTGTTGTGCCAAAGTATTGGTCAAAATAGTTGCATAACTATGTAAATGATATCTGTATGCATAATAAGTTATCATGTCAATATGATTTGATGATTATGAAGTATTACTAATCATGTACTTAATTTTGATTTGTAGGAAAGATCATGATGAATGATGTACACTGAACAAGCGATGGATGTTCAACAAAAGATTTACAAATCAAACACACTATAGAAGGCTTGTGGCTAGAAGATTCTCTTAGAAAGAAGAAGAGAATCATGATGAGATGTTTGCTCCAAGTGGCTAGATAAGACCATTCTCTTAATGGTGTAATTAAAGAAGAAGTGTGAATCAGGTTCTGTATGGGTTCCCAGGATCGATAATCAATTGATGAGCTTAATGATCACCATGGGTGATGAGGATCTCAACCTTTGCTACAAGGTTGAATATTGTTTCTATACACAAATGACATGGATGCAAGAAGGAACTCACCACAGAGTTCAAATGATGTTGAGGCTCATATCAGTAGACCCATCTAACGAGAGATGGCACAGATAGATATGCAGAAGATCATTCAATGCAGAGTGTGAATGATGTTCAGTCACAAAAGGAGAATTGACAGTTTCTTGATAAGCTTGGGCTTTACCAAAAGTAAAGTTGTTCCTAACCTTTACCTTAAGGTTGTGGATGATGAACCTATCATACCATTATTGTATGACGATGATCTCTTTCTGACAAAGAATGAGAAACATATCATGAAAAGAAAGAAGAAGATGGTTGCAGAAATGAAAATGAAAGATCTCAGATTGATGCATTACTTCCTAGGTCTGGAAGTATGGCAAGGCTTAGAAGGAATCTTTCTCAACCAAGGAAAGTATGCTGAGAAATATTAAAAGGACTTGATGTGTTGGTATGGCCACTCTTGAAGTTGTTAGCATATGACTCATCAGAGTTAGTGGATAGAAATCTGTACAGACAAAATACTAAGTCATTGATGTGTCTAACGAATACTAGGTCAGATATATGCTTTGCTGTGAACACCTTGAGTCAGTATCTAGTGGAAACTAGATGTGTTCACCTGATAAGCTGCAAATCATGTGATACGGTACCTAAATGATACAATAGAATTTGATCTATGTTATCTTGGAGATCATGACTTTAGATGGCTACACAGATGTTGATTGGGCAGGAAGTGTATCAGACAGGAAGAGCACATCGAGAGGATGTTATTGTCTGGGATCAGCCATGATCTCGTGGTTGAGCAGGAAACAATCTAGTGTGGCTCTTAGCACAAGCAGAATATATGGCTGCTTGCTCTGCTAAGTTATGAAGAAGTATGGATTCAGGATTGTTTGACTTAGAGATAGACCCAACTATGATCCTATGTGACAAACAGAGTTGTATCAAGATGGCAGAGAATCTAGTGTTCCAAGATATGGTGTAGAAAGGAACCAAAAGTTTGAATTTGTAACAAGTTACCAATGTACTAACCAAACCTCTAACTCAAGTAAAGTTTTCCAAGACAAACTTAATATAGTTCAGAAGGACCCTCCTCAAAAGGGGGAGTGATGTGATAACTCATGATGAGATTGCCTGCATCGACAGTGAGGTCGATGATGAGGATACCTATATTAGTGATGCCGAAAGAGAGGTTGGTGGATAGTCCTTAGATAGGGTCTAAGGTGACAAGGGGATTGCATCATCCTTGAACATATGTTCTAAAGAGAGCCGTAGACGTATGTCTTCGAGAATGAAGTCCTTGGTGGACATGATAGGATTGTATCATCCTCAAGAGAGCCGTAGACGTATGTCTTCAAGAATGAAGTCCTTGGTGGACATGATAGGATTGCATCATCCTCAAGAGAGCCATAGACGTATGTCTTCGAGAATGAAGTCCTTGGTGGACATGATAGGATTGCATCATCCTCAAGAGAGCCATAGACATGATGTCTCTGAGAATGAAGTCCTTGGTGGACATTTGGGGATTGGATCATCCCTGGACTTCAGTCCTAAAGTGAGCCGTAGACAGATGTCTCCGAGAAAGAAGAGGGATTGCATCATCCTTGAACACATGTTCTAAAGTGAGCCGTAGACATGATGTATCCGATAATAAAGGCCTGAATGAACAGGTAGGGGATTATATCTTCCCCGGACTGAGGTTCCAGAATTGAGCCGTAGACTGGGTCTCCGATAATAAAGTCCTGAATGAACAGGTAGGGGATTGTATCTTCCCCGGACTGAGGTCCCAGAATTGAGCCGTAGACATGATGTCTCCAATAATAAAGTCCTGAATGAATAGGTAGGGGATTGTATCTTCCCCGGACTGAGGTCCCAGAATTGAGGCATAGACTGGGTCTCTGATAATAAAGTCCTGAATGAACAGGTAGGGGATTGTATCTTCCCCAGACTGAGGTCCCAGAATTGAGCCGTAGACTGGGTCTCCGATAATGAAGTCCTGAATGAACAGGTAGGGGATTGTATCTTCCCCGGACTGCAGTCCCAGAATTGAGCCGTAGACTGGGTCTCCGATAATGAAGTCCTGAATGAACAAGTAGGGGATTGTATCTTCCCCGGACTTTAGTCCCAGAATTGATCCGTAGACTGATGTCTCCGAAAAACTAAAGATAGGATTGCATCATCCATGAACTGGGTTGAAAATGTACGTGATGGATTACATCGTCCCTAGACATGAGACTTGTCTTAAAGTGATAAGGATTGATCATCCTGGAACTTGATCTGGATTGTATCATCCATGGACCTATGTACTAAAGAGAGCGGGATTGATCATCCTGTAATATGATCGTGTGTGTTGCAGGATATGCTGCTATGTATTAGTGAGAATACATGCTTTTGATGATAGATGTATTAGTGAGAATACATGCTTTTGATGATAGATGTATTAGTGAGAATACATGCTTTTGATGATAGATGTATTAAGTGAGAATACATGCTTTTGATGATAGATGTATTAGTGAGAATACATGCTAGATGTATTAGTGAGAATACATGCTTTTGATAATAGATGTATTAGTGAGAATGTATGCTTTTGATGATAGATGTATTGGTGTGGATACTAATACAGATGATCCAGATGCTGTAGATCGAGATGATCCAGATGCTGTAGATCAAGATGATCCAGATGCTATAGATCATGATGATCCAGATGCTGTAGATCGAGATGATCCAGATGATGTAGATCGAGATGATCCAGATGCTGTAGATCTTGATGATCCAGATGTTGTAGATCGAGATGATCCAGATGCTCTAGATCGAGATGATCCAAATGTTGTAGATTGAGATGATCCAGATGCTATAGATCGTGATGATCCAGATGCTGTAGATCGTGATGAACCAGATGCTGTAGATCGATATGATGTGACGATGTTGATCGTGTTGATCTAGACGATGATGTTGATCATGTGATGACGATGCTGATGATCGTGTGATGACAATGCCGACGATCATGAGGATTCATATATTGATGCTGCTGTAGCTGTTTGAGTGCTGCAGAAGATAAAGACTCAGTACTGAAGATGTTGATGTTCCAGTATTGAAGATGTTCCAGTAACTGGTTGAGTTACTGATGATGATTGAGAAAGCTTCCAATGATTTATAGATGTATCATGTTGATGACTCCTTGCTCATGCAGATGCTGTTATAATATCCTTCTCGTTAAGGGGGAGTGTTGAGATATTGTAACTTCAAAGAATATTATATTTGTACTTTATTATTCCGGAGATGTTTCATTCCTCCGTGAATATCTTATTGTATATCCGGAGATGTTTATTCCTCCATCGGAATGTGGTAACTAGGGTTATTAGACCACCCTAGAGGGGTCGGCCCAATCAGTTGTAGTGGGGTATTTAACCCATTGGTTAAATACGAGCCTACATGTTCTTTGTAAAAGACAAGTCGGAGTAGTGTATAAATAGAGGAGGTGTATTCCTCATTAGACACACTCTCACTCACTTGAGAGTGGCGCACTGGTGGAGGAGAGGTCTGCTATGGAGAAGGAGGAGCTTATGCTCAGGGTTTTCATCTTTGTATATTGCTGGTCATCTATATTGAGGAAGCTTTGCTGGGTTTTCTACCCCATGAGGGTTTCCCAGGATAAATCTGTGTCTCTTGTGTTTATGGTGTGCTTGTTGTTTCTTCAGTGATCCTATATATGCTATTATTGTGAAATGGAATGTAATGCTGTTATTTTCTGTCTTAGCATATTAAATCTTAACAATTATTACAAAAATTCCCCGAGGGGGTATGAACATGTGGTACAAAAGTAAAAGGGGCCTAGAAGGCCTGATGGACTTCAGAACTCTAATGATGAATAATTAAATTGTTCAAGTCTTTGCCAGCTCACTTGAAATCCAACTAAGTAATACTTAGTAGGCATCATCTGGCTCCATCTAGCGACACATGCTCTGATTGATCTTTAATCATAAAGAGTATGTGAGAATTACAGAATCTCTGGTTCCTGCATGAAATTAAGACCCATGAGCATCATATATATATAAGAAACCAAATGAAACAACTAAGTCATAAATAACGTACATAAAAAACTATAATACAAAAGAGAATATTGTACAACAATAATATACAAAAGTAATGTACAAAGAAGGGTTTAGAAAATCCCTGATAGATAATGCCCCTATGGGAATCCGAGGTTGTTGCTGAAGAACAACTTCAGAAGCTGGCCATTCACTAGAAGAGTTAGTTTATCTCCATCCATGTCATTTAGATAGAAATAATTAGCATCAACTACTTCACAAATGATATATGGACCCTTCCATAAGCTGCCGAATTTCCCATGCATGCCTGGCTTCTCTCATCGCTTGTCCCATATTAAAACTATATCACCAATATGAAAAGGCCTTGGTATAAAAGACTTGCCAAAGGTCATTTTAACTTTATCTTGATTTCTGATACACTGGTCAAGTGCCTTCCTTCTGTTTTCATCCAATTCTATCAATTGATTAACTCTGTTATGTATTGCATCCCAATCTGAACTGAAATCTTGAAGGAGCTGACATATTGGAAGTTTTAAGTGAATGGGAAAAGTAACATCAAGTCCATAAACAAACTCGAAAGGACTTTTCCCAGTTTAAACCTTCTTGGTAATCCTATCTGCCGATAAAGCATACTTAATTTTGCTATCCCATGCTCTTTTGTTATCACCAACTGTTTTCTTGATTATGGTCATGAGGTTTTTATTACTTGATTCAACAAGACCATTGTCTTGAGGATAATAGTTGGAAGAATGGGATAAGACAATACCATATTTAAAACAAAAGGAATATATCTCCAATGAGCTAAAAGAATGGCCATTATCAATGGTTATTTTAGTTGGAACCCCAAATCTAGTGATGATCTTATCTTCTAAGAATTCCATAACCACTTGGTCAGTTGCCTTCTTAGTGGGTATTACTTCCACCCACTTAGTGAAATAATCAGTTGTAGTGAGAATCCAAGAATATCCATTACTTGAATTTTCTTTAAATTGACCAATGAAATCGAGCCCCCACTGCTGGAAAGGAGCTTGGACCACTATTGGCTGAAGGGGAAAATCTTTCAACTTTTGCATACTAGTGAACAACTGACACTGGGGACAACTTCTGACAAACTTGTGCACATCTGAAAAAAGACTAGGCCAATAGTAACCAGCTCTAAGGATTTTGTGGGTTGTTGTTTTAGCTGCAAAATGTCCACCACAAAAACCTGAATGAAACTCAACCATGAGTTTTTTAGACTCTGGTTCATTAATGAACGTAAGTATTAATCCATCTGGGTTTCACCTCTTATGCCTAGACAATCTTGTTGGGATAGGATATCTTTAACAGCTGTGTGAGGTACATACCCAAAAATCTTTTAATATCCAACATAAGTCCTAAAATGCTTAAGAGATTTGAAAAGTGCATATGCTTGCTTTTCCATGGTAGTGTATTTTAATTCTAAATTTTGTAAGGCCCTACTCATGAAAGCAATAGGTTTCTCTTGTCCTTCATTATTTTTCTGAAGCAATACACCAACAATTGTGTCTTTTGAGGCAAAGGAAAAGATCTAAAAGTCCTTTGAATAGTCTAGACTAATTAGAATTGGAGACTTAGCTATGGCATCCTTTATATTTTTAAATGGCATTTTCCCTTCACTTGACCATTCAAATCTGACATCTTTCTTTAACAATTTTTGTAAAGGTTTTATATGCTCTACCAGATTAGGGATAAATATTCTTATAAAGTTGATTTGACCATTGAAGGATTGGAGGGCTTTTAAATTTTGAGGTAAGGGAACCTTCTTGATAGCTTCTACCCTTTCAAGATCAATCTTGACCCCATCTTTGGAAATGATGTGGCCTAACAACTTGCCCTCGTCAACACCAAATATTGACTTGGTTGGATTTAGAGAAATGCCATACTTGCGACATATTTCGAAAACTTGCCTTATATGATTGACATGGTCATATCTTTCCTTAGAGAAAACTGTAAAATCATCCTGATATATTTCAATGAGCTTATGAATTAATCCATTGAAGACAAAGTCCATGGGCCTCTGAAAAGTGGCACCCGCATTTAATAAGCCAAATGGCGTCCTTAGAAACTTATAAGTTCCCCATGGTGTGGTGAATGTTGTTTTATGTTGATCTTCTTTATTAAAAAGCACCTGATTATATCCAGAGAAGCCATCCAACATGGACATCATTCCAGAACCAGTTACTCTTTGAAGTAAGGTTTCCATGTTGGCTAATGGGTAATTATCTTTTAGGCATGATATGTTAAGATTCCTAAAATATATACATATTCTAATTGACCCATTTTTATTTCTTAGAACTAGTAAGTTGGAGCACCAAGATGAATGCCTTGTAGGTGCTATAATCCATACTGCTAACATTTTCTGAAGTTCCTTTTGAACAATAGGGGCCAACTTAGGATTTATTTGTCTAAGTTTTTGGCGGAAAGGTTTGACTTCTTTCATTTCCTCTTTAAGTGGAATGGTGTGCTGGAAAACATCATCCCTATAAGCTTTAAGCTCCTCATAACCAAAGGCCAAAAAATCTCTGTATTGTTTGATTAATTCAATTAAGTCATTTCTTTCCTTTTCTGAAGTGCCTTTTCCAATTTTTATTAATTTGGGTCTGGATCTATTCCAATATTTAATTCCACATACTCGCATGGTTTTATTGATTCCTTCTTGTTCTTGTGCCCATATTTCTTATCAAATAGTTTCTCCAAAGCTATGAGATTACTTTGTATATGATTTCTGACATTTTCTTCATGCTCCGTATACTCTTTACCCTCTTGCTAATAACTGACCCGACAATCCTCAAATTCCTTAACATTATGGATGAATCTAAGAAGTTGCTCATCATTGTTGAAAACTTGCCAATGAGTTATATTGTTAGGAATTGATGGCCTAAAATTGATTTCCATTTTACCATTTCCATCTATCATTTCATCAGAAGGTTGAAGGGTGGATGCTTCCACTGCTAGTTTATCCACTGAACTGTTCTCTTCTCTAGGGATTTATTGAAGCTTAAGTGCATCAAACCATTCCATGGTGTCCCAAACATAATTCCTATATTTCTTTAATCTTTCACACTTGCATTTATACTTGTTCTTTAGTTGAAGGATAACTAAATTTGAATCACCCTTAATGTTCAACATTTTTATCCCCATATCCTTAGTTGTTTCTAGACCAAGTAATAATGCTTCATACTCTGCTACATTATTAGATGCTTCAACTTCAAGTCTGAAAGCAAAGTTGAAGGTTTGCTTAGAAGGTGAAATGATTAATACACCAACCCCTTTTCCTTGTACTTAGAATATGCTCTGTCAAAGTACATTTTCCAAACTTCATCTATCTTTTCATCATTTAATTTTTCTTTAATAAGGGCCATGAAATTAGATAAGATGGCATAGTTTCCAAAGTTATCAGTATTGCACACAAACTCATTTGAAGGATTCTTAGGATTTTCTACATGATGTTTCCTCTCTGTTTCCCTATGAAGTATAACTCTTGTGTTTTATGATGCATGCACAATTGCATAAGTCCAGTCCATTTGAATATGACCACCCAAGGTTGCAGCCCTTTTTCTTGACAAAAGCATGCCCCAGTTATCTGGTACAACAATCACCAAAACATCCATTGTAATGTCGAAATATGGGTACTTAGCCAATCTAACTTGAAGGTCCAAAATTATCCCTACCACATCAATTTCTCTAGCATCCATAGCACAAATATTGTGGTAAGGTCGGGTGATTCTCAAAACTAATTGCTCCATAACTTTTCTTGTGATCACATTTGATGATGCATCCGAGTCAAGCATGCAATTATGAAGAAGCATATCATTCACTAATAAGGAGACATAGAAGGGAGAATGATCCTCTCTTCTTGGATCCACACTATGAAGTATCACTGGTGCATCTTCACTAACAACATTATTACTTGGAAGGACCTTTTGTTTGACTTTATCATGGGTTGTATTGTGTTGGAGAAAACTCACTATGGCTTGGGGTATACCACAACAGATAGATGACTACCAGAAATCAACTCAATTCTCAGAACTATTCTATATAAATGACAATGCTAAGGTAATGAAGAAGATAACCAACCTCGATCCAAATGTTTGATGTAGATCCCCATTGGAGCTTTTCAATCTGTGCACTTGAATCTACAAATTAGTCTTGACAGCTAATATACAACAAGTACATATAATATATAAACTACATTAACATCATCAATAGAAATGGCCCATGATATAACAAGTAAATGCAACCCAATGTAAGATAAACAACATTTACAACATTAATGGACGAGAATATGAGTATTTCTATTAACAAATAAGAAGAAGTACAAAGTGATACGACCTCTTGCTGGCAACCAATCTGAACCAAGATCTCGATCAATCCACTTGTGGCTCCACCACTCCAATCCTCCATGAATGGCAAAATCAAACTAGATAGGAGTTTGGAAGGTGAACATAAAGGGTTCACAACTACAAGGATCAATGAGTGTAGACTCAAGATAGGGCAAAAATACACTAGAGTTCTCTTGCTCTTATTCCCCACCCCCCATCCATAATCCATATGTGCTCAATATATAGTCCTCTCAAAGGTAAGTGAAAGGACACATCGAGACGTTACTTGGGCAAATTAAGAGCCAAAGGTCACCCGATGGCCACTTTTTGGGAGTAAAAAGTAATAAACTAGTGATTTTTACCATTTTACTTGATACCTGTGGGCTATAGTGATGCAACTCGCGGGTACGCCTGCTATAATGATGCAACAAGCAGGTCAGAGGAAAAATGAGGAAAAAAATATGTATGAAGGATATAAAGTGAATTTGAGTCAGTGAAATGGATCCTACAGGCCAAAGAATGCTAATGCTCACAAGGTGGAAGATTACGTTGTAACAGATGCCCCCTAATGTGTGAGGTCATAGACAGATGCTACGATGGCCTAAATACATTATAAAAGCCAGAAGTGGAGTGATGGAGACACAAGTGGAAAGAGCAACTAACTCATCATAATAGAATAGTATCCCTGAATACATGTTGGTAGTACAACAATCTGATACAATGGCCATGAATAGGAAGTACATAATGAATACATGTCATAAGTGATCATAGCCAGGATCCCTCTACAGTAAGATATGGTCTTCTGTTGAAAAGGAAACAACTGGTGCAAACTGGAGGTACAAACTATTGATATCTGAGAGGTGATATCTCAGATGTAAAGTCAAAGTCATAAGTAGCATACTGAATGCCACTATCGCCTGGGGTCTTCTACACAAGTCTTCGACGGTGCAAGTCCCATCAAGTGAATAAAGGAGTTGGGGTCGAACCTGATGTGACATCATCTGATTACCGGTCAATGATGTATACCATTAACAGATGTGAGATAACCCACCAAAAATGAAAATGGGCATCAAGGCACAGAGCACAATCATCGGAGTGTGAATAAATGAGTTGAAGTGGAACACTAGGATGAATCCATTGATTAGGGGACATTGATGTATTCCCAAAACTGTCGATGGAGAGATAACCTGCCACTAATGACTGCAAGCTTCAAGGTACTCAACCGAACTCTAAGCCTCAAGTCCCGGAATAAATGGGTTGAATTCGACAGAACGAGACTCGCTGGAAGGAGGGCATTAAGGCATCCCCCATTGACCAGCACAAGGTACCAGCTATGTTGAAAGATTTGGAAGAACTCAGGAGAAACGGACTAGCTCAATAAGGATGGCCGACATGCAATAGTCAAGAGATCTGAGGAGTGGCCGAAACTAGTTTCAGGACTTCCTTTGAACAAGAGCATGAGCATATGGATAGACTCGGGCAGCATAGACTTGACATACACTGTGCAATGCAGGAGGCATTACAAAGGGCTCCATAATGACTGGAAGCTTAACCAATCGGTGGAGAAAACTGAGAAACAAGTACAGTTCCTAAGGTCCAACTATAGTCCCGACTCATAATGTACGAAGTGGAATGAATGCTCTGTTCAAACGCGACACAACAGCTGCCAACAAGAAGTAGTAACCATAATCCCATCTGGCTTTTTGGAATAGTTGATTTTTTTGGTCTTTTTCATATTTGGGAAAAGCTTGAAAAATAATAAAATTGCTTATAGTACAACAAGTGAGGGAACAAGTGTCAAATAGTGAGCAGACTAGTTCCAAGCAGTGGAACATACCTATGATCAATGCAAGGAAGTGCATGTAGGATGTGGACACTCAGGGGGGTGTTCCCTCAGGGTCAAAAGGGTCATCAAATTGTGAAGGGAAAATATAAGCTTTGCGGGGCTCGACAGGGAAAAGTGCTCAGGCACCAAGCTAACAACTGAGTAAGCGGGAGATGGCACAAGGCTCAAGCGGCAAGCAGGATGATGCAATGCAATTACAACATGATATAACTGAGGGGAGTCCTTAAGGGAGATGGCCAGCATAAGACAAAGTAGAGTATGAGTCTTTATCGCAACATTATGGCACGTAACTACAAAGGACTCCCAATCCTAAGGACAAACAATGACATGGGAACTAGAATGCACAAAGGGGTTCTAACTAGGGTACCCATGTTCAGAATAACCCTACTGGTGCATAACAACACTTCTATAGCAATGTGAAGGTTCCGTGTTAGTTACGAAGCAGGGTCGCACCTAGGGTTTATGAAAGTGGTCGACAGGTCAAATTCATAATGCACATGGAAATGGAATCTAACCTATATGCTAGGTGTGAAATGTACCTGTCGTAGGTGTGAAATGGTCCAGAACAACTTTCGCTAAAGAAATCTGATTAAAAAATACTACTCCAAGACAGTATATTAGTCCATAACGGCACAAAATAGTAAAAACTATAGACAAGTGGGTCCTGAAAATTATAAATACTAATAAAAAATTACAATTTACAATTCATTTTTACTATTCACCCATTTGGAGCTTTTTGGTTAGTTTTCACCTGAAAGTTTAGTTGCCGATTCTGGGAGCTAGGAGCGACTGTTCATCAAACCGTCCGAAGCAGGTTGGTAGTCTCATCCATACCTTTCATTTCAATGCTTTCATTTTGATTTTCAACGGTGGGATTTTTTGTTTTGCCAAGCCCTAAATGGATTCGATGCTACCCGCGAGCTGTAGCTATGCGAGTCGTTGGTAGGAAAAAATACTCGTAGTCAATGCAAAGACTGACCGCAGGTACCCACACTTGTATACAAACTAGCCCGTGGGTATGGCTGTGTAGTTGGTTTTTTAAAAGAATTTGACTAAAATACTTGTTTTTCTTCACTCCAGGATGATTCTAGAGTGGAGGGAGAGGGAGCATGACCAAGTTGATGAGGCCGTGCACAACGATGTGCAAGCAAAGCAGGCAGTGCAAGCATGTGGGTTGTACAAATTCTAGAGTATAGGGGGTTTGAGGGCCCAAAACCTATTACTCCGGCGCTTGATCAACTATTGGGATGTTGATGCACAAAACTTCAATTTCAATGGGAAAATCATCACACTGGAAGTGGATGATATCTACTTCATTACTGGTTTGTCCCATTGAGGTGAGGAGGCTAGTCTTCAGTCTCATACTATGGGTGGTGGGATCACTGTCCTTGACTACATAGTGCAGTATTTCCCTCAAACACACGCACGGTGGGAAGTCAGGTGCCCATAAATGCCATAGTGAATCTGAGCATGAAGATCATTGTGGTTACCTTAGTGCAGATCACAGAATCCAAAGCTCTGCACCAGGCATCCAAGCCGGTGATGTTCTATGCATCACAATGCATGTAGCCTATAGTGTTTGACTGGTGTACCACACTGTTGGGGTCTATGAAGACCCAACTGACAGAATGCAAAGAAGGGAAGGCCAAAAAATTTGGATATGGGAGTATCCTATGCAGCTTCTTCTTTGAGAGGGTTCCAGGGCTTAGTCCGAGGGTGCATGTCTCTCCTCATAGTCTCCGGGATCCAGCCCTGACCCGGTGGGCTAATATTTTGACACGACAGGGTGGTGGCCGTCTGGCATCACCATATACCAAGGAGTTTTTTTGTTGGTGGTACCGGCAGGTCATTGCCATAGAGGACTACCCCTATGCAGGGATAGACTTCCACTAGGATAGGGAAATGCCACTCCCACTAGACGCATCATTCAGATATATTGGTGAGTACTCTTTTTAGGTTTTTTTGTGCATTAAATTTGTATGGATTTTTTTATTATAGATGTAAATGCAAAAATATTTTTGGTGGTAGTATCATATGCTAATGGTGGACTGTTTTCTCGCAGACAAAGGCCCAGTGAGACCTGATGGCTTCCCGAGACATGGTCATCGGGGTAGGGGTGAGGAGGCAGGCAATGCTATAGCAGGACGCACTCTACAGACCTTGCAACACAACCTCACACGGAAGGTTGCTAAGGTTCCACAGATAGAGGTGGCGAGACTACCTGAGGCCATGCAGCGCCAAGTAGTGGGGGTTCCGGGTGACTGGGTGTCAGGAGTTCATTTATCCACTATGTTTGTCTTCTCTTGGCTGTAGTTTCTCTAGGTGTGTGCTTTTGATTTACTGTTTTTTATCGATAGTTGGCCTTTAGGGGCATTTTGATTATATTTTCTCCCTCGGAGATATCATGGCGCAGACCCCTACTCCGTCGATCCCGTCGGTTAGCTAGTTTAAAGTCGGCCGAGGTTTCACGCCGTATTGATAGAGGATGCTGGAGGGCTCCCTTTGAGTCTTCGAATTCTTACGAGGCCTACGTCCAAGACGTCATGACTGCTACACATTCCGATACTGAGGAAAAACCTTTGAATCCATCGGGTAGAGTTGACCACACTTATGATCCCCATACTCCTCATGAGGAATGGGGAGGTGATCCACCTGAGACTCAACTTGGTTCTATTTGGCCTAATCCAATTGAACGAGATCCATCCAATCCTTCAAATATGGATAATTATCTTTACGGAATTCCAACCTTACTCGAGGACGAAGAACAGGACGGTCCATTCGTTCCTTCGTTTCCACGCAGTTATAGACACGGGATGCCAGAGTTACATGACGAAACTGGTCCGAAAATCAACCCGACAGCACTCTCTTTTGGTATGCCTAGTCATATTATAGTTGAACCTTCCACTACGTTTGGTAGTCACGCTGGCATTAGTCATGGTGTTAGCCATACTATACCCACTGGGGGCACTACCCTCGCTGGGGGAACAACGTTCTCCACTCACACACATAGTATGGGGACTGGTCACTTTCCTCCTAACAATGCTAATGTTGGAAGAAGAACACCTCCTAGGATTTCCCAACCCAATAGGAGCATTGTTCGAAACACAACTCGCCATCCACCACCTAATACACGTGCCACTACTCGTCAACCCAGGACTACTTTTTCGGATGTTAATGCTCCTCCCAACCACGGGGGTGGACATATGCCGCATACTTTTGCATCCACTACCGCCACTATTAATGCTAATGTAGGGGGTGGGAATATCTCCTATCCACATGGACATCATGCCACCATCCCTGCTACTAGTCACACCAATATTGGAGTTGGGAATACTTCTCATGCTTCTGGTCACCACACGACTGCTCAAGCTAGTCCTAATGTTGGGGGTGGGAACATACCATACCATTATGGTCATTACAACACAGTTCTTGCTATGAATAGTACATATATGCCTCATACTCATGGTGGAAACCCTTACTACAACACAGTCGGTGCAGGCCACCAGTATAACCCACCACCCCAATATGGTGCCCAAAACACGCACATACCTGCTTACTCTCAAATGGGTCAGGCAGGAGGAGGTTATCAATCCTATGGCCATGGGAAAGCTTATGGTCTGTCAGGTCCTTATTATCAGTAGTTTAATCCTCATGGTCAAGCTTTTGGTCCATCTTATAACACGGTTCCGTTTAACCAACCTTTTATGGGGGCTTATAATCAAGCTTTGCAGCCTCAGTTCCTGTTCCTTGCACGCTTGAATCTTCCGGATCTTTCGAAGCTCATGAATGATTCGATGTGTCACGACCCTACTTGGCCCCCGGTCCCTACCAAGCTCCCTTCAGACATTCCTAAGTTTGAGGGGAAAGGTGGTGAGGACCCGGGAGATCATGTCACGACATTTCACCTTTGGTGCTCCTCCAACTCATTGAATCACGGTTCCGTTAGATTGTGATTATTTCAACGCACCATCACAGGGGCAGCTGCGAAGTGGTATGTCGAGTTGCCTGCAAACACCTATAGGGGTTTTAATGAGATCGCTTTGGTTTTCTTATATCATTTCCAGTTGTCGGTTCGCTATGATACTGGCATTGAAATTTTATCTACCTTCTGTTAGAACAAGGCCACACATATTTCTGATCACGTTCAAGAGTGGCGTCGGCGGAAGAGGTTAGTGAAATCCAACATTCCTCCAGATTTCCTGTTGGAATGGTTCCTCAAGTCTCTACTCCCATACATTGCTAAGGATGTTTCGATGTTCAGCATTGTGATTGAGGAACAAGCTATCTTAAAAGTCCAACAGTTAGACTTATTATACTCTCAGTCTGGCATTTTGTATGACATCATCCTTGATGCACTGCACACATGTCATGAGCCCACGTTAGTTCCTGGACCACATGCCATTGGAATCATTGGATCTGCAAGCACTCGCCCCATAGATTTGGTAGCTAATCAAATGCAGAATTTGTCGCTAAACCAATCTACTCCTGGACAGGTTCACACCTTGTCCACTTCCACCCCATCGTTCTATGTACATAGTGTGCAAACGACAAACCAATTGGGTAACCAGCAACCTGGTGGTAAGAAAAAGGGGAGAAATAATTGTAAGGGTGGAAACAATGGGAATAACAATAGCAATTGCAATACCCCCCATAAGGATAATGCCAACCCTCCTCGGGAAGGCAGAAATGCTGGTGAGGACCGTAAACCTAGGTGTAAGGTGAAGTTTCCGTGCAAGCTCTATGGGGAAGACCATCTTACTCGCTTATGTCCTTGTATTGAAGAAGCATTGAAGCACTTGGCACAGAGCCAAGCTGTGTTGAAGGATCCCCTACCTCATCACCAAAACATGGCTTCGCATGCTCCCACCACTGGTTATGGACCTACTGAGACGACAACGTCTTCTTCCAATACTAGTGGTTATGGATGTGTGAACATGGTTCAGTCAGAGGTTAGCGTTGCCACTCGTTAGGGCGATTATGATGCACCACAACCTAATTTGGGGAGTGAGCCTCCCCCTCCTCCTAAAAATTCCTTGCATATCGAGAAGCCCTCTATTATGCCGTGGATATTGAAAGGTGTTCTTAAGCACTCTGTGCATAATCCTAATGCTCTAGCCACCCACAACTACTCCATCGTAGAATATTTGGGCCAAACTTCGTGTGCCATGTCGGCTCTTGAAGTTTTGCAAGCCTGTCTTTCTCAGAAGCATGCTCTTTTGAGTGTGTTAGGAGTTCAGGATGGGGGAAGTCCCACTGTTATCAAGTTCGATACTATTGATGTCCAACCTCGCTTACCCTATCACGTGGCTTTTGAAATCCAGGTGGTGTGCCTTTAGAGTTTTTTCAAACGCACTATGGTTGACGAAGGTGCCTCTGCATCAGTAATGTCGTTAGCTTGTTGGAAAGCTCTTGGCTCTCCTCCCCTACTCGCGTCTAGAACCACGTTCACTGCATTCGACGATCGTTCATTTAAGCCACATGGAATTATCCCTTCCCTTGTTGTCTCCTTGGGAGGTGAGTCTATTCCTATTGAAGTCGAGGTGGTTGATGCGCCCATCGACTAGAACCTTTTATTGGGTCAGAATTGGATGTATGCCATGAAAGTTGTCACGTCCACTATATTCAGAGTTATCTGCTTTCCTCATGAAGGAAAGATTGTGACCATCGATCAGCTGGATTACAATAACTCCTCTTCCATAGCATCCACGAGATCCATAGTCCCGCAGGTTAATCATTCTTAGCCGACAACTAGGAACATGGGTGTTGGCATGTACCCTTCATTGAGGGGAACTTATGATTTTGCCACACCTGTGAATTTTATTGGAACCATTACCGACAATGTGTCTCCTCCTTCACGTAATATGTCATTCCGGACTTCTTTTTCTGATGATCCGTGGACTTTACCGTCCACGAGTTCCACTTCTGGAAACATTTCGCATGTCGGAATGTCTATGCCACTATCTGTAGCTGAGCTTGCTTACCATCATATTCAACAAGCCACTACAGAACTGGATCGCTCTTCTTCCCAGACAGTCAAGGAAGATTCCGTTACGCTTCCGATTTGGGCAGCCAACTCATCTTGTTCCCACGATTGCCTCGATGATACTTTGCCTTCTGATGAATCTATCATGGAAGCCATGTGTGGTAGTGAGAGACCTTGGGAAGATATGCACCATCTCTCTTATTTCCTTCCTAAACTCGAGCGCGCCAAACGAGAAGTGTTTAGGACGACTCTCGTAGAGATGGTTGGTCACCCTGTGGCTCTTTTGGAGTCGCACGATGTTTTTGTGGAAGGGAATATGGCTAACATTTCCCCAACTATGTCGATCAATATCTCTCGTACTCCCGAAATAGTTGAGAATGTCTACATCAGTGACGATTGCACTCCTGAGGAGATCGCTATTTACACTGAATTGTTTACAGAACTCTGGGAAGCTTTCACCTGGTCATATGAGGAGATGCTAGGAATAGACCCCCGAATTGTTGAACATGAGATTAGAACGTATCCCAACGCTAAACCAGTTCAACAATGCTTACGTGCTATGAACCCTAGAAAAGCAGCCGCTATCAAGGCAAAGGTGAAGAAACTGCTCAAAGCTGGTCTCATCTACCCCGTTCCCCTTACCGAATGGGTGTCAAACCCCGTTCTCATGGATAAGAAGTAGGGAACGATCCGTGTATGCACTGAATTTAGAGATTTGAACCGTGCATGTACAAAAGACAACTTCCCCACACCATTCATAGATCAGATCTTGGATGCTTGCACCGAAAGTGAGATTTTTCCCTTCATGGACGAATTTTCCAGATATAACCAGATTCAAATCAAACCCGAGGATCAACATAAGACAGCTTTTATTTGTCCTTGGGGAATGTTTGCATATCGGAAAATGCGCTTCGGCCTTAAAAACGCCAGAGCTACGTTTCAACGTGCCATGACCTACGCCTTTCATGATCTTAAAATATTATGGACATTTTCTTGGACGATCTTGCCGGCCATTCTCGCAAGAGGATGGACCACCCCAAGCACCTTCGCATGATTCTCGAACGATGTATACGATACAAGATTTGATTGAATCCTAACAAATGCATCTTTGTTGTAAGGACGGGTCACCTTCTAGACTTCATAGTTTCAAAAGAGGGTATTAGAGTCGATCTTCTAAAAGTTGAGGCAATACTTCAGTTGCCTCCTCCGCGTAATTTGTTACAACTTCAGAGCCTCCAAGGGAGAGCCACTTTTCTACGCTGTTTCAAAGTCAATTATGCTAATCTTACCAAAGGTTTCACGTGCTTATTGAAGAAGGACACACCTTTATCTGGGATGAGTGAGCCCAGCAGTCTTTCGACACCCTTAGTCCACCAGACTTCGCATGAGACTTTAGTATTTATGTGGCTGCATCTCAAGAGATGATTGGCATGGTCTTGATTTAGGTTGATGATGCGCTTGTCGAGCATGTCATCTATTATCTTAGTCGAAATCTAGTAGACGCTGAGCTAAGGTATACTCATGTGGAAAAGTTGATGCTCGCTACTGTTCATTCAGTCCAATGGTTACGACATTACATTTTGCTTAGAACCACCACTGTTGTCACGCATATCAATCCATTTCAGTTTGTGTTATCACGACGCCTTATCGGGGGGAAGTACAATAAATGGATTGTTATCCTTCAAGAATTTGATCTCGATTTTTCTTTAGTGAAGTCGGTGAAATCATTGGTGTTTGTTGAGCTTATGTCGGACCTTCCGAGACTTGATGGGGATGTCATTCATGAAGATTCCTTTGTGGATGAGCACTTATTTCTTATCTTGTTAGTGGACCCTTGGTATGGGGATGTCATTGTATATCTCCAAACTTTGAAGTTTCCTCTGCACTATTCATGAGATGAGCGACGACGTGTGAAACATCACGCTAGAGATTATACTATTGTTGGTGACACTTTGTATCGCCGAGGAAAGGACTCTATTCTCCATCGTTGCTTAACTTACGAAGAAGCAGAGCGGGTGCTTAATGATTTCCATGCTGGGGCGTGTGGCGGTCACTTATCCAAGCTTGCTACAGCCCAGCGTATTATGCGATCTGGTTATTTTTTGCCTTCCATCTTTAAGGATTGTGTTAATGCTATGAAGAGATGTCACCCTTGCTAGGTGCTTTCTCGGAACATACACTCGCATCCAGCGTCCCTTCATCCGGTTGTCACCGTCGGTCCCTTCACCAAGTGGGGGGTGGATTTCATGGATTGCAAACCAGCTTTGGCTGGGGGGCATCACCATATCATAGTGGTCATGGACAATTTTTCCAAATGGGCTGAGGCCATGCCTACCGTTAAAGCTGATGGTGCTACAGCAGCCCACTTCGTATTCAATCAAATTATAACTCGGTTCAGTATTCTGAAAGAGATTGTCACTGACCATGGCAGTCACTTTCAGAACAAAATGATGGAGTATTTGTCTCTCAAGCTTGGGTTTCGTCAAGAACACTCATCTTCGTACTATCCCCAAGTGAATGGTCAAGTAGAAGCAGTCAATAAGTCTTTGAAGACCATTCTCCAATGTACCATCCAACAAAGCAAGACCAATTGGCACATCATGTTATATCCTACTTTGTGGGCATATCGAACCGTAGTCAAGACTGCCATCGGGTTCTCACCGTTTCAACCAGTTCATGGCGTGGAGTCATTTTTATCGATTGAATGTGAGATCCCTTCGCTTAAACTGGCCATAGAGCTCTTCCCTTATATGACAGGTCTTGAGCAATGTTTAATCCACCTTGAGCAACTTGATGAGAAATGTCGAGATGCCACTGTGGCTATAGATGCCAACAAATGTCGTATTAAGGTTCAGTACGATAGGTTTGTCCGTCCCCGGCAGTATGCTGAAGGTGACTTGGTCCTCCTATATGACCAAGCTAAAGAACCCCTGGGGGCATGCAAGTTCAACCCCATGTGGCACGGTCCTTACATCGTGAGGCATGTCTTGGAAAAAGGAGCTTATGAATTAGAAGACTATGAGGGGACTTTCTTAACGGAGCCTAGAAATGGGCTCTACCTCTAGCGGTATTACGCTTGAACCTCCGGTTCAGGCTGATACTTTTGTATACTATTGTATAGTTGCTTCTGTACATAGTTTAGATTTATTTTGGTTTTTGGGTCTGCTGATTAGTTTCCGTTTGATTGACAGATGTCAGCAGAGTCTCCTACATTCTTAGGATTCGCGGATGGTGCTAGCCGTCATATGCAGCAGCTTGCTTCTGCTGCCTGGGTTATTTTCTCACTTGACAGCCTAGTTGTGTCCTCAAGAGGTGCTTGTCTTGGTCCTACATCTAACAATGTGGCTGAGTATAGTTCCGTCATTGAGCTACTTCGGGATGCCATTTCCCATGGTGTCCAATATTTAGAAGTCTGCCTGGATTCACAACTAGTTGTGTCTCAGCTGAATGGGCAGTACCGTGTGCGAGATCCTACACTACTACAGAAATTCCTAAGGGTAACACTCTTGGAACGACATTTTGTTTCAATTACATACATACATGTTCCGAGAAGTGTTAATAATATATATGATGCATACACTAACTATGTATTATATTGGCATTTGTCACATTCATCATGAAGCACACAAATATAAGAATACATTCATACATTTATACATACACACATATAGTAAAACTAGAGAACCAAAGTTTTATATATATAAATATGTCTAAAATGGTAGTGTCATACAAAATTGGAGCCCGTAGCCCTCAAAAATATACATATCGATACAAAAATGAGATCCTGAGATATCTACTCTCTACGAGGAGGCCTAGCTTCCGCCTCGACAGGATGTGTCTCATAGAAATATTGTACTTCATTAGCTACCCGCTGCAGTAGCCGCAGCCAATCACCCGGAACCCCCACTACTTGGCGCTCCATGGCCTCAGGTAGTCTCGCCCCCTCTATCTGTGGAACCTTAGCAACCATCCATGTGAGGTTGTGCCGCAAGGTCTGTCGAGTGCGTCCTGCTGTAGCATCGCCTGCCCCCTCACCGCTACCCCGATGACCATGTCTCGGGAAGCCATCAGGTGTCACTGGGCCTTTGTCTCCAAGCAAACAATCAACCATGAGCATATGTTACTACCACCAAAATATTTTTGCATTTACATCTATAATAAAAAATCCATAAAAATTTAATACACAAAAACCAAAAAGAGTACTCTCCAATGTCTCCGAATGCTGCGTCTGGTGGGAGTGGCATGTCCCTATCCTAGCGTAAGTCTATCCCTGCATAGGGGTAGTCCTCTATGGCAATGACTTTCCAGTCCCACCAATGGAAAATTCCTCGGTATATGGTGATGCCAGACGGCCACCACCCTGTCATGTCAAAATCTCATCCCATGGGTCAGGGTTGGATCCCGGAGACTATGAGGAGGGACATCCACCCTCAGACTAAGACCTGGAACCCTCTCAAAGAAGAAGCTGCATAGGATACTCCCATACCCAAATTTTTTGGCCTTTCCTTCTTTGCATTCTGTCAGTTGGGTCTTCATAGACCCCAACAGTGTGGTACACTAGTCAAACACTATAGGCTGCATGCATTGTGATGCATAGAACATCACCGGCCTGGATTCCTGGTGCAGAGCTTTGGATCCTGTGATCCGCACTAAGGTATCCATAATGATCTTCATGCTCATATTCACTATGGCAATGATGGACACCTGACTTCCCACCGTGCATGTGTTTGGGGGAAATATCGCACTATGTAGTCAAGGATGGTGATCCCACCACCCATAGTACGAGACCAAAGACTAGCCTCCTCACCTCGATGGGACAAACCGGTAATGAAGTAGATGTCATCCACTTCTAGTGTGAGGATTTTCCCATTGAGATTGAAGTTCTGTGCATCAACATTCCAATAGTCGATCAAGCGCTGGAGTAATAGGTTTTGGGCCTTCAAACCCCCTATACTCTAGAATTTGTACAACCCACATGCTTACAATGCCTACTGTGCTTGCACATCGTTGCGCACGGCCTCATCAACTTGGTCATGCTCCCTCTCCCTCCACTCTAGAACCATCCCGGAGTGAAGAAAAACAATCATTTTAGTCAAATTCTTTTAAAAAACCAACTACACGGCCGTACCTGGGGGCTAGTTTGTATACAGGTGTGGGTACCCGTGGTTAGTCTTTGCATTGACTGCGAGTATTTTTCCCTACCCATGACCCGCATAGCTACACCCCACGGGTAGCACCGAATCCATTTAGGGCTTGGCCAAACGAAAAATCCCATCACTGAAAATAAAAATGAAAGCATTGAAATGAAAGGTATGGATGAGACTACCAACCTACTCTGGACGGTTCGATGAACAGTCGCTCCTAGCTCCCAGAATCGGCAACTGAACTTTCAGGTGAAAACTAACCACAAATCTCCAAATGGGTGAATAGTAAAAATGAATTGTAAATTGTAATTTTTATTACTATTTATAATTTTCAGGACCCACTTGTCTATAGTTTTTAACGTTTTGTGCCGTTATGGACTAATATAATGTCTTGGAGTAGTATTTTTTAATCAGATTTATTCGGTGAAAGTTGTTCTGGACCATTTCACACTTATGGTAGGTACGTTTCACACCTGGAATATAGGTTAGATGCCATTTCCATGTGCATTATGCATTTGACCTGTTGACCATTTTCATAAACCCTAGGTGCGATCCCGCCTCGTAACTGACACGGAACCTTCACATTGCTATAGAAGTGTTGTTACGCGGCGGTAGGGCTTTTCTAAACATGGCTACCCTAGTTAGAACCCCTTTGTGCATTCTAGTGCCCATGCCGTTGTTTGTCCTTAGGATTGGGAGTCCTTTGTAGTTACGCCATGACATTGCGATAAAGACTCATACTCTACTTTGTCTTATGTTGGCCATCTCCCTTAAGGAATCCCCTCAGTTATATCATGTTGTGATTACATTGCATCATCATGCTTGCCGCTTGAGCCTTGTGTCGGCTCCCGTCTAGTCAGTTGTTAGAATGGTGCCTGAGCACTTTTCCCTGTCGAGCCCTGCAGAGCTTATATTTTCCCTTCACAATTTGATGACCCTTTTGACCTTGAGGGAACACCCCCCCGAGTGTCCACATCCTATATGCACTTCCTTGCATTGATCATAGGTATGTTCCACTGCTTGGAACTAGTCTGCTCGCTATTTGACACTCGTTCCCTCACTTGTTGTACTATTGTAACGTTCCCTCCCATCATCCTAGCATAGGAGAGAACATCACTCTATTTTCAGACATCTAGTCCCATACTTAGTAAAAAAAGGTTCATATAAAATGAAGATGGACATATGGAAATGCATAAATATTTGAAAACACAACAGAATTAAATTCTATTACACCTCCATCATACATTCAAGGTATTCATGTTATTCATCAATTAAAACAATATAGAATTAGCACATGAGAGTACTTATCTTGAAACAAAGTAGTCCCTGAGCAACCAGCTATGTATCTGCAACGTTCCACCCAACCATAGGCCAGTTGTGCTTATCAATCTCTTGATACAATTGCCACCCCCCGAGCTGGGCATGATTTCTACAAGGAACCAGGGAACAACAAACTCACACATAGTCAAACATACACCAAAATGAGCCAAGCCAATCTACAATTGGGTTTATCAGGCTGCTAGGAAATGGAAAGGAGGAATTGCTAAGCTAGTGAGCTCAAGCACAGAGCCATGGGTACCTCTACAAGATCTATCTAGCTTGGCACCCACAATGCCTACACACCCCACTCAAGGAAGTATTACCTTCACCAATGCATAGTCCCTCAAGCCATACCTTCCAATCTAGAGTGTCCAAGGTGTGCATAGAAGAGTATCCAGCCTTATTGATCTTCTTGAGAGGTTATTTTTCTCCACTAGGTTTATCAAGCCAATTCTGTCCACTACCACTCCAAATCTATTACTCACAGGTTCAAACCAAAACAAGGATGCACATAACAACAAAACCATAATTGCTGGGCATGAGAAAAAAATTTCTTCAGTGGGATGTCCAAGAATGGGGCTTCTACTAGTTCAGAAAAAACGTGGGAAAGCCCAAAACGAAAAAATGGAAGATGGGGAACAACCCTGGAGAGCAGAATCGTTTTGAGAAAAATGTCCATGGGAATTTTGGGGAAAAAACAACCTCCATCACAGCCCCAATTCGTGGCCCTCCTCTCCCAGCTGTTGTACAATACAGAAACAAGCTTCGAGGCATGGAAAATGTAGGAAAAATGGTGAAAATGTGATGGGAAAAGCCCAGCTAGTTTAGACTGCGTGAGAGGGCAAAGGCTATGGGTTCAGAATGGCTTTAGGCACCATTTCATGGGTGTTTTCTTGCCGAAGGAGAAAAAATATGATTTTCCAGATTGATGGCTTACCCATACACGAAATTGACTGCCATACCTCTCCATTCCTAGGGCATTAACTGCCTCAACCAACTCTTGGAAGAATTAAATGATTGGGTGCATAACCCAAAATGGGTAAATGGTGGTTTATGGGTTTTCTCATTGACACATGGATTAACACCATTGGCTCAAGTGTTTGAATAATTTTCCTCCCTATTCCTTGTGAAATCATGCCCCCATCTCTTTGTTGCATTGCATAGCTAGTTGTGGGTATTTCATTAAAATTTGTATTTGCATGATGTATTAATTTACATTGTGCATGTCCAACACAAGAACCATAGGCATCTATTTTTTAATTGCCGATACATACAAAGCTAAATCGATGGCGGGGCCTTGGCCTTGAGTTCCTCACCATGATTAAATAACGATATATACATTATTTACAATTTTAATGCAATAGGGTCAAAATGGGGACATTACAACTATAAGCAATTTTATTCTTTTTCAAGCTTTTCTCAAATATGAAAAAGACCAAAAAAAAATCAAATATTCCAAAAAGCCGGACGGGATTATGGCTACTACTTCATGTTGGCAGCTGTTGTGTCGCCTTTGAATAGAGCATTCATTCCACTCCGTACATTATAAGTCCGGACTATAGTTGGACCTTAGGAGCTGTACTTGTGTTTCTCAGTTTTCTCCACCGATTGGTTAAGTTTCCAATCATTATGGAGCCCTCTATAATGCTTCCTGCATTGCACAATTTATGTCAAGACTATGCTGCCCGAGTCTATCCATCTGCTCATGCTATTGTTCAAAGGAAGTCCTAAAACCAGTGTCGGCCACTCCTCAGATCTCTTGACTATTGCATGTCGGCCATCCTTATTGAGTCAGTCCATTTCACTTGAGTTCTTCCAAATCTTTCAGCGTAGCTGGTACCTCGTGCTGGTTGATGGGGGATGCCTTAATTCCCTCCTTCCAGTGAGTCTTGTTCTGTCAACTTCAACCCATTTATTCTGGGATTTGAGGCTTAGAGTTTGGTTGAGTACCTTAAGGCTTGTAGTCATTAGTGGTAAGTTCTCTCGCCATCGACAGTTTTGGGAATACATCAATGTCCCCTGATCGATGGATTCATCCTAGTGTTCGACTTCAACTCATTTATTCACACTTCGATGATTGTGCTCTGTGACTTGATGCCCATTTTCATTATTGGTGGGTTATCTCACGTTTGTTAATGGTATACATCATTGACTGGTAATCAGATGATGTCACATCAGGTTCGACCCCAACTTCACTTGATGGGACTTGCATCGTCGAAGACTTGTGTATAAGACCCCAAGTGATAGTGGCATTCAGTATGCTACTTATGACTTTGACTTTACATCTGAGATATCACATCTCAGATATTAGCAGTTTGTACCTCCAGTTTGCACTAGTTGTTTCCTTTTCAGCAGGGGACCATATCTTATTGTAGAGGGATCATGGCTATGATCACTTATGACATGTATTCACTATGTACTGCCTATTCATGGCCATTGGATCAAATTGTTGTACTACTGACATATATTTAGGGATACTATTGTATTATGACGAGTGAGATGCTCTTTCCATTTGTGTCTCCATCACTCCACTTATGGGTTTTATAATGTATTTCGGCCATCGCAACATCAGTCTCTGACCTCACACATTAGGGGGCATCTGTTACAATGTAATCTTCCACCTTGTGAGCATCAGCATTCTTTGGCTTGTAGGATCCATTTCACTGACTCAGATTCACTTTATATCCTTCAGACATATTTTTTCCTCATTTTTCCTCTGACCCGCTTGTTGCATCATTATAGCAAGCATACCCACGAGTTGCATCACTATAGCTCGCGGGTATAAAGTAAAATGGTAAAAATCACTAGTTTATTACTTTTTACTCCCAAAAAGCGGTCATTGGGTGACCTTTGGCTCTCCATCTGCCGAAGTAACATCTCAATGTGTCCTTTCACTTACCTTTGAGAGGACTATATATTGAGCACATATGGCTTATGGATGGGGGGGAAAAGAATAGAAAGAGAACTCTAGTGGATTTTTTCCCTATATTGAGTCTACACTCATTGATCCTTGTAGTTGTGAACCCTTTATGTTCACCTTCCAAACTCCTATCTAGTTTGATTTTGCCATTCATGGAGGATTGAAGTGGTGGAGGCACAAGTGGAATGATCCAGATCTTGGTTCAGATTGGTTTCCAGCAAGAGGTTTGCATCACTTTATACTTCTTCTTGTTTATTAATAGAAATACTCATATTCTCGTCCATTAATGTTGTAAATGTTGTTTATCTTACATTGGTTTGGATTTACTTGTTATATCATGAGCCATTGCTATCGATGATGTTAATGCCATTTATATATTATATGTACAAATGTATGAATGTCTTCTTATATTTGTGTGCTTCATGATGAATGTGACAAATGCCAATCTAATACATAGTTAGCGTATGCATCAGATATATGATTAACACATCTCAGAACATGTATGTACGTAATTGAAACAAAATGTTGTTCCAAGAGTTTTACCCTCAGGAATTTCCGTAGTAGTGTAGGATCTTGTACACGGTACTACCCATTCAGCTGAGACACAACTAGTTGTGAATCCAGGCGGACTTCTAAAGACTGGACGCCATGGGAAATGGCATCCCGAAGTAGCTCAATGACGGCACTATACTCAGCCACATTGTTAGATGTAGGACCAAGACAAGCACCTCCTGAGGACACAACTAGGTGGTTAGGTGAGAAAATAACCTAGGCAGCAGAAGCAAGCTGCTACGTATGATGGCTAGCACCATCGACGAATCCTAAGAACGTAGGAAACTCTACTGACATCTGTCCATCAAACGGAAGCTAATCAACAGACCCGAAAACGAAAAGAAATCTAAACTATGTACAGAAGCAACTATGCAATAGTATACAAAAGTACCAGCCTGAACCAGAGGTTCAAGCGTAATACAGCTTGAGGTAGAGCCCATTTCTAGGCTCCTTCAAGACAGTCCCCTCATAGTCTTCTAATTCATAGGCTCCTTTTTCCAGGACACGCCTCACGATGTAAGGACCGTGCCACATGGGGTTGAAATTTCCTGCCCCCAGGGGTTCCTTAGCTTGGTCATATAAGAGGACCAAGTCACCTTCAGCATACTGCCGGGGACAGAAAGACCTATCGTACTGAACCTTAACATGACGTTTGTTGGCATCTATGGCCACAACGACATCTCGATGTTGCTAGTCAAGTTGCTCAAGGTGGATTAAATGTTGCTCAAGACCTGTCGTATCAGGGAGGAGCTCTATGGCTAGTTTAAGCGAAGGGATCTCGCATTCAATCGGTAAAAGTGACTCCACATTGTGAACTAGCTGAAATGGTGAGAAACCGGTGGAAGTCTTGACTGCGGTTCGATATGCCCACAAAGCAGGATATAACAAGATGTGCCAATTTGTCTTGCTTTGTTGGATGGTATGTTGGAGAATGGTCTTCAAAGACTTATTGATTACTTCTAGTTGACCATTCGCTTGGGGATAATAAGAATATGAGTGTTCTTGATGAAACCCAAGCTTGAGAGACAAATCCTCCATCATCATGTTCTGAAAGTGACCGCCATGGTCAGTGACAATCTCTTTCAGAATACCGAACCGAGTTATAATTTGATTGAATACGAAGTGGGCTATTGTAGCACCATCGGCTTTAACGGTAGGCATGGCCTTAGCCCATTTGGAAAAATAGTCCACAACCACTATGATATGGTGATGCCACCTAGCCAAAGCTGGTTTGCAATCCATGAAATCTACCCCCCACTTGGTGAAGGGGCCGACGGTGACGACCGGATGAATGGGCGCTGGATGCGAGCGTATGTTCCGAGAAAACACCTGGAAAGGGTGACATCTCTTCACAGCATTAACACAATCCTTAAATATGGAAGGCCAAAAATAACCAGCTCGCATAATACACTGGGCTGTAGCAAGCCCAAATAAGTGACTACCACATGCCCTAGCATGGAAATCATTAAGCACCCGCTCCGCTTCTTCGTGAGTTAAGCAATGACGGAGAATAGAGTCCTTTCCTCGGCGATAGAAAGTGTCACCGACGATAGTATAATATTTAGCATGATGTTTTGCACGCCATCGCTCATCTTGTGAATAGTGCGGAGGAAACTTCAAAGTTTGGAGATATACAATGACATCCCCATACCAAGGGTCCTCTGATGAGATAAGAAATAAGTGCTCATCCACAAAGGAATCTTCATGAATGACATCCCCATCAAGTCTCGAAAGGTCTAACATAAGCTCGGCAAACACCAACGATTTCACTGACTTCGCCAAAGCAAAATCGAGATCAAATTCCCGAAGGATAACAATCCATTTATTGTACTTCCCCCCTATAAGGCGTCGTGATAGCACGAACTGAAATGGATTGATATGCGTGACAACAGTGGTGGTTCTAAGCAAAATGTAATGTCATAACCGCTGGACTGAATGAATAGTCGCGAGCGCTAGCTTTTCCACATGAGTATACCTTAGCTCAGCATCTACTAGATTTCGACTAAGATAATAGATGACATGCTCGACAAGCGCATCATCAACCTGAACCAAGACCATGCCAATTGTCTCTTGAGACGCGACCACATAAAGAATAAAGTCTCGTGCGAAGTTTGGTAAACTAAGCACATGGGCCGATACCAAATCTTTCTTAAGGGCGTTGAAAGACTGTTGGGCTCGCTCATCCCAGATAAAAGGTGTGTTCTTCTTCAATAAGCATGTGAAACCTTTGGTAAGATTAGAATAATTTACTACGAAACGACCTAGAAAAGTGGCTCTCCCTTGGAGGCTCTGAAGTTGTAACAAATTACGTGGAGGAGGCAACTGAATTATTGCCTCAACTTTTAGAGGATCGACTCTAATACCCTCTTTCGAAAATATGAATCCCAAAAGGCGACTCGTCCTTACAACAAAGATGAATTTGTTAGGATTCAATTGAATCTTGTATCGTATACATCATTCGAGAATCATGCGGAGGTGCTTGGGGTGGTCCATCCTCTTGCGAGAATGGCCAGCAAGATCATCCAAGAAAACCTCCATAATCTTTTTAAGATCATGAAAGGCATAGGTCATGGCACGCTGAAATGTGTCTCCGAAGTTTTTAAGGCCGAAGTGCATTTTTCAATATGTAAACGTTCCCCAAGGACAAATAAAAACTGTCTTATGTTGATCCTCGGGTTTGATTTGAATTTGGTTATATCCGGAAAATCCATCCATGAAGGAAAACATCTCACTTCCGATGCAAGCATCCAAGATATGATCTATGAATGGTGTGGGGAAGTTGTCTTTTGGACATGCACGATTCAAATCTCTAAAGTCGGTGCATACACGGATCGTTCCCTGCTTCTTATCCACAGGAACGGGGTTTGACACCCATTCGGTAAGGGGAACGGGGTAGATGAAACCAACCTTGAGAAGTTGCTCCACCTCTGCCTTGATAGCGGCTGCTTTCCTACGGTTCACAACACGTAAGCGATGTCGAACTAGTTTAGCGTTGGGATACGTTCTAATCTCATGTTCAACAATGCGGGGGTCTATTCCTTGCATCTCCTCATATGACCAAGCGAAAGCTTCCCGGAGTTCTGTAAATAATTCAGTGTAAATAGCAATCTCTTCATGAGTGCAATCATCATCGATGTAGACATTCTCAACTATTCAGGGAGTACGAGAGATACTGATCGACGTAGTTGGGGAAATGTTAGCCATATTCCCTTCCGCAAAGACATCATGCGATTCCAAAAGAGCCACAGGGTGACCAACCATCTCTGCCAGATTCGTCCTAAACTCTTCTCGTTTGGCGAGCTCGAGTTTGGGAAGGAAATAAGAGCGATGGTGCATATCTTCCCAAGGTCTCTCACTACCACACATGGCCTCCATAATAGATTCATCAGAAGGAAAAGTATCATCGAGGCAATCATGAGAACAAGACAAGTTGGCTGCCCAAACCGACAGCGTAACGGGATCTTCCTCGACTGTCTGGGAAGAAGAGAGATCCGGTTCTGTAGTGGCTTGTTGAATATGATGGTAAGCAAGCTCAGCTACAGATAGTGGCATAGGCATCTCGACATGCGAAATGTTTCCATACGTGGAACTCGTGGACGATAAAGTCCACGGATCATCGAAATAAGAAGTCTGGAATGACATATTGTGCGAAGGAGGAGGTGAATCGTCGGTAATGGTTCCAATAAAATTCACAGGTGCGAAAAAATCATAAGTTCCCATCAATGAAGGGTACATGCTAACACCCACATTCCTAGTTTTTGGCTGAGAATGAGTAACCTGCGGGACTATGGATCCCATGGATGCTGTGGAAGAGGAGTTAACGTAATCTAGCTGATCGATGGTCACAATCTTGCCTTCGTGAGGAAAGCAGATAACTTTGAATACAGTGGATGCGACAGCTTTCATGGCATACATCTAATTCCGACCCAATAAAAGGTTCTAGTCAATGGGCGCATCAACCACCTAGAATTAAATAGGCACAGATTTACCTCCCAAGGAGACAACAAGGGAAGGGACAATTCCATGCGGCTTAAATGAATGAAAGTCGAATGCAGTGAGCGTGGTTCTAGACGCGAGTAGGGGAGGAGAGCCAAGAGCTTTCCAACAAGCCAACGACATTACTGATGCAAAGGCACCTTCGTTAACCATAGTACATTTGACAAAACTCTGAAGGCACACCACCTGGATTTGAAAAGCCATGTGGTAGGGGAAGTGAGGTTGGACATCAGTAGTATTGAACTTGATAACAGTGGGACTTCCCCCATCCTGAACTCCTAACGCACTCAAAAGAGCATGCTTCTGAGAAGGATAGGCTTGCAAAACTTCAAGAGCTGACATGGCACACAGAGTTTGGCCCAAATATTCTACGATGGAGTAGTTGTGGGCAGCTTGAGCATTAGGAATATGTGTAGAGCGCTGAAGAACACCTTTTGGTATACACGGCATAATAGAGGGCTTCTCGATATGCAAGGAATTGTCAGGAGGAGGGGGAGGCTCACTCCCCAAATTGGGTTGTGGTGCATCATAATTGCGCTGATGAGTGGCAACACTAACCTCTGACTGAACCATGTTCACACATCCATAACCACTAGTATTGGAAGAAGACGTTGTCATCTCAGTAGGTCCATAAACGGTGGTGGGAGCATGCGAAGCCATGTTTTGGTGATGAGGTAGGGGATCCTTCAACACAGCTGGGCTCTGTGCCAAGTGCTTCGATGCTTCCTCAATACAAGGACATAAGTGAGTAAGATGGTCTTCCCCATAGAGCTTGCAAGGAAACTTCACCTTACGCCTAGGTTTACGGTCCTCACCAACATTTCTGCCTTCCCGAGGATGGTTGGCATTATCCTTATGGGGGGTATTGCAATTTCTATTGTTATTCCCATTGTTTCCACCCTTACGATTATTTCTCCCCTCTTTCTTACCACTAGGTTGCTGGTTACCCAATTGGTTTGTCGTTTGCACACTGTGTACATCGGATGATGGGGTGGAAGTGGACAAGGTGTGAACCTTTCTGGGAGTAGACTGGTTTAGAGACAAATTCTACATTTGATTAGCTGCCAAATCTATGGGGCGAGTGCTTGCAGATACAACGATGCCATTGACATACGGTCCAGGAACTGACGTGGGCTCATGACGTGTGTGTGGTGCGTCAGGGATGATGTCATACAAAATGCCAGACTGAGAGTATAATAAGTCTAACTACTGGAATTTCAAGATAGCTTGTTCCTCAGTCACAATGCCGGACATCGAAACATCCTTAGCAATGTATGGGAGTAGAGACTTGAGGAACCATTCCAACAGGAACTCTGGAGGATTGTTGGCTTTCACTAATCTCTTCCGTCGACGCCACTCTTAAACGTGGTCAGAAATATGTTTGGCCTTGTTTTGACGGAAGGTAGATAAAAGTTCAGTGCCAGTATGATAGCGAACCAGCAACTGGAAATGATCTAAGAAAACCAAAGAGATCTCATTAAAACCCCTATAAGTGTTTCTAGGAAACTTGATGTACCACTTCGCGGATGCCCCCGTGAGGGTGCATTGAAATAGTCACAATCTAACAGAATCGTGATTCAATGAGTTGGAGGAGCACCAAAGGTGAAATGTCGTGACATGATCTCCCGAGTCCTCACCACCTTTCCCCTCAAACTTAGGAATGTCCAAAGGGAGCTTGGTAGGGTCATGACACAATCGATCATTCATGAGCTTTGAAAGATCTGGAAGATTCAAGTGTGCAAGGAATGGGAGCTAAGGCTGGAAAGCTTGATTATAAGCCCCCATAAAAGGTTGGTTAAACAGAACCGTGTTATACAATGGATCAAAAGCTTGACCATGAGGATTAAATTGCTGATAATAAGGACCTGAAGGACCATAAGCTTTCCCATGGCTATAGGATTGATAACCTCCTCCTGCCTAACCCATTTGAGAGTAAGCAGGTATGTGCGTGTTTTGGGCACCATATTGGGGTGGTGGGTTATACTGGTGGCCCGCACCGACTTTGTTGTAGTAAGGGTTTCCACCATGAGTATGGGGCATATATCTACTATTCATAGTGGGAACCGTATTGTAATGACCATAATGGTATGGTATGTTCCCACCCCCAACATTAGGATTAGCTTGAGCAGTCGCGTGGTGACCAGAAGCATGAGAAGTATTCCCAACTCCAATATTGGTGTGACTAGTAGCAGGGACGGTGGCGTGATGTCCACGTGGATAGGAGATATTCCCACCCCCTACATTAGCATTACTAGTGGCGGAAGTGGACGCAAAAGTATGCAGCATATGTCCACCTCCGTGGTTGGGAGGAGCATTAACATCCGTAAAAGTAGTCCTAGGTTGACGAGTAGCGGCACGTGTATTAGGTGGTGGATGGTGAGTCGTGTTCCGAACAACATTCCTATTAGGTTGGGAAATCCTAGGAGGTGGTCTTCTTCCAACATTAGCATTGTTAGGAGGAACGTGACCAGTCCCCATACTATGTGTGTGAGTGGACAATGTAGTGCCCCCAGTGAGGGTAGTGCCCCTAGTGGGTATTGTATGGATAACACCATTACTAGTGCCAGCGTGACTACCAAACATAGTGGAAGGTTCAACTATACTATGACTAGGCATACCAAAAGAGAATGTTGTTAGGTTGATCGTAGGACTAGTGTCATCATGTAACTCTGGCATCCCATGTCTATAACTGCGTGGAAACAAAGGAACAAACGGATCATCCTGTTCTTCATCCTCGGGTAAGGTTGGCATTTCGTAAAGATAATTATCCAGATTTGAAGGATCAAAAGGATCTTGTTCAAGTGCATTAAGCCAAATAGAACTAGGTTGAGTCTCAGGTGGATCACCTCCCAACGCCTCACGAGGAGTATGGGGTTCGGTAGTATGGTAAACTCTACCTGATGGAGTCAAAGGTTTTTCCTCAGTATCAGAATGTGTAGCAGTCATGACGTCTTGGACGTAAGCCTCGTAAGAATCCAAAGACTCAGAGGGAGCCCTCCGGCGTCCTCTAGCAATACAGCGTGAAACCTTGGCCAACTTTAAACCAGCCAACTGACGGGATCACCGGAGAGTAGGGCTTTGCACCACGATATATCTGGGGAGAATATACAATCAAAACGTCCCCTAAAGGCCAACTATCGATCAAAAACAGTAAATCAAAAGCACACACCTAGAGAAACTACAACCAAGAGCAGACAAACATAGTGGCTAAATGGGCTCCCGACACTAGAGCTGGTATGTCTCGCCTAGGAGAGGCTTGAGACTCCCAAACTATAGCCAGAGGTAACAGAATTAGTTATAGAGACACCCAGGCTTCACTGCGTGTACAGGGTCAAGTCCACTACATAAACACAACTATGTCGTCCAATCCCTATCTGACTCAGGACACAAACAGTATAACCACTGCAAGTAACCTATGCGATACGTAGGTAAGGAAACTATGGTCACCACAATATAACCAATGCTCAAGGGGACAGTCGCAGGTGGGATCCCTCGTATGGGCAAGGTAGCTAATCCTGAAGCACAAGAGGACGAACCTCCAGCACCCCCAGATACGAACAAATCCTGGAAATATCTCCCATATTCAGCCAGTATCAGAGGGATATCCCTTCAACCAACCTCCCGTGACCTCGTGCTTAACTCTGGCTTGAGTAGAGCTTCCTAAGAACACTGATCTATACCATGGATTCCTCCACTCCCTGGTCAGACACCTAATGTTCCATCTAGTAGTCTTGTATTTTTAACTCATAATGATCTATTCCAAGACTCTAAACCTATGCTAGTTGGTGTACCCTATAAATAAAATCAATCTAATCAATTTTAAGAATAAGCGTTAATTTTAATGGCTGTGATTACTCAAGGGATATGATCGTGAAATTAGTGATGTGTAAGACTCAATGGTATGCAAAATCGTCAAATCCTAGACTCATCTATCCAATGAAAACAATGCCCCTAATATGCACAATCAAACCAACAATTTCGAAATAAATACACAAGCCTTTTATATTTCTTTTAATGCACAATCAAAATCTAAATGAAGGCAGAAAGCACTCAATGCAAGATGCAATACATAAAAGCAATTTTTTTGTTTGTTTGTATTTTCTCTTATAAACGAAAGGAAAATGCAAAAAACTATGTGTATTTTTTTGTATTTTTCAATATATGGAAATGAAAAATGCAAGCAAAATCCTACTATCTAGTCACTGAGATGCCAAGGAGATCACTAAGATAACCAGGAAGATACCAAATAGTAAGACTTAGCCAAAGGAATGAGCTCAAAAGGAAAAAACCAACAAGGCTAAATCCAAAGATGGGTAAAAAACCAACAAGGCTCAACCAAGAGAAACGAAGAGTTATGGTCACAACCAAGGCATGGAACAGTCAAGAAATAGGACAACAAAGACTCAGGATCAACCAAAACCAAGCCAGCAACAACCAAAGGTCATAAACCAACAAAAGCCAGAGTTGTACGCTACTGTCGAAGGAATACCTGCGGGTACCCGTGAGCAGTAGAGTAAACAGATGCGGGTATACGCGGGCAGAGCTAAGCTAGCCCGCGGGTGAGGAAAGGTAAATTGGAAAACAGAGAGTCCAATGGCTCAGAAAAATCAAGTTTTCTATAGTGTATCTCAACGGCAGATAAGTGACACAGAGCTTCGACAAACAACAACTCTAATTATGGACTAATGCTCAAAAAATCCCCAAGATGGATGTTTTCCTCAGCGGAGTCACCATTTCTGTGTTGGAGAAAACTCACTATGGCTTGGGGTACACCACAACAGACAGATGACTACGAGAAATCAACTCAATTCTCAGAACTATGTTATATAAATGACAATGCTAAGATAATGAAGAAGATAACCAACCTCGATCCAAATTTTTGATGTAGATCCCCATTGGAGCTTTTCAATCCGTGCACTTGAATTTGCAAATTAGTCTTGACAACCAATATACAACAAGTACATATAATATATAAACGGAATTAACATCATCAATAGCAATGGCCCATGATATAACAAGTAAATGCAACCCAATGTAAGATAAACAACATTTATAACATTAATGGACGAGAATATGAGTATTTCTATTAACAAACAAGAAGAAGTACAAAGTGATATGACCTCTTGCTGGCAACCAATCTGAACCAAGATCTGGTTCAATACACTTGTGCCTCCACCACTTCAATCCTCCATGAATGGAAAACTCAAACTAGATAGGAGTTTGGAAGGTGAACATAAAGGGTTAACAACTACAAGGATCAATGAGTGTAGACTCAAGATAGGGAAAAACCCACTAGAGTTCTCTTGCTATTCTTCCCCCCCCGTCCATAAGCCATATGTGTTCAATATATAGTCCTCTCAAATGTAATTAAAAGGACACATCGAGATGTTACTTGGGAAGATGGAGAGCCAAAGGTCACCCAATGATTGCTTTTTGGGAGTAAAAAGTAATAAACTAGTGATTTTTACCATTTTACTTGATACTCGTGGGCTATAGTGATGCAACTCGCGTGTACGTCTGCTATAATGATGCAACAAGCGGGTCAGAGGAAAAATGACGAAAAAAATATGTCTGAAGGATATAAAGTGAATCTAAGTCAGTGAAATGGATCCTACAGGCCAAAGAATGCTGATGCTCACAAGGTGGAATATTACGTTGTAACATGTATCCTTAGGTCCTTCTAAAGCTTTCAAAAACTTATCCTTTTGACTATGATCCTTAAGGAGTTCAGTTGCATGCACAAGGACTTTAGTATTATTTAACCAATTACCCATGTCAAGCTTTGAATCAATTTTTTCAAGAGGATTTATTACCTTAGGCACAAATGGAGTTGCTTTGGTTGATGTGGAATGATCCTTTCTCTGATAAGTAGCTCCCTTAAATCTAGCATCCATCATTTGACTGACCTGTTCTGGTGAAGGTTTCTCTCCATAGTTTTTTGTAATGAATTCCTTTTCTTAGCTATGTTCTATGGATTGTTTCCAATGCTGATTAGATAGGTGGCAGGTTTGTCCTACCAAATTTATAAATTATGGCTCGCTTGATTTTGCATCTTGATTACTGGTTTCAGGAATTCCTTGTTCATTAACTTGGCTAGCTATATAACAAGTGGATTCCTGATGAAACTGATCACATGGCCTGCAATATGGAATGGGATCATCTACCATGTTGGCTAATTCTAACTGATTTGAAACTCGTGGCTCATGAAAAGGTGCTTTCTTATGATACACTTTATTTTTGTTATGTTGAAAATTCCTTGGTGCTTGAGGAGCATGGGCAACATGATTTATTTCCATCATAACCAACCTATTCTGAATGTGATTTAGTTGAGAAGCATGATTGGCCATTTGTTGATTCTGATTGGTTACCAAGGTATTTATCATTTCAGACATTTCTTTCATGGGATCCTTGGATGACTCTTTATCTTCTGAATCTACCGCTTTACCCTTTGACTCTTTATGTTTGTTGTATGATGAAGTATTTCTTGTAAATCCTAGTATGCTGGACTTGCCTGCATTCTACATATTTTCCTCAATCTTAATAGCCATTTCTTGAGCACTTTTACGAGAATCAGGCTCTTTATCTCTTAGCTGATACCTCATATCACCATTGAATGCTTCAATGTAATAGATGAGGATTGAGGCATAAGAGGGCTTAATATATTTATGAAGATTTGTAATTAAGTCCCTAAACTTCTTGTTGAATTCTTCTACTGTTTCATTCTCATTCTTTTTAATGGCGTGGAGAGTTGCTCATTGATATCTTGGTTTTTCCTTCTCTCCCCATTTTTCTTTAAAACCAGTTAGAAATTCATCAAGAGTTTTGTATGATTTATCACTTAAGTCCAAGTACCAATCTCCAGCATCATCCTTTAAGGAAAGGGAAAATAACTTCATTTTGACATCATCATGATTGCGAGCAGGTGCATTACACCAACTGACTAAGAGTCTTGAGAACTTATGTAAATGAGGCTTAGCTATGACAGTGTTGTTTCCTTGAAAAGTTGGAAGTTTCTTTATAGCATCATCAGGAATGGCATGTGGTTGACTTGCTATCCGAGAAAAGTCAAGGGGCTTGAAAAAATCCGTCATTTTTTCAGAAGGAATATTACCAAACAAGTTGTGGATATCTGAGATAGACTAAGACCCTAAATTTTCAAGGATTCTACGGGAATCTGTCTATTCAACCTCCTTCTATAATCCCTTTTAGGCTTATGAATGAGATCGATTATATTTTCAGAATTTATTCTAGTTGAATACCTTGAAGGGTTTAATGACAGTGGAGTCGCCAGATGGATTGAGTGAAATTTTACTTCATTAAACCAGATCTATCAATTTTTTTTTTTTTTTATCTTTATATTTTTTTTTTTTATTTTTGGAAGTTAAGTTAAGTTAAGTCAGACCAGGGAATAAAAATATTTATCCCTGACAATGGTGCCAAAGAGCTGTTGTCGCCGGAAAACACACATGGGGAAGTGTGGCAGAAATCTTCAAGCCACAAAGTGTGTCCTTGGGGGAAAGCCTTCGAGTAAAGTACTATCACTTGAATCTTGACTTCTCCGTTTAGGAAAACTCCTAATGAGGCCAAGGGAGGTGGACCCTAAAGTTGCTAAGGTTGGTTAAGCTAAGCTAGTTAAGTGGATGAATTAGTTTTTTAGGAGTTTTTCAATAATGATAAAACTGACATAAGAGATTTGCAATATAACTTAAATTATAGCAGCATAAAGATCTAAACAACATATAAATTGAACATGATTAACAAATCATTCAACACATGATAATAATTAAAAATAATATGCAATGATAAATAAAGAGACTAGTGCTGAAGAAATGGAGTCGAAATTGTAATGCTGCTTTTAATGTTGGAATAGAAAATATTGTGCAAATGTTCTTGGTCAATTTTAAAATTAATGTGGTAATGAGTTTTTTATTATGGTTGAGGGGATCTCCAATATACCCTAAGGTACTGGAAACATGTCTGGATTCTAGCAAGGTGGCTTCTCACTCAGACATGTGGGATGGATTGGAGTCTCTGGGTGGTATTCAACACTACAGCAAACGAGCGTGTAGTCTAACGGTGTCCCAAGGTCGCTACCCAATAGTTCTCGCATCCTTTGATAAATTTTCCCACACTATGCCAAAAAAATCGATATGTCGGATTTTCGTATATAGGTGGTTTATTGGGGAATGTTAATCCTATTACTAGTCATTTATTCCCTTTCTGATGTGGTCAACATGTTCAGACTGAGATGCAGTGACCACAAAGCATATGGGGAAAAGCCTTGTTTATTTTAAAATATTTTTTGAACACAAATTTTACATTTTAATGCCCCAAGAGTCTCTTTTCGGGCCAGTACTCGGGCAAGCCCTTATCCTGAAACCTTACTTCGGGAAATCAAGGGGGTGTTTTGCAAAGTAAATAACTGAAAAGTAAATTTATTCTAATTACTACACTACCGAGGTAGTGGGTTAGTATCCGAATTACTTTCTTGCAAAATATAAACAATATTGTAGCGAAAAAAGTATATGGTCCTCAAAAATAAAACAAAATGTTCCTACGTCCGGAGTGTGTCAATGGCCCAATATTTGGATTGGACCAAGACGTTAGATTTTAATCTACCTGGTTAATTTTAATTTAATCTAATCTAATGTGAAAATTTGTTTAAGTTTTTGAAAAATGACAACAATCACAAAAAATTCCGAACCGACACTAATCCCCCCTAGGGGGATGAAAGCAAGCTATGTGAGCTTACTTCAAAAATACTTTTTATTACCAAATTACAATACACTGGAAATATAGAACTCCTCTTTCTCCTTACAGATTTGGAGAAAATAGGTTACAATGATAGAAGTAAAGTAATGGGGGAGAAGTGAGGTTCAAAGGAAGTTTTGGATCATCCTAAATGGTTGAAAATTGTGCTTAAGAACCCTTGACCTATTGTCACAGTACAAAAACCAACAAAACTTATTAGTCCAAAAAGTGCCCAAAATCACTTTAAAAGTGTTTTGAGCAATAGTAAAAAATACTAAAAAAAACAAAGTTAAAAAAAAGACTAGTTATCTGCAAAATTGAACTAAGATGGAATGGCTAAAAAACCACCTTCTTAGGGTCTTGGACAACCTTTAAAAGGCATCCAATGAAGCACTAAGATGCTTGATGTAAACTTTAAAAAACTTTAAGAAAAGAAATCATTAAACAATCCTAAGAATTTAACTTGGAAAATTTATTTAATGACTCTTTTCAAACAAGACCCAAACTATGAAATGAAAATTTGAAATATATTGGATCTATGCATATAATTTCAGATCTGATTTTTGATAAGAAAGTCAAGTAGATCAGATCTGAAAGTTATACAAAACAAGGTAACCAAGAAGAATTTTTCTTATATAAGAGAGAGAGAGCAAGGATAAGGAAATTTGTTGCCAAATATCAACCAAGGAACTCTTCTGTGGGGTACCGAGGGACAATGTCTTAAGATGTTTTTGGAAATGTGGTGGATTCAAACTTGATCCACAAATCCTCCAAGCCTAGTAACCCAAAATCAATAAATCAACTAGCAAAAAAACTTGAGATCTGATAATAGCATATGAATACAGACTAAAATAACATGCACATAAACTTATGAAACAAGTTAGATCTAGATCTCTAAAAATATTTATCAAAGTAGAAAAAGCAAGTAAGCTTACTTACATTAATCTACCTCAAACAATTAAGGAACCCAAATACATCAAGTAGATAGCAATAAATTGAAATGACACAAGTTACCTCATTTTCTCATGACAATGTTGATCCACACATAGAAGTACCACACAGTTATCCTTCAAAGCTTCTTTATTAGCAAAATGAACAAATATAGTAATCGCAATATGGCAAACCTCCTCTCAATCCAGCTCTAACTAGTTTGGAATGAGAGAGGTGCGTCATACTTATAGAAAAGACAAGGAGGGAGGGCACACTAGTTGAGGGAGAGTGGAGTGAGTGATGGAGAAATAGGTGGCGCAAATAGGGCTTCCAACTCCCACCTATTTGGCTGCCCAAACAACCCAAAATCAGCCACAAAACGCAGCTATAAATCATCTGGAATATTCCTTAAGTCGTGGGCCACTCCTCCTGGGGGAATGCGCCCACCTTCATAGGAGCCAGTCCCACTTATTTCGCTTCACCAAAAATTTACTAAATGCCTTCTTACATTCCCAAAAAAATAGTTTGTCCAAAATCCCATCAATTTTGGAATTTTCTCATTTTTTGTTTTTTTGCACTTTTTTTACTTTTTTTTGGGAGTTTTGCAAAAAGATGAAAAATAAAGTGCTAAAGACTATGGAAAGTGGGTTTAGGGCTAATGTGGGTGGTCTGGGTTAGAAAACAAGCACCCCCATGGCCAAAACAACCCCTAGATCATGATTTTATCGTTTTTTTAATTTTTTGACCAAACCATTAAAAATGGTTTGTTTTTACGGAAAAATAAAATTTTCACGGAACTTAAAAAAAAACCTAGGGGGACCTAATATATGTTCATACGACTCAAAAAATATGCCTAGCATGGTTTAATACATTGAAACATAGACTCTAATCACTTCCTAAGGCTTAAAAATTACGCCGACCACCCCAACTTTGGAGGATTTGAGTGAAAAACTCAAAAATGTTAGTCGTTTATTCAACAACCAATAATTTCCAAGGAAAAAAAACACTCTGGGCTAGTCGAATTAATGTTTAATTCCTAGAAGCCGAGTCTTTTACAAAAAAGGTACCATGCTAGCACATTATTACAAAAATTCCTTGAGGGGGAATGAACATGTGGTACAAAAGTAAAAGGGGCCTAGAAGGCCCGATGGACTTCAAAACTCTGATGAATTGTTCAAGTCTTTGCCGGCTCACTTGAAATCCAACTAAGTAAGAATTAGTAGGCAACATCTGGCTCCATCTAGGGACACGTGCTCTAATTGATCTTTAATCATAAAGAGTATGTGAGAATTCCAGAATCTGTGGTTCCTGCATGAAATTAAGACCCATGAGCATCATATATATATAAGAAACCAAATGAAACAACTAAGTCATAAATAATGTACATAAAAAAATATAATACAAAAGAGAATATGGTACAACAATAATATACAAAAGTAATGTACAAATAAGGGTTTAGAAAAATCCTGATAGATAATGCCCCTATGGGCATCCGAGGTTGTTGTTGAAGAACAAATTCAGCAACTGGCCATTCACTGGAAGAGTCAGTTTATCTCCATCCATGTCATTTAGATAGAAATAATTAGCACGAGCTGCGTCACAAATGATGTATGGACCCTTCCATAAGCTGTCGAATTTCCCATGCATGCCCGGATTCTCTCGTCGTTTGTCCCATAATAAAACTGTATCACCAATTTCTAAAGGCCTTGGTCTAGCAAACTTGTCAAAGGTCCTTTTAACTTTATCTTGATTTCTTGAGCACTGGTCTCTTTATTTATCATTGCAGATTGTTTTTAATTATTATCATGTGTTGAATGAATTGTTAATCATGTTCAATTTATATGTTGTTTTAGATCTTTATGGTGCTATACTTTAAGTTATATTGCAAATCTCTTATGTCAGTTTTATCATTATTGAAAAACTCCTAAAAAACTAATTCATCCACTTAACTAGCTTAGCTTAATCAACCTTAGCAACTTTAGGGTCCACCCCCCTTGGATTCGTTAGGAGTTTTCCTAAATGGAGGAGTCAAGATTCAAGTGATAATACTTGACTCGAAGGCTTGCCCCCAAGGACACACTTCGTGGCTTGAATATTTCTGCCAAACTTACCCCAGGTGTGTTTTCTGGCGGCAACAATTCCCTCCAGATCCAGCTCACCAATGTCCATATCATCCCCTTCTTCTTCAACCTCCATGTTCTGTTGAGTCAAGATATGCTCCACTGCCCTTGTCTTCGGTTGATCCTCCTTGCTCTAATGTATTGTCTCCAGCCTTTCCTCTCTTTGCTTTTGCACTAATGTACCCTGATCCTTCCAGTTCTTGGGTTGATCCTCTACCACTTCAAATGGGTTTGAGATAAAGGGTTTTTTATGCACGTTTGAGACTTCCTGTCTTCGGTTCCCCATTTTCCTTGATGGGCCCTTAGTAAACCCTTGCTCATCCACCTATTTCTAGTATTTCAGCTGAGGGGGAGGGATATTGTGAGGGAAATCCCAGAAAATATGTCTGTACACAAGGCAACAACGACATCAAAATGGGATCTTCTTGTAATCTAAAGGTTGCAGCCAATCTTCATCCTCCCAATTCAGATTGATAGCCTCTGGGAGATCCCTTGAAAGATACATGTAGATGCAGATCCAAGCATACGCTGTGTATCTTTGGACCTTAGTTTGCTCCGATATTTTAATGAAATATCCAAGAGTATTACCAATGTCCTCCAAATTTCGAGATCCCAATATCCCCCTGGAACGGAGTACAAATGAATCCAGATTGGAGCAATTCTCATATCCTCCTTCTCCAGACATAACCTTTCTTTCTAGGGCCAGAGAAAAAGACCTGTCAAGTAGAAAAATATGTCCCCTCGTCCATCACATGATTTCAATATTCAATCCCGATAAAGCTTATGGTGAAGAAACCCTTGGAACCTAGATGCATATCATAGTGTCTGTGTGGTATCTAGGTAGAGTTTATCCACCAAATTAGGGCTTTTTCCGATGGGAGTATCCCCACAAATTTTCCAATTAGGGCGTGATCTTTTATATACTGAATGCGCTCCCTTAAATTATTTGACTTGATCTTCATGGCAGGAAACTAATCCAATTTGGGTATGCATTGTCCAGGGGGCCTCTCCATGGGATCATCCCTCGAGTCCCTTCGGGCATGTTCGACCCTTCTCCTCCCATTTCTGCTAAGGGGATCTCAAAATTTCCAACTTGAACCTTGATAGCCTTACCAGTAGGGGAGGAGTTCCCTCCTCCCCCCATCATCGCAGCCATGGATCACCGTCAACCTTCCTCCTCTGTTGGTTGTCGTGAGCTTCGATCCAAATTAGTTGCGATTACTGCAGAAACCCTAGCAATATTGCAAGCATCCCTCCCCAATGACAACTATTCCTCATGTTATTGTTGGTATTTGATAGCATCTAGAGTTGAGTATTTGGAGTAGGTCTATGTTCTAGTCCCGCATCACTTATCAAATCCAACAACCGATGAACCCAATGCCCGATTGATATAGGGAAATTAAGACACATTCACTATATAAGAAAACTTCAATAGCCCAAAATATGAAACTAATCAAACTAAATCCAGCTACCCAGTTGTAGAAAACTCATTCTATAACACTAACACTCATGCATCCTTCTTGAGAAAACCCAATGCCCGATATAAGGCTATCCAAGCTTCAAAACACCCTCGTAATCTATGAAAAAACCTCTTAATATTAACAAAAATCCAATAAACCACATGAAGAAACTTTACTCTAATACAAGGAAATACAAATTCCCCAAAAGAAAAATCCAAATCCTAGTTCAAGAAATTTTCGTTATGCTAGTGGAAACCTAATGCCCATTAATTTAAAGCTCAAGTCTTCTAGTGATTCTGATATAATGTCGATAGATCGTAACCCAGTTGCAAATGTTATATAACGAGAAATGAAAATCGAAGGAAAAATAATAATTGAAACCAACCTTTGAGGATTGTAGCACAATTTTTCCATATCAGTAACAACATCTTGCTTGCACTACTCAGGTTTACAGTTGATGTGGTCCTCTTGATCTCCTCCCTTGGGGGCCTTCAAAGGAAACTAGACACCCTCACTAGCGTTTTTAAGCATAGACAAATGATAGTAAAACTCTAAGTTGTAAGAACACTATATTGAATTTCCATTTCTTTTTCAAAGGGAACAAGGTGGAGATCACTACAACATGCACTTTCTTGGGGTCTAATTCATAGAACCTAGATTCAACATGAAACCTGCTACCCAACCCCAAAACAATAAGGGGTATGTCAATAATACTCTAGTTTTAACCCTTGAATCATGATACTCTAAACCATGTACATAATGTAATGAGGTGGTCTATTTGTCAGGGTGTCAAGCCAAGTGGGTTGTATTATAATGACCCTATGTTGTAAAAACGTTTGGCATTGTAAATATCCCTAATGCATAAAGAGATAGGATTTTGGTAAGCATGATATGTTTCAAAGAAGCACCATGTGGACATTACCATGGTGTGCTTAAGTCATGTAAAACCATGTATAAAAAGGGAATATATCAATATAATATCCATAAAAAAGTTTCTTGAGGAGAAACAAGGGAGCTATGACGCCACAAGAGGGTAAGACATAAGGGGGCAGAATTACACCAAAACAGTCATAAGTTCCATTATTAAGTAGTCAAATAAATAACAGTTGTCTTGCACATGGCTTGGGCCTTGAAGGAGGAAACTGGTGATAATATTAAGGGAATACCTGATCTATTGATGGTCATGAACTCAGGGAAAGCTAGCATACATCGGACCAAGGGAGAAAATGTTAGAAGTGGTAGAGTAAACTCAATTGGATGGTAACTATTTTGGCAGCCATAATAGGTGCACACCTTGTAGACCCATATGTTGACCTAAAATGCTTTGAGCATCTTTTCTTTGATGTGTCTAAGAATATAGTAATCCCTAAGGAAAATGATGAGCCTATTTGTGGTAGCTTGAAGAATGGATTAAAACATAAGCAAATACGTCCTTCAAAGCCTGCAATCATACTTGTAAAACATGATCATTAATTCACCACTTAGATGTTGAAAGAGGATTGCATTACTAACATCAAGCAATGGTTGGGAGAGAAGTTTTATTTCAGAGATGTAGAGTGTCTTTATAGCCCTATATATTGAGTATGTATTTGAAGCAATTATTACAGTCATGGATGACCTTATGTATGTAAAGTTTGGCTCTTATGGTAGATTCAGAGAAGGGGATCAACAAATCTAAGAGACCACCCAACCAATATGAGCTCTCGAGCTCTCACATGTAGATTTTCACATGGAGCATGTACTCTCATCCTTCTCTACTCATATGCTAGCCTTGGAGACCTTTGTTGGGGCATGTTTGTGACTTTTTATGGGCTGCTTACACCTTGTTTCTTGGATAGTTGATGGCAAATATGTTTTGAAGGAATATTTTATTTATTTAGTGGAGGATTCTATGTAGACATATCCTCATGGGAAAGCTACTATATGGGCATTTCACCATGTTTGGAGATTCCTTTTTACTGTCCACCTTCTATGCTAACTTGGACTAGCGCTTGTTGTTGGAGGTCTTCTATTATGGATCAATCATCCTTTATTGTGGATCTATGACTTGGACTAGCACTTGATCTTGGAGGCCTTATGTTGTGGATCTATAATCCTTTTCAAACTTGGGGTTATTGGACAAATGGGGAACAACATGTTAGAAATGTGTCATGTAGCAAGGGGACATACTTTGAAATCAAAGGTGGGGTTTTCTCCAAATACACTTTGAGTACAAGAATGACTTTGAAGACAAAAATGACAAGGGCACCATACTTCTTCTCTAGCCAATAAATTTGGCATTTCAAATATGTGGGACATGATTCTTTTTCTCTAAGATCAGTTTGCATCCTTCTTCCTATCATTTTGCAAATGAACAAGGAAGACTTGTGATGTTAAATCCAGGTAAAAATTTGATATATCTATGTCATTGGTGATCATGATGCATAATTTAGAGTGTTATCAGGGGTTAAAAATATGTTGATGTTATGAGGTGGAATGTATTGTCAATGATGATTCATATCCCAGATTTGTTACTATAGGATATTGCCAGAATTGAGTTGGGTGCTGATTAGAGAGAAACGATATTGTTATGTTGCCTCTTTTACCTTTGGTTGTTCTCTCCAAGCCTTCCTTGAGATACTCCTTGGATGTGCTATGCTGAACCCCAAACCTTCTGTTGTCCTCCAAACTGCACACCAGCAACGAAAATCTTTCGAAAGCTGTCTCTTCACTACAAGTGAGAGAGGTGTGGCCTTCGGGGCAAGTAATGAGCCAGGTACTGTCACCTGAATCCCAGCTCCTCCGTTTAGGCAAACTCCTAACGAAGCCAAGGGGGGTAGTCCCGATAAAAGAGTTTCACTAAGGATCTAGTATTTATAGTGTTTTTTGGTGTTGTGATGCGGATGGGTGTTGTTTAGGAGTTTCTTGAGAATGAGAGACACAAAAATATTTTAAATGAGACCAAGATAACGCAATCCACGTTGCAACAGAAGATAAGAGATACACTTGGACAAGAAATAAATCACTCTTTATGCAAATTAAAACAAATACTCCAATATTGATATTTAAGCAAATAAAGTATATGATAAAGAACCAGTGCCTTATGGAGTCAAAAATAAAAGTGATCGTAAAAATGCTTGATACAAGTGTTTGAAATAAGAGTTTGTGAGAACGTTTTGCAGCTTATCTTGGTAAATTTAAGATTTTAGTAGTCTTGATTATTATGGCTAAGAATAAAGGTATCAAAAGGAGTGGAACCTTATCCAAGAAAAACACTGGCAACCTTAGGTGATAGGTTGGGAGCACCCGGATTGCAAAGATGGCAAGTGTGCTTGCGGCTTGACTGCCCTCGAGTCTGACAGTGGATTCCTGACACCACCTCTTGTAGGAAGAACTCAGTGATTTTGTCTTGGTTGGGGTTGTGGGTAAATTTTTAATTAATGTTATCACTTGTGAATTAACAAGTCTTCCACCTTTCTGAGTACTAGCCCAACCGTTTCTGGTTGGCAGAGCATACGGGTGTAGGACGAAAACCAGGATAAATTAATTAAAGGGAAGTATGGGTTGAAAATTTTATTATTAGAGCACTTTGTTCAACTCTTCGACAGAGAGCGCTCTTGACTTGATCTTATGATCACAGTTCAAGAGACTTGCTAATTAACAAATGCCTAATGCAAGGAAAGATGCAAGACTAAAAATGCCCTCCGATAGAGGGTGCTCTTGACTTGGATTTGGTCAAGTTCAAGAGACTTTGGTTCGTTTTAAGAAGCAGATAGTAGTTTGTAAAAGCAATGTACTTCAACTTGAAATGATTAAACCATGTAATACGTGAAATATTGCTAACAATATACTTGCAAAATAAAATGAAGCTTTGAATAAATCTAGTGTTCTACCACACAAAATATAATCTAATAGGTGGGATCAATCTCCGAACAAGATCAACCACTAGAATCCACCAGTCTTGGAAACCTTCCAGCTAGTTGGATGTCCACAAGAAGCTGATGGGGGAACGAGAAGCTACCAAAAGACTATGTGGCCTTTGGCATACAATCCCAAAGTTAGCTATTCTCTATTCAAGGTTTGGAAGAGAAAATACAAGATAATATTAAACGAAAAATAAATCTAATCTACCCAAGAGTCTCTTTCAGGTCAAAGACCGTACTTGGGAGAGCATGGGGGTAAGTGAATCGGAAAATATAACAAAAATAACTTAATGAAATGAAAACTAATCGAAGAGCATATAATGGATCTAAACTAGAAAATCAAACCACTCAAATGAAGACTACAAGACTTCACCAAATGGGGGAAGTGGGTGTGGGGGCTTAAAAACCCCACTTGCAACTTTTATTATGAGAGTACAATTGCCCTTGGGAATGAAACCCTTGTAGGGACTTTAAAATAAATAACTTGGAAACTATTTAAAATAAAATCCTAAGAAATATTACAAAGGATAATACTAATCTCTTTGTTTTGATTTGTCCCTTTGTTTCTTGATGGCTTCTTGTATTAGAAGTCTCCTTCTTTCACAAGAAAAGATCTATCACGAACAAATAACTCCAATACCCATTCGACGTTAGGAAATAAAACAAAACTTGAAATTCGAACTAGATCTAACACTTGGAAAATGAAACTAGATAATGACAAAGCATGAGATCTACAATAATGACTTTGCAACAATGTAAACTAACTATTAAAATTTAAACAAACTACCTACCAACTAACTAAGTATGAGATCTAATACTAACTACTTCTAACACTTTTGCTGTTTTTTTTTTTTTTTGTGTGTGTGTTTTAGGGCTAATGTGGAATGGGACGAGAGGGAGGAGAAGAAGGAAGTTTGGAGAGGGACGAGAGGGATGGAGGAGGGACAAAAAAGAGAGGGACGAGAGGAGGTAGGCTAGAAAAGAAGAGGAAAGAGGCACTAAATGGAGGTGAAATGAGAGCTAAAAAAGGGATGGGCGAATGGAGAAGAGAAGATGAATAAAATGGGACGAGGGCTAGGGTTTTGAAGGTTTTCTAGGGTAGACGAGAGCAAATAGAGGGAAAAAATGAATGGGAAGAAAGGAAAAAACTAGGGCAAGGAGGAATGGACTAGCAAAACAAGAGTAAATGGTTTTCAAGTGGAACACTTGAGGGTTTGAAAACACTGTCTTGGAAATCCTCCGGTTAACCAGTGATATGCCGACAACAAGTGTTGAAGAGAGCACAAGGGAGCAAATCCCAAGCTATTCCCCAAGGTTGAAGGAACTTCAACCTTATGGCAAACTAATCTATGGCTTGAAAAGACAAACAAACAACCTTGAATCAAGATCTAGAAAGGATAGAAAGGGCTTAGCAGTTCAATACAAAAGGTTCAAGGAGAAGACAAGATGGCTTGAAGAAAAGAAGCCTAAAGTAACCGAGTTGATTTTTTAAAAGAATTTAAGAGATGGAACCTCAGATTTAGGCTTTTTGCCAAATCCCTTAATGCTTGAGATTGACTCTAGAAAGATCCTGAAGCACACACAATTTGTTAGAAAATGTAGGCCTTTTGAAGAGATGAAAGATGCAACCTAGCTCAAATCTCTCTTCAAACCTGTTGGATCTGCACAAGTAATCACTCATAAACACATCTTGATCATAATAGTATGCATAATGAAAGTGAGATTAGAATAGTATAAGTATTTCCAACTACAGTCTACTCCTTCTAAATCACACTTAAACCAAACATAAATGGACAACTTGTATTCAAATGCCCATCCTATGGGATTAAGAAAGCCTTCTAAGCAAATTATAGATCAAAATATGAGATTATAAGCAAATAACAAGAACAAATTCACCTTGATATTATGAAGACATTTCCATGAAAAGCATTTGACAACACATAGACCTCCAAAGTCACTTTATTTCCTTAAGCCAATGGCTTTGCAATCACAAAATGGCAGAGTAACTTTACATCCAAAAATCCATGAGATAATAACCTCGAAGGGCCTCTCTTTATAGTAAAACTAGATGCCAAAACCCTAGGTCGAATTGGCATAGACATGTAGTTCAAATTCCAATAAACACCAAGTTTTGGAGCTAATTCGCATGACAACTCGCCTTAGTTGGTAGGTGAAATAGATAAGTGGCAAAACTCGACTTCATGTGGTAGGTATGAGTGAATAGGTGGCAAGACTCGACTCTGTTGAGGCATGGGAAGTATCACCCACCCAATAAACAATCTACAACAAGGCTTAACGTGAGCTAATGAGGAATGATGTGAGGATTGGAGGAGAGTGCGAGTTAGTTGGTAGAGGAGATGTGGAGTGGTGGTTGGTGCTAATTCGAATGACAAAGGAGATCCAAGCTTGGTGATTGGGTGAGTCATGAGGGCGCCCACTTTAGACATAAATGCAAAACTACCAACCCATTTACCAACTGACAACACACTAAATCGAATTTTTGCATGGAGAGGGCGAATTAGCTCAAGTGGATAATCTTTTGGTGACTGGATAGTTGACTGGAATCACTTGGAGTTGATTGGAATCCTCATAAATGTCTATTGCCATGTCATTTAGCCCTTTATTTTAATCAAATTGATTAATTTTGGAGAGATGTGGATTATCTCCAAAATATTCAATTTTATTATTTTAATTAATAATTTCTCTGTAAATGACTTTTTAGAGAAAATATTAATTATGAGGCTGAATTGACATCCGAAAGCTGGGTTTAGCTGCTCCATGGGTCATGTGTGATTTTTGGCTTATGAAACAAGCCATCAAACACTAAATTCGGACCCTGGATGACTGATATATTACAGACTCAAATTTCTCTATTTAAACTATAGAGAAATTTAATTAAAATTTAAAAATAATTAAAAAATTAAAAACCCCAATTCCGACGCGTCCGGTAAAATTTTTTCGAAATTTTTTCTGGCGGTCCTAGAGACTTAGGACATGACCAGAACCTATTCTAATAGTGTCTAGTAGGTTTATACATTATAGTTGGGCCCTAATAACTCCCCATGGCAAAAATTTCCAAAATCGGGCATTCCAGCTTTGGAGGAAGCAGGAGAAAAACCAAGAGATTATATCTCGCCTGAAGCAAAGTATAATCTGACGGTGAAAAAAATCCCTGGAATACCTTAGTTGTTTAACCCATTCATGGGGAACCGAGCCACTCAGACCCTACTAGCACACTTTATTACAAACCCCCATGGGGCCATGGTCATGTTGACTCAAAAAACAAAACTGGCTAGACCCAAATATATGAAACCCAGATACTCTGGAAGTGAACACTGATGTGTTCCAACACCGGCGGCTCAATAAAGTTTCAACTATTGTACAAATCAGTTGATAACACCTTCAATATTAGTGCTCTCTTTAGGGATGCTTCAACTTCATCATGTCTCTTCATGTTTTCAACATCTAAGACACTTTCACATGGGCTGCTAGATTTCATTTAGGACACTGCACTTGCTCACAATGATGATCCCAATGACAATGTCCACTTGTCATCACTTCAACAATCCACTTGTTCAAGGGTCTTCTTCCTCATATGTCTTCATGTTGATATCAATGTGCCTTTGTCATTAACCTACTTTCCATGTCATCTATAATGATTTCCATCAAGTCTAGTCATCATCATTGTCTCAGCTAATTTGCCACATCATCTTGCCACTATCCATGTCAACAACCTTTTTCATTAATGGCTTCAGCCTTGACATCAATGACAACCTTTCTCATTTGCTCAATAATGTGGACCAATATATTTACCTATAAGAAAATACATCCACATGAAGGAATGTACTTCCACATGTGATTATGAGATAATTGAAGCACAACCTTCAGCTGTAAGATGAATTTTTGAGACAAACCCCATTCAGAATCTTCCAATATATAATAGTTGCCTAACTGCATTGTCGTCCAACTAGCATAGATCCATATTTATCCAAAGGGATAAAAAAACTTGGGGTGAAAACTTCAATGTGGTTAAACAGTCTTGGAGCATGCAGAAACACTAACATTTGCAACTCAAGTGTTTTGTTCCCTCTCAGCACTTAATCGATCCGGGGTTAATATGGATCTATGCTAGTCTTAATACAGTAAACTGTAAGAGTAATTAAATCTCTACCTTCTTTTTATTAGCATTATACACAAGTAAAAACATATCTTCCTCACCCCAAGAAATAGAAAGTTCCTGTTAATGCAATAAATAAATTGGAGCATGAAGATTTAGGTTTCCAACATTCTATGTCCCTAAAAATTCCAAAACCTCACAAAATGGTAGACATGTTGGGCTATCATCTAGTCAGAAATAGATGCATAATAAGCAATGAAATCACTCTGGAATGAAGTTCAAAACCCAGAGAACATGGTCCTAATGAATCACAGATAGTGAAAGGTGCTTTGTAAAGTGCTAAGTTGGAGTTATATCTATAATAACCACCCACATCCCAAAAAACCAAGCCCTTGGAGCTATTGTGGTTGAAAGCGATAACAGCGAAGAAAACCTCCCCCACAACCGTTTAGTAAAAAAAGGATGCTCACTGTTGCAAAAACTTGTTAATTCAATACGATGCCCATTATGGGAAAAACCTGTTAATTTTGTATCTAAGGATGGCCATAATTCATGGGGTTAATATTTGGTTTTTGTTTCTATAGAGAGAGGCCTGTCACCTAGGCCTTCTCAGACTCCCTTACATATTGTTAACACAAACCTTTCCAGCAAATAAAACTCTAAAGGTCACTATCAAAACTGTCATGAATGGAATCTATGGTATGCACATGTGGTATACAAACAAGAACACTAATTGTTGTCATTCCCATACCAATGCCTGTACTGCACTGTAAATTTAATGGAAACTCTTATTTCATACCAAAAATATTATCCTCAGGGATGAATGGTGAAACCGCTATAATAACATGAACAAACAAAAGCTACAGAATTGGGCTTGGAATTTGACATATATGTGGCTGTCATGAGCCATTTTAAAATATATTTTATATTCACATTTTTTTACAACATATTGAACTATAGGCTATATTTTTTAAACAACAAAATGGCATTGATCTACTTTGCTAATACATTTGAACATGCAACTAAGTACTAATTTCACTTGGTTAAATGAGCTATATAATGGAATCTGTTAGCACCGAAATGGATTTCTCAAATCACCAAATTCCATTGGGATCACTTATCAGTTATCATTGTATCAGAATCATTTGTTGGTATATTATGGGATGGTCTGGTTGGTTAGTCCAACATTCATGAGTGTTGCTGCTCAAGAATCCAGTTAAAAGCATTAGAATTGTTTCCAATCAATGGAAAGCCTTAGTTTTGGCATTTCCAATCATTGGTGATAATTTAGCATGGAAGGTCAGTGTTGGTTCTCAGGTCAGAATTGGGATGTATGCCTTATGGGTTTTAGTAACACCAATTTCATTCCCGATACATTGATACAACACTTACAAGGACTATTTCTTTACACATTGAATCAACTAGCAGATGAAGAACAATCAGGTATCTGGAAACAGAACTGGTTGATTACTAAACAGTTGGACATAGATGGTGCATTTGTCGATACATGGATTACTTACATTGTAGAATTAAGAAATACGCATATAAGACTGAAAGAGGAACCGTATGAGCTCATTTGGAATAAGAAAGTCTGGTTGTTATTATTCTGCTAAATTAGGTTATGAAGTTCTATTGGCTCCTCAAGGAATGGAGTTCATCTGGTGGTGGTCAAAGATTGTAAGTTGAGTGCATCTAAGTCGTCAAAAATATTTATGTGGTTAACACTTACGAACAGGGTTCCTACTAGGTACTTCGTCCAAAAGAAGAATAAGCATGAACCTGGCATTTGAGGGACCATGTCTCTCAAATATGAGAAGGTTGTATTCAAATTTATAGCTTTCTTCAAAGTAGGGCACATAGCAGCATACTACGTTAAATATGTCCAACAAGTAAATATGTCCAATGTGCATATCCTATTAATTATATGTATAATAATTTATTGATGTATTGGAAACCCAGATTCTTATTGTTTCGTTTTCTTCTCAAGAAACCATCCTGGTCACATGTAAACCTTTGGCTTCCAATTCTTGTTTCCTATTCTGGTTGGATTCTATATGATAATCCCTTAACATGTGCCTTTTGAATAAATTTTGTGGTTTCTGATGTTCTGGAAGAGCATCTTGCAAAGCGAAATTTTTTAGACATTTAGATTGAACCCAAGGTGATATTTCCAGCTTACCTGCGATGGGGCCATTTTGAGGCCACAACTAAATTAATAAGTGCTTCCTGTGGAAGAGTGTTGTACTCTGAGGAGGTCATATTGTTAGAAGTTGCAATCAAACATAGGTGGTCATAGTACTAATGTGAAGGTTACAATCCCATATGGATAGTTGAGTAAGTGGAGAATATATGGAGAAGACAGTGTAGATACAATTAATGAATTTGTAGTTAAAGTTGCTGAATAAAAAAGCCTAGAAATTGCAATCCAAGGAGTGCTTGACAATTCCCTAGAAAGAATAGATCAAACTGAGGGTACCATGAAACAAGGGTCATATTGATATAATGGGAAACAAACATGCCAGATTTAGAGTAGTGATTTTTCATGTAACCCTGCCAGCCAAAACAACAAAAAAATCATTAACAATGATGACTAACAGGCATTGGTCATTTAAGAAAAAATCCCATTTGACAGTTGCAAAGATAATGCAGGATTTAGCCTTGCTTACTAAAAGAATAAGAGTGAGACAACAAAAAAACTCTAGAAGGATCAAAACTCATGAAACTGAATAAAGGCAAAAGAAGACACAAAGCACGTATGAAGGCAGTCTGTTGTAATTGCTCAGTTGGGTGTCGTAGTGGCAATATATATTTGCAAGGACATTTGGGAGGCAGCAATGTCCCATGAAATGGCCTTAAACCAATGTGTGAAAAACTGATACGTTTGAGGGAAACTTTAAGAACTTCATAAAAAAATAACATACACAAGGGGTGAGATCCTCGAAAATGCCCAGGAATATTGAAAAGTTGTCTGTTGAGGACTTGGAGACTTTGTTAGATGCATGTTGGATGGAAACTATAGGATTGGAGGCTGAGGGGAATGCTAATGATCCCAACCTTGCAAAAGTAATTAAGAATTGTTTTCAAAAAGGGACCAAAAAAATGTACAGGGTTAACATGGATATAAGGCAACTTTGTGGAGGACTGGAGTTGCACAATCCAAATTGAACAAATCAAGGCAGGATCATTGAAATATTATATGCCTAAAAATAGTTTCAAGCATCAGGTCATCGACATTAGCCTCTTGAAAAAGTGGATTTGTTTCAACCCTTTATGAAAATCATTATGTTGCAGGTTGTAGTTCATCATCAAGAACTGACAGAAGGGCTTAGTCTGTTTTTATCTTGGACGGCCAGAGCCACTTTTGAGAAGTCACAGGTAATAGTTCTAATCTAGTTTTGGGATGGACCATGAAAGGCACTAACTTCAAATATCATATATAATCTATAAGTTTGGAACAGCTTGACTGAGAACACCAGGATTTCTTGGCATCATTTTTACCCTTAACCTGCATCCATTTGCAAGCCAAATTGGGTATCTAGCACCCAATCTCTATTTATTGTATGCTCATATATTCAAGCACATGCATGTACATTCTACAAATTTTGAGGGTTGTATTGAACCCCATGCAGTTGTCAACACATTGAAGTCAGCTAGCAAAGTTAATTGTTCAAGCTGACAATGTGAGTTGAGGTTATAAAAGTGGTTAGCTAAAGGAAGTGTTGTATTTAGTTGAGACAGTTGGAGCTGAAACCTTTAGCTTGTTACCATTCTCAATAATTTGTCTGGTTATAGGTTGTGTATATCAGTGCAACAATCTGTCATTTGTCTGATGTAACTTTTTATTAAGGCAATCAAGATATCTCCTGAAACTGGCCTTTTCTCTTGCTATAGCACAATATCACATGGTGATCCATTATAGCAATATTTTCTAAACAAAAATAAGACCGTCCTGTATTTCTATAGATTCAGAAAATGGAAACACAGGCTTTGAGGCTGGTAAGTGAGTTCGTATTTGTCATCTCCAGTGTGCTGATTTGAAACTAGGTTGTGGCTTGCACCCAATCTCATCATGTCATCACCTGTAATTTAAAATTTCTAGATTATTTTGATGAACCTCCATTCATTTTGATGGCTGATGTATTTGTGTCCTTGGATTTGGCAGATACAATGTTTATTTCATAGTAAATATTCATTGCTCCTTAATTATGGTATGGTCGATTAACGACTCAGTCTATCTTTGGAAAAATTATTAAAGCTGGGTACTTGCTAACTAGTGGGGAAATCTGATGGCAACGAAATAAATAGATTTTGTTTATGCCTCTATGTGAGCTGTACATGTTCAACTTGAAGAATGGATCATATAGAAATGGATTCTGAAGCAAATAACATGTTGAATATTGTAACTTCAAAGAATATTATATTTGTACTTTATTATTCCGGAGATGTTTCATCCCTCCGAGGTAACCCTATTATGTATCCGGAGATGTTTATTCCTCCGAGGGTTTGTATTAACTAGGGTTATTAGACCCACCATGTGGGGGTCAGCCCTGTGGTTATATTTTTGGGGTTATTAGACTTCTCTAGGAGAGGTCGGCCCCATTAGGTCTTTTAGTCAGTTAGGAGTCAGTATAAATAAGAGAGGTGAACTCCTCATTAGATCATTCACTCACTTGTGGAAGAGTGCGCACTTGTCTGGGAGATCTGCTAAGGAGACAAAGAAGGAAGGAGCACATCTTGTATTTTGGTTGATCATCTTATTGAGGAAAGCTTTGCTGGGTTTTCTACCCCATGAGGGTTTCCCAGGGTATATTCTGTGTCTATCTTGTGATTGTGTTTCTTTCAGTGATCTTGCCTGTCTATTTGGTTTAAACTTAACATAACACTGCCATATAAAATGAAGCCATCCCCAGTTTGTTTGTCACCTGTATCTTCAAGCTGCTTTGTGAGGTACCGGGTAAAGGACAAGTGATGTATGAGCAAGCTAAGGTTCTTTTTTGTTCATGATAACTCTCGTTGAAAGATTATCATAGCCAGACATAGAAATCAATGTTCAGAGGTTATATCTTGTCTGAAGAGATGCCAAGGTATAGCTTGTAAGGAAAAATGTGTGTCAAGAGGGTTCTTGACTTGTTTGCTATAATAAAGTGACCACTAAGCAAAATGAATGCTGTCTTTGGAAATCTGACTTTGATTCCTCTTGATTGCATGTAGTGGTTGGAATATAGATGAGAATTAGTATTTTTTAAAATTGAAACAGCTAGATTGTATTCAGTAAAAAATTTGTGGCCTTACCTATATGATGAAATTTATATAGAGCTGTGAGAGGATAGATTAGTTGAGGGAATCTCCTAGTGATATGGTTAGGCGAATACCTAGCTGTGAGTCTTATTTTTCTAATAGAGTTTCTTTCAAACCCTGTTTTACAAGAGTAAATTCGAACAACTTGGGAACACAGTTGAAGGCTGAAACAATACATGGCTAAAATAAATTCATGTGTTGGTTTCTAGTCATATAGGTTGTTTTCTGCAGGTGCGGTTTACATTTTTTCCTTTTGGAAACTATGATCCATTCTTTGTCTAGTCTTCACAGGGTGTTAGCCAGTCTGCAACGAGAATCCTCTTGGTGTACACTGGTGGCATGTGTGCTTCAGTGCATGATCTGAATTTAGTTGTGGACTTGAGAATGTTAAATCATTCTTGTTGAAATTTTGTAGATTATCATTATTGATGGGAGTAACCATCAAATGAAACAGTAGATTCATGTATGATAACTATTACCACATCCTATTGTTTTCTTCAAAATATCTAGGAAGTGGGCACAATTTAGAAAAATGTGAGTCATGTTATTCAATTTCCATTCATAAGATATTTTTTCTTTGACAAGCATGGACTTGTGTTGTGATGAACATTTTATGCTTATTTGTTGTGATGCAATTGAATCTGATTGTGCATCGTAATCATATTTTGACAAAGATTACTTTCATCTCAAATTGTGATGGTACATGGTTACTTCCTAGAATATGTGTACCAGTCTCATCCACTCGCCTTTTTCCCGCTGCAAAGCATCACCTTTTGGTACTGAATAAATTCTGCCTTTCAACTCAAGCTGGTTTAATGTCAAGTTTAGGTGGTTTTCACCTACAACTGGTTTTGCATAGGCTGTAGGTTACTTATAACAAAATTAAATGAACAATAAACACACAGCTAAAGGCTACTAACAGGCTGCAAGCAAATTTAACAACATTCACACATAATTTGACTCAGAGATTTTTGGCCAAATTGAGCCCTGGAAAAACCCCCACGGGGAAAACCAGTTGAGAGAGAGAGAGATTTATTATTCCTTCAACAAAGTAATTGTGACAGCAGTACAAGGAAAAACACAACTTATCTCCACATTGTCTGCACCCCAGATGCCTCAATTTCTGTGCACAACAGTTGCCCAGAAATGTCTGCAAATCTTCTCGGTTTCTGAGCAAACAATAGCTTGGTTCCTGTGCTATTTCCTCCTCGATTTTAGTGTCAAAAACACCCTAAATACTGCTGCTTCTGCAACACAACTTAGTGCAAATGCCAACCTTAAAACATGGCTGTAAGTGACTGCAGTGTGGACCACTGTACCAGTCACTACATACAGAACCGTGCAGACTGCTATCTCCTTCCAGCGTGACAGATGATCACGGGTTTGGTGTCAGGGATAGATGTAACATTATCTGAGCCTTAACAATATGAATCTACCACGAAATATGAGCCCAGACCCTACCTCAAACTGCGTGCTAATGAATAGACTGCTGCATGGTACCTCCACGGTTTTATTGCTTGGAATGACAGCTGATCTCACTGTTCACAGTGCTGATAATAAATGCCTGGAAGCTAACCTCGATATCTGAGCCAAAACTGGAGACCGTGTCTGGAAACTCGTGCCAGGGAATTTGCAGTCACGTTGGTGTCCTTCAGCTCTGTCTCGACTTCCTCCTTCTCATGCTCTCTCATTCTCAAACTCAACAATAATGAGCTAGGTATTGAAGCCTCCCTCCTTTTTGTCCAATCCCTAAAAGGGAATCTTAATCCAATGGTGGAGATGAAATCAAATCAATGGCTAAGATTAGATGTGAGCGAAAGTCACATTAATTAAATCACTTAATTAATTATTACTCACCCACTTTTAACTTTAGACAAAAAGTGACTTTAAAACATAAAGTCTCACTAATGAGTGTAATTAATGTGAGGGTCCCACTTCCCCCTCTTTAGTGACTTAGGCTAGGAGTCACTAGGGGAACACATATCAAGGTACAAAAACTAACACTCCCTCTTACCGAGGAAGGTGTTCCGCACCACTCCCAACTTATCTCTGAAGAAGACAAACTTCCCCCTCCCCAAAGATTTCGTTAGGACATCTGCAACCTGCTGATCAGTGGATATATACTGTAGATCAACTGCTCCTCTCTGAACGTAGTCCCAAATGAAGTGGTACCTGATCTCAATGTGCTTTGACCTGTCATGAAAAACTGGATTCTCAGAGAGCTGAATGCAACTCTGATTGTCGCAGTAAATCACCGTAGGCCTTAGCTGCTGATCAAATAAATCTACCAATAACTTACGAAGCCACAGTGCTTTGCAAGTCGCCTGAATGCCTACCATATACTCAGCCTCAGCAGAACTCAATGCAACGGACTTCTGTTTCCTGCTGAACCACGACACTGCTGCCGAGCCCAAGCTGAAACAGCAACCGGAAGTGCTCTTCCGGTCCCTCACACAACCTTCCCAGTCTGAATCTGTGAACCCAATCAAACTAACTCCACCTAAACCCCTGTAGTCCAGACCATAATCCACCGTCCCTGCAAGGTATCTCAAAATGTGCTTTGCAACACTCCAGTGTACACTCCTAGGCTGCACCATGAACTGGCTAAGAGTGTTGACTGCAAAGCACAAGTCTGGCCTGGTGTTGACCAGATACATCAACGATCCGATGAGTTGACGATATAATGTGGGATCCACCAACTTACCATATGAAGCATGAAGTTGCTTCAAGTTGGTGATCATAGGTGTAGACATAGGCCTGCAGTCGTCCATCCGAAAAGTCTTCAGAATCTCTGTAGCACACTTCCCCTGTCCTAGGAAAATATGTCCTGGCTCCTGCCATACCTCCATCCCCAAATAGTAATGCATCAGCCCAATATCTTTCATCTCATACTCAGTAGCAAGATCTCTCTTGCACCGAGCAATAAGACGCTCATCTCCAGTGATAAATAAATCATCAACATATAGCAGAAGAATGAGCGGATCTCCACCAACCACAATGTAGTATAGGTTGGGATCAACCTCACTCTTCTGGAATCCCATTGAAATCAGATATGCATCTATGCTGGAGTACCAAGCTCTGGGAGCTTGCTTCAGACCGTACAAGGCTTTCCTAAGCCTGTACACATGAGAATCTCTCCCATGTATCTCGAATCCCTGTGGCTGCTCCAGATACACCTCCTCCTGCAGAAGACCATTGAGAAATGCGGTCTTCACATCCATCTGGTGGATCCTCCGACCCATCTCTACTGCAATCGATATCACTTCCTTGATAGAGGAATACCGAGCCACTGGAGCAAAATTCTCATCATAGTCGACTCCCTCAACTTGTGAGAACCCCCTAGCCACAAACCGAGCCTTGAACTTCTCTACACTGCCATCTGCTGCATGCTTGACCTTGTAGAGCCACTTGGAAGTCACAACTGACTTCCCTTCAGGTCTCGGTACAATCTCCCAAGCATCATTCTTCATGATGGAATGGTACTCTTCCATCATGGCATCTCTCCATACCTGGTGCTGAGAAGCCTCCTCACATGTAGAAGGCGCAGAGTCACGAAGACTCGCAACAAGGGTCGTCCCATATCTGTCTGGCTAAAAAATTGTCCTGATCTGCTCCTGAGGTCCGCCAAATGCCTCTGCTTCCTTCAAGGTGTCCTGAAGCCACTTAGGCTTCTTCTTCTTTGAAGGCTCCTCCGAACCTGGTGTATCCTCCTCTGAGGACGTGCCAGAAGCATGAGGTCTAACACCCCTAGGACCTGTAGCTGATGAACTAGTCCCAGAAGACCCTGCAATATGTGAGCCAGAAACTGGTGATCCTGAACCTGTGCCAATCCCTGTACCTGTCCCTGTACCTATCCCTGAAGTACCTGTAATCTAAACCACTGACCCTGTAGAACCTGTGCTTGTACCCTGTGATCCAGTCACCCCAGAAACCTGTGGACCTGTAACCTGTATCGAAGAAGCCTAAACCAACTGAGGTGTGGGAGCTGGTGTCTCCCCCTGCTCTATCTCTCTCGACTTCTTGAAGGCCCTCTCCTCATCAAACTTTACTTCCCGCCTAACTACAACTCGCCTCTGGCCAGGAATGTAAAGCCGATATGCCTTCGAAGTCTCATCGTAACCCACAAAGATGCCTCTTTCTGCGGTGGGCTCGAACTTCGTCCTCCTCTCTGAGGGGACGCGAGAGTAAGTCAGAGAGCCAAATATCTGAAAGTGGCTCACCTCAGGCTTCTTTCCTGAATACATCTCCTCTAGAGTCATCCTCCCCACGGCACGGTGGGGACTCCTGTTCTGCAGGTACACTGCAGTGTTGCACGCCTCATCCCACAGAAAGAACGGTAACCCCTGATCATGAAGCATGGCCCTCACTGCTCCAAGGATCGACCTATTCTTTCTCTCTACTACTCCATTCCGCTCAGGAGTGTAGGGAACTGTCAACTGTCGCTGTATACCCTCCTTCCTGCAGAATGCGCTGAACTCCATGGAGGTATACTCACCCCCATTGTCTGACCTCAACATCCTGATATTCCTCCCCGTCTGCTTCTCCACAAGGGCTTTAAACCCTTGGAAGACACTCAATACAAGTGGGGACTTCTTGCTCCTCAAGAAGTAGATCTAGGTCTTCCTGGAGTAGTCATCAATGAAGCTGATATAGTACTCATGGCCAGACAAAGATACTGAGGACATAGGAAACACCCCTGCTGCTCTCGTGTCACTGCTAGGAAACACGGTCTTGGTGTACTTTCCCAAATCCCACCCTCTACACACATCACTCTGCTCAGTGTCAAACTCAGGTAAACCTGTGACCATGCTCCTCAATACTCCCAGACCGGGGTGATGTAAATGGGCCATCCTCCTGTGCCATAACTCACACAGCTCACTGCTGCTGCTGCTGTGTGCTAGAGCATGCTGTGGCTGAAACAATATCTTGTACAGTCGTCCACATCTAACTCCAATATCCATGGGAGTAGATACACCTGTGGTCTTGGGAAACACCTGCACTCTCCCATCTGAGAAGCACACCCCAAGACCCCTGTCCTCAATCGTGGAAACTAAAACAAGGTTCTTTTTCAGCCCAGGGACGTACAACACATCCCTCAAAGTCATGGGACTCATGGACTCCCTCTCAAATATAACTGTCCCCTGACCCACTACTCTAACAATGGTGTTGTCACCAAGTACAACCTCCACCTCTCTCTCTGTCCGTGATAACTCGGAGAAGAACTCCCAAGTACCTGTCATGTGTCTCGAGGCTCCGCTGTCAATATACCACGTACCAGTGGTGGAAGGACCTATCTGATGCCCTGTCAACAATGAGTTCTCAACCTCCATATCCATGTCAATGCTGGTGGCTAAGGAGACTCTCTCTCTCTCACTCTGTCCAGCATATAGGGAAAACTCCCTCTGAAACCTGTCACCAAACTCATCAATCTCTGCTGAGGCTGCTGTCTGTTGACCCGGTCCCTTCTTCCTCTTCTTGTTTGGACACTGAGATGCATAGTTCCCAAACGCCTGACAACAGTAGCACTTGATTTTACTCAAGTCCTTCTTCTTCCCACCCTGTGGATGCTGTTGCTGCTGCTGTTGCTGTCCCTTGGCCCCATGCTTCTTGGGACCCTTCTTCTTCTTTCCTTTGGCTGTCAGAGCCACGTTCTCCTCATCTTCTCCACCACCTGATGTACTGCCCTGTACGAGACCCCTCCTGGTCTCCTCCTGCACAAAGTCATCCCACAACCTCTCCCATGATGGAAGGTTCTCCCTGCCCACAATGGCCTGCACAAATGCACTCCAGGGCCTTGAAGCCCCATTCACTGCTGTGCGTACTATCTCTGTAGGGGATACTACTTCACCAACTGCTGCTAGTTCATCCTGAACTGCAGAGATCCTAGTGAGATAAGCTGTGACTCCCTCTCCTCCAGTCATCCTGATACTCTTGAGCTTCTCCTTGAGAACCATCTTCCTATTCTCGTTGGAGCTCTCATACAACCTGATCAAGGCACTCCACATCTCATGTGCCTTGGTCTTCCCGGAAATGTGAGGGATGATGTGGTCTTTTACTGCATCTAGTATGATTCTCCTAGCCTTACAGTCTTTCTTGTTGAAGGTTGAAAGAGCTGTAGCATCCGAGCCATCTGGAATGGTAATGGGGTTTGTGGTGGTGTTCCTCACCACCTCTACCCATAACTCATTCTCCTCCAAAAGCAACAAAATTCTGGCCTTCCAAGGCACAAAATTTTCTGTCCCATTCAACTTGTCTTCAATCCTCAAACCTGTAGCCATCTGAAAATCAAACCAATAGAACGCTGCCCCCTAACAGAAGGTAAGAACACTGAACTTTCTGAGATCTGCAATTTTTATATGTGTCTGCAAATCAATTTGTTTTCTGCCCCCTGTGCTCTGATACCATGAAGAAATTCTGGCTTTCAATTGCCAGCTGGTTTAATGTCAAGTTTAGGTGGTTTTCACCTACAACCAGTTTTTCATAGGCTGTAGGTTACTTATAACAAAATTAAATGAACAATAAACACACAGCTAAAGGCTACTAATAGGATGCAAGCAAATTTAACAACATTCACACATAATTTGACTCAGAGATTTTTGGCCAAATCGAGCCCTGGAAAAACCCCCACGGGGAAAACCAGTTGAGAGAGAGAGAGATTTATTATTCCTTCAGCAAAGTAATTGTGACAGCAGTACAAGGAAACACACAACTTATCTCCACATTGTCTGCACCCCAGATGCCTCGATTTCTGTGCACAACAGTTGCCCAGAAATGTCTGCAAATCTTCTTGGTTTCTGAGCAAACAATAGCTTGGTTCCTGTGCTATTTCCTCCTCGATTTTAGTGTCAAAAACACCCTAAATACTGCTGCTGCTGTAACACAACTTAGTGCAAATGCCAACCTTAAAACATGGCTATAAGTGACTACAGTGTGGACCACTGTACCAGTCACTACATACAGAACCGTGCAGACTACTATCTCCTTCCAGCGTGACAGATGATCACGGGTTTGGTGTCAGGGATAGATGTAACATTATCTGAGCCTTAACAATATGAATCTACCACGAAATATGAGCCCAGACCCTACCTCAAACTGCGTGCTAATGAATAGACTGCTGCATGGTACCTCCACGATTTTATTGCTTGGAATGACAGCTAATCTCACTGTTCACAGTGCTGATAATAAATGCCTGGAAGCTAACCTCGATATCTGAGCCAAAACTGGAGACCGTGTCTGGAAACTCGTGCCAGGGAATTTGTAGTCACGTTGGTGTCCTTCAGCTCTGTCTCGACCTCCTCCTTCTCGTGCTCTCTCATTCTCAAACTCAATAATAATGAGCTAGGTATTGAAGCCTCCCTCCTTTTTGTCCAATCCCTAAAAGGGAATCTTAATCCAATGGTGGAGATGAAATCAAATCAATGGCTAAGATTAGATGTGAGCAAAAGTCACATTAATTAAATCACTTAATTAATTATTACTCACCCACTTTTAACTTTAGACAAAAAGTGACTTTAAAACATAAAGTCTCATTAATGAGTGTAATTAATGTGAGGGTCCCACTTCCCCCTCTTTAGTGACTTAGGCTAGGAGTCACTAGGGGAACACATATCAAGGTACAAAAACTAACAGGTACGTTATATCTTTTTTTTTCCTCTTATGGAAGTTTGGCCTGATCTCCAAAATGAACTATTTCTTTTACTGATTGGATAATACATTTCAATTTGTGTGTTTATATGATGTGATGATCTTAACTATTTGAAGCTAATTGCATTTCTTGCAAGTTGAGCATTGTGATTTCCATTTGTCACTTAAATTTTGTGCTTTTCAATTTCATTATTTTGTAAGGTGGCATAAATGATCCTTCTAAACTTGGGTAGGTATGCTAGAATGCTTTCTACATTGTTAATTGCATAAATTTTGTCAGAGGAGATGAGAAATATTGTGGAGTTGTATGTCTATATTCTAAAATTGTGCTAACCTTCTCCTAGCATAGGAACTAAACACATACATAGTAGTTACAATATAAAATTATAATTAAATTTTTTAATATAGTAAAATACATAATATTAATGTCATTAAATAACCTTAATCAACTTAAAATTTAATACAAATTATAAATAATATTAATAGAAATTATGTGAGGAATCAAAGTCTAAGACTTTCCTCATTTTAAACGAACTCAATCTAGTAGAGGTTCTAAATTCTAGATTCATTGAATAATTTCAAATTTAATGAAATATATGTTCCAAGAAACAAGCTTGAAATGAAGATAATGAACAACTTTGATTTTCTACTTAATGTACCCAATAGTTTTGAGAACTATCCCACTTTCCAAACCTATATTCAAAAAATCAGAGAATATGCTACTGCAAAATTTGATTGATCGGAAATTCTCAAACACAATAATCACCCAAAATCTCAAAAACACACAAAATTGAGAAAAATCACAACAATCAAATATTGGAGGGCTTAGAAGTCAGACCGAACAGATTAGATGGCCTGATAAGGAGTCACAATACTGAGTGTGCTCATGGGGGATTAAATTTTCCCACAATGAGTGGTACACCCACTTGACTAACTAGGACTCTAATCAATACTTAAACTTCAGAAAATAAGCCAAGGATGAAGTATGGTGTGCCTAGGAGGTTCTGTAGCAGTGAAATACAAACCCACAAAACTCAAAAAATGAAGCCAAAAACCAAATTTGAGAATTTTTACAATGAGTGCCAAATAATGAAGGGTGACACGCCCTGTAAGGGTGCATTAGAGTGTTGGAAGACCCAACAATGCACTCTGCACACTAGGAAATCGTGTCAGTGACGCAGTCTGTAAATCGCCAGATAGCGTCAATGACGTAGTCTGCTAACAGGTAATTACAATGACGTGGGTGATGAACTACACAGGTGTGTTGGGCGGGATCTAAGCAACAAAAATAAAAAACTCTCCAAGAATAAAAAGGTAGAAGGTTCAATAAAAATCCCAAACAGAGTCTGGATGGCCTAGAATCTCTATGATGGTTAGATCCAAGAAGAAAAGGAAACTTAGAGGCCAGAGGCTAATTTGGAAAGAAATCAAAGAAACAAAAAATGCAACAAAATCATAACTAAAGATTACACTCCCCAGTACGATCGCCAATTTTGTTTACAAACAATCTATGAGAGCGGACTCAAATGGATCTCCCTAGTCTGAATGACTCATATATAGAACAAAACAAGTACATAATACATATAGCTTTCCTAGATTGATTAAAATGAAATATAAGTGATAGATGGATTACCCTATAAACGTAGATATTTTCTCCTTGCTGATCCAAGTCCTGATCTTCAGATCTCTAGCTGCAAAACCAGTCAATAACATGTGGAAATAGACAAGTGATAAAAGCACATGATCGTGAATCAATATAGATCAATAGTCAAAGAGGTTAATCCTAAACATTATTAACAAACCAAAGTTTATGGAAAGAGATTTTATTAGATGTAATAATAAGAAGTACAAAGAGAGAGGTGTTACAACTGATGCTTTGACGTCATAACCTCCTTCCAACAATCCTAGCCTCAAGATCAAATGGTTAGCCTCTAATGGATGAAGAGGATCTCCTAGCAAAATTCCACCAGCATGTGGGTATTCTATCCTTCCTCCCTTAGCAATGGAGAGGAGGTTCATATATATAGGGCTAAAGGGATAGGAGAGTTTGAGGATTTAGGGGAGAGGCTTAAGGGATCATCCCACTAGACAAGGGGATTGAATGTTACCTTTCCAGATATGTAGGGATAAGTCTCCATGCTGTCTAAACTTCGTGAAGTTGCTCGAAGTTTCTCTTTATCCATTTTAACCAACAACTACGCACCTTGCACAAGGACAACTCGTGCCAAAGGGAGATCAACACACCTTGTACAAGAGCACCATGTGCCATTGACGCACTCTGCTAAGGTGTAGAGCGTGTCACCTTGAACCCGACGCATCTTGCCACAGGTCAGGCCCCATCGGGGTGACAACATAAGGTTAAAAGGATGGACAAAAACTTCTCTTCTGATGTTTTAGCCTAGGCACTTTAGCGATTAGGGCATACAGAGGACACATAACTCATGATGACAAGATTTTGGTGTAACATCATGTCAATCACTTATTCTTTAATGCACGATTCTCCTCCTCCAAAGATGTTCCCAAAAAATAAGAAGCTTTTACAAATAAGCCCAGATACAAGAGTAGGGGACTAGTTATTGTATGAATATTACATAGTTTTTAGGATCTATTGCTTTGAGGGAAACCCTTATAAGCTACCTTTATTCCTTACTCCTAGAGTATTTTCCATGGAATACTCTAGGTAGAGGTTCATGTTTGACCACATGCATTGTGTTCATTTCAAACATCAAAGAGCATTCTTGCTTCCAAGTGATGTGGGGCCATTTTTAAGAAAAGGATTAAATGCTCTACAATATATGGATGAATATCTAAAGCAATTAACCATAGAGCAAGCAAAATATAGATCATATGATCCTCACTAAATCATTTCAAATATGAGGGTAGCCAACATAAATTTTGCATATACATATGTTCCCAAGCCTCATTGGGAAATGATTGCAAATAAAGAGAGCTCGAATGAAGTCTTAGACATGTTGAAGAATTTGCAAGAGCGGGAAGATGTAAATTTGTAGCAAGGATAAAAAATAGGAGTTGAAGTGCTCCAAATAAATATGGATATTGATGGTGTTGATCAAGAGCCTCGTAGCGAGAAGCTAAAAATAGAGCAAGATGAAGAATCAAAGAAAGCATTGGTCGAATCAGAAGAAGGAGATGATATCCTAGCATAGTTGAAAGACTGAGGTGATGAAACAACTATAGGCCATAAAATATTTATCACTAGTCACATTCATACATTATCCCTTTGTAGAATTTCTAATTCCTCAGAGCTCATAGACATCATCACCTATAACAGGCCCAATTCCAACAAAGTCAAATATTCAAAAGAAATACTTGGATATAAGAGATAAGGGTATGGGAGTGATGAGATATTTGAAGAAGCAAATAGATCTAGCTAGTAAAAAGTTGTTTACTGTGGAAGACTATACATGGTATAGTACCTTAAGGATGTCATTAATGCACCCTTTAATTCCCACGTCTTCATCATTTAAAGACTGGAATAATGATGAATATGAATTCCACTTCAAACATTATGGGAAATTAGATAAGCTGGATTTGTATAGATAAACTAGTGACATGATCTACAAGGAGGTGGTTCAATCTTTGGTCATAGAGAAAAAGTTGAGAATACAATTGAATAAGTTTGAACAGTTACTAAAGGAAAAGAGAATAGCAGTCAAGGATAAACATGTTTTTATAAAAGAGCTTGAAAACAAAGTTGTGTCCTTGGGAGTAAATCCAACTGACACTTCCCAAGCTCAGGATTTATTATAAAAAAATATAATGAGATTTCCCATCTCAGGAAGCATTTAAAGATGCCTGCAACTCAACAAGTGAAAAATCCTGAGATGACCAAAATGAAGGAAGGGAAGGAGCACATATATGAATGTATGCTAATATTTAAAAATCCGACAAAAGAGAGGAAAAACCAAATAAATGAGCTAATATGCCAAGTAGCTTCTCTTGAGATACAAAGAACATCATTAGAAAACAAGCCAACTTCTCCAATTTTATCTCCAAGCTTACAAGAGATAGATCCACCTTCAAAGGGGGAAGAGCATATTTCAAGAAAGCATGAGAGGCCAAACAAACAAACAAAAGGAGCACTTACATATGCAATGAAAGAGCCTGACACACAGGCTCAACAAGTAGATAAAAAATATGATAAGATCAAAGATGTAATTTATATTGTTTTTAAAAAAATAAACATATTTAACTTTAGGTTCATTTATTTTATACTATTATTTTCGGAAGTCTGCAAATTCATAGTTTTTAAATTTTTTAGATATTAACATTTAATATGCAACTTCACATTTTTAAAGAGTTTTAAATACTAACATTTGATATATATTGGTATGGATACAAAACACTTTATATTAATATATTAATTTTTACATATTTTTAACAAAATTTATTTACACTTTATTTTATTTTTAAATTAATTTCGAAAAAATTATTTGTGTTTTTTTTTTAATTAAAAGGCATATTTGCATATCGCCAGTCGGCATACCTATTTGGATTTATGACATCTTGACTCTCGACATCTGATTGTTCTAGTGTAGAAGTCAAAAGTCGGCAACCAAGAACTTACTTTATGCCATCCCGACTCCCGACGTTCGATTGTTCTGATGTGGTAGTCAGAAGTCAGAAATAGGTCACCTACCCCATGGAGCTCTGTAAATGCCCCACCTGTCACCATCTGATTGTTCCATGTGTCACCATGGGAAACTAGATATTGACATTTTAACAACAAAATTTATAGAAATTTTGCTTTAAAGAGTTTGCTGGCAAGTGGAAATTTTGTCAGAGAAAGAGAGGCCTCTCTTTCCTTAGGTTGTTCCATTTTGGGGTGTTGGAAGTAGATGTTGAGCAAAAAGAGCGTCCGCTCCTTCCTACAGGGATTTTTTCTAGGAGTGGGGAAAGTAGATATTGACACTCTAAACACAAATTTCATAGGAACATTGCTTCTAACAGTTTGCTGGCAGTTGGAAATATTGTCAGAGAAAGAGCGGCCACTCTTTCTTCAAGTTGTTCTATTCTGGGGTGTTGAAATAATATGGTGAGGAGAAAGAGCCTTCACTCCTTTATCCAGGTGTTGTTTTTTAGGGGTGGGGAAAGTAGATATTGACACATTAAACATAAATTTCGTAGGAATTTTGCTTCGAATACTTTGCTGGAAAGTGGAAATTTTCTTAGAGAAAGAGAGTTGCTCTTTCCTCATGTTGTTCTATTTTGGGATAATGAAAGTATATGCTAGGGATAAAGAGCCTCCACTCCTTCCTCTAGGGGTTCTTTTTAAGGGGTGAGGAAAGTAGATATTGGCACCTTAATCACAAATTTGATAGGAACTTTGCTTTAAACAGTTTGTTGGCAAATGGAAATTCTCTCAGAGCAAGAGGTGACCACTCTTTCCTCAAGATGTTCTATTTTGGGGTTGAGGAGAAAGAGCATCCGCTCCTTCCTCCAGGAGTTCTATTTTTGGGTGGGGAAAGTAGATATCAATATTTTAACAACAAAATTCATAGTAATTTTGCTTCAAAGAGTTTGCTGGCAAGTGAAAATTTTATCAGATAAAGAGAGATCGCTCTTTCATCAAATTGTTCTATGTTGGGGTGTTGAAAGTAAATGCTAAGGAGAAAGAGCATATGATCCTTCCCTCAGGGGTTCTTTTCTAAAATTGGTAAGAGTATACATCGACACTTTAAACAAAATTTTCATAAGAATTTTGCTTCAAACAGTTTGTTGGCAAGTGGAAATGTTTTCATAGAAAGAGCGGCAGCTCTTTCCTCAAGTTGCTCTATTTTGGGGAGTTGAAAGTATATGCTGGGGAGATAGAGCATCCACTCCTTTCTCTAGGAACTCTTTTTAAGGGGTGGGGAATGCAAATATCGGCACCTTAAGCACAAATTTCGTAATATTTTTCCCTTAAATAGTTTGCTGACAAGTGGAAATTTTCTCAGAGAAAGAACGACTGCTCTTTCTTCAAGTTGTTCTATTTTGAGGTGTTGGAAGTAGACGTTGAGTAGAAAGAGCGTTAGCTCCTTCATTCAGGGGTTCTTTTTAAGGGGTGGGGAAATTAGATACCATAACTTTCACCACAAATTTCATAGTAACCTTGCTTCAAACAGTTTTATGGCAAGTGGAAACTTTCTCAGCGAAAGAGTGGTCGCTCCTTCCTCAAGTTGCTTTATTTTGTTGTGTTGAAAGTAGATGTTGAGGAGAAAGAGAAACTGATTCTTATTCAAGGGGTTCCTTTTTCGGGGTGCGGAAAGTATATACCGACACTTTAACAACAAATCTCATTGGAAATTTGCTTCATCCATTTTCTTGGAAAGTATAAATTTTCTCAGAGAAAGAATGGTCACCCCTTCCTCAAGTTGTTCTATTTTAGGGTGGTGAAAGTAGATGTTGAGGAGAAAGAGCTTCAATTTATACCCAAGTAGGTTGATTGTGGAGATTTGGTAATTTTGAAGAAAATATATGATTTATGTGAATATGTAAATCATTTAAAGAGCGTCCACCCTTGCTAGGAGCATGGGGATAGGGCAAAAAATGAACGGTTGATCTTTATATGTATGGACCCTTTTAGAAAATATTCTTATCTCAGAAAGATCGATCAATCCTTTCTTAAGGGTTTCCATTTTGGGGTTGGGGAAAGTAGATGGTCAGAAGAAAGAGCCACTTTCTTTTTACCAAATAGGTCCATTTTGGAGTTCCAAGAATTTAGTAGATAGTATATGATTTTGGTGAAGATTTCATGAATTTTCTCAACAAAAGAGTGGCCACTCCTTCCCCAAGTGGCTTAATTTTGGAGGTGAGGAATGTAGTAGATCATATATGATTTCAATGAAATCATCAATTGTTCAAATATCATGCACTCCATTTAGACATATGCATGTTAGATGGCTAAGGACCCTTGTCCTTTATTGATACCACCTAATAGAATTCACAATTCAAATACGTGAAGCAAATTCATGTGTAATATTTAAATCTTACTAATAATATATTATCTAGATAAATATTTCCAACCTCTATGGTCCAAGGGACCCTTTTAAGAAGGAATGAACGCTCCTTCCTCAAAGAATTAGTCACTCATTCATCCATCATCGCATTGAGCACCTTCTAATGAAAACAATAGATTACCTTTTGAGCATTCATCGGAACCTCCTTATCTCATGGATTTATTCTAAGCAACAATTACATTGTATCTAATTAGGAAGGACCATCCACTCCTTCTGAAAATGATTCCTTCTCAGAAAACAATAGCATGGTAAATCTATATGAGATTGTTGTTACTATACCTGCATTTAAAATGGTGTATTTGAAGGTTCTCTTGTAAGATGGCCTGCAAACAATTTGCTTGACCTCAATTATGTTTCTTTGGATGTTATACTAAAAAATAACACAGACGAAGACATGGTCAACATTTGGAAGATTTTTGAAGAATGTCCTTTACAGATGGTCCTTCTAGGTACTCCCCATTGTGAATATATAGATGTTAAAGGTAATGGAACAAGTCCATACAATTCCATAAACCGACAAACTGGAACTAAAGTTTTTGAAATAAATTCAAGCTGAGTACCTTATAGGCTTGGAATTGATCAGGTTGCATTCCTTTCAAAAATTGTCACTGGACATTGTTGCTCAAATCTTTGTATATACAAAATTTCACTTCAATCAATAGTTGAATGTGTGAATAAATTTCATAGTATGAATGGAAATTCAAGAAGAGAGTATGTTATAAATTCTATGCAATCAAATGCTCCTATGGCCAAATAAGGATATGAGAGAAAAAGAAGCATGTTTACACTGAGATTAGACACAATAGATGTCTACCAAAATGCATGGTATAAATGACATGGGATAAAAAGGAGCACTTTCTACAATTATAAAATCATGTTCTGAAATGGTGATGTGAGATATGTGCATGGTAACAGTGGATTGGAAAAATCTAGGGAAAACATTGTTGCACTGGTAGCTACTATTAATAAAATTGTAGAATAGGATTCAAGCAAATATTCACATCTTACATGATTAATCAGTGAATATGGAACAAGGACAACGTTGAAATCATTTCCATCTAATATGTCCCATGGTTTGCTGCGAAAAATGGAAAATGAAGAAATTGAATATATTGGTTTGCCTCCAGTATCACAATCCTCCTTTAGCAAGGTGATGAGAGAATATTTTCGAGATGTTAAAATTTCTAAAGCAAACTCCTTTGCAAGGTGTAATGAGTGCATTACAATACAGGATAGGATAAAGGGGACCAGTGATCCAGCTGAGGTGGAAAGGTTGCGAGGAAACCATACAAATCATAATAAATATATTGCAAGTTGTCGCCAAGTGTATTATTCTCACATATTAGCTTCACAAAAAAATCCAAAGACTTTGCTGAGTATTGTTCATGACAAAATGGATAAGTCAAAGACTTCCATTCCAAGGATGGCTAAGAAGGAAAATTATTTTAGTAATATTATGAATCTTCCCATATCATTGACTAGAATGTTGACTGATGGGCACAAGATTGCGGGTTTTGGCCATTTTAGCCTCCCATTTTTAGAGATGGGATTGAATTTCACTGTGACATCCCTGGCTAAATGCTTGAAGAGTCTTGAAGAACCAGTGGTTGATAAATATGGTGATTTTCTCTACTAAGGAAGAACATATAAGCACTAATTGCATGATGCTCTATTGCAATTAGAGTCATATGAAAAGTGTGTGATATACAAACAAGATGTAATGCAACATGATATATTGTGTGTTGATGGTATTGGTTAATGCATGCCAAATAAAAAACTACCACCCATGTTGTTGTTGTTGCAAATGGATAATTGTTCAGGCGATAACAAAAACCGCTTTGTATTTTCATTTTTATCTCTTTTAACAACAAGGAGAGTGTTAGAGATTGTTGAAGTTTGATTCCTCCCGGTTGGACACACCCATGAAGACATAGATGGAACTTATGTAAGGTTATCAGTAAATATAATGCACAATGATATATTTTCACTCTCAGAAATTATGGATACGTATAGGACATGTGAAGATAAAAATTTCTATGTCCCTTATCTAATTGATGAACTTTATGATTTTAAGATTTTTGTGAAATCCCACCTTTTGGATGGAAATGCCAAGATCATCGATATCAAAAAATGCCAATTTTTAAAATTTCAGCTCATAGATAACATTCCAGTCATGCAATGGAGGGCATCACTTCGGGATGAATCTTGGTCATCTCCTATTCATCTATGGTGGTAATTTCCAGATGGTAGTGCAGACTTGCTGGTGCCGCAAGCTAGGTTATTAAATCTGTAATAAAAAAGACCTTCAGACATTGACGAAATAAAAAAAGGAATAGAAACATATATTTCATTCTGGAATCGAGAGATTGAGAAGGGAGGTGAACAATTTTTGCATCCCAAGTTAAATTATTGGGAGGTTGTATATAAAGCTTTGGATAGTCCCTTCGAGAGTGTTGATCAGCCAAAAAATAACTTTTGGCCATCAACAAGCCATGATATTCATAGTAGTGAACCTACAAGATCTGAACATGAAATTATGGATGCATATTTGAAGGAAAATGTTCTTGATTTGCAGGATTTCTATGTTGGACCAATATGCAACAAGCCTAGAGATGAATTCATTCTAATAGTGGATTTGGTAAAGGGACAAATGGTCATTGTGCAATCACCAGAGCCAGATTGTGCAATATGGTTGGGTAGGGCAATTGATAATATTTATCAAGATTCAGATGTTAGTACTCTTGGGTCTTACAAAGTAGAGGTGCAATGGTGGAAGGTAATAGGAGCATCGAAGGATCTGAAGGTCTTGTACAAAAACTGCTTAAATAGAAAGCAACAATGGGTTGTTGGTGTAGAAGAAAATATGATGATCGATGTAAATAGCATCATATGGGCATGGTCACCAAAGCTAGGATGGATAGGAGAAAAAATTAGAATAAACGACAAGGGCCTTGCAGTAGTGAAGGCACAACAAGAATAGATGGGGCATAGTGTTGAGAGTGGGATGGATGTTCCTATTGATATCGTTTGATGGGAGCTTATCCCAACAAATTTATATTTTGTTACAATCCTTCTAGTATGTCTATAAACCTAGTTGGGTGAGCAAATGTCGAGCATCTGGAATGTCCACGAGCCTTTAGGCATTTGAGGAAAATTACTACTATGATGTAGAATACATCATTTACTAGTTACTACTGTGTAAGTAAGTTGTTCCTATACAGATTATGCAGAGAATTCTCGCCTCATTTGGGAACTACTAAAATTATCTATGTAAAAATCTAGATATTCTTGATACTGTATCAAAAAAGAAACAAGAACTGATAAACTTGCTATTCAAACAAGGACTGAATATTATAGACATTGCACTTTTCACCTTAAAAGATTGCACATTTCCAAATGAAAATTGCACTTTTCAAATCAAAATTTGCATTTTTTGATTTGAAATTCAAACTTTTTGAATTGAAATTCATAGTTTCATAATAAAAAACTGCAATTTTAGGGTTCATAAGTAGTAAAAAAAACACACTATTTGAATAGAAAACACACTTTTCAAAGCCAATATTTCCACTTTCATAACCTAATTTTGCACTTTAGAAAGGTTGATATTGATACTTTCAAAGTCTAAATTCACACTTTTTTAGTCCAAAATTTTCCTAATAAGTCCAAATTTAATGGAATAGGCATTTGTTGGAGTATAATAATTCTAATGTTTGTCGTGCTTGTAATTATTTTAATTTTATAATTATAATTATTAATTAAATTTTGGTAAGTGATAATGTTCACATGACTAGGAGGGTGCATAAGGATAAGGTGGACCTCACCTACTCCTTTGAAAAAGATGGAAACAACAAGAAGGTAGCTAAAATCAAGGTGGTAGTAGAAAAAGAGGAAATTGACAAAAGCAGTCAAAAGCAGGAAAGGACATAAAGCAAGAAAGTGGACAAAGAAGGAAAGTGCAGAAAAACATCGAGTTTGAAATGCAAGAAACATGCACAAATCTAAGGAAGGCTCAGTTGATAAAAGCGTAGGAGATGACAAAGCAAGGAAGTTCCACAAGCAAGAAGATGTTGCTAATTCTTCTAAGGAAGGCGCCCTCATACTCACACATGCCAATTGCTTGTTCATGAATCTATATCATCCTATAAAAGAATTTCAATGTGCTCCTCTCACATATTTTGGTCATTTTTTCTTTTTGTCTTGAGAGCTTTGCTTCTTAGAGGTTAAGTGATGTGCCTCAACTAGCTTTGGGTGATGTGCCCCATTGCAAATATTGTTCAAGATATATTATTTCAATGTGAGTGCAGCCAGTGCAACCATTATATTTTAATTGCAGGTATGATATTCCATCTAGTATAGTTGGTCGAATTCAATAGATGAAGAAGAAGTCCAGTTACTCATTGCTCAAACACAAGAGTTTCATTCAGTGAGAGTTCCACTACAAGAAATTGCATTCAATGAGTTTAAGCAGTTTTGGTGTGTCCAAGATCATCCATAATGTCATACTACATCCCATGGGTCGAATATGGTGGTGAAAACTCTCTTCTTCCTCTTATAGTTCTCAAATTTCTCTCTATGTTGTAAAATCCTCATCCCTTGGGGGGTTTATGGAAATTTTGATGTAATAAATGAATGAAGGAACCTATAAATATATGATTCCAGATTTATTCTACTATATTAAAAGTTATCAGACCACCTAATGTCCATTTTTTCAGAATTATTAATTTTTCCAATTCATTTAAATGGGCAAGATTCAAGACTAGATCTTTATGCATGAATTTTTTTATTAGTTTTACTGTTTTAGTCATAAATGATATTCTATGCATCCAAATTCAGTTTTGCAAGTTTATGTAGATTATTAATACCCTATTTATCCCACTCCCACTTTCATATCAAATTTTATTGCAGTTCATACTATGTTTGGGTATCCCAACAGTCCTAAATTGTCAAACCTCATCAAAGTCTCTCAAACTCAGTTAAACAAATCCAAAACCTTTGGATATTTGGTGTATAATTATATTAGAGGGTATAAATATTCTATCCACCTTCTGGTTTCATCTAAATTTAGTGGACAGGATCTAGTTTTGCATATGCTGGTGTAGAAGCCTTGGAGTAGACTTCAGCGACATCTGATTTTGAAACATAAAAGGTCCCAGTACTTTGTGCAAAGGATTATTGATGCTAGATTAGTAAATATTGTTTATGATTCTGCACCTTTACTATCATACCTTCTAGATCCAAAGAGTCCACTTGTCAAGCTTTGGGTGGGTTTAGCTGTGTTCAATACTAGCTTCCTCAAAACTAGTATTTATAACTAGTTTCCAGTCTTTGAAATTTCCTGATTTAAATCTGGTGATTGAGTTAATGTCCTTTAAATATGATTTGGGGATATTACATTGGTATCATATCTCTTTACTCTACTCCTGTGGAAAGTAAGCTCAGTTGAAGGAATATTGCAGATCACATCTCAAGTTTCAACTATGAGGCTTGCACCAATAGTTGAAGATGTTGAATTTGAGCAGTTTCTAGAAGAAGAAATCCTCTATGTTAATGGAGTCCTACCAAGAGATGAGGATTATGAATTATATGAATCAATATACATAAATTACAGAAGGCTTGATCCACCAATGGATAGCCTAGAAGATATTTAACAAGGAGGATGGAAGCAATTGAAAACATGCCTCAACATTATCAGGAGTATTTGTCTTTGTGTGAGAAGATTTGTACAACTATACCTTTCAAAGATTATTATATTTGCAAGTATGGGTTTTGGCCTCAAATTTTTTATGAGGATTCTTTTGGGAGAAAAAAACCATCCATGGAGAGACAAAGTTGTTCCACCCCTCAGAGTAAAGAAGAAGAAGAAGGAGCCAAAGGTGAAGTGGCATCAAATCCATCTGCATATTCAAGCATCATGAGATTGTTTGGCTTTTCTTCAAGTATATCCTCCAAAGGTGGTGATATGACAACTACTCAAGATGGAGAATTCCTATGTTGCTTGGAGGAGAAGCGAAATGATGCAGGAAGAAGAAATCCCATAGTCAAAGATCAACAATCCAATGAGCATGAGAGGCACAGAATCTCTTAAGTGAGGAAACAGGTACATAAGAGGACTCAATAACCCATCATCAAGTTGTTGGCTGTATGGGAGGTGAATTTACTTCCAATTTATTTGTTGGTGATTTCAATATCACTACAAAGGAGATTGATCTTGTTAATGGTGGTGAGACATATTTTGTATTAGATCCAAAAGTGGAACATAAATCAAATTTCCAATCGCTACTTGAGCTCCATAGTAACGCAAAAGACAAGCACACACTAGTTGGGTGTGAACCAGAGATTTTGGAAGAAGCAAAAACCACCCTAGATCTTCTAGATAAAGAGGAAAAGGTGATGCGAAGGTACAAACCAAATTCGGATTTTTATTTTCCATTGGGTTATTATGATATTGCAGCCACTTCCAGGGAGAAGATCGACATGGTTGAGTATTCTATTGATGAGGCTCAAAATTATGGTGACAAGGAAGAATGTAGTGAGAGGGTTGAAATATTGGATGAGAGTCTACATGATTCTCATATGGTGGAGGATATCACATGTGGGAACTATCATTGTGTTGTAAGGAAACCATGGAGTGACTTAGAGAGCCTTCTCTTAGTCGTAGAAGAAAGGATCCTGCAAGTGTTGTCTAGAACCAGTGGTGCACATAAGCTTCTTGAAGATCTTGTGGGAACAGTTCAGATGGAGGAAAGACAAAGTGAAGCAGTGGAAAGAGTCTCTAGTTCTGATATGTGTATCATCAAAATAAAAATGGAAGAAATTAAGGATGATTACTTATAGTTGTTCATGGATAGAGACATGGCTCTCAAAGTTTGCTGAGGACAAAGCAACAATGGAAGGGGAGCAACATAAAGTGGATTTTGGGAGTTCACATTCTTTTCCCACAACCACTAGTGATCAGATATGTGTGGCTTATTGCACACATAATAGATTGGAGGAGCCTCTTGTGCAAGATGAGCATGAGGAGTATGCAGAATTGTAAATGCTTGAGGAACAAATTATCTTTGAAGATGTTGGCCAAGCCTTTGTTCTGTGTGAAGGGATAATGAGTTGCCTCTATGTAAAGAAGGATTATATGTGATGAATGTGTCTGATTACATCCCATTTGGATCAGCAATCAAAGATTCATATTCATCATTGGATTGGATGGATAGCTACATTACCGAGATGGAGACCCAAAGATGTGCAAGATTAGCTCACATTGGTAAGAGTTATTTTTGCATTAGTAATGGACCTATTGTTGCATTTGAGTCTGTTATGTTTTGTGAGCAGAAGCCAATACATTTATGGATGCAATATGATGCATTACCTACATCTCCATTCATACCTTGGTAAAGAAAATACATGGTGGGTGAAGTGTCATATCAGGGCATGAGTTCCATGGTGAAGCAGGGAGACAATGAATGGGTTGCTAAAAATTTCCATACCACTCAAAGCATAAGCATGGACATATCGCATCATATTGAATACATTGAGAAGTTCATACAAAAGAATGAGAAGGTTCTTGAATACCTTCCACCTGGAAGACCACCTGATGGAGTGAAGCACAAGGTCAAGTTGAAGATGGGTGCACCACCCAACATGATACCATCTTCCAAGCATCCCATTGATTTGGAAAGTAGAATATTGAAGCCACATGAAAGGTATCATATCATATTTGACATATCCACCATCGCCATCATTCATGCAATGGATAAGTATAGACCCCACTCATTGTGGAGTGAATGGGTGGTTAAGGTCAATCACATCAGTCATATACATTTCATGATACCAATGAAGCTTAAGGATTGACAATGTAGATTGGTAAGTGAGGTCCCAGTTTATAACTCTGATCATGAATGCAAGAATATAGTAGTGGATTTTCTTCTTTATGCAAGAAAAGACTTATTTGATTTGGAAGATCATTTACTAGCAGAATATCAGAGAGGCAGATTTGCATATGAGCTGCAGGATGGTGGGGTTCAAGAAGAACAATTTGATATCATGGAGAATGGCACTTTTTGAGTTCCAAAATCAGTTTTTATGGAGGATTTTATGGGGGATTTCCATTATTTGTTCCTAGAGGAGCACTTCCTTAAAAGGGGAGTAAGGGACCAAAAAAAGTTCACCCACACCTACAATCATATCAAGAGGTTCAAAGGTGTGGTTAGAAAGCACATGAAGGAATATTTTTCACCAAGAGTCACCAAATTTTATGTGAATCCAATTGCATTCAGAGTACCTTGGTCAAGGAAGAGGAATGGATGATATAAGGACAAACTCTTTCTCAAGTTTGATTCCCATCTTGGCCATCGCCAATTTGAGATAAAAGAAGAATTCCAATATGACTATTCAAGATTTATGTGCATGGGCATTGGCTTATTTGGAGCACTATAAGAATGTAACAAACAAGTTGGTAAGAATGTGTCTATTATTTTGGGTGGCATGTGGGTTTACCATGGGTTGTGAGAGAAATGTTCTCATATTTTGGGAGTTGAATTGTATGCTTGGAAAGAACTTACATTGTCTGAGTGTGAAGTTGGAGGAATAAGGAAAATGTATCTTAATACCATGATTGAGAAAGGTGAGGCTGATGTCTACATGGAGAAGATTCACTCCACCCTTATTTTTTCCATATCCAAATATGTGCACAAGATATTGCAGCTCCATGAGAATAATTATCCACACCATAACAAGGATATGCTATCCCATATGTGTGCAATGGTTGAGTGCATATTTGAGGTTGATATTGAACTAAATGAGTGGCAGCAAAAATGGTTTGCATGTGATTCTATGAATTGGCTGATCTATAAATATCAACATATGGCATTCATCCACTTTAAACACCCCATCCACTTAGTTCCCAAGTCAATATTAAAGGAGGATATTTTGGGATTTGCTCATGTTCCACTCCTAGGTAGTCACCATGGTTGTTTGGAGACTCACATGAGGGTGAGTAAGAGATTTTCATGGAGGAGCTTCAAAGAAGATACACTAGATCATATGGAGGAGTGCAAAATATGCAAGCACTATGTGATGGAGTACACTTTATTGGTTGGCCATGTTGATTGGCAACACCAATTAGGTGGCAGTGTAAAAGTTCTTCAACCCCACATTTTTCATTGCTTGAGGACAAGCAATCTTGGGAGGAGAGGACTATCATGATCCTTCCTAAGTGGTTATTGGATTGAGTCTTGGACCCTTTTAGTCCCTAATGGTCTAGGAGAAAGTAAAAGGAAGGCATTATTAATTATCTGGGGTTATTTTGGAGCCATGCCTATAGTAATTAGTTAATTAATAATTTTAATGTTGGAGTATAATAATTTTAATGTTTGGAGTGATTGTAATTATTTTAATTTTATAATTATCATTACTAATTAAATTTTGGCAAGTGATAATGTTCACATGACTAGGAGGGTGCATAAGAGTACACTAGTACAAAATGAGAGGTAAATGACCAAAACAACGACCAAAATACACATATAAATGACCACTTTTGAGTTGGTGACCACTGGTAGCAAATTAGCGGTCATTTATCACGTAACAAAAAATGTGGTCATATTTATCTTGGTCATTTATAGCTTATATTGTGGTCATATATTTGGTCATTAATTGGGTCATACATTTGGTCATTAATTGTCACAATTAATGACTAAATTTATGACCACATTTTTTTTCATGTGATAAATGACCGCTAATTTCCTACCAACGATCGCCAACTCAAAAGTGGTCATTTATATGCATATTTTGGTCATTTATTTGGTCACTTATCTCTCATGTTGTACCGATGGTCATTTATATGCAAATTTTGGTCATTTTTTTAGTCATTTATCTCTTTTTAGTGGTTTCAGAATATATATAGGGCACAGAGGAATTGAACCACCAACCTCTTGCCTATAAGGCAGGTGCTCTACCATTGAGCTAGCACCCTTAAATATAATTCCTTATGGATTGATATGAGAATAAAATTTTCAACAGTTAACACCATCTTGCCAAATTCTGGAAAAGGGTCACATACCTAGGTAAGAAACAAAGATTACCCAATAGTCACCAAAAAGGGTCATGTTACTGATAACCTTCTTTTGCCAAAATCTATCAAAAATCAAGAATGCAATTGTATAGTAAGTTCAGTTCAAATATGTACCTTTGAATTATGATTTTTCTCGTTAAAAATTTCAAATAAGATAAATTGCTCTTGTACATCATAGGCATAATCATTGTTCGGGCAAGCAATGTATCCATCTTGTTGCGGATGTTCAACAACAAAGTCTTGCACTAGATAGTTTGAAGGTTGATGGTGTTGAGGATTGATCATTGATCATTTAATGACAATGTTATAAGTTATAGATCCTAGATGATTGATGTTATATCAATATGTGTACTAAATGGTTATATGAATATCTATGTTTTCAAGTTTTCTATAGCTAATTTGGCATAATACATGTTTTTTTCAATATATATGCATCAAAATATATATTATATAAAAAATGCTACCAAAACGCTCCCAAAATGGAAGCTTTGGAAAATTTTGCTTTTCGCTCCCACTCCTGCTCCCGCTTCCCGCTCCTTATCCACGCTCCCGCTCCCTTTTCCCTCTCCCGCTCCCTCTTCCTGCTCCCGCTCCACACTCCCAACAACCTTGGTTCAAGTGAATGTTCAATGTAGAAATTTTCAAGAACTTTGAAATGTTTTTGAACTATTATAGAATTTAACATGTTCACTTTGATAGATAGTTTTAATATCACATGGATAGGTAATGACTCTTACCCCAAGCGTATAGACCTTTGTTTCTGCGGGAATCCACTCGTTCGTTACTTTAATGTATCTATCAAAGTCATTGTAACAAAACTAAAATATATAGATATTGAATATAGTTATTAACAATAATTATCCAAGGGACATAACCCTTGTGAACAACCATTAGAGGTTCCCTTTGGAATTGTATTTATACGGGGCCTCTCATTACATTGTAATCATCTTATCATCTTATATATTTTATCAATATCTTATTCACCACCGAAATGTGGGCTTCGGATTATTTGTGGGGATTCTAGAAGTATTTACTACGGTAAAGAAGCTTTTACGCTTCAGTGGTATCATAGCCCCTTCTTGGGAAAATATTTGATTCAGGCCATTGGCTATACTCCTCAGAGTTTCTTTGATTTAAAAGGATCCTTGATCCATAATTTGTGTGTGGCCATTAAATTCCAAATTTTTTAAATTTATAGAGGAAAAAAAAGAAAAAAAACAGAAAAAGGGAAAAAAGAAAAAAAAAGGGGTTCCGCTCCTCCTCACCACCCTGGCGCATCCTTCCACCCCCACGTGCATTCTCCCTCCTGCCTACAACCTTTCATCCCCCTGCGCGCCACCACTGGTGCACCTTCCATCGCTCTGCCATCTCCCTCTCCCGCCTGCATCCTCCCAACAATTTCGCGTCCCCTCTCAGCCTGCGACCCCCACACCCTCCTACCACTGTTGAGCTCTTCCATACCCATGCTCTCCTATCTCCCTACCACTCTACACACCACCCTAAGTCTCAGCTAGCCCACCGTACTTCACGTGCCGCCCTCCCTCCATCCCACACGCCCTCCCAATTCGCGGTGCTATCCAAGATCTCCCCATTCGCGTTTTCTCACACCCACACAGCGCCTGCACGTCCACATCTAGTTGCCACTCTCTTCCACACACACTCTGCAAACACCACCCTTGTTCCATCCCACACCAACTCTACACACTCCACCCTCGTCGCTCCCTCTCTGCAACCACTGCAATCCTCACGCTTCCACATCCCCACCACTCTGCCTTGCTCCCAGATTTCCCTATCTACTCTACACCATGCTCTCCTCACACATCAACGGCTTCCCTCCTCCCCAACACCTCCCTCCACAGCCTGCACACTCTCCATCCTCACTGCCTAACGCAGCTCCTACGTCTTCCTCGTTCCTACATCCTCCTTCCCTCCTATCCGCCATCTCTTCCTTCACTCCCCTTAAGCTTCCATCTAAGCCACCACTCCATGTCCACGCCTCATTTCCCCTTCCCGCCACCACTTACCTTCTATCCACATCAACCCTAGAAAAAAAATGGGTTATTAAAAAAACAATTATAATAAATTGTTATTATAATTATATAAAAAAAATTATAATAAAATTATTATTTAAAATAATAATAATTATTATAATTATAAAAAAATTTATAATAAAATTATTATTTAAAGTAATAACTATTATTATAATTATAAAAAAAAATTCAAATATATATATAACAATAATTTTTATTATTATATATATTAAAAAAAAAACATTTGAAAACAAAAGTTATATATAATAATAATAATATATTATTATTATAATAGTTAATTTTCTTTTTTTTAAATATATATTATTATTTTGAATAGTAATAATACTTAATTAATAATTCTCATTAGAATTATTAATTAATACAAAAAGTGAAAAAAAAATCAAGTCAAAGAAGGACTTCAAAAAGAAAAGAACACATCAAGGGATTACTACACATTTCGTGTATTCCTATTATTGGAAAGGGGATAGGATAAAAAAGAAGTCAAAGTCAAAAGAAGACCAAGTCAAGAAGACCCAGTTACCGTCCAAAGTCAAGAATTATGGCGAAGTCAAAATCAGAAATGACGTCGTCACAAGCAGCGTTGAACGAATTAGAGAAATCTAAAGCAACTAATAGCAATCTTCAATTCGAAATTATAAAGTGAGAAATGCGAAATCGTTTAACAGAACATGAGAATCAAAGATTAAAAAATAAAAAACGAGAGCTACAGAATAGGTTATTAGATAAGGATAAGGAAATTTCACATCTAAGAATCCACAATCAAAACCTAGAAGATAAAATCAGAAACTTCAAAAATGTCGAAGAATCTTCGTATGGAAGTAATAATGATTTAGAAGATGACATAGAGCACTTAAACAAGCTCATCATGGATAAAAATACAGAATTGACGCAAACCTAGAGAAAGCTAGAAAATCAAGAATCAGAGAGATGTCAACATCAACAACAAGAGGAAAAATTTCAGCAACAATATGACGACATTAAGAAAACACATAAGCTGGAAATTAAGAAAATCAAGGACGAATTAGCAAGCAATACCGAAGAACTATTTCGATTAAGAATTCATAACAAGACATTACTTACGAAAATCAAGAAGATGAAACATAGTCGGAAGATGGAACATTCAAATGAAGACCTTGAAGGAAGAATACTAGAAAAGCAAGAAGAAAACCAACACCTCTGAAAGTTTAATCAAGAACTAGAGGAACAAGTCAAGAAGTTAAAAGAGGACAAAAAGTCGCAAGATGAAAGGTTCGAGAAAATCTAGAGTAATAACAATCTACCAAAGAACAAAGTAGCACAAATCTAGAAGGAAGCATCTGAACTCTCCAAAAAACAAACTCAAGTTGAAGAAGAAGAATTAAATACAAATTCAATCCTCGTCATAGTTAAAAAAGGAGTCAATCCAGCATAAAAACAAACAACAAGAACTCCTTATCGACACCCCAATTATAAATGTCATTTTGACCAACGACAAGGTCAAAATGAACATACACTGAGGAATTACGATGCCAGACAAGCAAGAACATCAAATCAACATACCAAGCAACAAACAAAAAGACCCATCCCACAAAATGATCAAATAGCTCCGATAAAAATAGATATTGGATGGACCACATCAGAAACGATGCGACAGTTCTTCTGTGGAATTCGTAACTCATATTGCCTCATTTCCTCAAGTGTCACAAATACTAAAAGAAAGGATCTAGAGATGACAGTTCAAAAAAAAAATTAGACATAACCCTTGTCTTCAACACAACTTTGAGTACAAAGCTTCCTTTAAGGGGAAGGCAATGTAACAAAACTAAAATATATAGATATTAAATATAGTAATTAACAATAATTATCCAAGGGACATAACCCTTGTGAACAACCATTACAGGTTTCCTTTGGAATTGTATTTATATGGGGCCTCTCATTACATTGTAATAATCTGATCATCTTATATATTTTATCAATATCTTATTCACCACCAAAATGTGGGCTTCACATTATTTGTGGGCATTCTGGAAGTATTTACTATGGTAAAGAATCTTTTGCACTTCAGTCATCAAACATGTTAACCGCAAATACGTGGGATTTGTCCAGCTTATATCCATTTGTTTGATCTTTTTCTGTTTGTGCTTTTTGCATCACTCAAACAACAAATGAGAATTATGAAAAAATGTTATTAGGAGGACAAGATTGACAAAATGACATTGACACTTCATATGCTCCTAACAAAGAGAGAGAAAAGGTAGAAGTTTGAAATACACCAATAGGCATCAACCTTTACTACAAAAAGCTAAGATTTGCTAGAAAAAATGAAGATGGTAAAACACTAGAATTTCTAAAAGGTATTAATAGTCTCAATATAAAATTCCCAGAAATCCCATGAAAACATCAATTAATCTTTCCCCATACAGTAGTTCCTTTATAGGACAACATTTAAATACAGGACAGGTTGGCCATCTGCAAAACTAGTAGCAATTCAAGAGCTTTGAAAGAACAATTCCCAGACTTGCAAATGGAAAAGCTTTAGAATATGCAACAATTTTTAGAATCAAATTTGATACCATAGATGTTTTTAATATTCCAACCTGAAAAAATAAGAAAATTTTATTGTCATCCTTGAAATACCCAAGAAGGATAAGTAAATAAAATTTATACACATCTTCTCTACATATGCATATAAAACAAGAGGGTTCAACAGGTAACAAGGTAGTCCTGGTCCATGGTTCCATGATGGTATGTCATGATGGCATTGATTACTCAAAAAATCTGATGGCTGACATCGAGATCTATCCAAACTGGCCAATATGTCAGGTTTACTATCAGGAGAAGCAGTCAAATCAGAAGATCAAAGGTAGGATAGGTGGAAGTGAATCAATGGTTGGAATTTATCTAATGGGATGGGATAGGAAGATACAGGAGTGAGAGGGAGTAAAAGTGTAGTTAGTGCACTTTGGGTGAACTTGAGATGCATGCTCCTGGGAATTATGCTAGACAAAGAGGACATGTGGATACAAGTATCCGGCATGAGACATGTCGACCTTGGAAACAAGGAAAGGGCGACATGTTCTATATGAGTGTGTGGTTTTACAAGATTACAAATACATAAAGATCCAATTTTTTTTAGAAATTAGAATATTTACAAAATATTGATACCAACTACTTCAATGATGATCAAGCCCTGGGAAACTATGGAATAATAGATACACAAGTCATTTCAAGCGGTTGGGACTAGGTGCAAGCCCTCAACGACTTTGGTAGAATAGTTAACCCCACCACCCTCGACTTCTTGGCCAAAGGAATCTTGCTGAAGCATTGTCCGCAAGAATAGTACCCACATAGTGAACATAAGATGCATCTTGTTCTGAAAATACATAAAATTACTTGTGCTAACTATGGAACATAATGCCCTAAAAAGAACAATAAATCACAACAAGTATCAGTTCTGAGGTGATTGAGGCCCTGGTTCATCATCCCTTGGAAAAAACAACATCCCATTTATTTTATAGTTAAGATTCCATGAAACCCAAACCAACATCCACGATAACAAGACCTAATTAAACTTTAGAAAAAAAGGACATAATGATGTAAGTTAGTTATTCCTTGCATCACAAACAATGCTGCATATTGACATCCTAATTTCACTGTTCTGTAGCAACAAAAGGAAAAATGATGAGAAAATATATTTTTATGAAAGTCGTATGGTTTCATTACTTTGTTATCGTTAGGTGTTTGTGTCCACAATTTCGGTAACCATCATTTGCAACATTCCTTTTCCTGTCAAAAATCATGTATTGTATACTACAAGCCTGTAAATGTTTAGACCTAAACATTGTAAATATTCAGACTCTACTCATTACAATAATTCTATTACAGAAATTGTCTCTTACAAGGAAGTGGGAATTACTAATATTTTTAGTTCATTTGCCAAACAACCGCGAAAAATCAAACTTCCAGTTTTCCATTACCATCCATTAACAATAAGTCCTTTTACTTGGGAGGGAAGGAAACTTGGTTTTGGTCTCAGTGATTGAAGTCTGAATGCCATCCTAGGGTAAGGCCTTCCATTATAATTGAAGCTATTTTTGGGCATGCATAGATTGCCTGCATGCTAATTAGTGATTAAGACCCACATCACCCAATTATCAAGTGAAGTATTTAGTTGCCACTGGGTAGCCAACCCTTCTACCAGTAACTTATCTTCCCTGTGCTCAAAACCAGAAAGAAGATCCATACTGCATCTATGACTAACACAATGCACTAAAGATGCACCTGCGAAGAGAGTATTTTCTAGTAACAGATCAACCAATTTGACTAGTTTAAGATAATCACCAACCTATATAGCTATCACCGGCTATATAGAAGTCCCTGTCTTTGTATCGGGGAAATATTTCCAGCTAGTTGATTAAGAAAACATATGCATCCTCACCATTAATGTGCTCCTTAACACATTTGAAAAACATTGATTTTTATGGGAGTGAGCTTCCAAAGGGAGCGAGATGGAAGCAAGCTTCGAAAGCGGGAGTGAGGGGTGGGTGGGTGCTCCCATGCGACGTAGATTAAAACCATATAGTTCAGCAAGATGGCATGAATTCACTCAGTAGGATACTATGACCATGATTTAAGGATAATGTTATATGTGATGTCAAAAGCAATGCCATGAAATACTAGATTTTTCTATAATAAAAGATTTATTGTAAAAGAAATAACCTGTCTTAAGGAAACTACTTAGCCTGTAAAATTATAAGTTGAGGATAGGTGGAAGGTATCTGGCTCATTTGAGAGCTTCCTTCAAAATGGTATGTAGAGCAACAAGGACTAGCAAGTAAATTCTTCTTTTCAAAATTCTAAGACATGTTTTTGTTATTTACACTGGCTACTCTACATATGGCAGTTTAAGATAAGGAACAATATATTTTGTCATTCTTTGAATCATTTTTCCTGAGACACTGTTTCCATATTTGGAGCACAGCTCAACAACACAAATCAATATAAAATATTTCATAAAGAGTTAAAGTCTTAACTATATCCTTCAAGTCCAATTGTTCTATATTCATCTCAAAGAATTTTTAATGAAGGCATAATAAAAAAGCTAATCACCACCTAAACTACCTTATAGACCTTTCAAGAAAAAACATAATATAAATGTAAAATTACTATCTTCACGGATTTCAATGGTTGCATAGCACCCACAGTTTCAATTGTACAAAGTTTCAAAGAATCGCAACCTTACAAACACAACAAAGGGCTTTTGTAAAGATAACGGCCTTGTTCATTTACAGTGCCAATGATAAGAGAAGAAATAGAAATGACATTAAAGATTCATACTCCCTTAGATCTCAATTTGAACCAACCTCATCCTCACTGAAATAATCAAGAACCATATGAATTTTAGCTTCTTCTGGAGTCCATTCAAAATCCTGTGATGAAGAAAAGGTAGAGAACACAATTTATAGTATGATACCAAATGTATCTAGTTAAGACCAATTGGGATCCATAAATGCATACAATTTATTGCCAGGCTTACAATTCAAAAGTATATTTAAGCTAGTTCATTTTGTTTGATACAACGTCTTCAATATTAAATATATATGGCAATTTTTATATATTGCCTACCTCTCGATAGATGAAAACATATGGATAGCCAAAATATTGGTATGCCTGATATGACTAGTAGCTGCAAAACACATTCACACATAACCAAGTTTTTATAACATTAAGTATCCCATCAACTATTCCAACATTGAAAATGTGATGATGCAAATTTCACTAACTACACAAAAAATCACCTTCAAATTTAGAAAAAGGCAAAGATAAAAGCATATTAGAGCAAATGCAATAATGGAAAGGACATAATTTGTTGACAAAGTATTGAACAATAATTACATTAGTTGACTTTGAATGCATTTTAGAGAAAGTGAAGCTACATCGTAAGAAACAACTTAGACAATCATTCAACATAAACACAATTAACACTGTATACTACAGAATCACATATTATATCATGCTAGGTATATTAAACTGAATGCATTTTAGAGGAAGTGAAACTACATCCTATGAAATACTCTGACAATCATTCAATATAAAAACATCTGACATTCTACGCAACATATTATATTATGCTGTTATTTAGGCAGGGCAGTTTTTTTATTCCACAGTGCTGAGATAATAGTGCTTGGCAGGCTTATTTACAGTGCTTTTCATTATGTTTTTAAAGCTAGAACAAACAACGTCTGATGATTCCATGGTGTTTATTTTGAAAATAACAGTTTTTAATAGGGAGCCTTCCATTAAGGTAATACGAAAGAACTAGCGATCACATTTGAAGGTCAGATTATATTATGCCAGGAAAATATTATTCCAAAGAACCTTAGCACAAAATAAATTACAAGGATTCCTTTCTACCTAAATGAACTAAATTACAAGAGAGTCTAAAATGTACACCACCTGAATGGAAAGTTGCTCCTTTAGCTTTTTCTCCAGCTCAGAATCATCTAACAATAATGAAGCTACATCAACTGGAGCCAACACCTCACCGTGTGCACAATCCCCCCTGCCATGACAATTGTGGTAGAGAACCCAACCACCAATACTAGGTATGGAAAATATGATAAAAAATTTGCAATTGCAAACACTGCCACTCCATAGTGTCCACTGAGCATTTCATGGTGGAAAAACTGTGAAAATTTCAGGTAAATGTTAGTGATGGTCATTGCCACTTGCTCAAAGGTTAACTATTACATTTGACTTGTATTGTAAATTGGAACTCAATGTAAAAAAGAGGGTGATATATGGCATAAAGCAGGTGCGAGGGGGATCATGTATGATCCTAGAGGAAATACAGAACTTTACTATGAATGAGGACTCAGGATAGCTATAAACAACCAAGCAGAAGCTTTAGCACTTCTTGAAGGCTTCACCCTATCATACTCGCTCCATATTACCTCCTTCATTGTTATTGGAGACTCTGCTCTCATAAAGTTAATGCAATCGACAAAGAAGAAGAAGGATGGTAGGTTAGCGCCTTCTAATAAGAATACATTAAAAACAAGGGCACTTCTCTGATGTTAGATTCCTCCATGTTCTGAGGGATAACAACAAAGAGGCAGACCAATTTGAAAATAGTGCCACTCGTCTAAAGACAGGAGAATTAGTGAACAATGGAGAAAGGTTAATTAGACACATCCCTTAAGATTTCTATCCAAGATTCACTCCCAAAATGCGTCACATCTCTCAAGGAAAGCATCATTCCAGTACCATCCACATGCACACAAGAATTAAGAAGTAAAGCTAACACATGCCCTAGCACATGATCTGTCACATACCCCAATTTTGTAAAAATTATGTAATTGTTTTATTATATTCCTGAGATATTATGTTAAATTTAATGCTAAGTAGGGATTGATGACTCAACAAAGTCAACAGAAGTGGAGTGTAATTCAAAATATTTTATTATTAATAAATAAATTATGGAGACAACAGCATGGGAGAGATGTTAAAAAGAGGTTACTGGTCAAACTGGTGGATAGAACTAGGTGGAAAGGCATAAGACAAGTGGCAGAATCCTCAAACACTTCCTAAGTTGTAGGTGGCAACTTCCCTATATTTGGAGTCATGATTCCCCAAGAAAGTGGAATCAGAGCAGGTGGCTCATTAATGACAGATAACCCAACAAAGACCTAGGCAATCTTTTAAAAAGAACTCAATGAACAGAGCTGGGGGCTCGAATGGTTATGGAGGGAGAATTCAATCAGATGAATGTTATTCAGGAAGCCCATTGAGGAAGAGGGATATAGAGTAAGGAAGTTGTTTGAGAGGATTGCTGCAGTAACTTGGTTCCATTATAGCTTATTTGGCTGAGAGAATTTACTTTGCTGCACCTAGTTCCAGCCAGGGAGACCAGAGCAAGCTCGGGGGTCCTGAGAAGTTGCTGTCTGAGCACTTTCCAGGAGTTGGTAGGGAGGAACTGCCTCCCATCGCTGTTGTTGTCCACAGCTTATACAGGTTCTGTTATTTTATTCCTTTATGATTTTTATTTTATTCCTTTATGTTTATTAAATATGAATGGATGTATGCTTTGTTTAATTTCTGCATGTCTAAGGAGTAATTAATTAGAAAGTTAAAATCTCAGAATAGCCATAGTTAGATTTGGTAGAGTTACTGTGTTTATCAGCATCCCTATTAAGAAGTAATTATTACTATTTAGGTATCTATACTGTATTCAATATAGTAGTAATACTTAAGTAGTAACTTATTATTACATTTATAACAACATATCTATCATGTATTCAATACAACTGTAAGACTTTCAGTATTAGTTTATTAATACAACTATAAACCTAGTTTAATTATAATTTTTGAATAGATAAGCAAGGATTACATATAAATAATTGTACTCTGTATATTACAAAATTAATTAAACAAATCGTAGGAAACAATAGTAAACTTTTAACAATAAAAATTACAGTACTTATCATGATAAATAAGATTGCAGAGGAATGGTAGCCACGGTTAGGTTATCTATACCAATGCACAAAACCTATTTAAATTTAACAAGTCTTTACATTACAACCAAATCAATATGCAAAACCCTAACAGAGAATTTCACAAAGAATTTAACTTTGTTAAATAACTTAGTCATTGTTTTAAAAACAAAAGATTTAGCAGAACCCTATTTGACTCAGTATCGAGCTTAAACAGTATAGTATTAACTTTCACTAACTCTCTATTTCGACAGAGTCATAATCATAACAACATAATAAGCAACTAAACAAAATCACGACCGTGGAGTTCGAATTGAACCCTATCATTCTAGTTTTTACAACCAGAATTTATCAGCAGAGAAATAACCTAGTTATTAATTTTACAACAAAAGAAACAAACAGAACAATATTCAGCTCATTCATCGAGTTTAACCATTACGGTTACTATCATTTGTTCAACTCACAAATACCAACAGAGTCGTATTTTAATTAATAGCTTAAGCAATAGAACTTAAAACTCCAACTGTAAATTATTTCGGGTCAAACCCTACCAGCCCAACTGGTACAAGAAAAACTAATGCTAAATAGTTAAGACATTATTTCACCTACAGCGACGTCACAAATTCACAGTATAGTGGTTCAAAAACTTAATTTACTTACTACTGTACATAGCATCGAATTTAAAACGCATGCGATAAACAATCCCAATACACAGGAAAAAGCTTTATATTAAGTCAAATTTCAAAACCTGGGTGATAACCCTGATCCTTTTAAAAGTACAGTAACAAAAGTAAAACCACGAGGCTGTAACCTCATCTACAGAACAGGCTCACAGCCTTTGTTCTCTTTTCCTTTTTAGAAAATAATTCATCTGTAGAAAACCCTAAACACCTTTGGAAAGACGAATAAATTACAGTTGAGTAAAGCCATAACATCCCTATCACATCACAGGGTTAAACCTGTCAAGGAACTTGCGGTATCAAGCAGTTAAAAGGCCCAACAGAATGGAGATAGCCACAGAGTTGTTCCTTCAAAGTCCAAACCCTAACCTCCCTAACAAACCAACAAGGAGGAAAATGCCATGGTGAAAACCAGGCTTACCCGGAAAATCCCATTTGTCGAAGATTGTGCCATCCACACCTCTGAGAGGGGCCAGAACCTGCAAATAGTAGCATAGTATCAGTTGCCATTTTTTATTTTTAAAAACAAATTTCTTTTAACTGAAACACGAAGAAGAAATACAGTAGCTTACCAGCGTTGAAGGATGCTGCAAACCCAACAAATGGCCTGATAACCACGAACACAATAAGTGTAAAACCCCACCCTTGCCACCAAATGAACAAGCTAGCTGAAGCAAAGGGTTATCTTCCACAATGGAAGCCCTGACGAACACCAAGTCAAAAGATACACTCACGCCATGACAGGGTCGGTAATGGTAGCAAGATAAACCCTAGGTTCATAACAAACTTACAGCTGCCAACAGAAAAATATAATGAGTTTCAAACGATAACATGGACAAGCACGAAGGCTGGGAGCAGCATAGAAACTGCTAGCACACAGTAACAGCAGAGACTGGACCAGGAGGGTTCTCGGAGCGACCAAGCCCGAAGGCAAGGAGAAATGGCTAAGTAGGGTTTAGTCAACTGTTTTATATCACAAAACGCTTGGCTCAAGAGTGACCACGTAGCATTTTAATTCTTTCCATGCAGTGGGTCGACGTTCCAAAGTTCACGATGAGTTTCCAATTATTTTGTTTGTCAATTAAAATCATGGCGAGGGTAAACCAAAATGATAGCAGGGATATTCTTTCATGGTCGTGACACCATAGTATAAACTTGCCATTATTTCATGTTGAAGACAATGCCTTCGAACTTGCATAAGTGAACACTAATACTTACCCTACAATCAATAAAAACACACAATTGTCAATAGTGTACAAGATTTAATCTTGAAGTCTATTTAGACTTAGAGAACTTGATAATCATTATAAAGAAAAATTATAAGGAGGTAGGCTTCAAATGAGTGTTATGTTGTTTGTTAAACCTACCACTATATTGCCATTCACCCTATTTTCTTATGTGACAAAACTTAGATTAAGCCTGTAAGATAATGAAATGATATTAGGGTTTAGCTGCTACAATTCCACTACAAATTGCCGTTTGTTATAGTTTTGCACAGATGATTTAAGACTTGTCATTCCTTCATTATGTGACTTTCACTGGTGGAATTCAAGCTTTACAACTCTTAAAAATTGGACTAAAGATACCCTAGTCCTTGCTACTTCTAGTTACAATATAATAAGAATCTCTTAACAGTCTCAAGCTCCTAGTGATATAGATAAGAAAAATAGACTTTTGCTTTCCTTAATACCAACGAGTTTAGTCAGTTATGATACTTGAGGACTATTTCTATAAGTGCTTATAGATTTTATTCAAGTGTTATTTATTGAAACAAAAGTAGATTCCAATCAATGTAAACCCTTAAATTAATAATAGAAGACATGTATTGATAGGTAATCTTTGCAATTGCTGAAGATAAGAAAAGTACAAACATAGTGATATTTTTAACTCCCAATCCTTTGCAATTAAAGTACAAAGCAAAACATATTCTGAATTTGAACTTGGCATGTTGCAGGAAGAGTTCTAACTTTAAAAGCTTGATAAACCTGGTTAGCATGCTTACACTTCTACTGGATGTTTTGGTACAGTAATTGAATTTAAAATACTTTAAAGATTTAAGTGTAGCGACCCGCACATTACCTGTATATCTCTAAGAGAAAGAAAATCTATTGCATTAGCTCGGAAGCTAAGTAAGCCCTGTCTAAATTGGCAATTCCCCCTTGTGTTTGCAAAACAGAAAAACAATCGGTAACTGTAAAGAAACTCATTTTAAAATTTAAGTATAATAAAAGATCATTCAGACACAATTATGATCACTTAAGCTAATCAAACAGTTAAATCACTGCATTTATTAATATTATATGCTATTTAAAAAAAAAAATTTAAATTTTTCGGAAAATTTGGGTTTTGACATGTGGTATCAGAGCATGGTTCAAATACTAGGCCTTGATGTGGCCCAACTAGTTTCCACAGAACGATGACAATAAAAAGAATATATATATATATATATATAATATTCTAACTTGTATTTCTTGTTCATGTAAAAGTGCAGATTTTCTAAAACTAATAGGCAGGTATGGAGAAGCTAGGAGAATATGCTGAGGAGGAATCTCCAAACACTGAGACAAGACAGATGTCCAGAGAACTTGTGATAGAGGAGGTAATTGCTCACTCCTCAAAGCTGATGCAGACTATAAAGGGTTTAAAGACTGAGATGGAATCAGTCAAGAAGGATAATGAAAGGATTCTGAAAACTCAAGAGCAGTTAAATCAAATTTTGATGAAAAAATTTCAGACTAAAGGGAGAAGCAAAAGATCTGAATCTGAAGAAGCTAGCCATCAAAAAGGGTCTAAAAGGATTAAACTAGCTAAATCGGACAGCAGTTCATCATCTGAAGGAAGAAGGGAACAACACAGCTATCACACTACTAGTGACAATAGTGAGGCTGAGTTGTATAACAGAAAGAAAAACTACAGGCCTTATGAAGAGATTTTTGGAGAGTTCAAGAAAATAAAACCCCCAACTTTTAATGGAGAATCTGAAACAGGAGAAGAGGCAGAATCCTGGTTATCCGGGATGAGAAAATATTTTCAGATATACAACTATTCAAATCAGCTGAAGGCAAGAATGGCCATCTATAACCTTTCTGGAAAGGCAGCTATATGGTGGCAAGATTTGAAAAGAGTCAAGGGGATCAAAGAAAAAGAGGTCAATTGGAGTACCTTTAAAAGGTACTTCAAAAAGAAATTTCTGTCCGAACAATACTATGAAGAAAGGGCCAAGGAATTTTATGAGTTAAAGCTAGGATCTATGATGATGAAGGACTTAAGCAGTAAGTTCTTAAGTCTGTTAAGATATGTGCCGTATTTTGTTGAGGAGAAACCTAAAGTAGAGCGGTTTCTCAGCTGCCTGCCATATCATATAAAGGACAGAATCGAATATGATAACCCCAAAACGCTGGAAGAAGCTATGCGAAAGGCTAATTTCTGTTTTGAACAGAACAAAAAGAAAGAAGGAATAGCCAACTGGAAGGCTAAAAAGAACAGTAATCAGCTTGAGTTCAGGAAAAAGGAGTTTGTACCCCAGAAAAATTTCAAGAATAACAAGAACAAAAACCATTTTAATGGTAAAAAGTTCCAGGGAAGCAAAAATGGAGCTGCTAATAATCCCAACAACTTCAAGGGCAGCAAGGAGGTTTCTAACAATCATGGAAATTACACTAAGAATTTTGAACGAAAGGAGCCTGTTAAGTGCTGGGAGTGCAATGGCCCACACTATGCTTCAGTTTTCCCAAATCAGAAGAAACCAAACAACAATATTCATACTATACAAGATGAAATGACTGTTAGAGACTTTGCAGGGACTATGCCCCGAATCAATGCAGCGTTGGAGAACCGCCAAGCTGACTATCAAACTTCCATGGTGGAAGTAGGAGGTATGGTTAACAAAACCCCTGTAACTATTTTAATAGATCCAGGTGCTAGCCTTAGTTATATTTCACCGCAGATAGTAGAAAAGTGTAATCTGACTGTTGAAAGGCTTGATAACTCTTGGTTAGTACAACTAGCTACTGGGGCAAAAAGGAAGGTGAACTGTTATGTTAGGGAATGTGCCCTAGATATGAATGATTTTAAAACTACTGTTAAATTAAATGTTTTACCACTTGGCTCGTATGACATACTTATTGGTATGGACTGGTTAGAGCAGCATAAGGTAGTTTTAAACTATTTTGATAAAACCTTTACTTGTGTGAATAATAATGAACAACCTGTAACGGTTAAGGGTATTCCTAGGAAAACTGTAATCAGGCAGATTTCTGCTTTACAACTTAAAAGAGCAGTCAGAAAAGGGTACAAGGCCTATGCTGTAACTATTACAGATGAGGCAGTTAAGTCTGAAATAAGCAAGATAAAAGTTGAGGATCTTCATGTAGTAAATGAATTTATTGATGTTTTTCTAGAGGAAATTTCAGGATTACCTCCCAAGAGAGAACTGGATTTCACAATTGAGCTGGTACCAGGTGTTGTACCCAGTTCAAAGGCTCCGTATCGTATGAATATTCTGGAGATTAACGAATTAAAAACACAGTTAAAGGAATTAATAGATAAGAATTACATTCGACCCAGTGTGTCCCCTTGGGGAGCACCAGTAATCTTTGTTAAAAAGAAGGACAGAACTATGTGACTCCGCATAGATTATCGTCAACTCAATAAGATGACAATTAAAAACAGGTATCCATTTCCCCACATAGATGATTTGTTTGATCAGCTACGTGGAGCTACGGTGTTCTCTAAGATAGACCTGAGATCAGGTTATCATCAGGTAAGAATTAAAGAAGAAGACATATTCAAGACGGCTTTTAGAACAAGGTATGGACATTACGAATTTGTCGTAATGCCATTTGGGCTTACTAATGCCCCAGCCGTCTTTATGTGTCTAATGAATAACATAATGCATAAATACCTGGATAAATTTGTCGTCGTATTCATCGATGACATTTTAATTTATTCTAAAAATGAAAAGGAACATAAATAACATTTACGGATAGTCTTACAAGAACTACGAGAGCAGCAGCTCTTTGCGAAGTTCAGTAAGTGTGATTTCTTTAAGGATGAAATCCAGTACTTAGGTCACATAGTGACTAAGGAAGGAATTTTAGTTGATCCTGAAAAGATCCGGGCAATCGAAGAATGGCCAGTACCAAAAGACGTAACAGATGTTAGGTCCTTCATGGGAATTACCGGTTATTACCGGAGATTCATAGAAGGATTTTCAAAAATAGCCCACCCAATCACTTCATTGCAAAAGAAGGGCAAGAAATTTGATTGGAACTTAAGGTGTGAAGAAAGCTTTAAGAAATTAAAGACTTTATTAACGACTGCGCCTATTCTAAGAATAGCGGATCCTAATAAGGATTTCGTGGTTTGCACCGATGCTTGTAATGACGGTTTAGGCGGAGTGCTGACTCAGGATGGGTATGTCATTGCCTATGAGTCCAGGAAGCTAAAGATTCATGAAAAGAATTATGCCACTTATGATTTAGAACTAGATGTTGTTATTCATGCCTTAAAAATGTGGCGACACCACTTAATAGGAAGAAAGTTTACTTTAATGACTGATAATAAGGGTCTAAAATACCTTTTAGATCAACCTAACTTAAATGCAAGGAAAGCAAGATGGCTGGCCTTCTTAAGTGAATACGATTTCGAAATTCAACACATAAAAGGAAAGGAAAATAAGGTGGCTGATGCTTTGAGCAGAAATGCAAAGCTGAATTTTACAACAGCTATCAGTACTTACATTTCTGATTTAAATGAATAGTTGACTGAAGGGATAAAATCAGATGAGATTTATCAAAAACTACAAGCTACAGCTAAAGAAGAACCTACAGAAAGTTTAATAAGGGGTTATAGCCTAAACAAAGATGGATTTTTATTGTTTAAGGACAGACTGTATGTGCCTAATGTATCTAAGGTTAAACTGGTAATTTTGGATGAAGTTCATAAAACCCCGTACTCAGGGCATCCAGTGTAAAATTAGTCACAGCAGATCTAATGAACAAGTAAATCAATCACAACAGATGAACATAGAAAATATGGTGCAAAACTGTGCAAAACATGCAGTAGTGCTCTCTATCCCAGAAAGGGTGAATGAATTACAATACAAACTGTCACAATGACTGAGCAATTCGAATTGACTAAGTAGGCCATTCGAATCACTGAATGGAGTAGCTTGACTCTATCTAGGAGTCCTCATCAATCATCGGTGGTGCTCATCAATCACAACAACCAGTCATCCAGGTGTCAATCTGAGTCTAACTGAGTGTAATAAGTGTAACTGCAGTGTGTAGCACTGATTTAGGATCTGGAGGCTCAGTGGGGGCGCATGGGAGGCTAACTGAAGTCAGAACAAGTCACCTAATCAAACTGGAGGTCAAACGGAAGTGATACAGTCAGTCGGGAGTGAAACTAACCTCAAATTAGGGAGAATCGGAGCTAACTGAATGTAACTGAAGTGGAACTGCAGTGGTAGGTGAACAAGTGCGCCCTTCTCTGGCAGTAGGTGAGAAGTGGGCGCCTTTCAGCTTAGGAGGGCTAAAACTCTGTGGTAGGTCGCTCCCGGGTGCTAGAATGAAGTGGATAAGGTGCTGGAGGCATCAAACTGGTGACTGGGATGCATGCCAGTGCATGCCTGTGCATGCCAACCCTAGATTCTGCATGCAAACCCTAATTTGCATGCAAGATCCTGAAAAAGATGATGTGGATATCCGAACACCCCCCCTCAAGCTAGACTATGATGTGCCAACAAAATAATGTGGGGCCCTGGTAACTAAGACCAAAGGTCACCCCAATACAATAATCCAAAAACTAATAACAGTCAATAAACCGAGGAAATGGGGAAAACCTCATGGGAAAAATACCCCCCCTCAAAATAGACTGTAGTACACCAAAAGATTTAACTGCTCCAAAATCAAGTAGATATGTCTGGAGGTATCTTACTCTTGGGAGTAAATGGATCATGCTCCAAAAACATGTGCTTGAATTCTCCATCAGTGGATGCAAGCGAATATGGAGACTTTATGAACTTGCTCTTCATACCGAAAATGGTTAGAACAAATCTGAAAATATGAGGATGATCCTGGAACCTGTGATTCGAACCAAGTGAGGTAGGAATAGCTCCAATCGGATCAAATAGATCTTGAAACTTGAACTTCTTATCAATAGAAGTTAAATCAGCTCCAAAAATAGATGAATGGTTTCTTGAGATCTCCTTTGAACCAACAAGGGTGAGATCAAAACCAAAATCAGCAAAAAGTGCATGAGAATTGAACTCAAGCGAATGGTAGTGCTCTTCATCTTCATTAAAACTCTGAGAAACTTTGCAAATGATAGAACATAAGTTTATATAAGGCATGCAATCAAGGAGGGCAAATGCTTCACCTCCAAAATCAGATTTTACCTCCAAAACATCAAGTAGATCATTATTCTGCATGCCGACAAACTCATGTGAAGGAGAGGATTCAAGAACCTCTTCGGAATCTAGAGTATGAGCTTGTTTATCTTGCTCAGAATTCGAAATAGAAGACTTTGAGAGAATGAGTGTTGAATCTACAGTTTCTTCTTCATCTTGAACAATTGTTGAGGCCAACACATGATCGGAAAGAACACATAAGGAGATCTCACTGGGCTTGTTCTCGAAAAGGCTAGCATGATCCTCTTCTTCCTGCTTTCCAAATTCTCTGTCAAGTTGGACCCATAGATCACTTGGATTTTCAGCAGTCTTACTGAGGTAGCGCATACAAGGAGACATAGCAAGACATATTGCTCCAAAAGCTCTGTCACAATCATTGAGCCAATCATTCTCCTCTTCATCGGAATCAAAATCTCTTGTATTACCAATGCACATATCAAAAAGACATTGTCTCTTCAAGAATGCAATCATCTTTGGTTTCCATTCATCATAGTTGAATGGAGTAAGAATATTTTGTGAAGAAGAAGTCTCCATCTTTGCATTAGCGAATGCACATGGAGGAAGTAAGAAACCTGCAAATCACATCAAAACAACCACAATAAGGTCGAACAATCCACCCTTTGAGAGTTGCATCACACCTGGGATTGGATTCCAAGCAATGTTGAATGGGTCCAATGTATCAGATCCAGGAATTATGTGGTAACTCAAGCTTCTGGAGTGGTATTGGAATATTTTTCAAGCTTTGCATGCACAGGAGCGAATGCCCTTGAGATATCTCATGCCAAACTTTTTGCAATTTTTAGCAATTCAGTCAAATCTTCTTGTAGAAACACCTGTAGAAAAGAGATCTTGTCCCTGCAATGGCTCTGATACCATGTAAAATTAGTCACAACAGATCTAATGAACAAGTAAATCAATCACAACAGATGAACATAGAAAATATGGTGCAAAACTGTGCAAAACATGCAGCAGTGCTCTCTATCCCAGAAAGGGTGAATGAATTACAATACAAACTGTCACAATGACTGAGCAATTCGAATTGACTAAGTAGGCCATTTGAATAACTGAATGGAGTAGCTTGACTCTATCTAGGAGTCCTCATCAATCATCGGTGGTGCTCATCAATCACAACAACCAGTCATCCAGGTGTCAATCTGAGTCTAACTGAGTGTAATAAGTGTAACTGCAGTGTGTAGCACTGATTTAGGATCTGGAGGCTCAGTGGGGGCGCATGGGAGGCTAACTGAAGTCAGAACAAGTCACCTAATCAAATTGGAGGTCAAACGGAAGTGATACAGTCAGTCGGGAGTGAAACTAGCCTCAAATCAGGGAGAATCGGAGCTAACTGAATGTAACTGAAGTGGAACTGCAGTGGTAGGTGAACAAGTGCGCCCTTCTCTGGCAGTAGGTGAGAAGTGGGTGCCTTTCAGCTTAGGAGGGATAAAACTCTGTGGTAGGTCGCTCCCGGGTTCTAGAATGAAGTGGATAAGGTGCTGGAGGCATCAAAATGGTGACTGGGATGCATGCGAGTGCATGCCAACCCTAGATTCTGCATGCAAACCCTAATTTGCATGCAAGATCCTGAAAAAGATGATGTGGATATCCGAACATCCAGGCTACCAGAAGACTGTCACCATGTTGAGAAAAGATTATTTTTGGCCTAATATGAAATCTGAAGCAGCTGAGTACATAGCTAGATGTTTGGATTGCCAACAAGTGAAAACAGAACATCAACATCCAGCTGGGTTACTGCAACCTTTGCCTATTCCTAGTTGGAAGTGGAAAATAATCAGCTTAGATTTCATTACTGGATTACCCAGAAATCAAAATCGGAATGATTCAATTATGGTGGTAGTAGATAAATTAAGTAAATCAGCACACTTTATTCCTATTAAAACCACTTACAAGGCTGCAAACATAGCTGATATATTTCTGAAGCAGATTTTTCAGTTACATGGTGTTCCAAAGGTTATTATTTCAGATAGGGATCCTAAATTCACAGGGAATTTCTGGAAATCCTTGTTTAAGGGATTACATACAACACTGAATTTCAGCACTTCTTTCCATCCTCAAACGGACGAACAGACTGAAAGAGTTAATCAGGTATTGGAAGATCTGCTAAGAATGTATGTTAAGGATCAACCAGGTAAGTGGGAGGATTATTTACATTTAGCAAAATTTGCATACAATAACAACTATCAATCATCAACTAAGTTCAGTCCTTTTTAAATTCTGTATGGACGTAAATGTAACACTCCTATCTCTTGGAATAATCCAGTATATAGATTAGTGTTAGGTCCTGAATTATTAAAAGAAATGGAACAGATTGTGAAACAAGTGCATGAGAATTTGAAGATTGCCCAGGATCAGCAAAAGAGCCAGGCAGATTTAAAAAGAACTCCTAAAGAGTTCCAGGTGGGTGAACATGTGTTCATAAAGGTAAGACCAAATAAGAGCTCCCCAAGATTGGGGAGTTGTGCAAAATTAGCGCCACGTTACTGTGGTCCGTTTGAAATTTTATCTAGAATTGGTCAAGTTGCTTATCAGCTAGCATTACCACCTAATTTAAAAGTGCACAATGTTTTTCATATTTCTGTTCTGAAAAAGTATGTTCATGATGCTACTCATGTGATTGATTGGAACGTTGTACAGGTAGAACCAGAAGGGGAAGTTCTGGTGGAACCGGATTGTATCCTCGGGAGGAGGGAAATTACTCTGCGGAACCGCACAATTGGACAGCTGAAGGTGCAATGGAAGCACCTTATTCCTGAAGAAGCGACCTGGGAACTGGAAAGTAAGATGCGGGAAGCATACCCAAATCTGTTCCAGAAGGTTGCAGAGGATGAGGAATAAGTAACATCGAGGATGATGTTACATTCTAAGGGGGTGTGTATGTCACATACCCCAATTTTGTAAAAATTATGTAATTGTTTTATTATATTCCTGAGATATTATGTTAAATTTAATGCTAAGTAGGGATTGATGACTCAGCAGAGTCAACAGAAGTGGAGTGTAATTCAGAATATTTTATTATTAATAAATAAATTATGGAGACAACAGCATGGGAGAGCTGTTAAAAAGAGGTTACTGGTCAAACTGGTGGATGGAACTAGGTGGAAAGGCATAAGATAAGTGGCAGAATCCTCAAACACTTCCTAAGTTGTAGGTGGAAACTTCCCTATATTTGGGGTCATGATTCCCCAAGAAAGTGGAATCAGAGCAGGTGGCTCATTAATGACAGATAACCCAACAAAGACCTAGGCAATCTTTTAAAAATAACTCAATGAACAGAGCTGGGGGCTCGAATGGTTATGGAGGGAGAATTCATTCAGATGAATGTTATTCAGGAAGCCCATTGAGGAAGAGGGATATACAGTAAGGAAGTTGTTTGAGAGGATTGCTGCAGTAACTTGGTTCCATTATAGCTTATTTGGCTGAGAGAATTTATTTTGCTGCACCTAGTTCCAGCCAGGGAGACCAGAGCAAGCTCGGGGGTCCTGAGAAGTTGCTGTCTAAGCACTTTCCAGTAGTTGGTAGGGAGGAACTGCCTCCCATCACTGTTGTTGTCCACAGCTTGTACAGGTTCTGTTATTTTATTCCTTTATGATTGTTATTTTATTCCTTTATGTTTATTAAATATGAATGGATGTATGCTGTGTTTAATTTCTGTATGTCTGAGGAGTAATTAATTAGAAAGTTAAAATCTCAGAATAGCCATAGTTAGATTTGGTAGAGTTACTGTGTTTATCAGCATCCCTATTAAGAAGTAATTATTACTATTTAGGTATCTATACTGTATTCAATATAGTAGTAATACTTAAGTAGTAACTTATTATTACATTTATAACAACGTATCTATCATGTATTCAATACAACTGTAAGACTTTCAGTATTAGTTTATTAATACAACTATAAACCTAGTTTAATTATAATTTTTGAATAGATAAGCAAGGATTACATATAAATAATTGTACTTTGTATATTAAAAAATTAATTAAACAAATCGTAGGAAACAATAGTAAACTTTTAACAATAAAAATTACAGTACTTATCATGATGAATAACATTGCAGAGGAATGGTAGCCACGGTTAGGTTATCTATACCAATGCACAAACCCTATTTAAATTTAACAAGTCTTTACATTACAACCAAATCAATATGCAAAACCCTAACAGAGAATTTCACAAAGAATTTAACTTTGTTAAATAACTTAGTCATTGTTTTAAAAACAAAAGATTTAGCAGAACCCTATTTGACTCAGTATCGAGCTTAAACAATATAGTATTAACTTTCACTAACTCTCTATTTCGACAGAGTCATAATTATAACAACAGAATAAGAAACTAAACAAAATCACGACCATGGAGTTCAAATTGAACCCTATCATTCCAGTTTTTACAACCAGAATTTATCAGCAGAGAAATAACCTAGTTATTAATTTTACAACAAAAGAAACAAACAGAACAATATTCAGCTCATTCATCAAGTTTAACCATTACGGTTACTATCATTTGTTCAACTCACAAATACCAACAGAGTCGTATTTTAATTAATAGCTTAAGCAATAGAACTTAAAACTCCAACTGTAAATTATTTCGGGTCAAACCCTACCAGCCCAACTGGTACAAGAAAAACTAATGCTAAATAGTTAAGACATTATTTCACCTACAGCCGCGTCACAAATTCACAGTCTAGTGGTTCAAAATATTAATTTACTTACTACTGTACATAGCATCGAATTAAAAATGCATGCGATAAACAAGCCCAATACACAGGAAAAAGCTTTATATTAAGTCAAATTTCAAAACCTGGGTGATAACCCTGAACCTTTTAAAAGTATAGTAACGAAAGTAAAACCACGAGGCTATAACCTCATCTACAGAACAGGCTCATAGCCTTTGTTCTCTTTTCCTTTTTAGACAATAATTCATCTGTAGAAAACCCTAAACACCTTTGGAAAGACGAATAAATTACAGTTGACTGAAGCCATAACATCCCTATCACATCACAGGGTTAAACCTGTCAAGGAACTTGCGGTATCAAGCAGTTAAAAGGCCCAACAGAACGGAGATAGCCACAAAGTTGTTCCTTCAAAGTCCAAACCCTAACCGCCCTAACAAACCAACAAGGAGGAAAATGCCATGGTGAAAATCAGGCTTACCCGGAAAAGCCCATTTGTCGAAGCTTGTGCCATCCACACCTCTGAGAGGGGATAGAACCTGCAAACGATAGCATAGTATCAGTTGCCATTTTTTATTTTTAAAAACAAATTTCTTTTAACTGAAATACGAAGAAGAAATACAGTAGCTTACCAGCATTGAAGGAGGCTGCAAACCCAGCAAATGGCCTGATAACCACGAACACAATAAGTGTAAAACCCCACCCTTGCCACCGAATGAACAAGCTAGAAGAAGCAAAGGGTTATCTTCCACAATGGAAGCCCTGACGAACACCAAGTCAAAAGATACACTCACGCCATGACAGGGTCGGTAATGGTAGCAAGATAAACCCCAGGTTCATAACAAACTTACAGCTGCAAACGGAAAAATATAATGAGTTTCAAACAATACAATGGACAAGCACGAAGGCTAGGAGCAGCATAGAAACTGCTAGCACACAGTAATAGCAGATACTAGACCAGGAGGGTTCCCGGAGCGACCAAGCCCGAAGGCAAAGGAGATATGGATAAGTAGGGTTTAGTCAACTGTTTTATATCACAAAATGCTTGGCTCAAGAGTGACCACGTAGCATTTTAATTCTTTCCATGCAGTGGGTCGATGTTCCAAAGTTCACGATGAGTTTCCAATTATTTTGTTTGTCAATTAAAATCATGGTGAGGGTAAACCAAAATCATAGCAGGGATATTCTTTCATGATCGTGACACCATAGTATAAACTTGCCATTATTTCATGTTGAAGACAATGCCTTCGAACTTGCATAAGTGAACACTAATACTTACCCTACAATCAAAAACACGCAATTGTCAATAGTGTACAAGATTTAATCTTGAAGTCTATTTAGACTTAGAGAACTTGATAATCATTATAAAGAAAAAATATAAGGAGGCAGGCTTCAAATGAGTGTTATGTTGTTTGTTAAACCTACCACTATATTGCCATTCACCCTATTTTCTTATGTGACAAAACTTAGATTAAGCCTGTAAGATAATGAAATGATATTAGGGTTTAGCTGCTACAATTCCACTACAAATTGCCGTTTGTTATAGTTTTGCACAAATGATTTAAGACTTGTCATTCCTTCATTATGTGACTTTCACTGGTGGAATTCAAGCTTTACAACTCTTAAAAATTGGACTAAAGATACCCTAGTCCTTGCTACTTCTAGTTACAATATAATAAGAATCTCTTAACAGTCTCAGGCTCCTAGTGATATAGATAAGAAAAATAGACTTTTTCTTTCCTTAATACCAACGAGTTTAGTTAGTTATGATACTTGAGGACTATTTCTATAAGTGCTTATAGATTTTATTCAAGTGTTATTTATGGAAAGAAAAGTAGATTCCAATCAATGTAAACCCTTAAATTAATAATAGAAGACATGTATTGACAGGTAATCTTTGCAATTGCTGAAGATAAAAAAAGTACAAACATAGTGATATTTTTAACTCCCAATCCTTTGCAATTAAAGTATAAAGCAAAACATATTCTGAATTTGAACTTGGCATGTTGCAGGAAGAGTTCTACCTTTAAAAGCTTGATAAACCTGGTTAGCATGCTTACACTTCTACTGGATGTTTTGGTACAACAATTGAATTTAAAATACTTTAAAGATGTAAGTGTAGCGACCCGCACATTACCTATATATCTATAAGAGAAAGAAAATCTGTTGCATTAGCTCGGAAGCTAAGTAAGCCCAATCTGAATTCGCAATTCCCCCTTGTGTTTGCAAAATAGAAAAACAATCGGTAACTGTAAAGAAACTCATTTTAAAATTTAAGTATAATAAAAGATCATTCAGACATAATTATGATCACTTAAGCTAATCAAACAGTTAAATGACTGCATTTATTAATATTATATGCTATTTAAATTTTTTTTTTTTAAATTTTTCGGAAAATTTGGGTTTTGACATGATCAGCTATATCACCTCGCATTGTTATGAAGAAATGGTGGTTCAGTTTAGATTGTTAAATGGGACAAAATAAAAGGAAAGACCTCTGCTACATGCCTCTGGTTCAGCTCCAGAATTGAGGCATTGCACATATCAACGGATAATAATGCTCACCTTTGTATGTGTTAAGAACATATCCCTAGCTCTGGTTCTTGTGACTATCCCTTCTTGTAACTTTAAATGCTCCAAAATTTATGTGCATTGGAATCCTAGTGATGCATTCATCCTTTTTAAGGAACTGGGTTCTAGTTGGATGCCTCCAAAAACCAATTCGGATTTTAGCTTTGGGTATTTAGATTCTAGGCCAATGGTGAGTTGGAATTTGGAAAACTTCCAGACCCGCATTGGTAAGAAACCATAGGTATGTGAGGAGTTTAGGGCCAAGGGTGGGTGTCAATTTGGAAAACTTCCACATCCACGTTGGTAAGAAGCCACAGGTCTGTGAGGAGTTTGCATGCTTTCAAGAGGTGAAACCTACAGTGTAGAGGAGCCCTATTGTTTTCAAAGGAGATAGAAGCGGAGAGTTCAGTAGCTAAATACTTCCCAGAGCACAATGCAAAACTTTGTAGGGATATCCAAAAAATGAAAAGGGTGCTTTTCCAACATGAGGAACTAAATGAAGACAACATAAAAAGAAGCTCCATTTTCTCCGTGACAACAAAAGTTTTCAACTATGAACATCAATGTGTACTTCAAAACGCGTCAACCTCATTAATCATTGCATACTTGAAATAGCATATCCTAATTCCTGAAGCAAAGACCAGCTCAACATGCTTCAGAACATGGTCATAAATTTGAGCAAGAGCTCTCAGTCTGTAACCTCTAATCCCCAAGCTTCCATGGGGTCTGTACAAGGAAACCTTAGAGAAAAATACAAAGTGCTCCAATCTCATGAGAACATGGAGCTGGACAACTCTAACAACCATGATGAAGCCAATAGTAAACATGATTTTCCTTAGTCTCTTGTAATTTTTTTTCAAATATACCATGTTTTTATGATTTTTTTGGAAAATCTACTAAAGTAGTCATTTTAGATACTCCCCTGCAAAGGAAGATAAGAAAATTTTGAAAGGCTTTTGGATATATCGGTTCGAAGAAACATGCCAAACCAGATCCCACCGTTTCTGTATTTTCACGTTGTCCAGTTCGGCTAATTCTTAATACAAATTTACAATTGTTACTCTTTTATAAAATATAAAATATGCCGACCATAAAAATAAAATAAACTCGCTTAGGGAAAAAGTGGTCAAAAAGGAAAAAAAAAAGGCATCAATCTTACCCACCTGGTCTTTTGATAGTAGGGTCAAGATTTGGATCTGATGTTTACACCCTAGCTAGTTGCTTTGCTCCGCTACTATTGTATCTACCCCCAACTTGTGCGTTCCTTTGCAGGTAATGGATCTGTAGTAACTGGGTATCGATATGGAACTTTAACTACTGCTTCTTAGCTTTCTGGATTGGATGTACCAGAATCTCATAGGCCCTTCTTAACCTCCATCTTTTATCCCTCTCAGTGCATAATAGATCCGAGTTGAGATGGAATCATGGATCTGTGTTATTGAAAAAAGAAAATTAGAAACTTCTGGTGAACGTTTACCAAATTATGAGTCATAAAACACCCTAGGATCCAAACAATCACTTAGAAAAAATACCAAAACCCTATATTTACATACAACCAGTGAGAATCTAACCTGTTCATGGATTCGATGTCTGGCCTGACCATTCTGACCAGTGGGCACAATTCTATCACTAGGATTTGATCACTACTAGGACCGAGCTTCCGTGATGCAATTCATGTAGATCCATTGGAGTTTCTCTTTGAAAAGTGTTATTATTTATTTATTTTTTCTTTTCGGTCTCAATCTCTCTTTTAATTTACCCATTTTCCCTCCCATTCTCTTTTTCATAATTTGTCTTTTATTTTATTGTCCCTTCTCTTTATTATATTTAATTTAATTTGTTAATATTAATATTAATATACTACATACAACTCTATTATAATAGTATATTGATATATTTACAATATAATATACAGTATATTAATATATTAAATATATTAACATTATATAGTATATTAATATATTAAGTATATTTAGCAAAACGTTGTGTAGATAGCAAAACATTGTGTAGAGGAAGGTCCTTTGTCCCACAAACAAGGGGTTGTCACACACAAACTTGGTGTCTGGTTTGTCGGTGACCTTAAAAATAGATGATGATGATAAGGATATTAATATATTAATTATTAATTTATAGCATATTAAAATATTTTATTTATATATATATATATATATATATATATATATATATATATATAAGTGACTTTTTGTAGGGGAGGAACCCAGGGGGGACTTTACAACTTTCTGAACTCAAGCGTGAAGAGAACCATGACAAATGGATGAATATGGAGAATTAATGGAGGTTGTGAAATTGACAATTTGTAGCTAACATGATGCAAAATACATGAACTTGCCGAAACTTTAACAGAGTGTCGAGAGGGTCAAAAGACAAGAGTTTTCTTCAAAAAAAATATGAACGTGACCAATACAACGAGCTGAACACAATGGCATAAAATTCATGACATGACATTCATGAGGAGAACCATGACGAATGGATGCATATGGAGAATTAATGGAGGTTGTGAAATCGACAATTTTTAGCTAACATGATGCAAAATACATAAACTTATCGAAAATTTAATAAATTATTGTGAGGATCAAACAACACCGGTTTTATTCAAACAAAATATGAACATGACCATTACAAAGATCCGATCATAATGACATCAACTTCACGACATGACAATGCCGAAAATGAAAGATGACAAATATCCAAGACTCTACTCAATTGGCACGCTATGATCATGGTGCACATGATGCAACTTCGTGGATCTGTTGAAGTGATAATACGAAAACAAAAATGGTGAAATGAGACATGCACATGATAAGCACATTGAACTTGATATAATATGAATCCATCTACAATGTTTCAATTTACTAAATTTTAACACTGCAGATGGATTCAAAGAGCCCCCCAACCCCACTTAAAAGGAGAGCTCTCTGAATCCATCTACAGTGTTAAAATTTAGTAAATTGTACAAATTCATTGTCAAAATTGTAATTTTCCATTGTCAGAGTGACACAACTAAAAATGGCCAATTGTTATGTGGTCATTTTTAGTTTAGTTCTTATCCCGTGACCAAATTGGTCATTTATCTTGGTCCTTTTTAGTTTAGTTCTTATACCGTGACCAAATTGGTCATTTTTAGTTTAGTTCTTATACCGTGACCAAATTGGTCATTTTTAGTTAGCTCACTTAAAATTTCTCAATTTTGGTCATTTATCCCTTGAAAAAATCGTGGCGACCAAATTTTTTGGTCACCTGGTCACTTATCTCTCATTTTATACTAGTGTGTGGTTGCAAAAACATAATTCAACAAGTACATGTGAAGGAAAGTCCCATGGTAAAATGAATCACTATTAACTATATTTCTTTACCTTGTCATTATTATTATTATTACACAATGAACATAATGTAGTTATGAAATTTTGGCATAATAAGGGATGTGTATAACATGGAAATATTGCCATTATGATTAGGATTGCTTTGATGAAGTCCATATAGATGCAAGTAAACTTTGGAAGATTTGCTAGACTAAAAGTCTAAAGTTATAATTGTTTTCATTAATGCGTGTCGATGATGAAGGATAACAGGTCAAGGTAGAGTTGCCATTAATGTTTGAGAAAAGGAATCATTTTTTCTTTTCTGTTTGTTTATATATATGTTGTAAATTTGGAGCATGAATATAACTACATAATTTCCAAGTGATAAATGCATAGATGTACTTTTATATTTACATGCTATGATTTATGATTCAAGGTTGTCGCATAAGCATACTTACGCATGTAGATGATAGTAATATTTCCAATGTCAAATAGAATAAGTTGAGAATATTAAATCACAAAATTGTTTTCTTGATGGTGCTATAGGCGACATGGACAAATGATGGATATTGAGAAACATTTTTATGGTATTGTTACAGACTCCATGAGAAAACATGGTTTATATAAGGAGGAAAGAAATGTCTATGTATTAACATTGAAGGATTATGTCAATCATTTATGATTGTTAAATATATTAGTCAAAATGGAATATTGATTATAATCCATCTTGTATATATATTAAAGTTAAATCACTCATGGGTGAGTGGTGAGTTTTAAATTCTTATTGTCTTCGCTTGGTTATAAGATTATACGGAAACTAAAAGAAAATTTTCTATAATTGAACATTTAGAAAAGAACTTCTTAAATTTGACTTTGTTACGAGAAGTTGCACTAACAAGTAGTTTTGGTAGATTGTCACTATCTATATGACTTTTTGCGAACAAGAACATTATAAATGTTTTTGCATGGTGACTAGAAATCATATTGCAAGGGTTTGAATAAGGATCAAGCTTAAGGACTAATGAATAGTAATAGTTGAATCACCGAACTATTTGAGATATTAATGATTGATTAATAGTGGGTTAATAAATAGGTGAACATATTGTTGATGGATTAATAATATGATGATGTGAATAACTATCCGTGAAGTTGTCGCGGATAGAGAGAACTTTGTTAAGAAAATAAATAATGGAACCAAGATGAGAACCAAGTTTCCATGATGTGACTAGTATTGAATACTAAATATTGTGAGCGTTATTTTGGATCCATGAATGGGGAAGATAATATCGAGATGAAAAAACACCAAATGCAAAAATTGATGATTCATCCCCAAACATACTAAAGTAATTTTCCTAGATTCATGCAAGAAAGTTCGAGTGGAAATAAAGTAATTTTCCTAGACTCAAGTAAGATAACTTGAGTGGAAAAGAAAGAAAATTCCTGGACTCAAGCAAGCGAGCTTGAGTGAAAGAGAGAGAGGGAAGGTGATCATCAATTGAAAGAACTAGGCAAACTAAATTAAAGATAGCATCAGGAGAATAAGACGTTGTTTGATGTTTTTTGAGGATGAAAACTTTTGACTGGCAATCAAAAGAGAAGTATTCTCAAAATTTTAAATCCTGTAAGACCACACTTAATCTGGTGATATTTCTCAAGGGAGAGTTTTGTGATCAACAGAGTGTTGCTGAAGTCCCAGTTTCTCAAGGGAGAGTTTTTTGCTCAGCAAAGTGTTGCAGAAGTCTTCATTCCCATGGTATAATAATGGAACATAGAGGTAAAAGCTGCCAAGTAAATTGGTTTTTAGCTTCTCTAATGTTAGTACGATGTATGAAAACATTATTGGAGGTAAAGTGAAATTCATCCAAAGATAATGGTGAATGTCAAGTTTTGGGGATGGTTGCCCAAAAATATGTGATATAATGCTACTAACTTGTTAATGAAATATATGTCTATAGCAAGTTAAGGATTGACTGAGAGGATTACCATCCTAGAGATTAAATGAAGGATGGTCCTCTAGAAGATAAGTAAACTGTTGTTTTATCTATGCATTCTTTTTGTTCTATTGAAAAATGACCATACACATGTATGCATATGTATTATGTTATATTATGGTGATAAGAGCACAAGTTCAATGAAAAAGACTTGAAAATTCCCATGAACAAAATCAACAGAGTGTTGCAAAAGAACTTATTGCTTACGTTCTGATTGAAATTGGAAATTTTTTTATGCTTATGTTATGCTGAATTTTTTTTGAACACCATGTATGGGTTGTGTAAAGTGCAGGTTATGAAAGGAAGAGAAATGATAAAAACATGCATGAAGTGTAGAAGGTAGAAGATTATTAAAAGTCGAATATAAAGGGACAAAAGTTACCAACACCGAGTACGGTGTTATTCTTAAGGGGGGAAGGATGTAACATCCCTCTTTTGCCCCTATTCTTTTGTAATTGAAAATGTAACTATGTACTGTTTCTGGTGAGGAGCTCAATTCCAAGGCCCCACCTGTAAACTTTGTAAGTATTGTTATTTATTCCTAAGTTTGGTTTTATAGACTTAGGATACTGAAGGCTTTGATGCAACTAAACGATGAGGAAAAAAATCCACTAGGGGGGAGAGAAGAGGTGAATGGAAAGGTATCCTTGAGAATCTAACTTTAGATGACGGGTCTCATCTTAGTGACTGCCGTAACTTGAAAAAAGTTAAGTAATTTTTCTTTTTAACCTTAAGTTTGTAAGTGTCATCGTTGTCCCAGGCTGAGGGAAGTATCTACTCATCGCAAGATGACATTAATCTTGTAGGACTTATCTTTAAGTATAAAATGATCTTAAGTAAAACTAAGAAACCCTTCTACACATTATTATTATCCTAGGATCAACAAAAGATGTAAGTAAGAAAAGAAGCAAAAAGTCTTCCTTAAATCCTACCTTTAGAATAAGGAAAAAAGCCCATAATTACTTCTTAAGAGAATACGTTTGTTGTTTGTATTATATAAATATATATGGAATGCTTATATTATATATATATATATATATATATATATATATATATATATATATCTAAAATTATTATAGTTATTATAATAAAAATCATATTATTCTAGAGAAAGGAGACTATTTGAAAGGGAAATGTCAAAAGACATTCACTAAAATATATATTGTGGGAAAAAGGGTAAGATGTGCTAGTAATAACCTTTAAATTTTAAAGGTTATATTTACATAAAATAAAAAGAAAGGCAATCCTACTTTAAATAAGAAAACCCTATTACATACCAATATCTTAAATATTCTAGACACATGGGATGGATAAGGAGATTACTTAGGGTATTGTCTCCTTGATGGAAAAGAACACCGAGTTTTTTGATGCAATATAGCCAATAATTATGGCCACTGCATGTGTTAGTTAGTATATTATGGTACACGATATTCCTTATAGCGGGGGGAGAGTCGGGAGGCATGTGCTCAATAATTTTTGTTGGGTTGAATATTATGCACGACGACTCTGTGGCATTGATCCTTTGGTTAGACTTTATGCATTTTATTAACATGACTGTTTTGTGAGATCCTGATCCCATTGTTCAAACGACTTGCATATATATATATATATATATATATATATATTTGGAGCCGAAGGGAATGGCTCGGCAGTAGCTCGATCCCACTCCTTAGTAATCTACATTATATATATTTGGAATTGGAGGGGACAACTTGGAAAGAGCTCGATCCAACTGTTCAAATATCCTGCATTTATATAATATATGTACTGAGTGGAAAGAGACGAATCGGCAGGAGCTCGATCCCACTGCTCCTTGATATGTGTTTTAATTATTCTTTGAGTAGGGTGATTTCTACAGGATCGACCCCTATAACCGTTTCATATAGACTAATCCACTATGATGACAGGGCGACCTCTTGACGATCGCTCCTCGTGTTTGAATTTTAATATTTTAGGTTGTGCGATCAATCCCAAAGCTTCCTGATTAACATATTTTATGTTGTGTGATCGATCCCAAATCTTCCTGATTAATATATTTTATTTCTTTAGAGTAAAACTATCGAAATGAATGAACTCGGTGATTTCCCTTGATGAAATGAACCCCATGCAAATGACTTTACTATTATCTGTTTCTCTATTTTGAATGAGGAGAGTTGGGCGATTTCCCTTGATGAAATCAACCCCATGCAAATGATTTTACTATTATCTATTTCTTTGTTTTGAATGAGGAGAGTTGGGTAATTTCCCTAGATGAAATCAACCCCATGCAAAAAACTTTACTATTATCTATTTCTCTATTTTGAATGAGGAGAGTTGGGAGATTTCCCTTGGTGGAATCGACCCCATGCAAATGACTTTACTATTATCTATTTATCTGTTTAAATGAGGAGAGTTGGGCGATTTCCCTTGATAAAATCGACCCCATGCAAAATAACTTTATTGTTATGTTTTTCCTTGTTGAAATGAGGGGAAATGAGGGGATTTGGGTGATTTTCCCGGAATAGATTACTATTGTGTGTTGTTGGAGGGTCATCTTCCTACATAAGGGATCTACCTGTAAAAAAAATTACATATCTTTTGACTGTGTTATTTTTATTATGAGATTCAAAGGACTGAATGATTCTAGATGGTAATAGTTCGCATGCATCGAGTGTAGGAATGTCGAAAACCGATGTTATTTATAACTAAATGAAAATCCACGTAGAGGAAATGTGTATAGATAAAATCGAGTAGTTCCTTGAAATGGTCAATGTTATGTTGGAAGTTGATAAAATCAAGTAGTTCTTATGATAAAGTCTTAAATTCTAAGCTAATCTTGCATGGTAAGTAGGAAGGATGCATTTAGGTTCAGTAATTTGATTGAGAAGTCCACGATGAGAATTATTATAAATCCTTAATGTGAATGTTGAACTTATGTAGGTGTTGCTTCTATGTTATCTCGAGAGTTGATTTGCAAAGTGATTATTCTTTTACATCACGTTATTGGTGAACTTTGGTTAAAGGAATATGACTATCATTCTCTTATAAGTATGATTGGATAATCATATAATATTTTAACAATGAGTATGTTAAAGATTAATTTGGGACAATAACAATTACATGGGTCTATATGTAGTTAATGAGAATGTTTAACTATGATGATTAGTATTATAAGACTAACATATTGTTTGTTGGACGATGCAAAGGAAAAAATTTATACCCCATTTCCTCAAAATAGTAACGAGGATTTTGGGTGTGTTAGAAGTGGTATTAGAGCTGATGGTGCAGCACTAGGACATATTTGGGCTAAAAAAAGAAGCAGGAGAATACAAATTTATGATGAACTAACAAATGAGTGGTGGTTACAGACAACGGAACTCAACAAGTAGAGGTGAAGGAAGTCCCATGGTAAAATGAATCACTATTAACAATATTTCTTTACCTCGCCATTATTATTATTACACGATGAACATAATGTAGTTATGAAATTTTGGCATAATAAGAGATTCATATAACATGAAAATATTTCCATTATGCTTAGGATTGTATTGATGAAGTCCATATAGATGTAGGTAAACTTTGCAAGATTTGCTAGACTAAGAGTCTAAAGTTATAATTGTTTTCATTAATGGTTGTAGATGGCAAATGATAACAGGTCAAAGTAGAGTTGTCACTAATGTTTGAGAAAAGCAATCATTTTGTCTTTTCTCGTTGTTTTTACATATGTTTTAAATTTGTAGCATGAATATAACTACAGAATTTTTAGGTGATAAATGCATAGATGTACTTTTATATTTACTTGTTATGATTTGTGATTCAAGGATGTCGCATAAGCATGCTTACGCATATAGATGATAGTAATATTTCAAATGTCAAATAGAATAAGTTGAGAATATTAAATCAGAAAATTGTTTTCTTGATGGTGCTAGAGGTGGCATGAACAAATGATGGATATTGAGAAACATATTTATCGTATTGTTAGAGACTCCTTGAGAAAACATGGTTTATGTAACAAGGCAAGAAATGTGTATGTATTAACATTGAAGGATTATGTCAATCATTTATGACCGTTAGAGATATTAGCCAAAATGGAATATTGATTATAATCCATCTTGTATAGATATTAATGTTAAATCACTTATGGGTGATTGGCGAGTTTTAAATTCTTACTGTCTTCGTTTGGTTATAAGATTACATGGAAACTAAAATAAAATTTTCTATAGCTGAACATTTAGAAAAGAACTTCTTAAATTTGACTGTGTTACGAGAAGTTGTACTAACAAGTAGTTTTTGTAGATTGTCACTATCTGTGTGCCTTTTTGCAAACAAGAGAATTATAAATGTTTATGCATGGTGACTAGAAATCATATTGCAAGGGTTTGAATAAGGATCGAGCTTAAGGACTAATGAATAGTAATAGTTAAATCATTGAAGTATATGAGATATTAATGATTGTTTAATAGTGGGTGAATAAATAAATGAACTTATTGTTGATGAATTAATAATATGATAATGTGACTGACTAGATTCTGTGAAGTTGTCGTAGATAAAGAGAACTTTGTGAAGCAGATAAATAATGTAACCGGGATGAGAACCAAGTTTCCATGATGTGACTAGTATTGAATACTAAATAATCTAATCATTATTATGGATCCATGAATGGAAAAAGAAAATTTTGAGATGGAAAAATACCAAGTGGAAAAATTGATGATTCATCCCCAAACATGCTAAAGTAATTTTCATGGACTAAAGTAAGAGAGCTAGAGTGGAAAAGAAAGTAAATTCCTGGACTCAAGCAAGTGAGCTTGAGTGGAAGAGAGAGAGGGCAGGTGATCATCAATGGCAATACCTAGGAAAACTAAATTAAAGATAGCATCCAGAGAACATGACATTGTTTGATGTTTTTCGAGGATGAAAACCTTTGATTGACAATCAAAAGATAAGTAATATCAAAATCTTAAAGCCCACAATACCACATGTAATTTGATGACAGTTCTCAAGGGATAATTTTGTGATTAACATAGTGTTGCTGAAGTCCCAGTTTCTCAAAGGAGAGTTCTGTGCTCAGCAAAGGGTTTCAAAAGTCTTCATCCCCATGGTATAATAATGGGACATGTGGATAAAATATGCCAAGTAAATTGGTTGTTAGCTTATCTAATGTTAAGTATGATGTATGCAAATATTACTGGAGGTAATGTGAAATTAAAGATAATGGTGAATGCCAAGTTTTGGGGATGGTTGCCCAAAACTATGTGAAATAGTGCTACTAACTAGTGAATGAAAGATATGTCTATAGCATGTTAAGGAATGGCTGAGAGGATTATCGTCCTAGAGATAAAATGAAGGATGGTCCTCTAGAAGATAAGTAAATTGTTTTTTACCTATGCATTCTTTTTGTTATATTGAAAAAGGATCATACACATCTATGCATATGTATTATGTTACCTTATGGTGATAAGAGCACAAGTTCAATGAAAAATTCTTGAATATTCCCATGAACAACAACAACAATGTGTTGCAAAAGAACTTATTACTTACGTTCTAATTGAAATTGAAAAATACTATTATGCTGAAATTTTTTGGAATATTTTGTATGGGTTGTGTAAAGTGCAGGTTATGAAAGGAAGAGGAGCAATAACAATATGTAGGAAGTGTAGAAGGTCAAAGACGATTAAAAGTTGAAGATAAAGGAATTAAAGTTACCAACACTGAGGACGATGTTATTCATAAGGAGGGAAGGATGTAACATCCCTATTTTGCCCCTATTATTTGTGTTGAGGAGCTCAAGGCCAAGGCCCCACCAATAAACTTTGTAAGTATTGTTATTTATTCCTAAGTTGTAATTTTGGTTTTATAGACTTAGAATACTGAAGGCGTTGATGCAACTAAACGATGGGGCAACATAATCCATTAAGGGGGTGAAGAGGGGAATGGCAGGGTAGCCCTCATAATCTAACTTTAGATGATGGGTGTCATCTTAATGATCATCGGAACTTGAGGAAAGTTAAGTAATTTTGCTTGTTAACCTTAATTTTTTAAGTGTCGTCATAGTCCCAGGCTGAGGGAAGTATCTATTTGTCGCAAGATGATATTAATCTTCTAGGACGTATATTTTAGTATAAAATGATCTTAAGTAAAACTAAAAAACCCTTCTACACATTATTATTATCCTAGCATCAACAAAAAAAAATGCAAGTAAGAAAAGAAGCAAAAAGTGTTCCTTAAATCCTACCTTGAGAATAAGGAAGAAGAAATAATTACTTCTTTAAAGAATAAGTATATAAATATATGAAATGCTTATATTATATTATATATATATAGCTAAAATTATTATAATAATGATCATATTATTATAGAGAAAGGAGACTATTTGAAAGGGAAATGTCAAAAGATATTCAATAATATATAATGTGGGAAAAAGGGTAAGATGTGCTAGTAATAACCTTTAAATTTTAAAGGTTATATTTAAATAAAATAAAAAGAAGGAAATCCTCCTTTAAATAAGAAATGCTTATTACATACCAATATCTTAAATATTCCAGACAGATGGCATGGATAAGGAGATTACTTAGGGTATTGTCTCGTTGATGGAAAATAACGCCGAGTTTTTTAACTTGCCATCTGGCCAATAATTATTTCCATTGCATGTGCTAGTTAGTATATTAGGGTATGCGATCTTCATTAGGGGGGAGAGCCGGGAGCTCCATATCGGGAGAAGCACTTTGTTGCAGAGGCATGTGCTCAATAATTTTTGTATGATTGAATATTGTGTAGGACGGCTCTGTGGGATCGATCCTTTGTTTAGACTTTATGCATTTTATTAATATTCTGCAGGACGACTCTGTTGATTCCATACTTTGTTTAAACTTTATGCATTTTTCTACATGATGGCTCTCTATAGGAGATCTCAAGTCTGTGTTAAAGATTAATCATTATTAGTTAGCTTAATCTAATTGTTATACAGTTACGTAACAGTTATGGTGTTGTTGTACTATATATGTACATTTTTGTGCATATGTTAGATAGCTTAACAGCTCATTAATATATAAACTTTTTTTGCCATGTTCTTCTTCATATCTCTCCTTATCTTTTATGATGTGTTGTCTAACAATGGTATAAGAGCGCGCATTTCAGATCTTGGCACTTGTGAAATTGAGATGGCCAAATGAAGAATGAATTAAGGAGAGAGGCATTGCTTGTCCGCTCGAGTGTCTATTCAATCTGTTTACTAAAGAAAGTGCGCAGGAGGAGGAACCCTATCCTCATGAAGAGAAACGTGCAGCCAGGGGCTAGCTTCGTCATTCTTGTTGAATTTTCTCGCCCAAAGGAGAGGAGGTGAAATCCATCCCTTTGGTTTGTAGTTTAACAATGTTTGGAGAGAAGTCTGTTAAATGTGCTGCGCAAATAGAAGTCTGTTGCTGCATGCAGATAGAAGTTTGTTGAAGCTAGTGTTGTACATGCTGCATGTTGATGTCGTTGTAATTAACGCTGTAATTAATGATGAAGAAATCCAAATTAACTCCCAGAAGATTCACGAGTATGTGGTGAGGCTGTATGTAGAGATCGACGCTAAACGAAAATCCAATCCATTGATGAAAGATTGAATAGAGGAGAAAAGAATCCAGAGATGAGAAGCAAAATCGAGTGAAGGTATTGATTTTTATATTAAACAAAATGTTGAGTAATGGAATACAATACAAACTCATCATTTTAAGCAAGGATAATTTCCATGTTATGATATTTTAAAAAGTCTATTTGAAATTCTTTGGAATATATAAAGGGTTTTCATATTCGGTTAAAAAAAGGGGGTTTTATATTCCATCATATATAAAAAGGAAGAAGAGCATGGTATCTTGCCAAGATGGTAAGAAAGGAGAAGACCGTTGCCAAGATCATGGTAGCGGTAGGTTATCGAGACAAGATATTCAGAAGCATTTATAGTGGAAAAAATAGAATTGAGTAATTTAAAAGAAGAATTTGTAGAAAAAGAATTTGTAGGCTATCTGTTTTCATGTTTGGAGCAGATTTATGCAAATGAAGAGCATCAAGTGCCACAGTTAAAAAAATTGACAGACCGCCAAAGCCATTTGTAAGAAGATTTTGGTGTGAATAAGCCGCTGCAGTTTATTGAAGGAGACAATGCTGCGAGCAAACTTGAAGTTTGGATCAGTCCGCCGTAACCGCACTAGAAGAATTTGCAGTGGGAAAATCGCATGAAGATTATGTGTTAAAATCAGCCGTCATGAATTCCCCGAGTGAAGGAGACCGCCGTTGAGGAAGCGAACAATTGTGAAGAAAATTAAGAGTGGATGACTGGTGATCGAGTTTCTGGAATTTGCATGTAAGGTTTGTAGAGAGCCGCATAAAGAAATTGTTGAGAGCGAGGAAGCCACTGAGTCAAAGGTGTGCCAGCGTTTCCAGGACAGAGAAAACATTTGTGTGAGAAGTTGTTTTGCTCGTTGTTGAAAGAAGAGCTCAGAACTATGTGTAGAACTCGAAAACAAGAATTGCAATATCAAATTTCAGTCTATTATGATTAACACCAAATTTACAGACTTATTGAGCACAAATTGAAGATATTGCAGTCAGATTGAAGATTGCAACTATTGCTCTAGAAAGCAAATCAAGTTTCCAGCATCTAAAGTGTACAAACAATTCAACACTTCTTTTCTGAACTTGTTCTTGTTCAGAAACTTTTTACTTGCATTCTGTACTTTGGTACTTACTTACTAGTGTAAGTATCTTTATGCTGTAGAATTGAAGTATGATTGTAATTGGGTGCATTATTGGTTGAACCCAACACCCTTTGTTGATTTATTGTAAAAGGTTAAGAGAAGATGTGTAGCATAAGCAAAGCCATTCTGAACAAGTTTCTATTCAGAAATTTCAGAAGTTAGGAATGAGGACCAAATACTCTAAACTTGTTTATGTTTAGAGATTTCAGCGGTCAAATGAAGTTTTTGTAGTTGATAACTTGTCACTGACAGGGAGATATCAACGTCATGTTCCAAGTTTGTTTTAAAGCTTGTGAACAGATCATCAAATGGGAAACATGTTAGGAACCTCTGTCAACCCTTCTCTTTACTATGTTAGTATATTGTTGTTGGACGCATATGCTTTGTAAGTCGTCCCGTAGTATTTGTTGATCCGTAGTTTATATTAGCCCATAGTATTGACCCATAGTATTGGACGCATATGCTTTGTAAGTCGTCCCGTAGTATTATATGTCCCATGGTTTTGACTCATAGTATTGGGCATAGACTTAGTATATAAGTGTGTGTTGAGGTCATTGAAGGCACCGTGAAGTTAATTGTATTGAGCTTGCTCAAAGGAGGTTGCCCCCTCGAAGTGGCCCGTGATCAATATAAAAGTGATTTTGTTCTATTATTTCTGATATCTCGTGTATTTGCATTAATTAGTTATTGCAGGTTCATCACATCTGGTATCAAAGCACTTTCTTAGGCTCACTGGGTGAAATTTCTGCCAAATTTTTTTTCGCATCTGTTGCAGGTTCAGATTTGGGAATAATCCCTATCCGCTTAACTGTGGGAAGTACTTGGGCATAAGCCCTAAAACTCATTGTGAGAGAGTATCAGACAGAATTTGAGAAATTGGCCAATCACACAGAAGGATTGTCTGATGAATTCTACAGGAGTTGTTTTATCAGTGGTCTCAAGGATGAAATCCGCTTAGAGGTCAAAATGTTTTGTCCCAACACAATGATGGAAGTCTTAGGGTTGACTAAGCTAGCTGAGGACAAGATCGCATCCCAACAACGCTCCAAAACCACCTTTGTTCCCTTCAGAGATATGGGTTCCCAACGACCTCCCATCACGCCTTCTCCTCAACCAACTCCTATCAAGCATTTGTCTGAAATTGAAATGCAGGCACGCCGAGAAAAAGGGCTTTGCTATAATTGTGATGAGAAATTCACTCGGGGACATAGATGTGTTCAACAAAAGCTCTATCTCTTGGATGTGGATTCTCCACCTGCCTTAGAACTTGGTGAAGAAGCTACAGATACAGTAGATGATCAGGTCGACATTCAACACCCGCCTATTGACACCCCATCTCGGGACGACCCACCCGAGATCTCTCTCCATGCTGTAACCGGCGTCACCACCCCACAAACAATGCGGGTCAAGGGATACTTCAAGAAGCTCCCTCTTACCATACTCATTGATTCTGGTAGCACTCATAACTTCATTGACCCTCGGATTGCCAAACAGGCTGATTGTTTTGTCCATCCTTGCTCCAACTTTGAAGTCATGGTTGCCAATGGGGGCACCTTACCTTGCAAGGGGAAGTGTCACAATGTGTGTATCTCTATGGAAGATTATAACCTACGCTCTGACACGTTTGCCTTGTCCTTAGGCGGATGTGATGTGGTTTTGAGCGTTCAATGGTTACGCACACTTGGCCCCATCTTATGGGATTTTGCTGAACTTTGGATGCAGTTTAAAGTCAACGGGGCACAACACAAATTTATGGGCTTACAATCAGGGTCTCTTTGCATCATCAGTTCACATCGCCTGGAAAAAATCCTTAAGAAGAATTCGCATGGTGTCATCGCTCAGCTCAATTCCATTCAGATGCACCCATCAACAGTCTCCACTACTTCCTTGGATAGATATGCAGGTATCTTTGCTAAACCAATGTGCTTGCTGCCTTCAAGAGACCTTTCCGGTAAGAATTTAGCCACATCTACCTCTCAGCAGGAAATGATGGCTATTTTGCATGCAGTACAGAAGTGGCAGCCATACCTATTAGGGAATTATTTCTGCATCAAGACTGATCTCCCGAGTCTGGAAAATTTTCTGGAACAATGGGTCTCCTCCCTAACACACCTGAAATGGGTTATCCAACTCATGGGTTATCCCTATGTGATCACTTACAAGAAGGGTAAGGATAATATGGTGGTAGATGCTCCTTCTTGCACAATTGATGACCCAGTTTCTCTTACATCTCTTTCTCTACTTGTTCCAAATTGGTTGCAATATATTCAACATGGCTCTCTCTTCTATGAACTCCATGCTTCTTCATCAACAGGGCACTCTGGGTTCTGCAAAATGTATGATCGGGAACAATGTAACTTCTTTTGGCAAGGACTAAAAATGACAATTCAATAGATGGTGGTTGACGATGATACTTTCCAAGTCAACAAGGGTAAAATGACACTCCTTTCGGGATTGCTCAAACCCTTGCCCATCCCTACACAGGTTTGGCCAACTATTTCTATGGATTTCCTAGCAGCGCTCTGGTGGTACAATACCACATCTCAAAGGACACCATATGAAGCAGTCTATGGAAAAACACCACCATTTCTTCTTCCATACACCCTTAGCAGCTCCCCAGTTCAGGAAATTGACTCGGTTCTTCGAAACCGCGATTAGATTCTTCTCATTCTGCAGGACAATCTTCACATGGCCAGAATTCGCCTGAAACAACAAGCCGATCAGCACCATTCTGAGCGCATTTTCCATGCAACTGACAGGGTTCTTCTTCATCTACAGCCTTCCAAGCAATCCTCCTTGACACTCCAAAGGCGTTAGTGGCCTGAAATGCAACCCGAGGATGCTACCGGGGAACCACTCCTTCAGATTCTGCAACAATTTCTCCAACCAAAGCTTTGAGGACAAAGCTTTTTCTAAGGGAGAGGGGATGTTAGGAACCTCTGTCAACCTTTCTCTTTACTATGTTAGTATATTGTTGTTGGACGCATATGCTTTGTAAGTCGTCCCGTAGTATTTGTTGATCCGTAGTTTATATTAGCCCATAGTATTGACCCATAGTATTGGACGCATATGCTTTGTAAGTCGTCCCATAGTATTATATGTCCCATGGTTTTGAATCATAGTATTGGGCATAGACTTAGTATATAAGTGTGTGTTGAGGTCATTGAAGGCACCGTGAAGTTAATTGTATTGAGCTTGCTCAAAGGAGGTTGCCCCCTCGAAGTGGCCCGTGATCAATATAAAAGTGATTCTGTTCTATTATTTCTGATATCTCGTGTATTTGCATTAATTAATTATTGTAGGTTCATCAGAAAACAAGTATTGAGGCTTGTTTCTGAACATACAAATTGATTGATATGGTTAGTGGTAATCCTAAAACCACCTCATTGATTGACATGGTTAGTGGTAATCCTAAAACCATCTCTTGGTTAGTGGTCATCCTAAAACCACCAATTAAGCAGAAAACATGAAGTTCTGTCTGTTTACATTTTCAGAGAACTTCTCCTCTTTCAGCTAACAGGGGGGAGCATAATGATGATTGTCAGACTTCAAGTTTCGAAGTTTGATGGATTGTGGATTGATTGATAGTTCAGTGTCGAAGCCCTATCAATCGAGAAGGAAGCCAAAACCTAAGCCAGAGCTAGAACTTGAGCCAGTAGATAGAACCTTGAGCCAGTAGATAGAACCTTGAGCCAGAGCCTCCTAGCCAAAGTCAAAGCAGTAGCCAAAGCCAGATCCAGAGCCATGTTGGTTTGTGGTCATCCTAAAACCACTCATTTAGCAGAAAATTGAGGCTCTGCTAGTTTTTATGTCAGAGAGATTTTCAACTATTACTCTCTGAATTTGCTTGACACATTGTGGATTTTCAAGTAGAGGCAGTTTTTCAGGCGCTAGCTAACTTATGATTAAGGGGGGATGTTAAAGATTAATCATTATTAGTTAGCTTAACCTAATTGTTATACCGTTACATGACAGTTATGGTGTTGTTGTACTATATATGTACATCTTTGTGCATATGCTAGATAGCTTAACAACTCATTAATATATAGCCTTTTTTGCCATGTTCTTCTTCATGTCTCTCCTTATCTTTTATGATGTGTTGTCTAATAGTCTGAACAATGGGATCAGTCTCTCACAGAGTCGTCCTGCTCCCATACATAATCTATATTAGCATACTGTTGGATAATGATATTAGCATAATGCTAATGTGTATGGTTTATTTAATAAAATATGTGCATTTATATTCAGATGATCAATGACATTGACACGATGATAATGTGTGTGGTGCACATTTATAACTAATTGAAAATTTGTGTAAAGGAAATGTGTATAGATAATATCGAGTATTGCTTTGAAATGGTCAATGTTATGTTGGAAGTTGAGTGTTAGCAAATGTTATGGACCATCAAATAAATAATTGGACTATGTTGAGAAGTGTTATGCTGTTCTTATGATAAAGTTTTAAATTTTTAGCTAATCTTGCATGCTAAGTAGTAAAGATGCATTTAGGTTTAGTAATTAGATTGAGAATTCCATGATGAATTATCATAAATTCTTAATGTGAATCCTGAACTTATGTAGGTGTTGCTTCTATGTTTCTCAGAGAGTTGATTTGCAAAGTGTTATTCTTTTACATCATATTATTGGTGAAGTTTAGTTAAAGGAATAAGAGTATCACGCTCTTATAAGTATGATTGGATAATCATATAATATTTTAACAATGAGTATGTTAAATATTAATTTGGGACAATAACCAGTATATGCAGTTAACAAGGATGTTTAACTATGATTACTAATATTATAAGATTAATGTATTGTTTGTTGAAGAATACAAAAGAAAATATTTATATCCCATTTCCTCAAAATAATAATGAGGATTTCGAATGTGTTATACAAACAAATCAAAACATTACAAATATTTTTTAGTATACTTAATAACAATTTTATTACTTAACATAAAATTTCAAACTGCAACCAAATTATACTCTATAACCAAATCTTGATATTTCCCACATTGCTCCATCGTATGACTAATGCTTTATCGATATGATCATTAAAATTAAATAGTACGAAAAGTAGCAATGTGCCAAAATTTAGCAATAGTTGAGATTCTTCTCATAATTGGCGTGGATCGTGTAGCATTTAGTTTTAGAAGTATTAGTTACATATTTCAAATACATGTAAATATTTGGAATGTTCGTGTACGTGTGTGAGTGCCGAATATGTACATGGTTCTATCACTAAAGCACAACTAGAAATTGGTGACTCCAAACCGTGGTTAAACTTGATTATAAGACGAGAAGAGATAAAAGGAGAACCCCTACGACAACCAAACATTTTTTGCAATGTCATTATAAGTATCTATGGCAATCATGAATACACATACTTGACTTAGATATAGATAGTGCATGTTTTTCTCTTTGGTTAATTGTTATCGTATTAACAACATGCAAAAGGAAAAAGACACTAGAAGGAGCAAGAAACTTCGAACGAAACAAGGGTACTAACCATATTCATTTCCGATGTAGTTAAAATGCAGGAACATAGAATGATTTAAAAGACCTTCATGTTTCTTGTAACAAATATGTAGGACCTACTATGACATGCATAGAAGCTTTTAACATTCACCCCCTTCTAAGGGTTTGGTTGGATTGTATTATTGAGGGTGATCTAGAGAGTACCCTAGGTTAGTAGCCCCTTTATGAGCAATAATCATAAGATATTAATATTTAATTCTAAAAAAATCATGAGGGTTGCTGCAAACATCCTAGTGAGAATGTGGGTGCTTAAAAAGTGCGAACTTAACCTTTTTTCCAAGCTTAATGAGTTCAAAAATAATAAAAATACCTTTTCATGGAATCTAACAAAAGTATATATTTGGGAATGTGGTTGGGAGGGTTGATTTTCACTATTGTAGTAAAGGTGCTTTGGTAGGATTCTTTTGGGAATGTTCACTCATATAGTAAGAGTTTCTGATCATGGTCTCTATAGTATTTAATCAATGAAGAAATGTATGATGAATGGAGGTGGCTCAAAACATCAACTTGTTTAGGAAAAAGACTTATCATACAAAGTCTTTATGTTATAATAGAATCTAAAAAAAATTACATTAGGGGAATTTTGAGGTAAAAATTGGGCCTCCAAACAAAAAAAATACTATTAAAATCAACTTTATAAGAACCAATCTAATTGTAGATAATGACATCATCCTCCCTTGTGATTGGGGTGGCATTGCTTGAATTAAAGTTACTTACTTTTCAAATTCTAAATGGTGGATGAAAATCAATAGTTAACCATACTCAGAATGGACAAAATACTCATAAATTACTTTTAAATATAATATTTATGTATTTAGTGCTCTTAAAGTACTTTCACTTTGAAATACTTTTACTTTTAAATATAAAAGTATAATAGTAATCAAAAGTCAAACATAAATTTAAAAATAGAATCTTGGTTTAGTATTTTTAGATATGATGTAGTAAATAAGTTATATATTTTTTTTCTTCAGTGAAAAAAAAAACGTACTACTAGTATTCATATTACGAATAAAATAGTACAAAATTTCATAAGTCATACAAGACTTATCTTCACAAAAATACAAATATTCTTCAATGATTGACAAAAACAAAAAAGTTCTTTATCATAACAACAAATTCATAGAAATGGTTGGCATTTCAAATCTGTAGATGGTCATACAAATTGACTGATCCCCTTTTGATGCACTGATTCTCCTAGAATTCCTCCCATCTTGCAATCCCTTCTGCTCCTCCATGCGCTTCCTTGGAAAGTGCATCAACTGTTAAATTGTGTTATATTATAGATATTATATTTTTATTTAAAATTATTATATTATATTATTATTATATATAATAATAATGTTTATTATATTTTTTATAATATATATTATGTTATATTATATATTGTAATATAATAAAGAGTATATGTAATCTTATATTTAATTAATGAATATATATTATAATTTTATATTAAATAGGTAAATATATTTTAAAATAAATAATTATTAATGTGAATAATTTTATATAAGTATAATTTAGAATTTATGTACAAAAGATTAATTTAGGTTTGTAATTCAAAACAAAAGTATTTTGCTTTATTTTATTTTATAAGTACTTTATTTTAGTACATTTATGTATTCAAAAGTATTTATGCTTCTAGTCATACCAAATGAGATTTTTTTATTAATTTTAGCTGTACACATTTTTTCACTTTCACTTAACCATAGTTACATGAATTATAGTGCAAAATGTGAGTTGTAAATATACCTTCTCCGCAAAATGATAAACTCAAAATATTTTAATATATCTCTTATGAGGCCCATTTTAAACCTCATAATTCCCCTAATGAACATTTTCATCAATATCAGAGTCCAAAGGAGTGCATAATTACCATTGTATTGAAATAAAAAATGTATCAACTATAGATTTGAAGTTTTAGAGGCTTTTTAGACTCTTATAAAATGAAAAATGAACAAGCAAACATCAAAACATTGGTCTTGGTCTCCATGTTTCCTTGCTTGGTCAAGTTGTTTATATAAACCTCACAACCATTGTTTGAGCTAATATTGCTCGTTGTTGCTTCGATCTACTTGAATATGAAGACTCATCCTTTTCTCATGGGGGTGGGGGTGCACTTACTAATCAGGAAAAATACTAGCATCTGCATTCATATTCAGGGTTTCAATAAAGAAAAAAATGTAAAAAATATGTTGGCGCATATTATAGGGGCAAGGCAAGTGTACGATTTAACATGCCAATATATGTATCAGGGGTTTTATATTTCATTTTTGTTAGATGCAGCATTGGGGAGTGTGGTATTGTTGGGGGAGGGAATCAATGTTGAGGGAGGTTTGTAGAATTTGTGAGTGTTTGAAAATAGAATGAAGACTTAACAAGAATGTATGCCAAGATCAAGAGTAGTTGATGATAGTATTGGGTGTTTTGAGGGTCATTTTTCGACTTTGTTTCCTTCGGTCAATGTTTATGTATGGAAGTATGGGTTGCTCCCCTTCCCAACTACTACTTCGATTCTTATCATATTTGGTTGAGTGAAACTTGTTCCCCTCATATAAATGGAGTAATATCATGTGTTCTATATCTATGCATGTCGATGGGATCTTAGTTTTGTGAGATGTTAACATCTTTCGAAATGTTAAATATGTCATATTTAAATTCCTTTTCATGGTGCCAAGTGATTTCATTCTATGCCGCACACAATTGTCCATGAAATTAATCATATGACCATTATGTGTGGCCAAGATAACTAAAACTACACACCATATATGTCTATTAACATGAACAGATGTGTGTTTTTTCCATGTGAGACAAAAATCCACTCAATCACTCTATGCTTGACTGATACTTGCTACATACACATGGAATTAACAAATGGATTGAGCACTTAGGATCCACATGGGGTATGGATTGATGAAACTTATTTTGTGACTATTCCTTTAATTTCTAGGTGACCTTACAAGAACCCTAATGGGATTCTTTATGGCTCACTAGGGCCCCTAAATGGAAAAATAACTAGAAGAAAATGAAGAGAATCACATGAGGACTAACCTGGAGCTCCTTGATCGAGAATCCATTGGTCCAATATCTTATAATGAGATCAGATATATACAATGAATAAAACAACAAATGGTAACAGTTAATTTTAAAATGTGGTACCCACCATATTTATAGTCCAACCCTTCATTCCTTCTATTGAAACGTTCACAAGTTCTATAGATTTGTTTGATGCACCATCTGCACCATTGTGATTGGGACCACAAAATCATTAGTTTGGTTCCCTTTTATTTTTTCCACTAGGAACTTCATTTGGATCTTATTTTTTGGCCATTGTATCATGTATGATTGTCCATTTTAAATATCATTCACACAATTGGATTTCCTATCACAAGCACTATTACATTGTGATATGTGTTTTATGTGTATAGGATTCTAACCAAATAGCTTCATTTCACCTATATTCTCAACTGTGACATTTAAAAGTATATCCACTCAACCTTGCATAATGGCTTTTTATTCCCTCTATATACATTAGATAAACCCAATCATTCCTCTGATCTCCCTAATGTTCTCTTACCCTATGCAAATGTATCATACCCTCCCATTGAATCATTCCTTTGCTGAGACTTATCATTCCACATCCATGGGTTTTCAAGCCATTATATTCCCTTGTATCATAGACCCAATGTTGATTTACCCCTTAGGATCAATATTTTCTTATCTTGACATCTCATTAAGCAAGTCACACACTTCTTCTTGAATGCATTTTCCTTTCCATCCCCTTTGGACTCTCAAACAATTTATTGTTATAGTTAATAAATGGCCTCTCATACCTACCATGATCACTAGACCATTTGTGTTTGCACAACCTGCACTCTTTAAACCCCCAGGAAGACAAAAATTAGGGCCTGTCAATATTATTTAAATGTTTCCATTGCCCAATCATCCATACATGAACACTCCAGATGGTGTATAGTTATTAGGCATCTGAATTATTGTCAAATTCCCATATTATTCATTCATTCATAAATAAATATTAAAAAAAACATCATATATACCCCAAAAGACAAGAAATGAAGGAAGCTTCAACATCACTTTTCTTTTTTCGGTAGCATTCCTTGCCACCATTAATTGTAGCATTTGCAATATGTCACCCATATTGTCCTATTAGCACCTTAACATATATTATTTTTATCTTGATAGATGATCCTTCTCATCCTATAATTCTACACAATCCACAATCTATTCATGCCCAAGTCCCATTCATACTAGTGTCACATACTGCTCAATTAATTGAAGACTAATGGGTGAATCCATGAAGATGGGTAACACTTTTCGGCCAAAAGTGATGGTGAAAATTCAAATTTTTACTCATTTATTAAATCGAAGCCCTAAAAAATCATATATTCCTTATGCATTCTAAGATGCAACAAAAAAATTGTAGGGAATTATGTTGCCTTTACGCTTATATTGAAAAAAGAATATCATTTAATATGTCAAAATTGCAATTAATGATAGGTTTGATCTTGTAAATTTCACGAAAAGTTAACAAGTGGCTTGTGTGCACATAAATCATGTAGTGGTAAATGCATAATTATATATATATATATATATATATATATATATATATATATATATATATATATATATATATAATCTACATAGAATGCACTGGGGTGCACATATTGTTTTTTAAATTTATTTTGGAAAAATATATTTCTTATTAATTTCTGAAACTTACTAATAAATAAATAATAAATCGAAAAAGAGTATTTCATTGATATTTATTAATAAGTCAATATTGATTATTGCACTAAACTAAGTCACTGGAGCATATGACTGATGTTGCACTAAACTAAGTCACTGCAACATATGATTGATGTTGCACTAAACTAAGTCAATACTACAATGATGTTAAGAGATAAGTGGGAGGCCTTGACTCAACATCTTCTTGGTGAGGGAACATCGAATCAGTGTCATCCTGAAGATACCACAAAGGAGGATTTGGTAAATCTCACCATGGAATCAATTCAAGTAGGTTGATCCATCCACTTAAAATTTAAAAAAAAATGTCATCTTATAAATTTCAAGTACTAAAATCTAACTAACTTACAGAGTTTTAAATTCTAATTTTTGTAGCTTTCATATTTAGACACCCTTTTATATCTATACAAAAAATGTATGAATATAGAAACCTGGTCAAAGTGATGGTTCAGTAGAAGAATACTAGAGTGATGTTCATTACTAAGTCAATACCGATTATTGCACTAAATTAAGTCATTGAAGCATACGGCAACCTCCCACTCCTCTATTAATCACTATAACATATGTAAGTCAATATTGATTACTATTTTATCGATTATTCTTTTAATGTTTAGTGATGTTAATCTATAAGGTTGATTTATGTTCATGTTAGAAAAACAAAATAAGACTTAGTTCTATTTGAATATAAATAAAAATCGAGAATTCAGTGCATGTGATGCTACATATCCTTATTAATCTGAACAAGTAATACATACCTATCATGTGCAAGGAGCCTAAAGTGACACTTGCTCAAGTTTTTGGTCTTTTTATGGAGAACTAGTGGATGCATAGACAACATTTTCCTCCTATTTCACAAATGAATAAAATCTATTAAAAAGGGATAAAATCAATTCAATATCCTATCATTTCAATGATTGGAGGCATTAAATCCTTATTTTGATCACAAAAATGTCATACCGTGTTTTCTATTATCCCGTACATTCTTGATCAAGTGTTCTAGGATGTCACTCTTCATTGTCTAGACTTGATATTGGCTAGCATGAATGATTCACCCAATATGGCCCTCATGTGAAATCATACATGCGCTCTAAGGATAATCACACCTACCACTTTCAGACCTCCATTACTACCATGTTCAAACCCATCTCTATCAATGATGTGTTGAGGTAAGTCGCCCCTCATAAATCTTACATGGTTATCGCATTATGATTCAAAACCCTATCAACCTTTTTCACCCAAATCCATTGACTTCTTTTGACTCAGTCTAATAAGTTTTTTTCCAAACCTCAATGTTTTCCCCTTTCCTGCTGTAGTGAACTTGATATTGATCTATTCCTTGGATCCTCCCTTCCCACTACTATGTCATTCAAGGGGTGCTCTTTCCATGGCGTCCAATGTTCACACTGACCATTCAAAATATGTGTCACCTCATAGTCATTTGAAATTGGCATATCCAATTAAAGGCTACAACGATGAAACACTAAAAGAGGAAAATGTCAAATGAATGAAAGCATAAAATCCTTCTGGGCTCCAACAATTAATGAGAAAAAGGTTCTATGAAAAATCTACCTATAAATGGATATCCCAACCAATATATTTTCTTGATTATATACTTAACATGGAAACACATAGATCCCTAACCTTGTGAATAGGTTTGTGCAAGCTAATGATGATCTCTTTTGACATGTTAGATGCAATAGAAAACTGAAAAAACAGACGTCCATCAACTTACATGGATATTTCGAGACACATACAAATTGAATATTGTGATGAGTAAAAAAGATGAAATGTAGGAAATTGAATGAAGTTTCCGAATATATAGATTTTTTCTATTGAAAATGTTCTTAACTATCTAAAGTTTGATCTATTTTAACATATACTTTTTATTTTTTGGATAAAGTATAAGGTATATGTTTTTGTGGGTGCATCCTTTGAGTGCCTAAATGATGGAATCAACTTACGAAAACTAGTAGACATATAGAGAACAACTAGTACTAGTGCACAAATATATATATATATATATATATATATATATATATATTCTTTTTAAAAATTACATATTTGGAATCTGCAGAAGAAATGCTAGATGTGTCTAAAATTTCATAAAAAATGAGGGTGTGTAGCATACTATAACCAACAACTAAACACAAGCATACTGAAAAATTGGATGTAATGCTCAATTAGCCATGCTTTATCATACTCCAAGGCACATGCATGGTAAATTTGAAGCAAATTTCGATGCAGACATGTAGGAATAGGAATTCCATGCCATCTTGTGGGGAGGGTGGGCATAGTGCTAAGAAACATGTACGCGTTTTGTTTAAATTCAAATTTTAAAGACTGCCAAAACAAAAAATGTGGGCATTTTAGCTTTACAAAATGCGTACACGATTTGTAACACTATAATTTTATTGTTTGTCGATTATAACATTAAAAAGAATTTTGGGTGGTAAGGGGTTAGAGCTACAGAAAGGGGGGGGTGGTAAGGGGTTAGAGGTAGAGAGGGTGGGGGGTGGGTAAGGGGTTATAGGTAGAGTAAGGGAGGGTGTTAATGTGTTAGAGAGAAATATAGAGAAAGAGAGAGAGGTGAAGGTAGAGACATTGGGGGGTGGTAAGGGGTTAGAGGTAGAGAGACAGGGGGTGGTAATGGGTTAGAGAGAAAGAGAGACATTGGGGTTTGGTAAGTTTTTAGAGGTAGAGAGATAGAGGGGTGTTAAGGGGTTAGAGGCAGAGAGAGAGAGAGAGAGGGGGTGTTGAGGGGATAGAGGTAGAGATATTGTGTGTGAGAGAGGTAAAGGGGAAAGACATTGGGGGTTGGTAAGTGGTTAGAGGTAGAGAGATACAAGGGTGTTAAGGGGTTATATGTAGAGATAGACGGGGGGTTTTGAGGGGATAGAGCTAGAGAGTGTGTGTGTGAGAGAGGTAAAGTAAAAGACATTGGGGGTTGGTAAGTGGTTAGAGGTAGAGATATACAAGGGTGTCAATGGGTTAGAGGTATAGACAGAGGGGCGTTTTAGGATTTTGGGGGAGTGAGAGATGGGTGGGGGTAAGGTGTAGGTGAATGTGATAGAGAGAGACAAAGAGAGAGTGTGTGAGAGAGGGAGAGTATGAGAGAGATATAGAGGGGTTTATAGGTAGGGAGAGAGGGGGGTGTTAGGGGGTTAGGTTTAGGGGGAGTAAGAGAGATATATAGAGAGAGCTTTGTATTGGAGAGTTTCTATCACCCACCCTACCTTCGTCTTCACCAATATTGTATAGGGAATCCACGGATTCCAAATATAGCCAACCTAGGGCTTCAAATATTTCCAATCTAGGGATTTAATGGGATAACCATCAGACAATAAATGATCTAATTTTTCTAATTCGATGCACACAATCCAATAGAAAATTCCTGTGGAATTTATCACCAGAAGGGTAGGATAACTCCTTCAAAGTAATGTCATTGACACAAATGCACGAAACATGATAAGTGTGGGAAACAAATTTTAAAATACAATCAAAAAAATATGTGTGTTATTATTATTAATAAATGCATATTAGTGCCACTAGGAGGTTTTCAAAACCAATTATGGGTGTTCAAGCGCTTGGTGGAATCTATGGCCTCTGAGAGGGGATATTGTCTCCATGCAGAGAACAATGACTATGCATAGGATGTGGAACCTTCGTTGGAGTTCATCATTACAACTGAAGATGTAGATGGTGTAGGTGCTCCTGCTACCTTGTTGGATTTTAACAATGATAAGGGATTTTAGAAACATAATCATGATTCTATATGCATGTAATGTACCAAATAGGACTGGTGATACACTAACTCACTCACCTACAAGACTTGATGAAAAACAATGGATTCTGGTGACTAGTTTGACTGTAGGTAGGAAAGATCAAAGTATTTTGGAGGGGATGAGGAATATACCAGTTGATAGAAAATTTGCACAAAGTAATGGGACCATTAATGTTTCAAACATTATCTAGGATGACGTCTACTCCAATGCTCGTGGGTACCCTAGCATATGCAAACTAGAACATCAGCTAAGTATTGACCGAGAAAAACTGATGAAGGATTATGACTCAGGGAGGCTAAATATAATCAAATATGTAAATCCTATGTTTTCTCTATAAATTTTAGGGACGTTCCGAGGAAGTGTCATAAACATACAAGAAAAATTGTCTTCTAGGATTGCACAACTAGGCCAATTTCGGGACTTCCAAAATAGTCAAGACGGCTCATGAATTTATGATATTAATATTGGGTTGGGTGATTTAACATATTAATCAAAATAATTAATATAAATCACTTCATTTGGACCAATATTCTTTCATTTACCAAGCAGATTATGAAAACTAGCTATTTTTCAATGAAATCTAGACTAGGTGCAAGAAGAGGTATTGGAATTAGATTTTTATTCAATATGAATTCAGAATTGATATCATATTTTCATTATTATAGACATATCATCCATCAATATCTTATTCATACATCATAAAGTTCTCAAGAATGATATACAACCAGAAGAAACTCTTCCATCAGAACAACCAAGACATTACTCATAGATCTGTAGGGAGATCCATCTAATCTATGCTATAGGATCGTACTCGTCTGGTGAAGAATTCAAGACCTGAAATAAAATCGATGATAATGCCTAAATACCATCATCTTCTCATAGGAGTTAGGGGCACATCTCCCAACTTGGACTAGGGGCACATATCCCAAGTCTCTGATGCACAATTGCACTCACTCTAATTCTCAAACTGTCAAAAAAAGTGAAGGTGGTGCACTCTACTTATTTTATAGATGGAGGACGACTTGTGGATCAAGTATCCTAAGATAATTCACCCTCATGGATGGATAAGGAAATCTAGCTTTGTTCGTTTTTTCCTTTTCTGCCTTTACCTTTTTTGCTTTAGCTTTTCTATCCTTCTTTTAATTTCTATTACTTTTTCTTGCTTTTCTACCTTATCCTTCTTTTCTTCCTTGTCCTACTTTTCTTATTTTGTCCTGCTTTTCGCTTTTGTGCTACTTTCTGCTTTATGTTTCGTTTCGTGTGTTTTTTGTTTCCTTTCTTCTTTGTACCATCTTTCTTTCCTTTTTTTCTTTATTTTATACCTTTGGATGCTTTCTCCTAACTTCTTTTGCAATTCATCTCCTCAATAAACCTCATCCACTAAGGCACACTTGTGGAGCATTATCCTCTTTCATTAAAAATAAAAATACTTATTTGATGAAAAATAATTATTCTCAAGTGCATAATAAACTTTAGGAAAATTAATTCACACTTCTTAATTAATTAAATGCATGAACTTTCAAAATTAACCCCATGTAAATGAATTTGTATCCTCAACCTAAGGGATTGGTTCCAGGTTAGGAACTAAATCCAATAATCACTATTAATGGGACATGATAGCTCTCCCCTCCCAATAGTGCTTGTCCTCAAGCAAGTTCAAACTGGGATGTTGTAATATGTGTTCTCCTTCCCAAGTAGCATCCTCACTAGGCAGTCCTTCCCATTGCACCAAGAATTCTTTAATGATTCTGCTCCTTATATTTTTCTCCCGGACCTCCAAAATATTTTCAGGAACTAGCACCAAATTTCCTTCATCATCAAGGGGAGGTAATTCTATTGATACCTTAACTTGCTACCCTATTTCCTTCTTCAAACAAGACACATGGAAAACATTGTGAATCCTACTACCTAGAGGCAATTCTAGATCATAAGCCACTTCCCCGATCTTCCTTAGGACTTGGTAGGGACCATAAAACCTTGGATACAAATTATCAGCCCCATTACAATTCAATGAGGACTTTCTATAGGGATGCAACTTCTAATATACCAGATCCCCTATTTGGAAGGTTCGCTCCACTCTATACTTGTATGCATGCACCTTTTTCCTATTCTGTGCTACCCGCAAGTTGTCTTTAAGAGTTCTGAGTATGTCTTGACTCTCTTGGAGCCAATCCTTTTCATTCCATTTCTTACAATAACCAAATATCATTTAATCAAAAGTGAGTGAATCATATCCATATAAGGCCTTGAAGAGTGACATTCCAATCGAGAGATGGAAAGTAGTATTGTAACAAAATTCTCCCAGATGGAGCCAAGTAGTCCATGACTTTTGATGACCAGTAACATAGTTTATTAAGTATCCTTCCATCCATTGCTTCACTCTTTCTATTTGGCCATTATTCTATGAGTGGTAGATTTTACTCATGTCCAAACTTGTCCCCACTAGCTTGAACAATTCTTATCAAAAATTGCTAGTGAACTTGTTATCTCTATCACTAATGATAGATTTAGGTATGCCATCAAGCTTGAAGAATTCTTTGATAAAATGTTCAACCACCTTGTTGGATGCACTATTAGTTGCGACAACAAATAAATGTGCATATTTAGTAAATCTATCAAACACAACAAAAATATTGTCTTTACCTTGTACTTTTGGAAGCCTTGTGATGAAATCCATCGATACACTTTCCCATTTTTTCTTAGGGATAGGAAGGGTTTGTAAGAGTCCAGCTGGATGAGTATGTTCTACTTTGTTTTGATGGAATACCACACATGATTTAAAATACTCCATCACTTCCTTCTTAAATACCTTCCAAGAGAACATTTCCTTCACTTTCCCGTATGCCTTTACAAACCCCGGATGTCCTACTAGGGGTGCATCATGAGAAACCTCTAAGATCTTCTTCTTTAATGAGGATTCTTGAAACAAAAAGATTCTATCCTTATGATAGATGATATCATTGAGAATCTTGTAAGTATCATCATGTATTAGTCCATCAAACAAATCACAAGCAAACTGATTCTTTGTATACTCTACTCCAAGTTGTGCCTTCCAATCATCATGAAAATTTATCAATGCAAACTGGTTGGTTTTCTAGAAAGAGCATCAACTATAGTGTTCATCTTACCCTTCTTGTATTCAATGGCAAATTAAAATGCTTGGACTTTTCTTACCCACTTTTGTTTCCTATCATTCAACTCCTTTTGGGTCAAGAAGTGTCTCAAAATGTTATGATCAGTCTTCATGATGAACTTGCCACCTACAAGATATTGTTTGAACTTGACCAATGCATGCATGATGGATAGAATATCCTTGTCATAGACTAAATATAACCTCTAATGGGGCTGCAAATTCCTACTTTCAAAATCCAAGGGATGCTTGTTTTGCATCAAGACTGCTCCAATCCCATACCCTGAAGCATCACATTCGAGAACAAAAGGTTGAAAGAAATCCAAAAGTGCAAGAACATGACAACTACTCATTACCTCATTCATCTTATTGAATGCTTGTTCATCGTATTTTGACCAATGTAAGGCTCCCTTCTCAGTAAGGTATGTCAATGGAGATGTCAACTTTGAAAAACCTTTGACAAAATTCTAGTAGTAAGTGCATAACCCAATAAATCCTCTCAATTCAGTGAGTTTTTAGGACTTAGCCAATCCACAATGGTTTGGATTTTCTCCATGTGAACCTTAAATCCTTCTTTCCTAATCACATGACCAAGATACAAAATCTCAATCATTATGAACTCACACTTGGATAGTTTTGCATAGAAAGACTGATCTTCCAAGGTTGTTAGTACAACATCGAAATGGTGCAAATGCTCATCCCATGTTCTACGACAGATTAAAATATCATCAAAGAAAACAAGGACAAACTTATGGAGCTTCCTGCTAAATACTCTGTTCATGCAAGATTGAAAAGTTGTAGGTGCATTATTTATGCCAAAAGGCATAACCAACAACTCAAAGTGTCCATGATGGCACCGAAAATATGTCT